>CM033715.1:42785670-43422320 GCA_019671005.1 Hibiscus mutabilis | reverse complement strand
CATCACCCTTAACGAAGCTTCTCTACAAGGATACCCTTTGTATGGACTGTTGATCAGCAAAGAAGTTTTGATTAGCTCAAGCAAGTCCTCACGCATGCCCCTATCTTGGTGCAACCCGAGTCGGGCAAAGATTTCACCGTGTATAGTGATGCATCCCACCTGGGATTAGGCTGTGTTCTGATGCAAGATGGCAAAGTCATAGCTTATGCCTCACGTCAACTCAAGCCTCACGAGTTGAACTATCCGACTCATGATCTAGAACTTGCCGCAGTTGTGTTTGCTTTGAAAATTTGGCGGCATTATCTTTATGGTGAGAAGTGTTATCTCTACACTGATCACAAAAGCCTGAAATATCTCCTAACTCAGAACGAGTTAAACCTTCATCAACGTTGATGGATGGAACTATTGAAAGATTATGATTTAGTCATTGACTACAATCCCGGTAAAGCCAATGTGGTGGCTAACGCTCTTAGCCAGAAGCCCACTTCTTCTCTGAGATGCTTGAATGCTCACTTCTGACTCATAAAGCATGGAAAATTGTTAGCTGAGCTGAGAGTTCACTCCACCATTGTATCTCGAATTAAGGCACTCCAAGAAACCGATGAGGAGTTGCAACCCTTAATGCTAAGGTCAAGGATAGCTCAGATCTTGACTTTGCTTTGAATTTCGAAGGGTTACTCTGTTTTGCAACATCATTTGTGTTCCGATGATGATGATCTTCGAACCAAATCCTAAATGAAACTCATTCTAGCTCTTTCTCTGTTCACCTTAGAGCTATCAAAATGTACAAAGATCTGAAGGAGATCTATTGGTGGTCCGTATGAAGAATGAAATCACGGACTACGTAGCTAGGTGCTTGACTTGGCGATAAGTGTTCAAAAGTACTATTTTTCTTACCCTTTTACTCATATTATTGTTAGACTTAGGCTCATATTAGTTGAATAATTAGCCATTCATGCATTAATTCATGTTTCCTTCCAACGTTGAGCTTGATTACATAACTTGGTAGTTTTAGTGGGAAAAGATGCTGCTTTGGTGTGTTTTGTGTGTATGTGCAGGATCACTTGCCAAAGCAAGGCTAGAGCTAGTTGCCGGGCAATGCATGAAGGATATGCAGAGCTAGTTGCCGTGGCAATTGTCGACAAGAGCAAAGGTGATATGGTAGTCGAAATTGATGACTAGACAAGCCCAAGATGACGTGGAGCAAAGCCCAAACCCAAATGATTTTGATTTTCATGCAGAGATTAAAGAAGAATTAAATTCCAAGAAGATAGGAGAAGTTCTAGTAGGAATATAATTATAATAAAGAATTATATTCTTTAAAGATAATTTAATTCCAACTTAACTTCCTCCTCAAAGAAGGACTTTGGCCTAGCCCTATAAATAAGATGGAGATTTCGACAATCCATAGAGAGAGAAAGAGAGGGGAATTTCGACAACTCCAAGGAGGGCAAGAGGAGAGAATTTTCGACAAGCATCTAGGGCAAGGAGGATTTCGACAAGCCTCCTTCTTCATCTTTTCTTTCTTGTTCGATTGGGTTCATGATAGGGATTATTTATCTTGTGTTTCTTTGGAACCTAGCCATGAACTAAATCTATTTGGCTATGGTTATTGTGTTTTGTGGTTGTGAGAAACTATTGGTTTTTGTTTAGGTAATAAGAGTTTGCACTTTTCTATTCAAGGTTTATTCATTCTTGGTTCTTATTCTTGTTTGCGAGTGAATTGGGAGAGGATCTCGTAACTTCATATATTTATCTAATATCGGGAGAGTTAAATTCAAGAAACGAATGAATATGATCTTTATTCAATCTATTGATGGTGAAGATTAATCTGGCTTAGGAATAAGTTAAGGATTTCAACGGCTAAGAGGAGCGCAAGATTGGTTGTTGTTCACCCTTGATTCACGCAGGGATGTATTTTCAAGGCATGCACAAGTAGCTAGAGTTTTGACTTAGGGATAAGAAGAAACCATTGAAGAACGCTCTGCCGAACCTTGAAGGTTGCTGCCCAGACGCCCAAGTAGTTACCCAACTAGTTGCCCAGGCAACCATCGATTAGTTGCCAAGTCAACCTCGTTGTGCAAGTTGCCACGACAACTGAGTTGCCCTGGCAAATGAGTTGCCCTTGCACTCTTTTACCAAGACTATCCAATCGGCTATCACACCTCAACTCACGATAACCTGGCCTATCTCTCTCTCATTTGATCTCATATTTTCTTTTACTTTATTTCTTTCTAGTTTAGTTATTAGTTAAACTCCTATAATCCTTTATTTGTGTTTTTACTTTTTACAGTGCAAGAGACTAGATTCTTGAAGTGGCACCAATCCCTGTGGAGACGATATCTTTTATACTATAACTTGCAACGTGTATACTTGCACAATTGCGTAGCACTTATTACGTGAAACAAGTTTTTGGCGCCGTTGCTGGGGATTGGCAATAGTGACTTTGTTTTTATTTTCTTGCACTTTCTTTTTACTTTTCTTGTTTAAGATTCAAAGGGCTAACAAACTTTAGTTTTGCATTGGTATATGACCGTGTATGAGACCAACTACACCAGAATATCCCTTTGATCCAGAAATCGAACGAACCTTACAAAGACTTAGACGAAGGATAAGAGTAGCAATGGCTAATCAAGACGGCAATATGAATCAAGATGTTCTAGCAGGAGGAGGAGTGATTCTTGCACGAAACAGAACTATTCGAGACTATCTTGAAGAAGATCTAGATGGACTTAATCCAGGAGTTGTCGCACCTGAAATTGAAGCCGACCACTTTGAGTTAAAACTGGTAATGTTTAATATGATCAACACAATAGGTCAATTTGGCGGCTCATCAACTGAAGATGCACGACAACATCTGAAATCTTTCCTCAAGATTTGCAACTCGTTCAAAATACACGGAGTCACCCCCGATGTCTTACGATTAAGATTATTCCCCTATTTACTGAAGGATAGGGGGAAAGCATGGTTGAATAGCATTCATGCCGGATCAATAGCATCTTGGACCAACCTTTGTCGTGATTTTCTTGCTCGGTTTAATCCTACAAATTTGACTGATAAGCTTCATAATGACATTACTTCTTTTCGGCAGGCAGATGGTGAATCCATGTACGAGGCTTGGGAGCGATATAGAGAACTTCTACATAAATGCCCTCTACACGGATTCCCGGTGTGGACTCAAGTAACAATGTTTTACAACGCCGTGAATACACCAACAAGGATGATGCTAGATGCCTCGGCAAACGACATACTCCTAGATAAGTCGCCGAAAGAAGCAATGCAAATTTTAAACAGGCTGGCCAAGAATGATTATCAATTCCCATCTACTAGAAGAGGAGGAGTTAGACGGCAAGCCACAATACATGAACTAGGATCATTAGATTCAATTTCGGCACAATTGGCCACTCTAACCAAGATGGTCGAGAACATGCAAAAACCAAACAACACACATGAAGTCAAGGTAATGGATTCTTTTTGTGAGTTATGTGGTGATAACCATAATTATTCTGAATGTATGCAGAATCCGGAATCCAGTTTCTATGTGGGGAATTACAGTCGGAACAATAATGTGATGTCCAATACATACAATCCAGCTTGGAAGAAACACCCAATTTTTCATGGAGTAATCCCAACAATGCTCTAAACCAGAACAATCAGAATGCACAAGCATCGAGATTCCAGCAGAATATGCCACGGCAACAGTTGCCGCAGCAACAACCGACAACATCTAGTTCTTTGGAAAATTCTCTAAATGCTTTTATGATGAAAACTGAATCTTATATGTTTGAGAGTAGTAATTTCATAAAAAAGAACTGATGCTTTTATTAACAGGACCGAGATGAGATTGCAAAACCAAGAGGCGGCAATCAAATCATTGGAAAATCAAGTCGGACAGTTTGCTCAAAATCTGAATACTAGACCGCAAGGAGGTTTACCTAGCGATACTGAAGTCGCAAGAGGAACTGGCCATGAGCAATGTAAGGCAATCACCACTAGAAGTGGCCAACAACTTAGAGAGGCTCAAACCCGCTCATCAAACAAAAATTCACAAAAAGATCAAGACGAACCTAGCGGCAAAGCCTCAGATGCTGAACCAGGAATTACCGCGGCAACCGGCAATAAGCATGCCTTGGTAACCGACAATAAAGATGCCTCGGCAACTTGTGATAAGCATGCCTCGGCAACCCCAATTGATAACGCCTCAGCAACTTCAATTGTCCCGGCAATGCCGTCAATCAGGTTCCAAACCAATGAAAGGATCGAAGATATCCGACTTCCACCACCATTCCCACAAAGGTTGAAGCGACAAAAGCAAGAATACCAATTCAAGAAGTTTCTTGATATCCTAAAGCAAGTCCACATCAACTTGCCATTGGTGGAAGCAATTGAACAAATGCCAAACTATGCCAAGTTTCTTAAAGACATTGTATCCAAGAGAACAAGGCTATGAGAGTTTGAAACAGTTGCCGCAATAGAGGGATGCATGGCAATGTTGCACAATCGTATGCCACCTAAGTTGAAGGATCCCGGAAGTTTCACAATACCTGCATTTGGAAATCACTATGTCGGGAAAGAATTATGCGACCTTGGGGATAACATAAACTTGATGCCTAAATCGGTTTTCTAGAAACTAGGAATCGGGAAGGCAAGACCTACAACATGATTATGCTACTGACTAGCCGACAGATCCTATGTGCATCCAGAGGGAAAAATCGAGGACATACTTGGTAAAAGTTGATAAATTTATTTTTCCGCTGACTTTATTGTTTTGGATTGTGAAGCAGATGAACATGCACCCATCATTCTCGGGAGACCATTCCTAGCAACAGGGAGAACCTTGATCGATGTTGAAAAGGGAGAACTCACAATGAGGGTGAATGACCAGCAAGTTAAACTAAATGTGTTCCAAACACTAAGGCATGCCGATGATCCAGAAGAATGCCAACTTCTTCATGCCACGACAGAGTTTAACTTCGACGAGGAATTTAGTTACCTCGGCAACTACATTGCTGGTCAAGAGGAACCTGATGAGTATGAAGAATCGGTCGATGAGGAACAACAAGAAGAGGCAAATTGGCTAGTCAATCGACCATGTACATACTTTGAACCACTGGATTACTCAGGTAAGGAAGGTAAACTCGAAAAACCCTCTATTGAACAACCACCGATTCTTGAGCTGAAACAATTGCGAGAACAACTAAAATATGCATACTTAGGAACCGATAATACATTACCTGTAATTATTTCTTCTAAGTTACAGCCTGAGCAGGAGAAGAAGCTGATCAAGATGTTGAAGCTACACAAAAAGGCAATAGGGTGGACAATTGCCGACTTGAAGGGAATTAGCCCGGCAGTGTGCATGCACAAGATTTTGTTGGAAGATGATCACAAACCTTCAATTGAGGCCCAGAGGAGACTGAATCATGCCATGAAAGGGGTTGTAATGAAATAAATCATCAAGTGGCTTGACGCCGACATTATATACCCTATCTCTGATAGTACATGGGTAAGTCCGGTACAATGCGTACCGAAAAAGGGAGGTACAACGGTGGTAAGTAATAAAAACAATGAACTCATTCCAACCAGGATTGTGACCGGTTAGAGGGTTTGTATGGATTATCGAAAGCTAAACAAAGCCACTAGGAAAGATCACTTCTCATTACCCTTTATTGATCAAATGCTTGACCGTCTTGCAGGTAAACCGTTTTATTGTTTTCTTGATGGTTATTCAGGTTACAATCAAATTGCCATAGCACCAGAAGATCAAGAAAAGACAACCTTCACATGCCCATACGGTAATTATGCCTTCCGAAGGATGCCATTCGGATTGTGTAACACCCCGGCAACCTTCCAAAGATGCATGATGGCACTCTTTTCAGACATGGTCGAAGACTTCCTTGAGATCTTCATGGATGATTTTTCTGTCTTTGGTAATGACTTCGACAGCTGTCTCAGCAATTTAGAGAGGGTGTTGGCAAGATGTGAAGAAACTGATTTAGTCCTCAATTGGGAGAAATGCCATTTTATGGTATATGAAGGAATAGTGCTCGGCCACAAGATTTCATCCAAGGGAATTGAAGTAGATAAAGCCAAGGTGGACGTGATCGAGAGATTACCTCCACCGAGTTCGGTTAAAGGAATTCGAAGCTTTCTTGGACATGCAGATTTTTATAGGAGGTTCATTCATAATTTTTCTAAAATCACTAAACCCTTGTTCAATTTGCTTGAATAGGATAAAGTCTTCAATTTTGATGATTCTTGCACCCAAGCATTCGAAACCCTAAAGAAAAAGCTATCCTCGGCACCCATTGTCGTTCCACCAGATTGGACGCTACCTTTTGAGCTCATGTGTGATGCAAGTGATTTCGCGGCAGGAGCAGTCCTAGGCCAACGCACAGGTAAGACCTTTCATGTGATATACTACGCTAGTAAAACTCTTAATAGTGCTCAAGTGAATTACACAACAACGGAGAAAGAGTTACTAGCTGTAGTTTTCGCATTTGACAAGTTCCGATCCTATTTGATTGGTACAAAGGTAATTGTTCATACGGACCATTCGACAATCAAATATCTATTTGCTAAAAAGGATGCCAAACCTCGTTTGATTCATTGGATATTACTTTTACAAGAATTTGATATTGAAATTAAGGACAGAAAAGGAACAAAAAATCAAGTGGCCGATCACTTATCACGTTTGGAACGCAATAGGGAGGAGGACGCGGATCTAGAGATATGCGATGCATTCCTAGATGAACAACTTTTTGTTGCCTCAGCAACCATGGGCGCGCATGCCTCGGCAACCCTCGACGCCTCGGCAACCATGGACGCGCATGCCTCGGCAACCCTCGATGCCTCGGTAACCATGGACGCGCATGCCTCGGCAACCCTCGACGCCGTAACAGCCTTTCACGTGCATGGCTCAGCAATTTTGGGAGCAGTAGCCACGACAGCACATGCCTCGGTAATACCCTGGTACGCAGATTTAGTAAATTTCCTTGTTTGTGGTATTTTACCTTATGACATTACTCACCAAGGGAAGAAGCGGTTCCGCCATAATGCTAAGCATTACTTTTGGGACGAGCCTCTTTTGTTTAAACAATGTGCAGATTAGGTTATACGCCGATGTGTCCCTGAAGAAGAGCAACATAATGTACTCCGACAATGTCATTCTTCACTCTATGGAGGACATTTTGGTGGAACTCGTACCGCAGCCAAAGTTTTGCAATCCGGTTTGTATTGGTCAACATTGTACAAAGATGCCCAAGACTTTTACAAGCAAGGTGATCGTTGCCAGAGGACGGACAATATCTCTAGACGACATGAGATGCCACTCCAGAACATCATCGAGGTGGAATTGTTCGATGTGTGAGGGATCAATTTTATGGGACCTTTCCCATCTTCATTCGGCAAACTCTACATCTTACTTGCCGTCGACTACGTGTCTAAATGGGTGGAGGTAGCTGCAGTTCCCAACAATGATTCCAAGACCGTGCAACGATTCTTGCAGAAAAACATATTTACACAGTTTGGGATGCCAAAAGCAATTATCAGTGACGAAGGCAAGCATTTTGACAACAGACTAATTGCTAAGATGTTGCAACGCTTCGGCATATCACACAAGATCGCCACGGCATATCACCCACAAACCAACGGGCAAGCAGAAATTTCCAACCGGGAATTGAAGGGTATATTCGAGAAAGTTGTAAATCCCTCTAAAAAGGATTGGTCATTAAGACTAGATGTCGCACTTTGGGCATATCACACTGCATTCAAAACACCCTTAGGTTTGTCCCCCTTCCGACTTGTCTATGGCAAAACATGCCTTCTACCGGTGGAAATCGAACACAAGGCATACTGGGCAATCAAGACCGTGAATATGGATTGGGAAAGTTCCAGACAAAAGCGTTTGTTGGACCTCAATGAGATAGAAGAATTTTGTGCACTCGCCTATAACAATGCACGAATCTACAAGGAGAAAACAAAGCGATGGCACGACAAGAAACTATTGCCGCGGCAATTCATGCCAGGGCAACTAGTTCTCTTATTCAATTCTCGGCTAAAACTTTTCCCGGTAAAGCTGAAATCAAGATGGTCGGGACCATTCGAAGTCGTCAAACCATTCTCCCATAGTGCTGTGATAATCAAGTCCATCTCTGAAAACCATGAATTCAAAGTTAATGGACAAAGATTGAAGCTCTACAATGGTGCCCGTATGGAACGTAACAAAGAAGTGGTCAACTTAGGAGATGCATGAGCATGCTCTCCTTTCAATATTTTATTTTTATTTTTATTTTTATTTTTAGGAGATATATTTTTTTCTTCATTTTCTTTAGTTTTCAGGTTTTCTTTTCCACAACAAGACTCACAACCACCATGCTAAGGAAATTTACTGCCGACTACTTGCCACGGCAACCACAAAAGATGATGGCGCGGCAACCTACATCATGCCTACACAAGCTGATGCCACGACAACCAACCCTGAAGATGCCACGACAACCAAATCTAAAGATATCCCAGCAACCACTGCAAAAGCCAAAGGTAAAGCACCTATGCCCGAATCAACTCCTACGAAATTATTTTCTGATTTTTCAGATTCGGCCGAGTCCTCCATTGCACCAACAAAGACCGCACCAATTGAATCCTCCAAGCGAAAAGCCAATGACACTGATGAAGAGGACGATGAGGACAACCCCGTACGAGGATCGATTCCACCACCGGAAACAAGAAAACAACCATCGCGTTCAAGCAAGAGAATCAAGACACCGACCAAAAGGAAACTAATCATCTACGATGACGAACTCTCGGAGTAAGTTCTCGTATGCATTTTATTTTTCGTTATTCTTATTTTCCTTTAATGCATGCATTGAGGACAATGCCTCACTCGAGTTTGGGGGGGATTGTTATTAGTAGTTACCATGTTTAGTTACATTCATCTTAAGTATTACATTTAGGATACATAAATTGCTTGCCATGCCTTTAATTGGAACAAGAATTTCTTAGATTTGATGAATATCCGATGATGACTTTGCCAATGCACTTAATTGATAGAATTTTTATTCTAGGATAACCATGGAAAAACTTAGAATTTTACTATGATGCTAAATTTGATGAAACACTGTTGTGGTTTGATTGATTTAAGCAATTCTAGTGAACTTAGGTTGATAATTAACAAATTGGGGGATTAGGATAAAAATTGGATGAATGCTAGAGGTGCCCGAAATTGGCTCTAGCATGTGCAAAAAAATTGATCGCTAGAGGTGCCCGAAACTGGCTCTAGTTTGTGTTAAAAAATTGATAGCTAGAGGTGCCCGAAACCGGCTCTAGTCGAATAAATTAACTTAAAAAAACTAAAAACAAAACACTAGAGGTGCCCAAAACTAGCTCTAGTTAAAACATGTTAAAAAGAACCTAATGAAGTAATTTGAAAACCTATTGTTTGCATAGAATCCGAAAAATCAACTTGCACACAACTCCGCACACACTCACAAGCATTATAGTTTAATTCCGAGTAACTCCTAAGTTTTCCGAAAAATGAAAAGCCAATCATAATTTGTGCCTCAGTTCAGAGAATTGAAATCAAGTTCAAAGCTAAGTTTGTGAAAATTGAAGTCTTGGCAGGTAATTATGAGTTTGCATTGCTTGAGGACAAGCAATAGTTCGAGTTTGGGGGTGTGATAAGTGTTCAAAAGTACTATTTTTCTTACCCTTTTTACTCATATTATTGTTAGACTTAGGCTCATATTAGTTGAATAATTAGCCATTCATGCATTAATTCATGTTTCCTTCCAACGTTGAGCTTGATTACATAACTTGGTAGTTTTAGTGGGAAAAGATGCTGCTTTGGCGTGTTTTGTGTGTATGTGCAGGATCACTTGCCAAAGCAAGGCTAGAGCTAGTTGCCAGGGCAATGCATGAAGGATATGTTGAGCTAGTTGCCAGGGCAATACATGAAGGAGACGCCGAGTCAGTTGCCAGGACAATTGTCGACAAGAGCAAAGGTGATATAGTAGTCGAAATTGATGACTAGACAAGCCCAAGATGACGTGGAGCAAAGCCCAAACCAAAGGAATTTGATTTCCATGCAGAGATTAAAGAAGAATTAAATTCCAAGAAGATAGGGGAAGTTCTAGTAGGAATATAATTATAATAAAGAATTATATTCTTTAAAGATAATTTAATTCCAACTTAACTTCCTCCTCAAAGAAGGACTTTGTCCTAGCCCTATAAATAAGATGAAGATTACAATCCATAGAAAGCAAAGGGAGGGGAATTTCGACAACTCCAAGGAGGGCAAGAGGAGAGAATTTTCGACAAGCATCTAGGGCAAGGAGCATTTCGACAAGCCTCATTCTTCATCTTTTCTTTCTTGTTCGATTGGGTTCATGCTAGGGATTATTTATCTTGTGTTTCTTTGGAACCTAGACATGAACTAAATCTATTTGGCTATGGTTATTGTGTTTTGTGGTTGTGAGAAAATATTGGTTTTTGTTTAGGTAATAAGAGTTTGCACTTTTCTATTCAAGGTTTATTCATTCTTGGTTCTTATTCTTGTTTGCGAGTGAATTGGGAGAGGATCTCGTAACTTCATCTATTTGTCTAATATCGGGAGAGTTAGATTCAAGAAACGAATGAATATGATCTTTATTCAATCTATTGATGGTGAAGATTAATCTGGCTTAGGAATAAGTTAAGGATTTCAACGGCTAAGAGGAGTGCAAGATTGGTTGTTGTTCACCCTTGATTCACGCAGGGATGTATTATCAAGGCATGCACAAGTAGCTAGAGTTTCGACTTAGGGATAAGAAGAAACCATTGAAGAACGCTCTGCCGAACCTTGAAGGTTGCTGCCCAGACGCCCAAGTAGTTGCCCAGGCAACCATCGATTAGTTGCCAAGGCAACCCCGTTGTGCAAGTTGCCATGGCAACTGAGTTGCCCGTGCACTCTTTTACCAAGACGATCCAATCGGCTATCACGCCTCAACTCACGATAACCTGGCCTATCTCTCTCTCATTTGATCTCATATTTTCTTTTACTTTATTTCTTTCTAGTTTAGTTATTAGTTAAACTCCTATAATCCTTTATTTGTGTTTTTACTTTTTACAGTGTAAGAGACTAGATTCTTGAAGTGGCACCAATCCCTGTGGAGACGATATCTTTTATACTATAACTTGCAACGTTTATACTTGCACAATTGCGTAGCACTTATTACGCGCAACACTTGCCAACGGGTTAAAGCTGAGCACAAGGTACCAACGGGTCTTCTGCAGCCCATTGAACTTTCGCAATGGAAATGAGAGCGTATCACGATGGACTTCGTAAGTGGTCTACCTTTGACTTCGAAGAAAAATAATGCCATTTGGGTCATTGTGGACCGATTCACTAAGTCTACTCACTTCTTTCCAGTAAGAATGGATTTCAGGTTGCTTAAGCTCGTGGAGTTGTACATCCGTGAAGTTATTCGTTTACACAAAATTCTGGTATCTATCATCTTCGATCGTGACCCACAATTTACATCTCAGTTTTGGAGGACCTTACACGAGGCTTTGGGAATGCGAGTGCATCTTAGCACTGCTTTCCATCCTTAAATTGACGGTCGATCTGAAAGAGTTGTTCAGATCCTGAAAGATATGCTTTTAGCCCGTGTCATTGACTTTGGGAATACGTGGGAGAAATCCCTGCACTTGGTCGAGTTTGCTTACAAGAACAGTTATCAGGCTTCAATTCAAATGGCTCCGTATGAAGCTCTCTATGGAAGGAGGTGTAGAACTCCTCTTTGTTGGACTGAACTCGGTAAAGGCAAGATGCTAAGTCCTGACTTACTTCGGGAAACTGAAGAAATGACTACCATTATTCGTGACCGGCTTAAGGCTAACTTCGACCGACACAAGTCTTATGCTAACTTGGGTAGGAGAGATATTCAGTACGAGGTTGGTGAGAAGACCTTCCTCAAAATATCTCTGTGGAAGAAGATTCTTCATTTCGGAAAGAAAGGAAACCTGAGTCCCCGCTTCATTGGTCCATTCGAGGTCATTGAAAAGATTGGACCTGTTGCCTGCCGATTAGCTCTCCCCGAAGAGTTAAATCGGATTCACAATGTCTTCCATGTGTCTGCTACGCAAGTACCGGTCAGACCCTTCCCATGTTATTGAATTGAAATCTATGGATATTCAATCTAATCTGACATACGAGGAAGAACCTGTTCAGATCCTCGCACGAGAGACCAAGAGGCTTCGTAACAAGACCGTGCCCTTAGTGAAAGTTTTGTGGCGAAGTTATTCCGTTGAAGAGGCAACATGGGAACCCGAGGAGACTATGCAGAAACAATATCCTAATCTGTTTTCCTGAAATAAAAATTCGAGGATGAATTTTCTTATGGGGGAGAGTTGTCACACCCTGAAAACCAGTCTCGTCGTGGTCAAGTTCCAGTGGTCGAATATTTTGTACCGGTTAAATAATTAGCTCGATCTTGTGCCTAATTTGAAGCAGTAAAGGTTATTCAGGCTAACCATATTAGTTTATTATTATTATTATTATTATTATATTCATTAAAAAAGATAAAGGCCGTGGGACCCACGACCAATTCCTTCAAATTAAAGGAATTGTCGTGTGTAATCCCACGAATTGGGACACCCTGCTCATGGCTCCCCAATTGGGGGTGGAACATGGCCCCTTATGGCATTACATGCCCACCACGTGGGCCAAGCCAAGGGAATTATTTCCCCAAAATTTTCCACGGCTCCGAGCCCACGTGGAAGGTTGAAGGGAAATTGAGGGAGCTGGCCATTATGTATAAATAGGGGGAGCCGTACGCAAGATAAGGAGAAAATAAGAACACATAAATCGGTTCGGTGATAGGTTGGTAAGCTCGAGTTTTTCGGTTTGATAAATTTGAGTTCTTGCTAATGATTGGCTCAAGTGGTTGATACAGAACAACCTTCATCTTTTTCGAAAGCCAAGAATAAAGGCACTGTTATCCGAAAATCTTAAAAACGTCGGGTTGTCGAGGTGAGTGTAGTTGTGTCAAGGGATAGGCTCGATGCCATCCCTTGCATTATTTTATGATTATTTTTGTATTTGTTTAAGGGCTCACATAGAGCGACTTTGTTGAATTGATTGGCAAATCTGGTAAGTGCCTTACATTGCTTTGATATGTGCAAATATGACTATGATATGCTACACATGTGTGATATATGAAAATAATATGAAATGCTGCATTTTGATATTTGATATGATATGACTTGAAAAATTTATGAACTATGTGAATTTATGCAATTGTGGACATTGGATACAATTGGCATGCCATAGGATTATTAAGCTCAGTTATGTAAGGGAGGACTACGGTCCAGGGTTACGGCCTATATGTGGGGGAAATAAAGTCGGCTGTGTAAGGGATATATCTCTGGAGCTATGGCTCAAAAGCTACGGTCCACTCTCCGTTATATGTGTTGGTATACAGGGGAATCCATGTATCCAATGGTACCTAATGTGATATGTGCCTATGAATTATGCTATGACATTATGATTATGATATGACTATGTGACATGTAATATGTGAATATGAAAGCATGATAATATGTGTAATAAGCTTGAATTGTGCATATTATAACTACTTGTATATTTGGTTATCATGCATTTCATTCATTGTAATCGTTATAACTACCTCACTAGGCTATGTAAGCTTAACATGTGTGTCTCATACATTTTCAGGACCTTGAACAATTTCGAGCTCTGATCGTGTTATTGTGGTTGCAAGTCACGTCTCTGCCATATATGTATGTTATCTGTTGCTATAAACTCCTAGTAAAGTGGTATATAGTCTAGCAATTTTGTATAAGCCTTTCTATGATTATATGATGACTTGGTAATATGATTTTGTTGTACGATTAGAGTTGGATAGGTTAAAATGGTTAAAAAGTGCCTAAAATGAGCCTAAGGTGAAAACTTGGTAAATGGATTCCGAACGCCCTAAAAATATGACGTACCAATAGGATCATGATTTGTAGGTGTACTAGTAAAATTTGGTAAGGTTTGGAAATCACCCGATAGGTTAATCCGAATAACAAAATAGTTTTGAACAATTTACAAAATGGTCACTAAATATTGTATCGTCTAATCAAATAGGTAAATGACCTCCGTTAGTGATGAAATTTCACAGGTTAATAATTAGTAAGATTAATTTTAGTATGATAAACTGAAATTTGGCTAAGGACCTTTAAATTGTAAAATTTACAATTTAGTCCCTAAAACTCAAAAAAAGTTTAAAATTGACCCTAACTCCGAATAAGTTTAGTAACAAACAAGTGGATAATTCTTAAGAATAATCAATATGATACTTAGATTAGGTTTTGAACTCTAAACTCTATTTCGAACCTCCGATTAGTCTTCCAATAACACTATCCGACCCGGATCTCTACTAGACCGGGAAGGGGTATTACAAATCGAAGACGGACCATCTATCCTGACGAAGCAAGAAGGAGAAAGGCAAGTTCCCAAGGCCAAGCAAGAAATGACCGATGGAGAAAGAAGGAAGTTACAACTAAATGGCAAGGCCTTGCACATGCTCTTTTGTGCACTTGGACCAGATGAGTACTCGAAGACGTCTTTGTGTAAAAGTGCCAATGAGGTGTAGGACAAGCTCGAGACCACCTATGAAGGCACTAACGATGTAAAGAAGACCAAGATTTTACTCCTCAACTTGAGTTACGAGAACTTCAAGATAGAGCCCGATGAGAGCGTCGCCAAGATGTTCGATCGTTTCTCTATCATCATCAATAGTCTTAAAGGCTTCGAAGAAGTCATCCCGAAGACAAGGTAATCTGAAAACTCATCTACTATCTTCACGAGTCATGGGATGGGAAGATGACCGCCATCATCAAGGTAAAAGATTTCAATACTTTGAAGCTTGATGCTATTATGGGTTCTCTTCTTACTCATGAGATCATAAAGCAAGGAAGAGAAGAAGAAAAGAAAAGAGAAGATAAGAGAAAAAAGTAGAGAACAAGAAACTTGGAATTGCTCTCAAAGCTTCTCTTGAGGAGAGTGATTCGAGCGAGGAGGAAGATGAAGAGATGGCTATGCTAGCCAAGAGGTTCACAAGGTTCATGAAGTCCAAACGGGGAAGAAAGTTCCATTGAAGATGAGACTTCAAGAACAAGACCAAGGAGGAGGAAAATGATCAACTCATATGCTTTGAGTGCAAGAAGCCGAGGCATATAAGGATCGATTGTCCTCAAATCAAAAAGAAGAGCTTTAGGAAAAAGAAGAAGAAGCTCAAGGCTTATGTTGCTACTTGGAGTGATGAGGAATCATCCGATGAAGAGGAGTAAGAAGTGGCCAATCTTTGCCTCATGGCTCTTGAAGAAGATCCTAAGGTAACCTCTAACTCATCATCTTTTGATCTTACTTTTGATGAGATTCAAGAAGCTTATGATGAGTTGCAAGAGGTGTATGATGAATTAGTTGAAAAGTATAAGGAATCAATTTTGAGAAACATGAAAACTATTCTCAATTTGAAAAACCAAAGCGATTTCTTATCTAAAACCAGATCGAAGCTTGAAAATAAGGTTTTGAGTTTACAAGTCAAAACTATTTTAAAAAGGAAAATTTTGATTTAAACAACATTATTTCTGAGTTTCATGATCATCACCACAAGGAGGTGAATGATCTCAAATCTTCCTTGAACAAAGTTGGGGAATCTAGTTTTGAAAAAAGGATAATCTTCAAAATCTAACTATGTGAAAAGAAACTTTGGTGGCTACAAACAAAGAGGCTTCCCAGGGCCCTCTAGAGGTAAAATGATTATAAGTGTTTGGGTTCCTAATGAGCTAATTGCTTCTAATGATATCCATGCTATTGCTTCTTAGATTCCCAAGGGAACCAAGATTTTGGGAGCTAATACTCATGGACCCAAAATGATTTGGGTACCAAATATCAAGACCTAATCTTTGTTTGTAGGGGGAGCATTGCTACAAGGCCAAAGCTATATGTCCAAATTCATGGTACCTTGATAGTGGATGCTCAAGACATATGACTGGTGACAAAAGTCGATTCTTGGAGCTAAAACCAAAGAGTGGAGGAGTAGTGACGTTTGGTGACAACTCTAAAGGCCACATTGAAGGAATTGGTTCCATTGATAATCATTCTTCTATTCTTATAGATAATGTTTTGTATGTCAACAGTCTAAAACATAATTTGTTGAGCATAATTCAATTATGTGATAAAGGTTTCAATGTTCTTTTTGATTTAAATGGTTGCAAAATTTTAAACATTTAAACAAACAAAATAGTGCTCATTGGTCATAGCATAGAAAACATTTACATGGTGCATTTAGATGACATTCATATTTCAAATACATGTTTTGTTGCAAAAGATGAACATGACTCATGGTCATGGCATAGAAAAGTAGGGCATGCAAGCATGAATGTTTTAGAAAAATTGGTTTCAAAAGATCTAGTAAGAAGTTTTCCAAAAATAAAGTTTTTTCTTGATAAAATTTTTGATGCTTGTGCAAAAGGCAAACACAAAAAAGTTTCTTTTTAAACCTATTAATGATGTTTCTACTAGTAGAGTTTTACAATTGCTCCACATGGATCTATTTGGCTCTATTAGGACTATGATCTTGGGCGGAAAATCATATACATTTGTTTTAGTAGATGATTACTCTAGATACACTTGGGTTCTATTCTTAAGTACCAAGGATGAGGCTTTAGAAAAATTCATCACGTTTTCAAAAATTGCTCAAAATGATGTTGGTCAATCTATTTCTCACATTAGAGGTGACCATGGTACTGAATTTCAAAATCTAGGTTTTGAGGATTTTTGTAACTCAAATGGTATAAGCCACAATTTTTTCGCTCCTCACACTCCCTAACAAAATGGGGTTGTTGAGAGAAAAAATCAAACTTTAGAAGAAATGGCTAGAACCATGCTTTGTGAAAACAATTTGCCAAAGTATTTTTGGGCAGAAGCCACTAATATCGCTTGTTACATTGTTAAGCAAGTAATGATTAGGCCTATTTTAAAGAAAACACCTTATGAGATTTTAAAATCCAAAAAGCCTAACATTAGCTATTTTCATCCATTTGGTTGCAAATGTTTTGTTTTAAACAATGGAAAAGACAATTTAGGCAAATTTGATGCTAAAAGTGATGAAGCTATTTTCTTAGGTTATTCTTTAAACTATAAAGCCTATCATGTATTTAACAAAAGAACTTTGGTTTTTGAAAAGTCTATACATGTGGTTTTTGATGATAACCTTCTTCCGAGGAAGGATTCTTGTGATGATGATGATGTAGGAATTTTTGAAGCCAATAATAGTGAGCAATAATCGAAGGTAGATGAAGTTCCTTCCAAAGAAGAAGAAGAAACACAAGATCCACCTCTAGAAGCCTTGAAGGACATGATTCTAGAGGAAAAGGAAGTGAGCTACCCAAAGGAGTTCAACTATGTCAAAGGTGGTGAAATTTTGGGTGATCCATCCAAAGGGGTAACCACTAGACTCTCTCTTAAAAATTATTGTAATGTTGCATTTATCTCATGGATTGAGCCTAAGAATATCAAAGAAGCATTAAAATATGATTATTGGATATTGTCTATGCAAGAGGAACTAAATTAATTTGAGAGAAGTCAAGTTTGGACATTAATTAATAGGCCTAGTAATAAATCTACCATAGGAACTAAATGGGTTTTTATAAACAAACTAGATGAGAGTGGTAACATAATGAGAAACAAGGCTAGACTTGTTGCTCAAGGTTTCACTTAAGAAGAAGGAATCGATTTTGATGAAACCTATGCACTTGTAGCTAGAATGAAGGCCATTAGGATGTTTCTTGCATTTGTATGTTATCATGAATTCAAGCTTTTTCAAATGGATGTCAAAAGTGCTTTTCTAAATGGTTTTATTAATGAAGAGGTGTATGTAGAACAACCACCCGATTTTGAAGATCCAAAATACCCAAACCATGTTTTTAAACTTTTAAAAGCTTTATATGGTTTGAAACAAGCTCCTAGAGCTTGGTATGCAAGATTATCAAGTTTTTTAATTAAAAAAGGTTTTAACAAAGAAATGGTGGATACTACACTCTTTATTAAAAGAAATGGCAAAGACATTTTAGTAGTTCAAATCTATTTTGATGATATAATTTTTGGTTCTACTAATGAGTTGTTTTGCCAAGATTTTGCTAAGTTAATGCAAGGTGAGTTCAAAATGAGCATGATGGGGGGGGGCTCTCATTCTTCTTGGGACTCCAAATCTATCAAAGGAAGGATGGCATCTTTATTAAAATGAAGGATATGCTCAAGAAGTTTGTCTTGGAGAATGTGAAACCTTAAGCCACACCAATGAGCTCTTCTACAAAGCTTAACAAAGATAAAGGAGGTAAATATGTTGATTTAAAGCTTTGTCGCTCTATGATTGGAACTTTGCTTTATCTTACAGCAAGTAGACCCGACATTATGTTTAGTGTTTGCTTTTGTGCTAGATTTCAAGCTAGTCCTAGAGAATCACACCTTATAGCTGTTAAGAGAATCTTTAGATACCTTAAAGACATACCTTGTTTAGGCCTTTGGTATCCTAGAGATTCCTCTTTTGATTTGCATGCTTATTTGGATGCGGATTATGGAGGTCGTAAGATAGATAGAAAAAGTACCTCCGGTACTTGTCAATTCCTAGGTAGTATGCTTATATCTTGGTTCTCTAAGAAACAAAATAGTGTAGCACTATCTACCACTGAAGCGAAATACATATCGGCCGGAAGTTGATGTGCTCAAGTCCTTTGGATGAAGCAACAACTTTTAGATTAGGGAATTGATGTAAGTACCATCCCTCTTAAGTGTGACAACACTAGTGCTATATGTCTCACTAAGAATCCCATCCAACGTTCTAGAACCAAGCACGTAGAGATAAGGCATCATTTCAATAGAGATCATGTCTTGAAAAATGATATAGTTCTAGAGTATGTAGACACCTTTAATCAACTAGCGGATATCTTTACCAAACCATTAGATAAAGAGCATTTTTGGTCTCTTAGGAGAGAGTTAGGTTTAACTAGCCTTTCTTGAGCCTTAGAGCCTTTTTGGTCTTAAAATTTGCATGAATTTGATTGATTGCATTGCTTATGTGATTTTGCTTTTATATGCATCTATGCTTGTTTCTAGGGGGAGTATGCATCTGTTTTTGATCATACATGATGTTCATATATCATATGCATGCATTTTTGATTCGAGTAAAATTGAATTTTTGAGTACCTTGCTGGAAAAATTGACATTTTTGGTGCAGGCGTATCGATACGGCTCATTGCGTATCGATACGGGTTCATGAACGTGTTTCGGTACAATTTTGACTTGTACCAGTATGGATCGAGGATTGGTACGGCTAAAATCCATACTAGTACGTGGTTTTGATACGCCACATGGCGTATCGGTACGTATAATCCCTTACACAATCCATCCTTATTTTACCACACATATAGGCCGTAGCCCCAGACCGTAGTCCAATCCCTTACTTGGTGAGCTCAAATAACCCTATGGCAGGCCAATTTTATCCATTGTACATAATGTCCAAGATCACATATTTCCTCATAAATTCTTATCGTTCAGATCACATCATATCGGATAGCGAATCGAACCTTAGCTCCACATACATATCATAGCACAGTTCTATCAAAATCCATATACAAGCATGAATCGGATATCACATATGAACTTACAAATATATCAAACATTATTGGAGCTTACCATGCTTACCATTAGAGTCCACATATGCTTGCTCTACTTGAGCCCTTAAACACAATTGCAATCATAACACAAAACAAATGCAACAGGATGGCTCTGTGCCAATCCCTTGACACGACTACACTCACATAGTATTCGAAGACTTCAAGGTTCTCAGATCCTGATCCCTTTGCTCCTAGGCTTGCTTGGAGATGACAGATTGTTTCCTTCCAATTTTTGGGCTAGAAAGAAATACATGGAATTCGAGATTAGGTTTAGAATTTTGATTTGAAATTAAACTCCAATCATCCATAGATTTCAAAAATTGATTGAGGACTTTTACTTACCGAGATACAAGCGTTCAAATGCTATATCGAGATTAAACAAAGGTCAAGGATTGAATCGAGGTGCTTGCTTAAGCTTGGGGTTGAGGACAAAAATGGTGGTGCTTGCTTGTTGGGAGACAAGGGTGGGGTTTAGTTTATGAGAGGTTCAAAGTGAGGAAGAGAGCTTTTCTTTCTCATTTTAAATCCATTTTTCATCTTTAATCATCCCCCATCAACATATGGACCAAGAAGGAACTTTCCTATCTTTGAGGGTTTGCTAAACCCAATTCAATTATCTTTCCTTCCTTTCATTCCATTGCAATTGGATGGCCATTAGTCACCTTTTCTGAGGTGTTTCACATGGGATGGGCAAGCAAGGTGATAATTCATCACCTATTCCCTTTTATCTTTCAATTAATATTCAAAGCAAATTTTTGCAGAGACCCGTATCGATACACCTTATGGCCGTATCGGTACGACCAAGATAAAATGGGTAAGTTCATTATGGCAGTTTGGTCATATCGATATAGGCCTTGCTGTATGAAAACACCTAACCAAAATCGTACCGATACCAGTTCCACCATACCGATATTTCTAGCTTGAAAAAAACATTTCAAACTTTGAATTTCTTACAAGATGGTCCTCACAACTTAAATCAAGTCTAAACAACTTTCATTGATTCAAATTGAGTACGAGGATTTGAAGATTACAGTTCTGAGCATTCCGATACAAAATTTCTGGTCACCGAAACCAAATTCCAACTAGGCCAGTTTTAGGGATGTAACAACTCTCCCTTTTAAGAAAATTCATCCTCGAATTTTCACTTTAGTTGAATAAATGGGGGGTACTCTCTCTGCATCGTCTCTTCTAGTTCCCACGTGGCTTCTTCCACCAAATGAATTCTCCATAAAACTTTCAAGAAGGGCACAGACTTGTTTCGATGTCTCTTGATTTCTCGTGCAAGGATCTGCACAGGTTCTTCCTCGTACGTCAGATTAGACTGAATTCCCACAGTCTCTGGCTTGATTATGTGAGAAGGATCTGACCGGTACTTCCGTTGCATTGACATGTGGAAGACATTTTGAATTCGACTTAACTCTTTAGGGAGAGCTTGTCGGTAAGCAACAGGTCCATCTCTTTCGATCACTTCGAATGGGCCAATAAAACGAGGAATTAGCTTCCCCTTCCTGCCAAATCGAAGGATCTTATTCCACAGAGACACCTTAAGGAATGCTTTCTCACCAACCTTATACTGAATGTCTCTCCTTTTTAAATCAGCATAAGCTTTTTGTCGGTCAAAAGCAGCTTTGAGCTGGTCTTGAATGATGGTTACCCTTTCTTCGGTTTCTTGAAGTAAGTCTGGGCCTAACACCTTGCCTTCTCCAAGCTCGGTCCAACAAAGAGGAGTTCTACATCTTCTCCCGTAAAGGGCCTCATAGGGTGCCATTTGAATCGAGGCTTAGTAGATATTGTTGTAAGCAAATTCCACCAAAGGCAGGGATTTCTCCCACATATTCCCGGATTCAATAACACAAATTCGGAGCATATCTTCTAGAATCTACAAGGAAGAATCAGAATTCATATGGATTACTTATACACATGAATCAAAGGAAGATATAATGTTACCTAAATAACCCTTTCGGATTGGCCATCGGTCCGAGGATGGAAAACAGTGCTTAGGTGCACTCGAGTTACCAAAGCCTCTTGTAGGGTTCTCCAAAACTGGGATGCAAAGCGTGGATCACGATCGAAAATGATGGACGTAGGAACCATGTACAAAAGGATAATTTCTTGGATGTATAACTCAGCTAGCTTAGGCAAACCAAAGTCCATTCTCACTAGAATGAAATGAGAAGATTTGGTGAATCGATCTACAATGACCCAAATGGCATCATTTTTCTTCGGTGTCATTGGTAGACCACTCACAAAATCCATCGTAATACGTTCCTTTTTGCACTACGGAAGCTCAATAGGTTGCAAAAGGCCAGTAGGCTCTTTGTGTTCGGCTTTAACCCTTTAGCAAGTCAAGCACCTAACCACAAAGTCTGTGATCTCACTTTTCATGCTGGACCACCAATATAATTCTTTCAGGTCTTTATACATCTTAATAGCTCCAGGATGAACAAAAAAGAGGTTCGAATGAGCTTCACTTAGAATTTGATTTCGAAGATCATCATCATCGGGAACATAGACAGGTTCCAGAAACACAACAAACCTTCAGAGTTCATAGCAAAGTCAGGATCCGACTTATCCTTGATCTTTTCAATAAGAGTTCACAACTCCTCATTAGATTCTTGGAGTGCTTTGATTCAGGACACAATGGTTGACTGAACTCTCAATTCCGCTAACAATTTTCCATGCTTCTTGAGTTAGAAATGAGCATTCAAACACTTTGGAGAGGGAGTAGGTTTTCGACTAAGAGCATCAGTTACGACATTTGCTTTACCAGGGTGGTAATCAATAACCAAGTCATAGTCCTTTAGAAGCTCCATCCACCGATGTTGACAGAGATTCAACTCTTTTCAAGTCAAAAGGTATTTCAGACTTTTGTGATCCGTGTATAAATAACGCTTCTCACCATAAAGGTAGTGCCTCCAAATTTTCAAGGCAAACACAAGAGCGGCCAGCTCCAGATCATGCGTCGGATAATTTAACTCATGAGGTTTAAGCTGACGTAAAGCATAAGCAATGACTTTTCCTTCCTACATAAGTACATAGCCTAATCCCAGGTAAGAGGCATCACTGTAGACGGTGGAGTCTTTGCCTGACTCGGGTTGCACCAAGACAAGGGCATGGGTCAGAACTTGCTTAAGCTGATCAAAACTTCTTTGTTGTTCCACAATCCAAACAAAGGGAGTTTCTTTACGGAGAAGCTTCATCATGGGTGCAGTAATCATCGAGAATCCCTTAACGAATCTACGGTAGTAGCCTGCAAGGCCCAGAAAGCTACGAACATCGCCAACATTCTTCGTAGGAATCCAGTCAAGAACTGCTTCGATCTTCCTTGGGTCAAATTGAATTCTCACAAAAGAAATCACATGTCCCAGAAAGGATACTTCAGGTAGCCAGAACTCGCATTTGCTAAATTTAGCATATAACCGTTTCTCTCGGAGAGTCTGAAGCACAATCAGAGATGTTCTTCATGAGTGGTTGTGTCTTTGGAGTAGATCAAGATGTCATCTATGAAAACAACCATGAATCTATCTAGATAGGGCTGGAACACATGGTTCATCAAGTCCATAAAGGCTGCATGTGCATTAGTAAGCCCAAAAAGCATTACCAAGAACTCATAGTGGCCTTATCTAGTTTCGAAGACAGTCTTTGGAATGTTTGACTTCTTCACTTGCATTTGATGGTACCCGAAGCGCAAGTCTATCTTAGAGAAGACAGAAGCATCTTTCAATTGATCAAAGAGATCATCGATCCTTGGTAACGGATACTTGTTCTTATTGGTCACTATATTCAACTGACGATAGTCAATGCACAGACGCATCAACCCATCTTTTTTTTCAACAAACAAAACCGGTGCTCCCCAAGGTAAATAACTTGGTCGTATGAATTTCTTACCCAAAAGGTCTTGGATCTGGATCTTTAACTCCTTCAACTCAACTAAAGCTATTCGGTACGGAGCAATGAAGGCTGGGGTAGTCCCCGATTGCACTCCAATTTGACGACCTTACCCTTTCATGTGTTCGATTTTATCCTAGGCCTCGATTGGCTAGCCGAGCATCAAGCCTGGTAGATTGCTCGAAGAAGAAATAGTACCTTCGTGGACTTGGTAAAGAGAGCATAACCTTGATGAAATCCAAACCAAGCCTAAAAAGATCCTTATGTGTGCAATGGATTCTAAGGAAGAGTTGAAATTTGAAGATGTGCTAGTTGTGAAAGAATTCCCTGATGTGTTTCCCGATGAACTTCTAGGACTCCCTCCAACCCGAGAAGTAGAATTCAGAAGTAGCCAATTCAGATTCTAGAGCATACTTTTCAATCAACGGTTCACTAATGAAAGAATGCGTCAAGCCTGGATCTACCAAAGCATAAACAAGATCAGAACATAATTCCACCATACCTGCTATCACATCAGGATCATCTTCTTGCTCTTGGCCTCGAACATGATACATCTGGGCTGAGGTCTGCGGGTTACGTCCAACTAAGGGAGTGTTAGTGTTGCGAGGTCTCCTCGCTGATCCAGACGGTACTGGCTTTGTTCCTCTTCCCTTGTTTGGATTATTTTGAGAAGCCACAATGGTAGGGGCATTTGGATTCCGTGGGCACTGCCTGATAAAGTGGCCAGACTCACCTCAAAGGTAACAGGATCTGGACTGTCTGCGGCATTGTCCAGGGTGCTTCTTCTGACAAAAGTTGCATAATGGAATCTGCGAACCTTTTGCAGAACCACCCGTACTATCGATTGAGGCTATATAGGTAACAGATGTTCTTAGAGGTTGAGATTTTGGCACATATCCTGTTCTTGGTAGCTGTTAGTAGGTGGCAGACTTTTGATTCCACTATCTGCCCTTCTTCTGAGGCATAAGAGGCTTGGAATTATCTCAAAACCTCTTATCGAACTAGGCTTGGTTCCCTTTTTTTCTTTCATAAGCCTTTTGGAAGACTTTAGTAGCGATGGCTCGATTGACCAAGATCTGGAAATCCTCTATCTCTAAAGCAGTAAAGAGAGGACGTAATTCATCATAGAGACCATCAATGAACATTCTACATTTCTCCTTTTCTGTGTGTATGATCTCAGCACCAACCTCGCATACTTGCAGAAATCGTGGATATATTGCTCCACATGTCTTCTTCCTTGTCTTAGGTGGAGGCTTACGTCTTTTGGCAATGTAATGCTCACTGATGTATTTCTTATGGAACTCTTGAAGAAAGAAGTCCTATGTGACTTTATGCTCGGCTACCGTGAACGTCATAGTGTCCCACTAGCTTTGAGCTTTTTCAGAGATCAGCATCAGAGCGCTCTCTAGTTTGTGTTCCTCGGGGCACTTCATTTGTTTATTTAGAACTTTAAGAGTATTCTCCAGCAAATACTCTGCTATTTCAGGATTATCCAGGTCTTGACCCGTGAAGGTGTAAATAGGATATTGACGGAGCTCGCTAATGGGAGCCTTTGGAACAAAATAAGACGCTTTAGTAGGCTGAGGTGGTGGTTCTTGCCTAAGAGACACGACCACCTGTTTGATCATTTCAGCCATAGACATTAGATACTCCTGTTGAGTGAGAGGCATCGGAGGAGGAGGATGTGGGTCATTCTGTCTCACTTGCTCGGGTCTAAATTCAGCTTCCTAATTATCCCCCTGAGTTGAGAAGGAGCCGGGGTGTGGTTCATTCTTAGCACGCCTATCAGTGGGTATAGACATTTTCATATCTATTCATTCAGAAGGATTTAATCGTGTAAGTTGCAAGTCACAGGTAACATATACAAATAAACTCCTAGGTGGCATGTGCAAATGTAGACTCATAGCAAACATCTGTCTAGTCCTAAAACTGACTAAACCTAGGCTTTGATACCACAAATGTAACACCCCTTTCCTCACCTGGTAGAGAACTGGGTCGAAAAGTGCTACCGTAAAACATATCAGAGATTTGGAAGCTTAATCGGAGTACTGAAACTTATTCAGATCATTTATTAATCTCCTTTAAGGCTTAACGGAATTATCTCATTAAGACTTACACGATTCAGAGTCAATTTTAACTCCTTTTGAACTTAGGAACTAAATTGTAATTCTTATGAGTTGATAGTCCTTATCAAAATTTCTTTTTGCCAACCTATAATTTAACCTACTGGTTATTAACTTGTGAAGTTTTGTTATTAGGGGTGATCGTTTACCTATCCAATTAGGTTGTACAAGTTTCAGTGACCATTTTGCAAACTTCTTAAAACTGGTTTCTAAGTCTTTTATTAGAACTTACTTCGTATCGATACCCTTGAGGCCGTATTAGTACACTAAGCCAATTTTTATTTCCCAGATTTGTAGATAACATGCTCGTATCGATACACCTAGCACCGTATCGATACACGTTGACTAGGGTTGACCATTTTGATACTCCCTATAGACCGTACCGATACAATTTATTTTTCAAACCTCACTATCGAGATATGTACTGATATGCCCCCTTAGTGTATCAACACACCCTGTTTCACTAGGTCCAATTATGCAAGGCCATATCGATACGCCATAACCCGTACCGATACACTTGTCCTGTAGTGACAAATTTTAGCTGGTTTTTAATCAATTTAACCTTTTGAACGTTGTCCGAATTTGGCCATGTTTTACCAGCAATTCCAATATCCATATTTTTAATAGCATACAAAATTTTAGAGCGTTCTAAGTCCATTTACCTAGTTTTCACCTTTTAGGCTCATTTTGCTAGTTTAACTAACTCACAATCATACCATATTAACCATTAAGCATTTGGTCATCTTTAGGCTATTACACATACATAGTAAAGCACATTTATAACATGTTTAGACCATTTGCTACCTTACTAGTAGTTTAAGGAAAAAGATAAGCATACATATGGTTCGTAGGAGTGACTTACAGCCGTAACACACTATCGAAGGCCAAAATTCTTTAAGATCCTGAAATGCATGAGACACGCGAATGTTAGGATTACATAGCCTAGTGAGGTAGTCATAACAATGCACAATAAACTTATTAACTACATGAATGACATATGGGGATCTTTGATCAACAATTCACATGGCATTAATCATATAAGAACATATTCAAGCCATTAGACATAATTTCATATAGCAATTGTAAATCATAATAACACCTCATTTCCTTGGACATGGTAACCAAATGGATACACAGATTCCCCTATACACCACACATATCAGAAATAGGCTGTAGCCTTGAGTCGTAGCTCTGGATAGTCCCTTGCACAATCGATCCTTATTTCACCCCTCATATAGGCCGTAGCCCCAGGCCGTAGTCCAATCCCTTACTTGGTGAGCTCGAATAACCCTATGGCATGCCAATTGTATCTAATGTCCACAATATCCAAGATCACATATTTCCTCATAAATTCTTACCGTTTGGATCACATCATATCAGATAGAAAATCAAATCTTAGCTCCACGTAACATATCATAGCACAATTATATCAAAATTCATATACAAGCATGAATCGGATATCACATATGAACTTACAAATATATCAAACATTATTGGAGCTTACCATGCTTACCGTTAGAATCCACATATGCTTGCTCTACTTGAGCCCTTGAACACAATTGCAATCATAACACAAAACAAATGCAACGGGATGGCTCAGTGCCAATCCCTTGACACGACTACACTCACCTAGTATTCGGAGACTTCAAGGTTCTCGAATTTTGATCCCTTTGCTCCTAGGCTTGCTTGGAGATGATGGATTGTTTCCTTCCAATTTTTGGGCTAGGAAGAAACACATGGAATCGTTACAATCACAATTTAGTACTCACTTCGAAGATTAGGTTTAGAATTTTGATTTGAAATTAAACTCCAATTATCCATGGATTTCAAAAATTGATTGAGTACTTTTACTTACCGAGATAAAAGCTTTCAAACGCTATATCAAGATTAAACAAAGGTTAAGGATTAAATCGAGGTGCTTGCTTAAGCTTGGGGTTGAGGACAACAGTGGTGGTGCTTGCTTATTAGGAGACAAGGGTGGGGTTTAGTTTATGAGAGGTTCAAAGTAAGGAAGAGAGCTTTTGTTTCTCATTTTAAAACCATTTTCATCTTTAATCATTCCCCCACAAACATATGGACCAATAAGGAGCTTTCCTATCCTTGAGGGTTTGCTAAACCCAATTCAATCATATTTTCTTCCTTTCATTCAATTGTCAATTGGATGGCCATTAGTCACCTTTTCTGAGGTGTTTCATGTGGGAAGGGCAAGCAAGGTGGTAAGTCATCACCTATTCCCTTTTATCTTTCAATTTAATATTCAAAGCAAATTTCTGTAGAGACCCGTATCGATACACCTTATGGTCGTATCGATACGGCCAAGCTAAAAGGGGTATGTTTGTTATGGCAGTTAGGCTGTACCAATACAAGTCTTGCTATATCTAAACGCCTAGCCAGAACCATACCGATACCAGTCCCACTATACCGATATTCCCATCTTGAAAACAACATTTCCAACTTTGAATTTATTACAAAAAGGTCCTCACAACTTAAATCAAGTCCAAACTACTTTCATTGCTTCAAATTGAGTACAAGGATTGGTAGATTAAAGTTCTGAGCATATTTGATACAAATTTCCGATCACCGGAACCAAATTCCAACTATTCCAGTTTTAGGGATGTGATAGATCTAACAAAAAAAGAGAGAAGTAAGTAGCCAAATTTTTCAAAAAAATTTCAAAGCCAAGAGCTTTTTAATCTAAAAGTAAGGGGGAGTATTTTTCAAAACTACTTAAAAATCTACTTTGGTTTTGTTATATCAAAAAGGGGAAGGTTGTAAAACCCATATTCAATTTTGATATAACAAATTGTTTAAGGACCAAATTGTATAAGAAAATAATTTTTTAAGTATTGAAAAGTCTCACAAAATGACAAGGAAAATTTTTTTCTAAGTCTAAGACTTAAACCAAAAACTTTTCTAAGTATTTCAAAGCCAAATTCAACAACTACGCCCAGGCGTACTGATATGCCTTAGGTGTTTCGATACGAATTTTGACTACTGGAATTTTAATCGCCATAATGTACCAATATGGTTGTCCCCGTATCGATACGACCTTCATCTGGGATTGTATTTTTGGTTAAGCGCATCTAGACGACTTTGCCCGTTTTGATACGGAATTCATCTGGGTTTAAGTTCTTGTTTACACGTACCAATACGGCCTTCACCGTGTTGATATGGGTTGTTGAGATTTACAAATCTGTGCATTAAATTTTGTTACCACTGCCTTGTCAGTTATTGGAATCAATGTTCTTCAAAAATGGGGCTAAAACCGTACCGATACAGTTATATTGTATCTATACGCCCCTATTTTTACTCTATGTCCGTTTCGATATGCCCTCAAGCTTATCAACACGGTACTGCACAATGACTCTTTCTTCTTTTGAGAGGTACCGATACGGCTCTATGTGTACCGATACGATTAGTCACCAAATAGCATTATTTGCGGGAAAAATGGTCCCCAACGGCTTTATTGATGACCTCAACCACCCAAACGGTTAGAAATCAATGAGAGGGTATAAAATCAAGTCTCCAAAGCTGCAATAACAACTATTTAACAAGTCTAAAACAATCAAGCAAAAATCCAACCATCCAAGAGCTTTTAGAGTCAAATTTTATTGTAACCCACTAGAGTGTTATTCTGTAAAACCCCGATTTTGGGATTGGAAGTTAGCCGGTTTGGCTAGATGGTTCAGTTGAACTGGTTTAGGCAATTTAGACTAGTTTCAGGAATAAACTGAGATAAAGGGGGTTTTGAGCTAAATAAAATATGGAAAACGTTCTAAAATCCTAGAATAAGGTTTTGAAAGTTTTGGAGAGTTCAATTCGATAAAATTTGTTTGTTTAATTGACATTTTAAAACGGTGACTAAATTGTAAAGATTGCAAATTATTTTAGTGACTGAATTGAGAGGAGTCAAGGCTTAGAATCTTTAGGGAGCTATTACACCAAGGTTTTATCAATCTTTTCCCTTATTTGGATATTTTTAAGAAAGTTTTAATTAATAGATTTATTAAATGATTTTAATAAAAAAGATTTCCAAAAGGCTTAAACATTTTCTTACATAACTTCCCATTTTCTCACATCTTTTCTCTCTACTTCCTCACTAGATAAACTATGATTTTCTCATCAAAATGAAAGGAGATAATCATTTTATTTCACTCTTTGATTTCCTAAATTGATCCTTTCATTTCTAAATCAAATAGCTTTGGATTTCTTGAAGGTTTTCATCCAAATCATTGCCAATCAAGGGAACAGCTTGTGTTAGAGTGATATTCTTAATTCTCCTCTAATCAAAGGTTCTTTATTGAAATTCTCAAGTTCGTGACTCTTGTAAATTGTTTTCTAAATTGATTTGAGTTATAAATGATGATATCTTACTTTAATTAAGCTTTGATTAAGGTTTAATTGATGAAAATGGTTGAAATTCATTTTGGATTGATTTTGCTGGGTTTTAGACTGATTTTAATCATAATCTTGATATTTAATAATGTGGTAAAGTGGGCTTTAACAATGGAATCCCGAAACTAGGTGAATTGCTAGATTTTTCGGTTGAAATCTTTGAGTTTATGGCTTGATGTTGTGGTTATTTGGTTGCTGGTGGTAATAGGATGTTAAGGGGATGTTTTTAGATGTATGTTGATGATGTTTAATGGTTAATCTCGTTAGGTATTGGCTGGAGGTTGTTTAGAATGATTTCACCGATGTTTTCGGTGGTGTTCGGATGCCATTTGCTTGGCAATTGTTAGAGGAAGCTGTGGAGTTGAGTTGCTGGAGGTTTTGATGCAAGATTGTGCATTAATCCTCTGTTTTGCTTGGGTTAAAAGCAGGGAGGCTGATCTGATATCCTTGGAGGAAATCTCGATTGATCTAGAGGCTTGAGATTGCTTCGGCAAAGCTAACGAGGCATTATCAGTGAGTGGAAATGATTTTAAAAGCTTTTCAAACGTTTGAAAGCAAGGCTTGGGGGTTTAGATTGAGCTTGAAACACTAATCTAAGCTCAAAAGTAATTATGGAAGATTTCGCTCTTGGTATTTCGGTTTTCCCATTGTTTTTGTTAATCATGCTCATATTTTGGAAAGAGATTTGTTACCTACTATTTATGCATGTTTTATGAATTGAGAGATGATTCAAATGATCCCATGAGGTTGATTTATGACTACAAAGAGATGATCTTGTTTAGAAGATGCTATGCATGTTTTAATGCTTTGAAATGGGATGAGAAAGGGTTTATGTTTATGCTTTGAAAAACAATAAGGTAACATGGTTTAAAAGTTTATATTGGCAAGTGACAAACACTTAAATTTTTTTTAGATATAATTGGTCAACCAATAGGATTAAAGTGCACTCTAAAATATAAAATTCGTGCGTGGGACAAATTCTTCGGTTACACAATATGGGTAGAATCTATTGTGAAGTGATAGGGGTAGATTCTATCACATATGGGCAATGGGGGTAGTGTCATCCCAACTGAAGTGAGACTATGGTGAGGGTAGATTTCACCATGAGACTTGATGGGGGTAGTTCCATCAAGGAATTCTCATATCTCAACTTGAATGGATAGGGGTAGTGCTGTCCAAGGATGGGGGTAGATTCCATACGAGTCACTTGTAATGCCAATATATGAGATTACATGTATCATGATTTATAAGAGGGTTGTATAATGAGATTTATACATGAAATTCTATTTTGGAGATGTTCCATATGATGTACAAGCATAAGAAGCTTGCATTGATATTTGCGTCATGTTTAATGCATGAGGGATATGATACATGTTTTAAATGATTATTAATTTTTTGAAATAGATTTTGAGCATGAGAATTATTTGAGCATGATGAGAAATGATTTATACTTGAGAAATGGTTTAAAATGCATTTTTTGTAGGTTTTTAATAGAGCGACACTCACTAGGAATTTATGCTTACGCTATCTTTTTCCAACAATACAGAGAAATAGCTTGTTCGTGGCAGCGAGGAGATACCAAGAGGTGTTCATTTCTCAAGTATGGTTTTAGACTTACTATATAGTAATAAATGGCAATGGGAGGGTACCTTTATGCTTTGGGAGTATGTGTTCTGAACTCCCTGGTTTGTGACAAGTTTATATTGCTTATTTGGACTTGAAAATGACCTTTTATGCTAGTATTTAGTTTGGTTTGCATTTCAAGGTTTGAATGGTTGTTTGCATAGGAAGTATGACTATAGAATGCCATTCTTGTGGGAGTTTATGTTTGATGCTTGATTTGGTGATATATGCCTATGGATTTGTGTTATAAATGTTTGTACCTATGATGGTGGCATGTTAGATTAGTTTCGGATGGGTTCTTTTGTGCAAAAGTTGAGAAAAATGCTATTAGAGGCCCAGATGTATCGAAACACGGGTTGCCATTTTGATACAATAAGACAATTTTAGGCAAGGTGTTTCGATATGCTTGGAGCCGTTTCGATACGCTTGAAGCCGTTTCGATACGGCAAGGCTTTTTAGGCATAGTGGTTCGATACACGGGGGTGTATCGGTACGGGTATTGTTTCTAGAGGATTACATTCCGATACGTGTAATCTGTGTATCGATACACCTGGCTATTTTGTTAGTTATTTGGAATCTGCAAGTTTGCTTATGTTGCATTTTTGCCCATGATTGTTAAGTATGCAATTGGATGAGTTTGGAATGTTGTTTAAGCTGGTTTTCGACACACAAGGATGAAATATGATTAATTAAAGATTGGTAACTCAGTTTGACTGAAGTCCTTATATTTATACGTTATTACAAAATCGTCCCTAAAGCGTATTTGGGATCAATAGGATGTCAATTGACGCCCGATAGTACTACAACTTCTTTCGCTGAATGTATGATCACTATAGGTCATTTATTGAGGTAAATCTTCATAGGTTTACTTCGATATTCCCTGTGTAACTCGCTCGGTTCAGTCTTGTGACTAGATCGGGTCAAGGGGGTTACATTTGTTGGTATCAAAGCTAGGTTTATAAAAGATTGGGAGGTAAGTTGGTTGTAGTAATGTTGTTAGAGTGATTTCTTGATGGTTACTATTCACGGTGGATGCTTATGCCATGTTTTGTTCATTGATTGATTGGGTGATATGCACGAGGCTGATAACATGCTATTATGATCGGTATGTGATTTTTGGGTAGAGAATTGGGGTACCCATTGCCATATTACTATTAGTATAAAGAGATTTTTGTTTTAAAACTTGAGCGTCTTGGATTCTTGCTTTGAGCTGGCATGACTGGTTTTGTTATTGCATTTTTTATTATTTATGCTAGAGATTCATACTATTTTTGTAATAAGACCTAGACAAGAGCATAAAGTTAATCCTAATGTTGTGGAGAATTAGCATAATGATGATTTGTCGCCTCCTCCACCTTCTCCGGGTGGTGGTGCTGGATTTGAAGGTGTTGGACCTTAGGCAGCGCAAGGCAGGCGGTTGGGGACATGACGCAACTGATTCAAGTGATAATTGGAGCTTTTCAAGTAGTGATGGTGGGTGTGCATGCGGCTGCACCGCAACCTACTAATCCTAGTTTGCCTTTGGAACGTTTATATAGTTTAGGTGGGACTGAGTTTAGGGGTTTATCTCCGGAGGATTCGAGGCATGGTTTGAGAGCACTCAATGGATTCTTGGGCAGATGGAGTGTTCAGATGTGAACAAACTGGGGTGCATGGTATCTTTACTTTAGAGTGATGCCTAAACTTGGTGGATGAGCACTATCGCGGAAATGGAACCTGCTAACGTGACTTGGGAGTTCTTCGAAACTACTTTCAGGAGAAAGTATCTGGGTACTCGTTATCAAGATGAGAAGAAGAGAGAGTTTATGGCTTTTGTTCAAGAGAGCATGTCTGTTGTTGAGTATGAGGTTCAGTTCGTGTGGTTGAGCCAGTATGCTCCTGAACTGGTTCCCAATGAGCAGAAAAGATGTGATCACTTCTGGTATGGATTAGTGAAGAAAGTAAAAACCTATATGTTGGCCTTAGATTACACGAATTTCGATGTCTAGGTCACACGAGCCAAGGATATTGACCATAATTTAGGCTCAGTTTCTCGTTCTGGTAAGAGGGTTACTAAATCTGATGCTGGTAGGGATCGCTATAAGAAGTAGCATGATTGGAAGTTCTATCCGGATCAGATGTGAGGTGGTGGTGGTTATGCTGGTCGAGGACAGCAGGGCCAAAATGCTTTTGTTCGCACTCATGAGTGTAACCGTTGCGGGAGGCGACACATGGGCGAGTGCTGGGGTAATCCTAGTGTTTGTTGGAGTTGTGAAGCGCAAGGTCACACCAAGCGTGATTGTCCGCAGTTAGCTAGGCAAGCTCCTGTGCATGCTTTTGAGCCACAAAGAGGCTGTGGGTGCGGTCATGGTAATTTCCAGCGTAGAGAGGATGGTCAAAAGAATTTTGCTCGTGTTGTAACTGTTCAGCCTGAGGGATGAGGACCGGCAAGGGTGTACGTACACCGTGAGGGGATGAATGATACTGATGTGATTGTAGGTACCTTTACTTTGTAGTCCTTGTCATTACTTTCGTTGATTGATTCTAGTTCTACACATTCATACATCTTGCGTGAGCATGTTCAGTTTCTTGATATACCTGTTGAGTTGTTAGATGTGGGTATGCATGTAACGAGTTCTTTTGGTGAGACAGTTGTTGTTAGGAGGTTGTATAGGAGATGTCCTTTAATGGTACAGGGCATGTTTTTGCACTGGATATGATGGAGTTACCATTTTATGGTTTCTACGTGATCTTGGGTATGGATTGGTTAGCTGAGCATAGAGCTATTATTGATTTTGAAGCTAAGCGAGTTTCGTTGAAACTCGCTGACGATTATGAAGTTGTGGTAGTGGGTAAGAATGTCAAATTCTTATCAAATGTTGTTTCAGCGTTGAAGGCACAAAGTTGTTGAAGTTTGGGTGTCAAACATACTTAGCGTATGTTATGAATTCGAATATTAAGGAAGTTCGACCCCAAGATATCCAGATTGTTTGTGATTTTCAAGAGGGGTTCCCGGAAGAGTTGCCTAGTTTATCATCGGATAGAGAAGTAGAGTTTTGTATCGAGACGTACACGGATACGGCTCCGGTTTCCATTGCTCCGTATCGCATGGCACCTAAAGAGTTGAAGGAGTTGAGGACGCAACTTTAGGAGTTGTTGGATCGTGGGTTCATTCATCATAGTGTTTTGCCGTGGGGAGCTGTTGGGCTTGATATACTTCAACCGAATTGCTTGCCAAGTGTGGAGAAGATTGATTTTTGGGTGTTTTTGGTGGAAGCAAAAGATAGACAAATAGACAAAGGATTTATAGTGGTTCAAGCTTCTAACAAGCTTTACATCCACTACCTTAGCTCCCACCAAGGATTTTCAAACCAATTTCACTAGAAATTCTTCCTCTTTTCAAGGCTTAGGATGAAACCTTTACAACCTAGACTCACTCACCAAGTCTAGCAACCAAATCTCACAAATCGAGCTTTGGGAACACTCTTGAACAAGAGAAAATGTAGCAAACTTGAAATCCCTCTAAAAGGTGTTTGTTTGCACTAATTAAGCACTCACGCAAACCTAAACACTAGAGCAAATATAACAATGTAAGCTAACAAGTGTTGTCTATACAAAGAATGAGAAATTAAGCTCTAAGACAAATTTGACATCATAATGTTGTTGACAAATGAAGCATTAGTCTTCTATAGATGCTTGGAGGTCCCTTTTATACTTCTAATTGAGTTCATAGTCGTTGGTGACCGTTGAGATTGAATTGGAGTCGTTAGGGCCTTTATTTCCCGCAATAAATGTAGTTCTGATGTTGTCCATATTGATACGTGGGTAACCGTATCGGTACGCCCTTTCAGAACTAGCCATTGAGCTCTCCCCAGCTGATGCATATCGATACGTGTAGGAGCATATTGGCACGGTCCTGCAATTTAAATAGCCATTGGGAAACTGACCGTTGAAGGCCGTTAGGCGTATCGGTACACGAAACAACCATATAGGTACGAATACTAGCCGTTAGGGTTAGTTGAAATACGGTATCAATACACTTGAGGTGTATCGGTACAGTTTTTGGCTACTAGAATTTTCCTATAGTTGAAACCCCAAAGCGTATCGATACGAGGTATACCGTATAGGTACGGTTAATTGAAAAACACTGGTTTGGCTATTTTAAAGACATTTTCAAGTTGTTTGGACTTATAAACATTTTGAAATCTTTTCAATTTGGTCCAAAACTATTTTTCAATTATTATACCAAAACAAGTATGCTAAGAATCTCCCCATTTTGATATAATAAAGCTAACTTGAAAAATTGTTTGTGATTCCCCCCCTTTGTGTTTTAAAAATTTGAATAAGAGATTTAAAAATTTAAATGTAATAAAACTCCCCTTATTAACTTGAAAACTTGAAAAATAATTAAAGCTCCCCTTATTCGCTTGAAAACTTGAAAAATAATTAAAGCTCCCCTTATTCACTTGAAGACTTGAAAAATCAATTTTTAAACCAATTCTCCCCATTTTTGTTTTATCAAAAAGAATTTAAAAGACTTTAAGCTCAAAATAACAATGGAGGTTTTAAAAGATGTTGACAAAAATAAGAATTTTGGTTTTAAAATGGCTCCCCCTTAATCAAACATCAATAAGTGTTAGTCCAACAATTATGATAAATTAGTTGAATTAAAATAGATAAATCAAATTAAAAAGAAATTCAACTAATTTTTACCACACTTGAATCAAAGGGAGGATGTGAAGCCTTCTTTCTTCAAGTGCTTTCCTTGTGTGTATGGTGCTCCCCCTAAATGTTGTACTTTGTTGATCAATCTCCATCACACCTAAAATGAGACAATAAAGTGATTTTTGGTATCCAAATTGCTTTGGATTCATAAGCGTTAGTAACACATAATTTAGTCCCCTTACGAATCCATTTTACAGTTTCATCCTTTTTATGTGAAGTGATTAGTTCTTTTGGAACCCAAACACTTCTAAAACATTTACCATTCAAAAATCTAGGGGCACTAGATTGTCTAATATAAAAATTTGATTTTCCCAAATTGTTATTCTTTTGAAGTTCATTGGAAATCAAATCTTTTTCTTTCTTAAGATCATCAACATCCTTTTGATGATCTTTTTCCATCGTTTGAAGCAATTCTTGTAAATTTGAAACTTTAAGCTCAAAATCTTTGATTTTGGCTTCAAATTCTAAATTGGTTTTCACAAGCAAATCATTTTCGGTTTTCAATTTTGAAATTAACTTTTTGTTTTTTTGAAAACGAAGCCTTGAATTCAAAAACCAATTCATCACAGGCTTCTTGTAACTCATCAAAAAAATAAGAATTAGAAATAGATGAGTTAGAAGTTAACTTACCCTCTTGGAAGGCCATGAAGCATAGATGGGCAACTCTATCTTCATTGGTTGAGTCTTTATCACTCCATGTTGCCACATATGCTTTCTTTGAAGATGATCCCTTATTGTTGAAGCAAGGACAATTGTATTTGGTGTACCTCATTTCCTTGAAACTATGGCTTTTTGGGGATCCTTCATCTTCTTCTTTGATTCATGTTTGGATTTTTCCATGTTGTTCTTCATGAATCAGGCGAGTTTCATGAAGAGATGAGTTATCTCTTCATCTTCACTGTCCTCACTTGAATCTACATATTGTCATGTGGAGGATGGAAGAGCAATGACATTTACATCAATGCCTTGCTCTTTGATCTTCTTCTCCTTCTCCCTCTTCAAGGGTGTAGACATCATTTCATGGGTAAGAAGGGACCCAATTAGCTCATCAAGTTTGACCTTATTTAGGTTCTTGGCTTTGATGACAGTCGTCGTCTTGCCCTCCCATGATTCGGGAAGTGAGTATATCAACTTCCGAACGAGTTTGTCTTCCAAAATCTCCTCTCCAAGACCTTTGAGTTGATTGATGATTGTGGAGAAACGGTCGAACATCCTCTTGATGTCTTCATCCGGGTCCATCTTGAAGTTCTCATACTCTAGGTTGAGAAAAACGATCTTGGTATTCTTTACTTTGTTTGTTCCCTCGTATGTGGCTTAACGTTTGTCCCAAACCTCCTGACATCTTCACAAGAAGAAACTTTTGCGTATACATCGGGGCTCAAAGCACACAATAGAATGTACAAGGCTTTACAATTAAGCTCCATCATCTTCTTGTCGCTGGCATTCCAATCCCCTTTCCTCCTTTGTGGCATGAACGATCAATCTTCTACAAGCTCCCATAGGTGGTAGTCCTTGGCCTTGATGAAGTACATCATCCTATTCTTCCAATAGGCATAATGCTCCCCGTTGAATAATGGAGGCTTGTCGATTGACATTTATCATCGGTTGACTTGTATGTTGGTTGAGCTTTCAGATCGTCTCAATAGGTGGTTAAATCTTCTCGATTGAGCCTCGCTCTGATACCAATTGTTGGGCTTGATATACTTCAACCAAATTGCTTGCCAAGTGTGGAGAAGATTGATTTTTGCTTGTTTTTGGTAGAAGCAAAAGATAGACAAATAGACAAAGGATTTATAGTGGTTCAAGATTCTAACAAGCTCTACATCCACTACCTTAGCCCCCACTAAGGATTTTCAAACCAATTTCACTAGAAATTCTTCCTCTTTTCATGGCTTAGGAGGAAACCTTTACAACCTAGACTCACTCACCAAGTCTAGCAACCAAAGCTCACAAACCGAGCTTTGGGAACACTCTTGAACAAGAGAAAATCTAGCAAACTTAAAATCCTCTAAAAGGTGTTTGTTTGCACTAATTAAGCACTCATCCAAACCTAAACACTTGAGCAAATATAACAATGTAAGCTCACAAGTGTTGTCTATAGAAAGAATGAGAAATTAAGCTCTAACAAAAATTTGACATCATAATGTTGTTGACAAATGAAGCATTAGTCTTCCATAGATGCTTGGAGGTCCCTTTTATACTCCCAATTGAGTTCATAGCCGTTGGTGACCGTTGGAATTGAATTAGAGCCGCTGGGGCCTTTATTTCCTGCAATAAATGCAGTTTTGGTGTTGTCTGTATCGATACATGGGTAGAAGTATTGGTACGCCCTTCTTTAGAACTAGCCGTTGAGCTCTCCTCAGCTGATGCGTATCGATACGCGTAAGAGCGTATATGTATGGTCCTACAATTTAAATAGTCATTGGGAAAATAACCGTTGAAGGTCGTTAGCGTATCAGTACACGATACAACCGTATTGGTATAAATACTAGCCATTGGGGGTAGTTGAAATAGGGTATCGATACGCTTGAGGCGTATCGATACGGTTTTTGGCTACTAGAATTTTCCTATAGTTGAAACCCTAAAGCGTATCGATACGAGGTATACCGTATCAGTACAATTACTTGAAAAACACTGGTTTGGCTAATTTAAAGACATTTTCAAGTTGTTTGGACTTATAAAAATTTTGAAATCTTTTTAATTTGGTCAAAACTATTTTTCAATTATTATATCAAAACAAATATCTTAACAGGAGCGTCGGTGTTGTTTGTCAAAAAAATCGATGACAATATGACAATGTTCATTGATTATCGACAACAGAACAAGTTGACGATTAGGAATAAGTATCCTCTACTACGAATTGATGATCTTTTCGATTAATTCCGTGGTGCAATGGTGTTTTCTAAGATTGATTTGAGGTCAGGATACTATCAATGGAAGGTGAAGGACAAGGATGTGCCGAAAATAGCTTTTTGCACTCGTTACGGGCATTATGAGTTCTTAGCGATGTCGTTTTGGTTGATGAATGCGCCTGCAGCTTTTATGGTTATGATGAACCGGGTGTTCCATGAATTTTTGGATCAATTCGTGGTTGTGTTTGTTGATGATATCTTTGTGTATTCACCTATCGAGGAGGATCATGATAAACATGTACAGATTATTTTGCAAGCCTTGTTGGATAATCAGTTGTATGCTAAGCTAAGCAAGTGTGAGTTTTGGATTAAAGAAGTAGTGTCTTTTGGTCATGTTATATCAGCCAAAGGTATTCATGTGGATCTGCAAAAGGTTGAAGCGGTTGTGAACTGGAAACAACCTAAGTCGGTGATGGAGGTTCATAGTTTCTTGGGCTTGGCAGGGTATTATCGTTGTTTCGTGGATGGTTTCTCTAAGGTTGACGCTCCTTTGACAATGTTGTTTCAAAAGGATGTTCGTTTTGAGTGGACAAAGGCGATGCAACAAGCTTTTGAGAAGTTGAAGGAAGCTTTGACGCAAGCTCTGATCTTGATTCAACCTGAGTCGGGAAAAGAGTTTTTGATCTATAACGATGCATCTTATGTTGGATTAGGGTGCATGTTGATGCAGGATGGTAGAGTTGTAGCTTATGCATCTAGGAATTTGAAGGTGCACGAGCGCAACTATCCTACTCATGACATTGAGTTGGCCGCGATAGTGTTTGCGCTAAAGATTTTGAGACATTATATTTATGGCGAAAAGTGTGTGGTGTATACAGATCATAAGAGTTAAAGTATTTGATGTCATAAAAGGAGTTGAATCTTAGGCAACGAAGGTGGTTGGAGTTGCCTAAGGATTATGACTTGACGATTGAGTATCATTCTAGTAAGGCCAATGTTGTGGCCGATGCTCTAAGTAGGAAGGTGGCCGTAGAGTTGAGAGCGATGTTTGCACGGTTAAGTTTGTCACAAGATGGTGGCTTGGTAGCCGAGTTGCAAGTGAAGCCTTCTTTGGTGAGGTTGATTAAGGAGAAGCAGTTGCTTGTGATTTGTTAGTGCCACATGTTAAGGACATTGCAGAGGGTAATTCGACGAAGTTTTGTTTTAATAGTGATGGTGTTTTGTGCTTTAAAAGTCAAGTAGTTGTGCCGGAAGATGATGAGTTAAGGCACGCTATTTTGACTGAGGCGCTTAGTAGTCCTTTTTCTATGCAGCCTGGTAGTACTAAGATGTATCATAGGTTGAAGGATGAGTACTTTTGGGTTGGTTTAAAGAAAGATGTTGCTGATTTTGTTAGTAAGTGCATGGTTTGTCAGCATGTAAAAGCTGAACATCAGTTTCCTTCTAGGTTACTGCAACCGTTGAGAAAACCAGAATGGAAATAGGAGAGGATGACCATGGATATTGCGACGGGGTTGCCTTTGACACCGTCAAATAAAAACTCTATTTGGGTGATTGTGGATCATTTTACGAAGTGTGCGTATTTTCTAGCTGTACATACTACGTATACTTTGGATAAGTTGGCAGAATTGTACATTGCTGAGGTTTTAAGGTTGCATGGGGTGCCTAATTCCATCGTGTCAGATCGAGATCCACGTTTTACAGTGAGGTTTTAGGAATGTCTACATCGAGCCTTGGGTACACGGTTGAAATTTAGTACTTCGTGTCATCCTCAGACGGATGGTCAATCTGAACGAGTTATCCAAGTGTTGGAGGATATGTTGAGATGCTGCATCATTTATTTTCAAGGGTCTTGGGAGAAGCAATTACCTTTAGCGGAGTTTGCTTACAACAATAGCTATCAAGCGAGTATACAAATGGCACCTTATGAAGATTTGTATGGCAGAAAGTGTAGAACACCAATTTGTCGGGCGAGGGTGGGAGAAAAGTTTGTTTCTTTGCCTAATGTACATAAAGGTACTACTGAGAAAGTAAAGCTTATTAGAGATCGATTAAAAGTGAAGCTTATTAGAGATCGATTGAAAGCAGCTTCGGATCGACAGAAGTCTTACGCGAATTTGAAGCGTAGGGAGATTGAGTATGCAGTTGGTGATAAAGTGTTTTTTAAAGCTTTGCCTTGGAAAAAAGTGATGAGATTTGGCCAGAAAGACAAGTTGAGTTCGAGGTTTATTGGACCTTATGAGGTGTTGGAGCGTGTTGGTCTAGTAGCTTATAGATTGAGGCTGCCACCTGAGTTGGAGAAGATACATGGTGTTTTCCACGTATCCATGCTTCGGAAGTATAGATCAGATTCGTCGCATGTTATTCTTGTTGAGGAGATTGAGTTGAATCCAGATTTGTCTTATGATGAGGAACTAGATGAGATCTTGGCCACAGACAATAAAGTGCTTCGTGGTAAGACCATTGAGTTGGTCAAGGTGTAGAGGAAGCCACATGGGAAAGGAAGGATGACATGAAGAAGCAGTTTCCTTGTCTTTTTCCACCGGGTAAATTTCGAGAAAGAAATTTCTTAAGGTGGGAGAGTTGTAACGCCCCGATTTTGAGCTTGGAAGTTAGCCAGTTTGGCTAGATGGTTCAGTTGAACCGATTTAGGCAATTTAGACTAGTTTCGAGAATAAATTGAGATAAAGGGGTTTTTGAGCTAAATAAAATATGGAAAAATGTTCTAAAATCCTAGAATAAGGTTTTCAGAGTTTTGGAGAGTTCAATTTGATAAAATTGGTTTGTTTAATCAACATTTTAAAACTGTGACTAAATTGTAAAGATTGCAAATTATTTCAGTGACTGAATTGAAAGTAGTCAAGGCTTAGAATCTTTAGAGAGCTATTACACCAACGTGTTATCAGCCTTTTCCCTTATTTGGATATTTTTAAAAAATGTTTAATTAATAGATTTATTAAATGATTTTAATAAAAAAGATTTCCAAAAGGCTTAAAAAATTTCTTACGTAACTTCCCATTTTCTCACATTTTTTCTCTCTACTTTCTCACAAACCATACTATGATTTTCTCATCAAAATGAAAAGGAGATAATTGTTGCGCATATTGAGTGCTCCGCAATTGTGCAAGTGTACACGTCGCAAGTTATAGTATAAAAGAAATCGTCTCCACAGGGATTGGTGCCACTTCAAGAATCTAATCTCTTGCACTGTAAAAAGTAAAAGAACACAAGAAGAAGATTGTAGGAGTTTAACTAACAACTAAACTAGAAAGCAATAAAGTAAAAGAAGATGTAATCAAATGAGAGAGAATAGGCCATGTTATCGTGAGTTGAGGAGTGATAGCCAATTGGGCCGTCTTGGTAAAAGAGTGAAAGGGCAACTCAGTTGCCGTGGCAACTTGCGCAGCGGGGTTGCCTTGGCAACTAATCGACGGTTGCCTGGGCAACTGGCTGAGCAACTGTTTGGGCGGCTGGGCAGAAACTTCGATGTTCGGCGGAGCGTTCTTCAATGGTTTCTTCTTATCCCTAAGTCAAAACTCTAGCTAATTGTGCATGCCTTGACAATACATCCCTGCGTGAATCAAGGGTGAACAACAACCAATCTTGCGCTCTTCTTAGCCGTTGAAATCCTTAACTTATTCCTAAGCCGGATTAATCTTCACCATCAATAGATTGAATAAAGACCATACTCATTTGTTTCTTGAATCTAACTCTCCCGATATTAGATAAATAGATAGAGTTACGAGATCCTCTCCCAATTCACTCGCAAACAAGAATAAAAACCAAGAATGAGTAAACCTTGAATTGAAAGTGCAAACTCTTATTACCTAAACAAAATCCAATTGTTTCTCACAACCACAAAACACTATAACCTTATCCAAATAGATTTAGTTCATGGCTAGGTTCCAAAGAAACACAAAACAAAGAATTCCTAACATAGACCTAATCGAACAAGAAAGAAAAAGATGGAGAATAGTTGAAGCCTCTTTGTCGAAATCTCTCCCCTCTCTTTCAATCGAACTCTCCCCCCTTTTCTCTCTCTTGGAGTTGACGGCTTGGTCACCTTTAAATAGGATATGGCTAGGTCAAAGTCTCTCTTGAGGAAGAAGTTAAGTTGGAATTAAATACTTTAAAAGAATATAATTTTTTATTATATTTAAATTCCTTCTAGATCTTCTCCTATCTTCTTGGGATTTAATTTCTCTTTGACCTCTTCATTGAAATCAAACTCCTTTGATATTTAACTTTGCTCCACGTCATCTTGGGCTTATCTAGTCATCAATTTCGACTGGCATATCATCTTATCCCTTATCAATAATTGCCTTGGCAACTAGCTCGACATCTCCTTCATGCATTGCCCTGGCAACTGCGTCGGCATCTCCTTCATGCACTGCCCTGGCAACTGGTTCTAGCCTTGTTTAGGCAAGTGATTCTGCACACACACAAAAACAACTATCGGCAGTACCCTTTTCCACAAAATTCAGCAAAGTATGAAATCAAGCTTGTCTACCAAGGAAACAATGCAAACATGCATGAATGGCTAATAATGTAACTCATATGAGCCTAAGTCTAGCAATAATATGGATAAAAAAGGTGAATAAAATAGTACTTTTAGACACTTAAAACACCCCAAACTCGAACAATTGCTTGTCCTCAAGCAATGCAAACTAATAATTACCTGCCAAGACTTCAATTTTCACAAACTTAGCTTTGAACTTGATTTCAATTCTCAGAACCGTGGCACAAAGTATGATTGGCTTTTCATTTTTCAGAAAACTTAGGAGTTACTCAGAATCAAACTATAATGCTTGTGAGTGTGTGCGAAGTTGTGTGCAAGTTGATTTTTCGGATTCTATGCAAACAAGAGGTTTTCAAATTACTTCCTTGGGTTCTTTTAACATGTTTTAACTAGAGCTGGTTTGTGCACCTCTAGTGTTTTGTTTTTAGTTTTCTTAAGTAATTAATTTATTCTACTAGAGCCAGTTTCAGGCACCTCTAGCGATCAATTTTTAGCACATACTAGAGCCAATTTCGGGCACCTCTAGCGATCAATTTTTTAGCACATACTAGAGCTAATTTCGGGCACCTCTAGCATTCATTCAATTTTTTTTCTAATCCCCCAATTTTTTTAACTATCAACCTAAGTTCGCTAGAATTCCTTAAATGAATCAAGCCACAACAGTGTTTCATCAAGTTTAGCATCATAGTAAGATTCTAAGTGTTTCCACGTTTATCCTAGAATAAAAAGTTCTATCAATTAAGTACATTGGCAAAGTCATCATCGGATATTCATCAAATTTAGGCAATTCTTGTTCCAACTAAAGGCATGGCAAGCAATTTATGTATCCTAAATGCAATACTTAAGATGAATGCAACTAAACATGGTAACTAACTAATAACAATCCCCAAACTCGAGTGAGGCATTGTTCTCAATGCATGCAAAGCAAAGAAAAATAAAAATAAAAATAAAGAAAAATAAAATGCAAACGAAGACTTACTCTTAGAGTTCGTCGTCGTGGATGCTTAGTTTCCTTTTGGTCGGTGTCTTGATTCTTTTGCTTGAACGTGGTGGTTGCTTCCTTGTTGCCGATGGTGGAATCGATCCTGTATGAGGTCGTCCTCATTGTCCTCTTCATCAATGTCATTGGCTTTTCGCTTGGGCTTGGAGGATTCATTGGTGCGGTCTTTGTTGGTGCAGTGGAGTACTCGTCCGAATCTAAAAAATCAGACAATGATTCGGTACGAGTTGATTCGGGCATAGGTGCTTTACCTTTGGCTTTTGCAGTGGTTGCCGGGGCGTCTTTAGCTTTTTGGTTGCGCGACATCTTGATTTTGGTTGTCGTGGCAACCGCTTGGGCAGAGCACAATGTAGGTTGTCGCGGCATCATCTGTTGTGGTTGCCATGGCAACTGCTTCATTGGTTGTCGTGGCAAGGATTTCGACAGGAAAGATGGGGAACGACATGCGGCTGTTCGGGTACTTTTCCAGGATGACTTGGGTGATGGCATTGTTGTGATCCTTCATGTACTGCATGAACATTAGTTTTCAGTCTTCAATTTGCCTAAGGCAGTTCTCCAACGGTTGTAAGAGTGCTTCAAGTTGTATCGGGTTGTTGTCCGAAGTTGCCGGGCATCAGTTGCTTGGGCATTAGGAGTTGTCGAGGCGGCATAAGTTGCCGCGGAAATTGAAGGCGTTGGGGATTTTACCGATGCCTCTCCCATTAGCTTTCGGACTTGTGCTCGATTCCAACCGGACTTTGGTAGGGCCTTTTCATCATTGGACTCACTTGGAACATGCATTTCCTTGCAAAGATTGGAAATTAAGCAAGGGAAGAAAAGAGAACCCTTGTCTTTTGTGCTACATACAAAAATATCATCACAAATAATTTTTCCAATGTTAATGATGCGATTATGCATGATAGAATGTATGAGCAAAAGACGAGGTGTATCAACGGTGGTATTGTGTGTTGTGGGCATTAAAGAAGTTTTAACAAACTTATTCCATAATTTTGCCTCGGGTTTAAGCCGAAGGCGATTTACCGTGCCCTTGTATTTATCGTCGTTCCAATGAGTTCCCGATAGAGTGAGTTCTTGAAGAACCTTGTCGAGTTGCTAGGGCGTGAGTTGATCAACAAAGGCTTGATGCTCGTCCTTCTCAACGAGAGCCCGTAAAGGTGTTGATGCTTTTGGGGCTTATGAGTATAGCCTTGTCACGAACAAAAACATAAGGATTATCCGGGTTAGGTGAGTGAGCATAGAATTCTCTTACCCATGAGATGTTACCCAGTTCCGATTGATGGCAAAAGATTTGCCACTTTTGATGTGCAATCTTTTCGAAGATGAATGGTTAAAGGTCGAAATCTTGATGAGAGTTGGAGTATTCGAAGCCTTGTTCTTCGCAAATCTTTCGGCTTTCAAACTTGGAGTGAAATCTTTCTTGAACCACCGGTGTAGCAAACTTCTTGTATCTTGGTTCTTTGGAGGAATTTGGATGAACCAATAATTCAATTTTGGATGCTATGGATGATCTTGGTTGTGAGTTTGGTAGAAACAAAGAAAAGAAAACTAAAGAAACTAAAGAGTTGCAAGATGAAAAGTAGGAATAGGTTTCTTGGAAGTTAAGGGTGATGGGTTAAATAGAAAAGATAGGTAGTAAATATGGTGGGTGGGATTAATTGGAAAAAAAGAAAACAAGTGTTTTGATTGGGGGAAGGGGACGGCTAGGGGATTTGGGAAGGAGAAGGGTTTGGCCGGCTATGTAGGGTTTATTTAGGGTAAATTGGGGGCTTAATATAAGCCATAAATTTAGCCCATTAATTTCCTTGTTGAAGAAGTTTCCTTCTTGAATCAAATTCCTCTTTATCTTGAACTCTTTTCCTACAATTCAAAAACAAATAAAATAAGTATTAAAAGTAGAGATAAACTAATAAAAGAAAATAAATAAAGATGTGCAAAGAAATTCTTAAACCTAAAATTTAAAAACAATTAGATTAATATGAAAGAAAGATGTAGTCTTAATCTTAAAGAAAATAAGTAAATTTATCCTAAAAAAATAACCAAATTAATAAAACAAAAAAAAAAAAAATAAATAGTTTGAAAAAAATAAAAATAAAAATAAAAATAAAATATCGAAAGGAGAGCATGCTCATGCATCTCCTAAGGTGACCACTTATTTGTTACGTTCCACATAGGCACCGTTGTAGTGCTTCAATCTTTGTCCGTTAACTTTGAATTCATGTTCGTCAGTGATGGACTTGATTATCACGGTACCATGGGAGAACGATTTGACAACTTCGAATGGTCCCGACCATCTTAATTTCAGTTTTCTAGGGAAAAGTTTCAGCCGAGAATTGAATAAGAGAACTAGTTGCCCTGGCATGAATTGCCGCGGCAATAGTTTCTTGTCATGCCATTGCTTTGTTTTCTCTTTGTAGATTCATGCATTGTTATACGCGAGTGCACGAAATTCTTCTATCTCGTTGAGGTCCAACAAACGCTTTTGCCCAGCACTTTCCCAATCCATATTCACGGTCTTGATTGCCCAATATGCCTTGTGTTCGATTTCCACCGGTAGATGGCATGTTTTGCCATAGACAAGTCAGAAGGGAGACATACCTAAGGGTATTTTGAATGCAGTGTGATATGCCCAAAGTGCATCATCTAGTCTTACTGACCAATCCTTCTTAGAGGGATTTACAACTTTCTCGAGTATACCCTTCAATTCTCGGTTGGAAATTTTTGCTTGCCCATTGGTTTGTGGGTGATATGCCGTGGCAATTTTGTGTGACACGCTGAAGAGTTCCAAAATCTTGGCAATAAGTCTGTTGTCAAAATGCTTGACTTCAACACTGATAATTGCTCTCGGCATCCCAAACCGTGTAAATATTTTTTTTGCAAGAATCGTTGCACGGTCTTGGAATCATTGGTGGGAACTGCAGCTACCTTAACCCATTTAGACACGTAGTCGATGGCAAGTAGAATGTAGAGGTTGCTGAATGAAGATGGGAAAGGTCCCATAAAATCGATCCCCCATACATCGAACAATTCCACCTTGATGATGTTTTGGAGCGGCATCTCATGTCGTCTAGAGATATTGCCCATCCTCTGGCAATGATCACATTGCTTGTAAAACTCTAGGGCATCTTTGTACAGTGTTGGCCAATACAAACCAAATTGCAAAACTTTAGTTGTGGTACATGTTCCTCCAAAATGTCCTTCATAGGGTGAAGAATGGCATTGCTGGAGTACATTCTGCTGCTCCTCTTCAGGGACACATCAGCGTATAACCTGATCTGCACATTGTTTAAACAAAAAAGGCTCATCCCAAAAGTAATGCTTAGCATCATGGCGGAACCGCTTCTTCCCTTGGTGAGTAAGGTCATAGGGTAAAATATCACAAACAAGGAAATTAACTAAATCTGTGTACCAGGGTGTTGTCGTGGCAACTGCTTCCATGGTTGCCGAGGCGTGCGCGTCTATAGTTGCCACGACATGCACGTCAAGGGTTCCCGAGGCATGCACATCAGTGGTTGTTGAGGCATACACATCTGGATTTACCGAGGCGTGTGTATCAGCGGTTGCTGAGGCATACGCGTCTGGAGTTGACGAGGCATGCGCGTCAAGGGTTGCTGAGGCATGCACGTCTGGAGTTGCCGAGGCGTACGCGTCAAGGATTACCTAGGCATGCGCATCCATGGTTGCCAAGGCAACTAATAGTTGCTCATCCGGGAATGCATCGCATATCTCTAAATCCGCGTCCTCCTCCCTATTGCGTTCTAAGCGTGATAAGTGATCGGCCATTTGATTTTCTGTTCCTTTCCTGTCCTTAATTTCAATGTCAAACTCTTGTAAAAGCAATATCCAACGAATCAAACGAGTTTTGGCATCCTTTTTAGCAAATAGATACTTAATTTTCGAATGGTCCGTATGAACAATTACCTTTGTACCAATCAAATAGGATCGAAACTTGTCAAATGCGAAAACTACAACTAGTAACTCTTTCTTCGTTGTGTGTAATTCACTTGAGCACTATTAAGAGTTTTACTAGCGTAGTACATCACATGAAAGGTCTTACTGTGCGTTGGCCTAGGACTGCTCCTCCTACCGCAAAATCACTTGCATCACACATGAGCTCAAAAGGTTACGCCCCCAATCGGGTGTAACGATAATGGGTGCTGAGGTAAGCTTTTCCTTTAGGGTTTCGAATGCTTAGGCTCAAGAATAATCAAAATTGAAGACTTTATCATGTTCAAGCAAATTGCACAAGGGTTTAGTAATTTTAGAAAAATTATGAATGAACCTCCTGTAAAAACCTGTATGTCCAAGAAAGCTTCGGATTCCTTTAACCGAACTTGGTGGGGGTAATCTCTCGATCATGTCCACCTTGGCTTTGCCTACTTCAATTCCCTTTGATGAAATATTATGGCTGAGCACTATTCCTTCATCTACCATAAAATGGCACTTCTCCCAATTAAGGACTAAATCGGTTTCTTCACATCTTGCCAACACCTTCTCTAAATTGCCGAGGCAACTGTCGAAGTCATTACCAAAAACTAAAAAATCAGCCATGAAGATCTCAAGGAAGTCTTCGACCATGTCTGAAAAGAGTGCCATCATGCATCTTTGGAAGGTTACCGGGGCATTACACAATCTGAACGGCATCATTCAGAAAGCATAAGTACCGTATGGGCATGTGAAGGTTCCCTTTTCTTGATCTTCTGGTGCTATGGCAATTTGATTGTAACCTGAATAACCATCAAGAAAACAATAAAAGGGTTTACCTGCAAGACGGTCAAGCATTTGATCAATAAAGGGTAATGGGAAGTGATCTTTCCTAGTGGCTTTGTTTAGCTTTCGATAATCCATACAAACCCTCCAACTAGTCACAGTCCTTGTTGAAATGAGTTCATTATTTTCATTACTTACCACCGTTATACCTCCCTTTTTTGGTACACATTGTACCGGACTTACCCATGTACTATCAGAGATAGGGTATATGATGCCGGCGTTAAGCCACTTGATGTTTTCTTTCATTATAACCCTTTTCATGGCATGATTCAGTCTCCTCTGGGTCTCAATCGAAGGTTTGTGATCATCTTCCAATAAAATCTTGTGCATGCACACTGCCGGGCTAATTCCCTTCAAGTCAGCAATTGTCCACCCTATTGCCTTCTTTGGTAGCATCAACATTTTGATCAGCTTCTTTTCCTGCTCAGGCTGTAACTTAGAGGAAATAATTACAGGCAATGTATTATTGGTTCCCAAGTAAGCATATTTTAGTTGCCCTGGCAACTGTTTCAACTCAAGAATCGGTGGTTATTCAATGGAGGGCTTTTCGAGTTTACCTTCCTTACCTGAGTAGTCCAGTGGTTCAAAGTATGTACCTGGTCGATTGACTAACCAATTTGCCTCTTCTTGTTGTTCCTCATTAATCGGTTCTTTATACTCCTCAGGTTCCTCTTGATCGGCAATGTAGTTGTCGAGGCAACTAAATTCCTCGTCGAAGTCAAACTCTACCGTGGCATGAAGAAGTTGGCATTCTTCCAGATCATCGGCATGCCTTAGTGTTTGGAACACATTTAGTTTAACTTGCTGGTCATTCACCCTCATTGTAAGTTCTCCCTTTTCAACATCGATCAAGGTTCTCCCTGTTGCTAGGAAGGGTCTCCCGAGAATGATAGGTGAATGCTCATCTGCTTCACAATCCAAAACAATAAAGTCAGGGAGAAAAATAAATTTATCAACTTTTACCAATATGTCTTCGATTTTTCCCTCTGGATGCACATAGGATTTGTCAGCTAGCTGTAGCATAACTGTTGTAGGTTTTGCCTTCCCGATTCCTAGTTTTTGGAAAACCGATTTAGGCATCAAGTTTATGCTTGCTCCAAGATCACATAATGCTTTCCCGACATAGTGGTTTTCGATGGAACAAGGTATTGTAAAACTTTCGGGATCTTTCAACTTGGGTGGCATACGATTGTGCAACATGGCCATGCATCCCTCTGTTACGGCAACTGTTTCAAACTCTCCTAACCTTGTTCTCTTGGACACAATGTCTTTTAGAAACATGGCATAGTTCGGCATTTGTTCAATTGCCTCAACCAACGGCAAGTTGATGTGGACTTGCTTTAGGATATCAAGAAACTTCTTGAATTGATATTCTTGCTTTTGTCGCTTCAACCTTTGTGGGAATGGTGGTGGAAGTCGGATATCTTCGATCCTTTCATTGGTCTGGAACCTGATTGATGGCATTGCCGAGGCAACTAGATTGAACAACAACCAATCTTGCGCTCTTCTTAGCCGTTGAAATCCTTAACTTATTCCTAAGCCGGATTAATCTTCACCATCAATAGATTGAATAAAGACCATACTCATTTGTTTCTTGAATCTAACTCTCCCGATATTAGATAAATAGATAGAGTTACGAGATCCTCTCCCAATTCACTCGCAAACAAGAATAAAAACCAAGAATGAGTAAACCTTGAATTGAAAGTGCAAACTCTTATTACCTAAACAAAATCCAATTGTTTCTCACAACCACAAAACACTATAACCTTATCCAAATAGATTTAGTTCATGGCTAGGTTCCAAAGAAACACAAAACAAAGAATTCCTAACATAGACCTAATCGAACAAGAAAGAAAAAGATGGAGAATAGTTGAAGCCTCTTTTTGAAAAATCTCTCCCCTCTCTTTCAATCGAACTCTCCCCCTTTTCTCTCTCTTGGAGTTGACGGCTTGGTCACCTTTAAATAGGATATGGCTAGGTCAAAGTCTCTCTTGAGGAAGAAGTTAAGTTGGAATTAAATACTTTAAAAGAATATAATTTTTTATTATATTTAAATTCCTTCTAGATCTTCTCCTATCTTCTTGGGATTTAATTTCTCTTTGACCTCTTCATTGAAATCAAACTCCTTTGATATTTAACTTTGCTCCACGTCATCTTGGGCTTATCTAGTCATCAATTTCGACTGGCATATCATCTTATCCCTTATCAATAATTGCCTTGGCAACTAGCTCGACATCTCCTTCATGCATTGCCCTGGCAACTGCGTCGGCATCTCCTTCATGCACTGCCCTGGCAACTGGTTCTAGCCTTGTTTAGGCAAGTGATTTGCACACACACAAAAACAACTATCGGCAGTACCCTTTTCCACAAAATTCAGCAAAGTATGAAATCAAGCTTGTCTACCAAGGAAACAATGCAAACATGCATGAATGGCTAATAATGTAACTCATATGAGCCTAAGTCTAGCAATAATATGGATAAAAAAGGTGAATAAAATAGTACTTTTAGACACTTAAAACACCCCAAACTCGAACAATTGCTTGTCCTCAAGCAATGCAAACTAATAATTACCTGCCAAGACTTCAATTTTCACAAACTTAGCTTTGAACTTGATTTCAATTCTCAGAACCGTGGCACAAAGTATGATTGGCTTTTCATTTTTCAGAAAACTTAGGAGTTACTCAGAATCAAACTATAATGCTTGTGAGTGTGTGCGAAGTTGTGTGCAAGTTGATTTTTCGGATTCTATGCAAACAAGAGGTTTTCAAATTACTTCCTTGGGTTCTTTTAACATGTTTTAACTAGAGCTGGTTTCAGGCACCTCTAGTGTTTTGTTTTTAGTTTTCTTAAGTAATTAATTTATTCTACTAGAGCCAGTTTCAGGCACCTCTAGCGATCAATTTTTAGCACATACTAGAGCCAATTTCGGGCACCTCTAGCGATCAATTTTTTAGCACATACTAGAGCTAATTTCGGGCACCTCTAGCATTCATTCAATTTTTTTTCTAATCCCCCAATTTTTTTAACTATCAACCTAAGTTCGCTAGAATTCCTTAAATGAATCAAGCCACAACAGTGTTTCATCAAGTTTAGCATCATAGTAAGATTCTAAGTGTTTCCACGTTTATCCTAGAATAAAAAGTTCTATCAATTAAGTACATTGGCAAAGTCATCATCGGATATTCATCAAATTTAGGCAATTCTTGTTCCAACTAAAGGCATGGCAAGCAATTTATGTATCCTAAATGCAATACTTAAGATGAATGCAACTAAACATGGTAACTAACTAATAACAATCCCCCAAACTCGAGTGAGGCATTGTTCTCAATGCATGCAGCAAAGAAAAATAAAAATAAAAATAAAGAAAAATAAAATGCAAACGAAGACTTACTCTTAGAGTTCGTCGTCGTGGATGCTTAGTTTCCTTTTGGTCGGTGTCTTGATTCTTTTGCTTGAACGTGGTGGTTGCTTCCTTGTTGCCGATGGTGGAATCGATCCTTGTACGAGGTCGTCCTCATTGTCCTCTTCATCAATGTCATTGGCTTTTCGCTTGGGCTTGGAGGATTCATTGGTGCGGTCTTTGTTGGTGCAGTGGAGTACTCGTCCGAATCTAAAAAATCAGACAATGATTCGGTACGAGTTGATTCGGGCATAGGTGCTTTACCTTTGGCTTTTGCAGTGGTTGCCGGGGCGTCTTTAGCTTTGGTTGCCGCGACATCTTCAGTTTTGGTTGTCGTGGCAACTGCTTGGGCAGGCACAATGTAGGTTGTCGCGGCATCATCTGTTGTGGTTGCCATGGCAACTGCTTCATTGGTTGTCGTGGCAAGGATTTCGACAGGAAAGATGGGGAACGACATGCGGCTGTTCGGGTACTTTTCCAGGATGACTTGGGTGATGGCATTGTTGTGATCCTTCATGTACTGCATGAACATTAGTTTTCGATCTTCAATTTGCCTAAGGCGTTCTCCAACGGTTGTAAGAGTGCTTCAAGTTGTATCAGGGTTGTTGTCCGAGTTGCCCGGGCATCAGTTGCTTGGGCATTAGGAGTTGTCGAGGCGGCATAAGTTGCCGCGGAAATTGAAGGCGTTGGGGATTTTACCGATGCCTCTCCCATTAGCTTTCGGACTTGTGCTCGATTCCAACCGGACTTTGGTAGGGCCTTTTCATCATTGGACTCACTTGGAACATGCATTTCCTTGCAAAGATTGGAAATTAAGCAAGGGAAGAAAAGAGAACCCTTGTCTTTTGTGCTACATACAAAAATATCATCACAAATAATTTTTCCAATGTTAATGATGCGATTATGCATGATAGAATGTATGAGCAAAAGACGAGGTGTATCAACGGTGGTATTGTGTGTTGTGGGCATTAAAGAAGTTTTAACAAACTTATTCCATAATTTTGCCTCGGGTTTAAGCGAAGGCGATTTACCGTGCCCTTGTATTTATCGTCGTTCCAATGAGTTCCCGATAGAGTGAGTTCTTGAAGAACCTTGTCGAGTTGCTAGGCGTGAGTTGATCAACAAAGGCTTGATGCTCGTCCTTCTCAACGTAGAGCCCGTAAAGGTGTTGATGCTTTTGGGGCTTATGAGTATAGCCTTGTCACGAACAAAAACATAAGGATTATCCGGGTTAGGTGAGTGAGCATAGAATTCTCTTACCCATGAGATGTTACCAGTTCCGATTGATGGCAAAAGATTTGCCACTTTTGATGTGCAATCTTTTTGAAGATGAATGGTTAAAGGTCGAAATCTTGATGAGAGTTGGAGTATTGAAGCCTTGTTCTTCGCAAATCTTTCGGCTTTCAAACTTGGAGTGAAATCTTTCTTGAACCACGGTGTAGCAAACTTCTTGTATCTTGGTTCTTTGGAGGAATTTGGATGAACCAATAATTCAATTTTGGATGCTATGGATGATCTTGGTTGTGAGTTTGGTAGAAACAAAAAAAGAAAACTAAAGAAACTAAAGAGTTGCAAGATGAAAAGTAGGAATAGGTTTCTTGGAAGTTAGGGGTGATGGGTTAAATAGAAAAAGATAGGTAGTAAATATGGTGGGTGGGATTAATTGGAAAAAAAAAGAAAACAAGTGTTTTGATTGGGGAAGGGGACGGCTAGGGGATTTGGGAAGGAGAAGGGTTTGGCCGGCTATGTAGGGTTTATTTAGGGTAAATTGGGGCTTAATATAAGCCATAAATTTAGCCCATTAATTTCCTTGTTGAAGAAGTTTCCTTCTTGAATCAAATTCCTCTTTATCTTGAACTCTTTTCCTACAATTCAAAAACAAATAAAATAAGTATTAAAAGTAGAGATAAACTAATAAAAGAAAATAAATAAAGATGTGCAAAGAAATTCTTAAACCTAAAATTTAAAAACAATTAGATTAATATGAAAGAAAGATGTAGTCTTAATCTTAAAGAAAATAAGTAAATTTATCCTAAAAAAATAACCGAAATTAATAAACAAAAATAAAAAAATTAAATAGTTTGAAAAAAATAAAAATAAAAATAAAAATAAAATATCGAAAGGAGAGCATGCTCATGCATCTCCTAAGGTGACCACTTATTTGTTACGTTCCACATAGGCACCGTTGTAGTGCTTCAATCTTTGTCCGTTAACTTTGAATTCATGTTCGTCAGTGATGGACTTGATTATCACGGTACCATGGGAGAACGGTTTGACAACTTCGAATGGTCCCGACCATCTTAATTTCAGTTTTCTAGGGAAAAGTTTCAGCCGAGAATTGAATAAGAGAACTAGTTGCCCTGGCATGAATTGCCGCGGCAATAGTTTCTTGTCATGCCATTGCTTTGTTTTCTCTTTGTAGATTCATGCATTGTTATACGCGAGTGCACGAAATTCTTCTATCTCGTTGAGGTCCAACAAACGCTTTTGCCCAGCACTTTCCCAATCCATATTCACGGTCTTGATTTCCCAATATGCCTTGTGTTCGATTTCCACCGGTAGATGGCATGTTTTGCCATAGACAAGTCAGAAGGGAGACATACCTAAGGGTATTTTGGATGCAGTGTGATATGCCCAAAGTGCATCATCTAGTCTTACTGACCAATCCTTCTTAGAGGGATTTACAACTTTCTCGAGTATACCCTTCAATTCTCGGTTGGAAATTTTTGCTTGCCCATTGGTTTGTGGGTGATATGCCGTGGCAATTTTGTGTGACACGCTGAAGAGTTCCAAAATCTTGGCAATAAGTCATTGTCAAAATGCTTGACTTCAACAACGATAATTGCTCTCGGCATCCCAAACCGTGTAAATATTTTTTTGCAAGAATCGTTGCACGGTCTTGGAATCATTGGTGGGAACTGCAGCTACCTTAACCCATTTAGACACGTAGTCGATGGCAAGTAGAATGTAGAGGTTGCTGAATGAAGATGGGAAAGGTCCCATAAAATCGATCCCCCATACATCGAACAATTCCACCTTGATGATGTTTTGGAGCGGCATCTCATGTCGTCTAGAGATATTGCCCATCCTCTGGCAATGATCACATTGCTTGTAAAACTCTAGGGCATCTTTGTACAGTGTTGGCCAATACAAACCAAATTGCAAAACTTTAGTTGTGGTACATGTTCCTCCAAAATGTCCTTCATAGGGTGAAGAATGGCATTGCTGGAGTACATTCTGCTGCTCCTCTTCAGGGACACATCGGCGTATAACCTGATCTGCACATTGTTTAAACAAAAAAGGCTCATCCCAAAAGTAATGCTTAGCATCATGGCGGAACCGCTTCTTCCCTTGGTGAGTAAGGTCATAGGGTAAAATATCACAAACAAGGAAATTAACTAAATCTGTGTACCAGGGTGTTGTCGTGGCAACTGCTTCCATGGTTGCCGAGGCGTGCGCGTCTATAGTTGCCACGACATGCACGTCAAGGGTTCCCGAGGCATGCACATCAGTGGTTGTCGAGGCATACACATCTGGATTTACCGAGGCGTGTGTATCAGCGGTTGCTGAGGCATACGCGTCTGGAGTTGACGAGGCATGCGCGTCAAGGGTTGCTGAGGCATGCACGTCTGGAGTTGCCGAGGCGTACGCGTCAAGGATTGCCTAGGCATGCGCATCCATGGTTGCCAAGGCAACTAATAGTTGCTCATCCGGGAATGCATCGCATATCTCTAAATCCGCGTCCTCCTCCCTATTGCGTTCTAAGCGTGATAAGTGATCGGCCATTTGATTTTCTGTTCCTTTCCTGTCCTTAATTTCAATGTCAAACTCTTGTAAAAGCAATATCCAACGAATCAAACGAGTTTTGGCATCCTTTTTAGCAAATAGATACTTAATTTTCGAATGGTCCGTATGAACAATTACCTTTGTACCAATCAAATAGGATCGAAACTTGTCAAATGCGAAAACTACAACTAGTAACTCTTTCTTCGTTGTGTGTAATTCACTTGAGCACTATTAAGAGTTTTACTAGCGTAGTACATCACATGAAAGGTCTTACCTGTGCGTTGGCCTAGGACTGCTCCTACCGCAAAATCACTTGCATCACACATGAGCTCAAAAGGTTACGTCCAATCGGGTGTAACGATAATGGGTGCTGAGGTAAGCTTTTCCTTTAGGGTTTCGAATGCTTAGGCTCAAGAATAATCAAAATTGAAGACTTTATCATGTTCAAGCAAATTGCACAAGGGTTTAGTAATTTTAGAAAAATTATGAATGAACCTCTCTGTAAAAACTCAGTATGTCCAAGAAAGCTTTGATTCCTTTAACCGAACTTGGTGGGGTAATCTCTCGATCATGTCCACCTTGGCTTTGCCTACTTCAATTCCCTTTGATGAAATATTATGGCTGAGCACTATTCCTTCATCTACCATAAAATGGCACTTCTCCCAATTAAGGACTAAATCGGTTTCTTCACATCTTGCCAACACCTTCTCTAAATTGCCGAGGCAACTGTCGAAGTCATTACCAAAAACTAAAAAATCAGCCATGAAGATCTCAAGGAAGTCTTCGACCATGTCTGAAAAGAGTGCCATCATGCATCTTTGGAAGGTTACAGGGGCATTACACAATCTGAACGGCATCATTCGTAAAGCATAAGTACCGTATGGGCATGTGAAGGTTCCCTTTTCTTGATCTTCTGGTGCTATGGCAATTTGATTGTAACCTGAATAACCATCAAGAAAACAATAAAAGGGTTTACCTGCAAGACGGTCAAGCATTTGATCAATAAAGGGTAATGGGAAGTGATCTTTCCTAGTGGCTTTGTTTAGCTTTCGATAATCCATACAAACCCTCCAACTAGTCACAGTCCTTGTTGAAATGAGTTCATTATTTTCATTACTTACCACCGTTATACCTCCCTTTTTTGGTACACATTGTACCGGACTTACCCATGTACTATCAGAGATAGGGTATATGATGCCGGCGTTAAGCCACTTGATGTTTTCTTTCATTATAACCCTTTTCATGGCATGATTCAGTCTCCTCTGGGTCTCAATCGAAGGTTTGTGATCATCTTCCAATAAAATCTTGTGCATGCACTTTGCTAGGGGCTAATTCCCTTCAAGTCAGCAATTGTCCACCCTATTGCCTTCTTTGGTAGCATCAACATTTTGATCAGCTTCTTTTCCTGCTCAGGCTGTAACTTAGAGGAAATAATTACAGGCAATGTATTATTGGTTCCCAAGTAAGCATATTTTAGTTGCCCTGGCAACTGTTTCAACTCAAGAATCGGTGGTTATTCAATGGAGGGCTTTTCGAGTTTACCTTCCTTACCTGAGTAGTCCAGTGGTTCAAAGTATGTACCTGGTCGATTGACTAACCAATTTGCCTCTTCTTGTTGTTCCTCATTAATCGGTTCTTTATACTCCTCAGGTTCCTCTTGATCGGCAATGTAGTTGTCGAGGCAACTAAATTCCTCGTCGAAGTCAAACTCTACCGTGGCATGAAGAAGTTGGCATTCTTCCAGATCATCGGCATGCCTTAGTGTTTGGAACACATTTAGTTTAACTTGCTGGTCATTCACCCTCATTGTAAGTTCTCCCTTTTCAACATCGATCAAGGTTCTCCTGTTGCTAGGAAGGGGGTCTCCCGAGAATGATAGGTGAATGCTCATCCGCTTCACAATCCAAAACAATAAAGTCGGGGAGAAAAATAAATTTATCAACTTTTACCAATATGTCTTGATTTTTTCCCTCCGGATGCACATAGGATTTGTCACCTAGTGTAGCATAATCTGTTGTAGGTTTTGCCTTCCCGATTCTAGTTTTTGGAAAACCGATTTAGGCATCAAGTTTATGCTTGCTCCAAGATCACATAATGCTTTCCCGACATAGTGGTTTTCGATGGAAGAAGGTATTGTAAAACTTTCGGGATCTTTCAACTTGGGTGGCATACGATTGTGCAACATGGCCATGCATCCCTCTCATTACTTTAAGAATCTGTTTCAAACTCTCCTAACCTTGTTCTCTTGGACACAATGTCTTTTAGAAACATGGCATAGTTCGGCATTTGTTCAATTGCCTCAACCAACGGCAAGTTGATGTGGACTTGCTTTAGGATATCAAGAAACTTCTTGAATTGATATTCTTGCTTTTGTCGCTTCAACCTTTGTGGGAATGGTGGTGGAAGTCGGATATCTTCGATCCTTTCATTGGTCTGGAACCTGATTGATGGCATTGCCGAGGCAACTAGATTGAACAACAACCAATCTTGCGCTCTTCTTAGCCGTTGAAATCCTTAACTTATTCCTAAGCCGGATTAATCTTCACCATCAATAGATTGAATAAAGACCATACTCATTTGTTTCTTGAATCTAACTCTCCCGATATTAGATAAATAGATAGAGTTACGAGATCCTCTCCCAATTCACTCGCAAACAAGAATAAAAACCAAGAATGAGTAAACCTTGAATTGAAAGTGCAAACTCTTATTACCTAAACAAAATCCAATTGTTTCTCACAACCACAAAACACTATAACCTTATCCAAATAGATTTAGTTCATGGCTAGGTTCCAAAGAAACACAAAACAAAGAATTCCTAACATAGACCTAATCGAACAAGAAAGAAAAAGATGGAGAATAGTTGAAGCCTCTTTGTCGAAATCTCTCCCCTCTCTTTCAATCGAACTCTCCCCCTTTTCTCTCTCTTGGAGTTGACGGCTTGGTCACCTTTAAATAGGATATGGCTAGGTCAAAGTCTCTCTTGAGGAAGAAGTTAAGTTGGAATTAAATACTTTAAAAGAATATAATTTTTTATTATATTTAAATTCCTTCTAGATCTTCTCCTATCTTCTTGGGATTTAATTTCTCTTTGACCTCTTCATTGAAATCAAACTCCTTTGATATTTAACTTTGCTCCACGTCATCTTGGGCTTATCTAGTCATCAATTTCGACTGGCATATCATCTTATCCCTTATCAATAATTGCCTTGGCAACTAGCTCGACATCTCCTTCATGCATTGCCCTGGCAACTGCGTCGGCATCTCCTTCATGCACTGCCCTGGCAACTGGTTCTAGCCTTGTTTAGGCAAGTGATTCTGCACACACACAAAAACAACTATCGGCAGTACCCTTTTCCACAAAATTCAGCAAAGTATGAAATCAAGCTTGTCTACCAAGGAAACAATGCAAACATGCATGAATGGCTAATAATGTAACTCATATGAGCCTAAGTCTAGCAATAATATGGATAAAAAAGGTGAATAAAATAGTACTTTTAGACACTTAAAACACCCCAAACTCGAACAATTGCTTGTCCTCAAGCAATGCAAACTAATAATTACCTGCCAAGACTTCAATTTTCACAAACTTAGCTTTGAACTTGATTTCAATTCTCAGAACCGTGGCACAAAGTATGATTGGCTTTTCATTTTTCGTAAAACTTAGGAGTTACTCAGTAATCAAACTATAATGCTTGTGAGTGTGTGCGAAGTTGTGTGCAAGTTGATTTTTCGGATTCTATGCAAACAAGAGGTTTTCAAATTACTTCCTTGGGTTCTTTTAACATGTTTTAACTAGAGCTGGTTTCAGGCACCTCTAGTGTTTTGTTTTTAGTTTTCTTAAGTAATTAATTTATTCTACTAGAGCGATTTGTGCACCTCTAGCGATCAATTTTTAGCACATACTAGAGCCAATTTCGGGCACCTCTAGCGATCAATTTTTTAGCACATACTAGAGCTAATTTCGGGCACCTCTAGCATTCATTCAATTTTTTTTCTAATCCCCCAATTTTTTTAACTATCAACCTAAGTTCGCTAGAATTCCTTAAATGAATCAAGCCACAACAGTGTTTCATCAAGTTTAGCATCATAGTAAGATTCTAAGTGTTTCCACGTTTATCCTAGAATAAAAAGTTCTATCAATTAAGTACATTGGCAAAGTCATCATCGGATATTCATCAAATTTAGGCAATTCTTGTTCCAACTAAAGGCATGGCAAGCAATTTATGTATCCTAAATGCAATACTTAAGATGAATGCAACTAAACATGGTAACTAACTAATAACAATCCCCCAAACTCGAGTGAGGCATTGTTCTCAATGCATGCAGCAAAGAAAAATAAAAATAAAAATAAAGAAAAAATAAAATGCAAACGAAGACTTACTCTTAGAGTTCGCCGTCGTGGATGCTTAGTTTCCTTTTGGTCGGTGTCTTGATTCTTTTGCTTGAACGTGGTGGTTGCTTCCTTGTTGCCGATGGTGGAATCGATCCTTGTACGAGGTCGCCCTCATTGTCCTCTTCATCAATGTCATTGGCTTTTCGCTTGGGCTTGGAGGATTCATTGGTGCGGTCTTTGTTGGTGCAGTGGAGTACTCGTCCGAATCTAAAAAATCAGACAATGATTCGGTACGAGTTGATTCGGGCATAGGTGCTTTACCTTTGGCTTTTGCAGTGGTTGCCGGGGCGTCTTTAGCTTTGGTTGCCGCGACATCTTCAGTTTTGGTTGTCGTGGCAACTGCTTGGGCAGGCACAATGTAGGTTGTCGCGGCATCATCTGTTGTGGTTGCCATGGCAACTGCTTCATTGGTTGTCGTGGCAAGGATTTCGACAGGAAAGATGGGGAACGACATGCGGCTGTTCGGGTACTTTTCCAGGATGACTTGGGTGATGGCATTGTTGTGATCCTTCATGTACTGCATGAACATTAGTTTTCAGTCTTCAATTTGCCTAAGGCAGTTCTCCAACGGTTGTAAGAGTGCTTCAAGTTGTATCAGGGTTGTTGTCCGAGTTGCCCGGGCATCAGTTGCTTGGGCATTAGGAGTTGTCGAGGCGGCATAAGTTGCCGCGGAAATTGAAGGCGTTGGGGATTTTACCGATGCCTCTCCCATTAGCTTTCGGACTTGTGCTCGATTCCAACCGGACTTTGGTAGGGCCTTTTCATCATTGGACTCACTTGGAACATGCATTTCCTTGCAAAGATTGGAAATTAAGCAAGGGAAGAAAAGAGAACCCTTGTCTTTTGTGCTACATACAAAAATATCATCACAAATAATTTTTCCAATGTTAATGATGCGATTATGCATGATAGAATGTATGAGCAAAAGACGAGGTGTATCAACGGTGGTATTGTGTGTTGTGGGCATTAAAGAAGTTTTAACAAACTTATTCCATAATTTTGCCTCGGGTTTAAGCCGAAGGCGATTTACCGTGCCCTTGTATTTATCGTCGTTCCAATGAGTTCCCGATAGAGTGAGTTCTTGAAGAACCTTGTCGAGTTGCTAGGGCGTGAGTTGATCAACAAAGGCTTGATGCTCGTCCTTCTCAACGTAGAGCCCGTAAAAGGTGTTGATGCTTTTGGGGCTTATGAGTATAGCCTTGTCACGAACAAAAACATAAGGATTATCCGGGTTAGGTGAGTGAGCATAGAATTCTCTTACCCATGAGATGTTACCCAGTTCCGATTGATGGCAAAAGATTTGCCACTTTTGATGTGCAATCTTTTCGAAGATGAATGGTTAAAGGTCGAAATCTTGATGAGAGTTGGAGTATTCGAAGCCTTGTTCTTCGCAAATCTTTCGGCTTTCAAACTTGGAGTGAAATCTTTCTTGAACCACCGGTGTAGCAAACTTCTTGTATCTTGGTTCTTTGGAGGAATTTGGATGAACCAATAATTCAATTTTGGATGCTATGGATGATCTTGGTTGTGAGTTTGGTAGAAACAAAGAAAAGAAAACTAAAGAAACTAAAGAGTTGCAAGATGAAAAGTAGGAATAGGTTTCTTGGAAGTTAGGGGTGATGGGTTAAATAGAAAAGATAGGTAGTAAATATGGTGGGTGGGATTAATTGGAAAAAAAGAAAACAAGTGTTTTGATTGGGGGAAGGGGACGGCTAGGGGATTTGGGAAGGAGAAGGGTTTGGCCGGCTATGTAGGGTTTATTTAGGGTAAATTGGGGGCTTAATATAAGCCATAAATTTAGCCCATTAATTTCCTTGTTGAAGAAGTTTCCTTCTTGAATCAAATTCCTCTTTATCTTGAACTCTTTTCCTACAATTCAAAAACAAATAAAATAAGTATTAAAAGTAGAGATAAACTAATAAAAGAAAATAAATAAAGATGTGCAAAGAAATTCTTAAACCTAAAATTTAAAAACAATTAGATTAATATGAAAGAAAGATGTAGTCTTAATCTTAAAGAAAATAAGTAAATTTATCCTAAAAAAATAACCGAAATTAATAAACAAAAATAAAAAAATTAAATAGTTTGAAAAAAATAAAAATAAAAATAAAAATAAAATATCGAAAGGAGAGCATGCTCATGCATCTCCTAAGGTGACCACTTATTTGTTACGTTCCACATAGGCACCGTTGTAGTGCTTCAATCTTTGTCCGTTAACTTTGAATTCATGTTCGTCAGTGATGGACTTGATTATCACGGTACCATGGGAGAACGGTTTGACAACTTCGAATGGTCCCGACCATCTTAATTTCAGTTTTCTAGGGAAAAGTTTCAGCCGAGAATTGAATAAGAGAACTAGTTGCCCTGGCATGAATTGCCGCGGCAATAGTTTCTTGTCATGCCATTGCTTTGTTTTCTCTTTGTAGATTCATGCATTGTTATACGCGAGTGCACGAAATTCTTCTATCTCGTTGAGGTCCAACAAACGCTTTTGCCCAGCACTTTCCCAATCCATATTCACGGTCTTGATTGCCCAATATGCCTTGTGTTCGATTTCCACCGGTAGATGGCATGTTTTGCCATAGACAAGTAAGAAGGGAGACATACCTAAGGGTATTTTGAATGCAGTGTGATATGCCCAAAGTGCATCATCTAGTCTTACTGACCAATCCTTCTTAGAGGGATTTACAACTTTCTCGAGTATACCCTTCAATTCTCGGTTGGAAATTTTTGCTTGCCCATTGGTTTGTGGGTGATATGCCGTGGCAATTTTGTGTGACACGCTGAAGAGTTCCAAAATCTTGGCAATAAGTCTGTTGTCAAAATGCTTGACTTCAACACTGATAATTGCTCTCGGCATCCCAAACCGTGTAAATATTTTTTTTGCAAGAATCGTTGCACGGTCTTGGAATCATTGGTGGGAACTGCAGCTACCTTAACCCATTTAGACACGTAGTCGATGGCAAGTAGAATGTAGAGGTTGCTGAATGAAGATGGGAAAGGTCCCATAAAATCGATCCCCCCATACATCGAACAATTCCACCTTGATGATGTTTTGGAGCGGCATCTCATGTCGTCTAGAGATATTGCCCATCCTCTGGCAATGATCACATTGCTTGTAAAACTCTAGGGCATCTTTGTACAGTGTTGGCCAATACAAACCAAATTGCAAAACTTTAGTTGTGGTACATGTTCCTCCAAAATGTCCTTCATAGGGTGAAGAATGGCATTGCTGGAGTACATTCTGCTGCTCCTCTTCAGGGACACATCGGCGTATAACCTGATCTGCACATTGTTTAAACAAAAAAGGCTCATCCCAAAAGTAATGCTTAGCATCATGGCGGAACCGCTTCTTCCCTTGGTGAGTAAGGTCATAGGGTAAAATATCACAAACAAGGAAATTAACTAAATCTGTGTACCAGGGTGTTGTCGTGGCAACTGCTTCCATGGTTGCCGAGGCGTGCGCGTCTATAGTTGCCACGACATGCACGTCAAGGGTTCCCGAGGCATGCACATCAGTGGTTGTCGAGGCATACACATCTGGATTTACCGAGGCGTGTGTATCAGCGGTTGCTGAGGCATACGCGTCTGGAGTTGACGAGGCATGCGCGTCAAGGGTTGCTGAGGCATGCACGTCTGGAGTTGCCGAGGCGTACGCGTCAAGGATTGCCTAGGCATGCGCATCCATGGTTGCCAAGGCAACTAATAGTTGCTCATCCGGGAATGCATCGCATATCTCTAAATCCGCGTCCTCCTCCCTATTGCGTTCTAAGCGTGATAAGTGATCGGCCATTTGATTTTCTGTTCCTTTCCTGTCCTTAATTTCAATGTCAAACTCTTGTAAAAGCAATATCCAACGAATCAAACGAGTTTTGGCATCCTTTTTAGCAAATAGATACTTAATTTTCGAATGGTCCGTATGAACAATTACCTTTGTACCAATCAAATAGGATCGAAACTTGTCAAATGCGAAAACTACAACTAGTAACTCTTTCTTCGTTGTGTGTAATTCACTTGAGCACTATTAAGAGTTTTACTAGCGTAGTATATCACATGAAAGGTCTTACCTGTGCGTTGGCCTAGGACTGCTCCTACCGCAAAATCACTTGCATCACACATGAGCTCAAAAGGTTACGTCCAATCGGGTGTAACGATAATGGGTGCTGAGGTAAGCTTTTCCTTTAGGGTTTCGAATGCTTAGGCTCAAGAATAATCAAAATTGAAGACTTTATCATGTTCAAGCAAATTGCACAAGGGTTTAGTAATTTTAGAAAAATTATGAATGAACCTCCTGTAAAAACCTGTATGTCCAAGAAAGCTTCGGATTCCTTTAACCGAACTTGGTGGGGGTAATCTCTCGATCATGTCCACCTTGGCTTTGCCTACTTCAATTCCCTTTGATGAAATATTATGGCTGAGCACTATTCCTTCATCTACCATAAAATGGCACTTCTCCCAATTAAGGACTAAATCGGTTTCTTCACATCTTGCCAACACCTTCTCTAAATTGCCGAGGCAACTGTCGAAGTCATTACCAAAAACTAAAAAATCAGCCATGAAGATCTCAAGGAAGTCTTCGACCATGTCTGAAAAGAGTGCCATCATGCATCTTTGGAAGGTTACCGGGGCATTACACAATCTGAACGGCATCATTCAGAAAGCATAAGTACCGTATGGGCATGTGAAGGTTCCCTTTTCTTGATCTTCTGGTGCTATGGCAATTTGATTGTAACCTGAATAACCATCAAGAAAACAATAAAAAGGGTTTACCCGCAAGACGGTCAAGCATTTGATCAATAAAGGGTAATGGGAAGTGATCTTTCCTAGTGGCTTTGTTTAGCTTTCGATAATCCATACAAACCTCCAACTAGTCACAGTCCTTGTTGAAATGAGTTCATTATTTTCATTACTTACCACCGTTATACCTCCCTTTTTGGTACACATTGTACCGGACTTACCCATGTACTATCGTGAGATAGGGTATATGATGCGGCGTTAAGCCACTTGATGTTTTCTTTCATTATAACCCTTTTCATGGCATGATTCAGTCTCCTCTGGGTCTCAATCGAAGGTTTGTGATCATCTTCCAATAAAATCTTGTGCATGCACACTGCCGGGCTAATTCCCTTCAAGTCAGCAATTGTCCACCCTATTGCCTTCTTTGGTAGCATCAACATTTTGATCAGCTTCTTTTCCTGCTCAGGCTGTAACTTAGAGGAAATAATTACAGGCAATGTATTATTGGTTCCCAAGTAAGCATATTTTAGTTGCCCTGGCAACTGTTTCAACTCAAGAATCGGTGGTTATTCAATGGAGGGCTTTTCGAGTTTACCTTCCTTACCTGAGTAGTCCAGTGGTTCAAAGTATGTACCTGGTCGATTGACTAACCAATTTGCCTCTTCTTGTTGTTCCTCATTAATCGGTTCTTTATACTCCTCAGGTTCCTCTTGATCGGCAATGTAGTTGTCGAGGCAACTAAATTCCTCGTCGAAGTCAAACTCTACCGTGGCATGAAGAAGTTGGCATTCTTCCAGATCATCGGCATGCCTTAGTGTTTGGAACACATTTAGTTTAACTTGCTGGTCATTCACCCTCATTGTAAGTTCTCCCTTTTCAACATCGATCAAGGTTCTCCCTGTTGCTAGGAAGGGTCTCCCGAGAATGATAGGTGAATGCTCATCTGCTTCACAATCCAAAACAATAAAGTCAGGGAGAAAAATAAATTTATCAACTTTTACCAATATGTCTTCGATTTTTTCCTCCGGATGCACATAGGATTTGTCACCTAGTCTGTAGCATAATCATTGTAGGTTTTGCCTTCCCGATTCCTAGTTTTTGGAAAACCGATTTAGGCATCAAGTTTATGCTTGCTCCAAGATCACATAATGCTTTCCCGACATAGTGGTTTTCGATGGAACAAGGTATTGTAAAACTTTCGGGATCTTTCAACTTGGGTGGCATACGATTGTGCAACATGGCCATGCATCCCTCTGTTACGGCAACTGTTTCAAACTCTCCTAACCTTGTTCTCTTGGACACAATGTCTTTTAGAAACATGGCATAGTTCGGCATTTGTTCAATTGCCTCAACCAACGGCAAGTTGATGTGGACTTGCTTTAGGATATCAAGAAACTTCTTGAATTGATATTCTTGCTTTTGTCGCTTCAACCTTTGTGGGAATGGTGGTGGAAGTCGGATATCTTCGATCCTTTCATTGGTCTGGAACCTGATTGATGGCATTGCCGAGGCAACTAGAGTTGCCGAGGTATCGTCAACTGGGGTTGTCGTAGCGTACCTATCGTTGGTTGCCGCGGCATCCTTATCGCTGGTTGTCGAGGCATGCTTATCGATGGTTGCCGTGACAATTCCTGGTTCAGCATCTGAGGCTTTGTCACTGAGTTCATCTTGTTCTTTTTGTGGAGTTTTGTTTGATGAGCGAGCTTGAGCCTCTTTAAGTTGTTGGCCACTTCTAGTGGTGATCGCGTTACATTGCTCATGGCCAGTTCCTCTTGCGACTTCAGTATCGCTAGGTAAACCTCCTTGCGGTCTAATATTCAGGATTTGAGCAAATTGTCTGACTTGATTTTCCAATGATTTGATTGTCGCCTCTTGGTTTTGCAATCTCATCTCGGTCATGTTAATAAAAGCATCAGTTCTTTTTATGAAGCTACTATTCTCAGCCATATAAAATTCAGTTTTCAACATAAAAGCATTGAGAGAATTTTCTAAAGAACTAGATGTTGTCGGTTGTTGCTGTGGAAACTGTTGTCGTGGCATATTCTGCTGAAATCCCGATGCTTGTGTATTATGATTGTTATGGTTTAGAGCATTGTTGGGATTACTCCATGAAAAATTTGGGTGCTTCTTCCAAGCTGGATTTTATGTATTGGACATCACATTGTTGTTCCGGTTATAATTCCCCACATAAAAGCTGGATTCTGAATTTTGCATACATTCAGAAGAATCATGGTTACCACCACATAACTCATAAAAGGAATCCATTACCTTGAGCTCATGTGTGTTGTTTGGTTTCTGCATGTTTTGGACCATCTTGGTTAGAGTGGCCAATTGTGCCGAAATTGAGTTTGATGATCCAAGTTCATGTATTGTGGCTTGGCGTCTAACTTCTTCTCTTCTAGCATATGGGAATTGATAATCATTCTTGGCAAGCCTGTTTAGAATTTGCATTGCTTCCTCCGACGACTTATCTAGGAGAATGCCGTTTGCCGAGGCATCTAGCATCATCCTTGTTGGTGTATTCGCAGCATTGTAAAACATTGTTACTTGTGTCCACACTGGGAATCCGTGTAGAGGGCATTTGTGTAGAAGTTCTCTATATTGCTCTCAAGCCTCGTACATGGATTCATCATCTGCATGCCGAAAAGAAGTAATTTCATTACGAAGCTTATTAGTCAAATTTGTAGGATTAAATCGAGCAAGGAAATCACGACAAAGATCAATCCAAGATCCTATTGATCTGGCAGGAATACTATTCAACCATGCTTTCGCCCTATCTCTAAGTGAATAGGGGAATAATCTTAGTTGTAAAACATCGGGGGTGATTCCTTGTATTTTGAATGAATTGCAAATCTCGAGGAAATATTTAAGATGTTGTCGTGCATCTTCAGTTGCTAAGCCGCCAAATTGACCAATTGTGTTGATCATATTGAACATCACCGGTTTCAACTCAAAGTGGTCGGCTTCAATTTTAGGTGTGACAACTCCTGGATTAAGTCCTTCAAGATCTTCTTCAAGATAGTCTCGAATAGTTCTGTTTCGTGCAAGAATCACTCCTCTTCCTACTGGAACATCCTGATTCATATTGCCGTCTTGATTAGCAATTGCTACTCTTAACCTTTGTCTGAGTCTTTGCAAGGTTCGTTCGATTTCTGGATCAAAGGGATATTCTGGTGTAATCGGTCTCGCCCTGGTCATATACCAATCCAAAACCAAAGTTTGTTAGACCTTTGAATCTTAAACAAGAAAAATAAAAAGTGCAAGAAAATAAAAACAAAGTTGCTATTGCCAATCCCAGGCAACAGCGCCAAAAACTTGTTGCGCGTATTGAGTGCTCCACAATTGTCCAGGTGTACACGTCGCAAGTTATAGTATAAAAGATATCGTCTCCACAGGGATTGGTGCCACTTTAAGAATCTAATCTCTTGCATTGTAAAAAGTAAAAGAACACAAGAAGAAGATTGTAGGAGTTTAACTAACAACTAAACTAGAAAGCAATTAAGTAAAAGAAGATGTAATCAAGTGAGAGAGAATAAGCCAGGTTATTGTGAGTTGAGGAGTGATAGCCAATTGGATCATCTTGGTAAAAGAGTGCAAGGGCAACTCAGTTGCCGTGGCAACTTGTGCAGCGGCGTTACCTTGGAAACTAACCGACGGTTGCCTGGGCAACTGGCTAGGCAGCTGTTTGGGCGGCGGGCAGCAACTTCGAGGTTCGGCGGAGCATTCTTCAATGGTTTCTTCTTATCCCTAAGTCGAAACTCTAGCTAATTGTGCATGCCTTGACAATACATCCCTGCGTGAATCAAGGGTGAACAATAACCAATCTTGCGCTCCTCTTAGCCGTTGAAATCCTTAACTTATTCCTAAGCCAGATTAATCTTCACCATCAATAGATTGAATAAAGACCATACCCATTCGTTTCTTGAATATAACTCTCCCGATATTAGATAAATAGATATAGTTACAAGATCTTCTCCCAATTCACTCGCAAACAAGAATAAAAACCAAGAATGAGTAAACCTTGAATTGAAAGTGCAAACTCTTATTACCTAAACAAAATCCAATTGTTTCTCACAACCACAAAACACAATAACCTTAGCCAAATAGATTTAGTTCATGGCTAGGTTCCAAAGAAACACAAAACAAAGAATTCCTAACATAGACCTAATCGAACAAGAAAGAAAAAGATGAAGAATAGTTGAAGCCTCTTTGTCGAAATCTCTCCCCTTTTGCTCTATCTTTCAATCGAACTCTCCCCCTTTTCTCTCTCTTGGAGTTGACGGCTTGGTCTCCTTTGAATAGGAGATGGCTAGGTCAAAGTCTCTCTTGAGGAAGAAATTAAGCTGGAATTAAATACTTTAAAAGAATATAATTCTTTATTATATTTAAATTCCTTCTAGATCTTCTCCTATCTTCTTGGGATTTAATTTCTCTTTGACCTCTTCAGGGAAATCAAACTCCTTTGGGATTTAACTTTGCTCCACATCATCTTGGGCTTATCTAGTCATCATTTTTGTCTGCCATATCATCTTATCCCTTATCGACAATTGCCCTGAAAACTAGCTCGGCATCTCCTTCATGCATTTCCCTGGCAACTGCGTCGGCATCTCTTTCATGCACTACCCTGGCAACTGGTTTCAGCCTTGTTTAGGCAAGTGATTCTGTACACACACAAAAACAACTATCGGCAGCACCCTTTTTTCCACAAAATTCAGCAAAATATGAAATCAAGCTTGTCTACCAGGGAAACAATGCAAACATGCATGAATGGCTAATAATGTAACTAATATGAGCCTAAGTCTAGCAATAATATGGATAAAAAGGTGAATAAAATAGTACTTTTAGACACTTAACAATAATCATTTTATTTCACTCTTTGATTTCCTAAATTGATCCTTTCATTTCTACATTAAATAGCTTTGGATTTCTTGAAGGTTTTCATCCAAATCATTGCCAATCAAGGGAAAAGCTTGTGTTAGAGGTGATCTTCTTAATTCTCCTCTAATCAAAGGTTCTTTATTGAAATTCCCAAGTTCTTGACTCTTGTAAATTTTTTTCTAAATTGATTTGAGTTATAAATTATGATATCTTGCTTTAATTAAGCTTTGATTAAGGTTTAATTGATGAAAATGGATGAGATTCGTTTTGGATTGATTTTGCTGGGTTTTAGGCTAATTTTAATCATAATCTTGATGTTTAATAATGTGGTAAAGTGGGCTTTAACAATGGAATCCCAAAACTAGGTGAATTGCTAGATTTTTAGGTTGAAATCTTTGAGTTTATGGCTTCATGTTGTGGTTATTTGGTTGTTGGTGGTAATAGGATGTTAAGGGGATGTTTTTAGATGTATTTTGATGATTTTTAATGGTTAATCTCGTTGGGTACTGGCTGGAGGTTGTTTAGAATGATTTCGCTGATGTTTTCATTGGTTCTCGGATGTCGTTTGCTTGGCAATTGTTAGAAGAAGTTATGGAGTTGAGTTTCTTGAGGTTTTGATGCAAGATTGTGTATTAATCCTCTGTTTTTCTTGGGTTAAAAGCATGGAAGGCTAATCCAATATCTTTGGAGGAAGTCTCGGTTGATCCGGAGGCTTGAGATTACTTCGGCAAAGCTAACGAGGCATTGTTGGTGAGTGGAAATGATTTTAAAAGCTTTTCAAAGGCTTGAAAGAAAGGTTTTGGGGTTTAGATTGAGCTTGAAACGCTAATCTAACCTCGGAAGTAAGTATGGAAGATTTCACTCTCGGTAATTTGGTTTTCCTATTGTTTTTGTTAATCATGCTCATATTTTGGAAATAGATTTTTTACCTACTGTTTATGCATGTTTTATGAATTGAGAGATGATTCAAATGATCCCATGAGGTTGATTTATGATTACAAAGAGATGATATCTTGTTTAGAAAATGCTATACATGTTTTAATGCTTTGAAATGGGATGAGAAAAGGTTTATGTTTATGCATTGAAAGATAGTAAGGTAACATTTTTAAAAGTGTATATTGGCAAGTGAAAAACACTTAAATTGTTGTCGGATATAATTGGTCAACCAATAGGACTAAAGTGCACTCTAAAATACAAAACTCATACGATACACAAATTCTTCGATTACACAATAGGGGTAGATTCTATTGTGAAGTGATATGGGTAGATTCTATCACATACGGGCAATGGGGGTAGTGCCATCCCGACCAAAGTGAGACTATGGTGAGGGTAGATTTCACCATAAGACTTGACGGAGGTATGCCATCAAGGAATCCGCATATATCAACTTGAATGGATAGGGGTAGTGCTATCCAAGGATGGGGTAGATTCCATCCGGGTCACTTGTAATGCCAATATATGAGATTACATTTATCATAGTTTATAAAAGGGTTGTATAATGAGATTTATCATGAGATTCTATTTTGGAGATGTGCCATATGATGTACAAGCATGGGAAGCTTGCAATGAGATTTGTGTCTTGTTTAATGCCTGAGGGATATGTACATGTTTTAAATGATTATTAATTTTTCTTTGACAGTGATTTTGAGCATGAGAATTATTTGATCATGATCAGAAATGATTTATACTTTAGAAATGGTTTAAAATGCATTGTTGTTGGTTTTTAATCGAGTGACACTCACTAGTTATTTATGCTTACGCTATCTTTTTCCAACAATGCAGAGAAATAGCTTGTTCGTGGTAGTGAGGAAGCAAGAGGAGATTCCAAGAGGTGTTCATTTCTTAAGTATGGTTTTAAACTTACTATATAGTAATAAATGGCAATAGGAGGGAACTTTATGCTTTGGGAGTATGTGTTCTGAACTCTTTAGTTTATGGCAAGATTATTTTGCCTATTTGGACTTGTAGATGGCCTTTTATGCTGGTATTTGGTTTGGTTTGCATTTTCAGGTTTGAATGGTTGTTTGCATAGGAAGCATGCCTATAGAATGCCATTCTTGTGGGAGTTTATGTTTGATGCTAGATTTGGTGATATATGCCTATGGGTTTATGTTATAAATGTTTGTGTCGATGATGGTGGCATGTTAGATTGGTTTTGGATGGGATCTTGTGTGCAAAAGATGAGAAAAATGCCATTACAGACCCAGGTGTATCGAAACACGGGTTGCCATTTCGATATAGTAAGGTAATTTTAGGCAAGGTGTTTTCGATACGCTTGGAGTCGTTTCTATACAGTAAGGCTTTTCTAGGCATAATGGTTCGATACACGGGGGTGTATCGGTACAGGTACTACTTCTGGAGGATTGCGTACCGATATGGGCATCTGGTGTATCGATACACATGGTCGTTTTGTTAGTTATTTAGAATATGCAAGTTTTCTTATGTTGTATTTTGGTCCCTAATTGTTAAGCATGCAATTCAATGAGTTTGGAATGTTGTTTTAAGCTAGTTTTCGTCACACAAGCATTAATTATGAGTAATTAAAGATTGGTAAACTCATTTTGACTTAAGTCCTTACTATTATCTGTTTTTACAAAATTGTCCCTAAAGCGCGTTTGGGATCAATCGGATGTCAATTGACGCCCGATGGTACTACAACTTCATCCGCTAATGTATGATCACTATAGGTAATATTAAGAGCATCTAGACAAGATAAAAGAAAAAATAAGGTCGTTTATTAAGGTAAATCTTCACGAGTTTTCTTCGATATTCCCCTTGTAACTCACTTGGTTCGGTCTTGCGACTAGACTAGGTTGAAGGGGTTACATATTCATTGTAATTCTTTGTTCAAATTTGGGTTGTGAGAACATGTATTGGGGCAAAATACTACCTTTGAGAGGAATTTTCCTTTGCCATTCCACTTCTTGTAAAAAGAGTGAACTTTAATCCAGCTTTAGGTAGAAAGCTTTGATCGATTTGTAACGTCCAGGTGTATCGATACACCTGGCCGTTTTGTTAGTTATTTGGAATCTACAAGTTTGCTTATGTTGCATTTTGGTCCTTAATTGTTAAGCATGCAATTCGATGAGTTTAGAATGTTGTTTTAAGCTAGTTTTTAACACACAAGCATAAATTATGAGTAATTAAAGATTTGTAAGCTTATTTTGACTTAAGTCCTTATTATTATCTGTTTTTACAAAATTGTCCCTAAAGCGCGTTTGGGATCAATCGGATGTCAATTGACGCCCGATGGTACTGCAACTTCTTCCGCTGAATGTATGATCACTATAGGTAATATTAAGAGCATCTAGAAATGGTAAAAGAAAAAATAGGGTCTTTTATTAGGGTAAATCTTCACGAGTTTTCTTCGATATTCCCCTTGCAACTCACTCGGTTCGGTCTTGCGACTAGTCTAGGTCGAAGGGGTTACATATTCATTGTAATTCTTTGTTCAAATTTGGGTTGTGAGAACTTGTATTGAAGCAAAATACTACATTTGAGAGGAATTTTTCTTTGCCATTCCATTTCTTGTAAAAGGAGTGAACCTTAATCCAACTTTAGGTAGAAAGCTTTGATCGATTTGTAACGGTTGCCTCCTTAGCCTAGAAAAGGGGAAAATTCATTAGTGAATTGGTTGAAATCCTTAGGGGGAGCTAAGGTAGTGAATGTAGATCTTGTTAGAAGCTTGAACTATTATAAATACTTGTGTCATCAATTTTTAATTTTCCATTTGCTTCCCTTTAATTTTTAATTGCCAATTCACCCTCTATTGGCCTTCCACCATTGATTGATTATCTCAATAGTAACTCTAGCATCCAAGGAATTCAAGCATGTATCAATGGTAGTGAAGCTAGAATCCAACCTCTTATCCAAGGTAGCAAACTTCCCATCAAGGTAAGCCATGAGAGCGTCAAGGGAAGGTTGAGCAATTTGAACAATTGGAGCAACGAGAACATTTTCTATTGAGTCAACTTGAGCACCACGGGGAAGATCGGCATTACGAACCATAATCCATTGTAGAAAGTAAACTTGGCTCACTGGAGAGACTTGTCGTCAATGGGATAGGTGAGAAGCACACCAAGATCAAGAGAACAATCTATCTTCAGCTTGTAAAATATGTAGCTAAGAACGATGCCATATGTGAAGGAAGTCGCGAGGGTGGTATGAAGATTTTGGACTATGTGGACTAACTCGACAAATATAATTTGGGAAAGGTTAGGATGTTTTTCCTCACGAAAATAATGAAGTCAAAAATCATCGACTTGGCGAATGGTAGACCACTCCCCACCGGATAGTCGAAACCATCAAGTGATGAGAAAGTGAAGAAAACGATCATGGACATCGAGCACGGTTACCGAGTCACCATAAATTTGACCAAAATCACTTTCATCATATATACCCTCATCATCCATTCCCAAAAGATTGGCAATTTTTGAAGAATCAAGTCAAAATTTCTTTCCCATGAGATAGGACTCAATATTTATGACCTTAGTTTTCTCTCAATTTAAAATGCACATGGCATTTTAGTAAAAATAAGGACAAGATTTTTGTAAACAATGGCAGGTATTTGTAAAAAAGTCATAAACTTCCATTGCCTCATTAAATCAATATAACGAAAATTAAACTCATCGAAGCACATATAGATAGAATCAACAACTCGCTCACGATGGATTTTGTAAGTTTGAAATTGTTTAAAATTTTCCATAGCATTTGGATATTTCGGTTCATTAAAACAATGGATGAAAAGTTGGTTAAGGTTAGGTTTAGTACCATTGTTTTCGAGATTGGGATTGGGATTGGTAGAACTAGACTCCAACTCTTTTCTAGATCTTTTCTTAGGAGGCATGGTTAAAAACCTGAAAAATTCAAACCACAAAAACACATATATGCATATACATCAAATTCAATCCAATAAATCAAGATAGTATAAAAATCTATATTGTATAGTTTAAAATCATATAAAAGTATAAAGAAATTTTTGTAAACTTAAAATTTGAAAACTGGAAAATAAAATATACGAGTATAATTTTATATTCAAACAAAATAATTTCAATTTTGAAAAAGTTTTTTTAATATCTTTGAAAACAAGGATATATACAACCTAAATATATAAATTTTATACCTAAAGGCTATACATGTATAAAGAAATTTGAAATATAAAGAAAAAAAAATTTACCTTGAGCATGGATGAATGGATGAATGAAGAGATGATTTGCACTAGACTTGATGATAATTGCTTGGGTTTGATGTTGAAAGAAAAAGCCCCCAAAAAGATTTGATGATTTTTTGATGAAAAGTTGGGAGATTTGAAGGGTTTATATAGATAAAACGACTAGGGTTTTAATGGAAAAAAGTTGAGTTTGAGTTAAATTTGGAAAACCCTTATCGATCAACATGTTATGTGTATCAAAACTGCGTACCGATACAGGTGATCCCGCATCGATCCTCGATTCGTACTGGTACAGACCAAGCTATGCCTAAACACTTCCCCTGATACCTATATCGATACGCTAAACCCTGTATCGATACCCCTAACCAAATTTGACATATTTGGCTGCAAGAGACCCAAAAATTCGATTTTACTTGAATCAATATGTATGATTATGATATGAGATAATCATGAATGCGCAAAAATAGATACATACTCCCCCTAACAACATGAATAGATGCATATATGACTAAAATCACACAAACTTGTAAATAAACCAAATTCAAGCAAGATTTAAGCACAAAACAAGGCTCTAAGGTTCAAGAAAGGCTAGTAAGCCCTAACTCTCTCCTAAGATTCCAAAAACATTCTTTATCTAAAAGTTTAGTAAAGATATCCGCCAATTGGTTCAAGGTGTCTACATACTCTAGAATAACATCATTTTTCAAGACATGATCTCTAATGAAATGATGTCTTATCTCTATGTGCTTGGTTTTAAAATGTTGGATGGGATTCTTACGAAGACAAATGGAACTAGCATTTTCACACTTTAAGGGGATGATACCTACATCAATTCTGTAATCTAAGAGTTGTTGCTTCATCTAAAGAACTTGAGCACAATAACTACCGGCTGAAATATATTCCACCTCGGTGGTAGACAATGTTACGATATTTTGCTTCTTAGAAAACCAAGAGATGAGCATGTTACCTAGGAATTGACAAGTACCGAATGTACTTTTTCTATCTATCTTACAACCTCCATAATACACATCCGAATAAGCTTGCAAACTAAATGATGAGTTTTTAGGATACCAAAAACCTAAACAAGGGGTGTCTCTAAGGTAGATAAAGATTCTCTCAACAGTTTGTAGATGTGATTCTCCAGGACTAGCTTGAAATCTAGCACACAAGCAAACTCTAAACATGATATCCGGTCTACTTGCGGTAAAATAAAATAAAGATCCTATCATAGATCTCTGAAGCTTAATATCAACACATTTACATCCTTCATCTTTGTCAAGCTTTCTAGAAGAGCTCATGGGTGTGACTTGAGGTTTCACATTCTCCAAGCCAAACTTCTTGAGCATATCCTTGATGTACTTTGCTTGTTTGATGAAGATGACATCCTTCCTTTGTTTGGTTTGGAATCCCAAAAAGAATGAGAGCTCCCTCATCATGCTCATTTCAAATTCACCTTGCATTAGCTTAGCAAAATCTTGGCAAAGAGATTCATTAGTAGAACCAAAAATAATATCATTAACATAAATTTGAAGTACTAAAATGTCCTTTCCTTTTCTTTTTATAAAAAGTGCAGTATTAACCTTCCCTTTTTCAAAACCTTTTTCATTTAGAAAATTTGACAATCTTTCATACCAAGCTCTAGGAGCTTGTCTCAAACCATATAAGGCTTTTGAAATTTCAAAAACATGGTTTGAATATTTTGGGTCTTCAAAACTAGGTGGTTTTTCTACATACACTTCTTCACTTATAAAACCATTTAGAAAAGCACTTTTAACATCCATTTGAAAAAGCTTGAATTCATGATAACATGCAAATGCAAGCAACATCCTAATAGCTTCCATTCTAGATACGGGTGCATAGGTTTCATCAAAATTAATTCTTTCTTCTTAAGTGTAACCTTGAGCAACAAGTCTAGCCTTATTTCTCACTATGTTACCACTCTCATCTAGATTGTTTCTAAAAACTCATTTAGTACCTATAGTATATTTATTACTAGGCCTATCAACTAATGTCCAAATTTACTCCTCTCAAATTGATTTAACTCTTCTTGCATGGCCAATATCCAATAATCATCATTTAATGCTTCTTTGATATTTTTAGGCTCAATGCATGAGATAAATGCAACATAATTACATGTATTTCTAAGAGAGGATCTAGAGGTTACCCCTTTGTATGACACCCAAAATCTCACCACCTTTGATATAGTTGAACTCCCTTAGGTAAATGACCTCTATATCCTCTATAGAGATGTCTTTCAAGGATTATAGAGGTGGATCTTGTGGTTCTTCTTTTGGTGGAACTTATTCTACCTTTGATGATTATCCTTCACCATCATTGGCTTCTGAAATTCCTACATCATCATCATCATCACAAGTATCCTTCCTCGAAATAAGATTATCATCGAAAAAAACATGAATTGACTCTTCAACTACTAAAGTTCTTTTGTAAATAAACGACAGGCTTTAGAGTTTAAAGAGTAACCTAGAAAATATCTTCATCACTTTTTGCATCAAACTTGCCTAAATTGTCTTTTCCATTGTTTAAAACAAAACATTTACATCTAAAATGATGAAAATAGCTAATGTTAGGCTTTATTACTCGATTAACAATGTAGCAAGCCGTATTAGTGGATTCCGCCCAAAAATACTTAGGCAAATTGTTTTCACAAAGCATGGTTCTAGACATTTATTCTAAAGTTCTATTTTCCTCTCAACAACCCTATTTTGTTGAGGTGTGCGAGGAGCGGAAAAATTATGGCTAATTCCATTAGAGTTACAAAACTCTTCAAAACCTAGATTTTAAATTTGGTTCCATGGTCATTCCTAACATGAGAAATAGAGTAACCAACATCATTTTGATTTGCTTTTGAAAACATGATGATTTTTTCTAAAGCCTCATCCTTGGTACTTAAAAATAGAACCCAAGTAAATCTAGAGTAATCATCAAGTAAAACAAATGCATATTGTTTTCCACCCAAGCTCATAGTTCTAATAGGGCCAAAAATATCTATATGGATCAATTGTAAAACTCTACTAGTAGAAACATCATTAATGGATTTAAAAGAAACTTTTTTGTGTTTGCCTTTTGCACATGCATCACAAATTTTGTCAAGACAAAACTTGATTTTTGGAAAACCTCTTACTAGATCATTTGAAATCAATTTTTCCAAAACACTCATGCTTGCATGTCATAGTTTTCTATGCCACAACCAAGAATCATGCTCATCTTTTGTAACAAAACATGCATTTGAAATATGAATATCACATAAATGCACCCTGTAAATGTTTCCTATGCGATGACCAATAAGCACAATTTTTGTTGGAATCAATGTCAATTATTCTGCAACCATTTAAATCAAAAAGGACATTGAAACCTTTATCACATAATTGGCTTATGCTTAAAAGATTATGTTTAAGACCGTTGACATACAAAACATTATCAAATTAGAATTGAAGAGTGATTACGAATAGAACTAATTCCTTCAATGTGGTCTTTGGTGTTGTCACTGAAAGGCACTACTCCCCTTTTTGGTTTTAGCTCCAAGAACCGACTCTTGTCTCCGATCATACGTCTCGAGCATCCACTATCAAGGTACCATGAGTTTGCACTTGAAGTTTTGGCCTTGTAGCAATGCACCCCCTACAAACATAGCATCAAGTCTTGATTTTTGGTACCCAAATTCTTTTGGGTCCATGGGTATTAGCTCCCAAAATCTTGGTTCCCTTGGGAATCCAAGAAGCGATAGCATCAAAGTTGTTAGAAGAAACTAGTTCCTTAGGAACCCAAACACTTCTAACCTTCTTACCATTAGAGGGTCTTTGGAAGCCTCTATATTTGTAGCCATTAAAGTTTCTTCTTAGATGGTTGGGTTTTGAATTGCTTCCTTTTTTCAAAATGAGAATTCCTAACCTTTTTTAAAGAAGCTTTAAGATCAGATCATCATGGACTCTTGAAAGTAGGTTATGCAAGTCTTGGTTTTTCTTTTCAAAATATTTTTGTTTCTCTTGCATATCCACAACATTCCTTCCAATCTCCAAGTTGGTTTTGAATAAATAATCATTTTGATTTTTTCAAATTAGAAATTGTTTTCTTGTTTTTCAAAAGAGATTCTTTATACTTCAAAACCAATTCGTCATAAACCTCGTGTAACTCATCATAAGCTTCTTGAAGCTCATCAAAAGTAAAATTGAAATTAGATAAGTTTGAGGTTACCTTAGGATCCTCCTCCAATGCCATGAGACAAAGGTTTTCTACTTCTTGCTCCTCCTCATCACTCCAAGTAGCAACATGAGCCTTGAGCTTCTTCTTCTTCCCAAAGCTTTTCTTCTTTAGTAAGGGACAATCGAACTTGACGTGTCCTGGCTTCTTGCACTCATAGCAAATGATTTGGTCCTTCTCTTCCTCTTTTTGCTTGTTCTTGAAACCCTTTCTCCGTTGGAGCTTTCTTCCCTGGTTGGATTTCATGAACCTTGTGAGTCTCTTGGCCAGCATAGCCATTTCTTCATCTTCTTCTTCACCAGAATCATTCTCATCTTGTGAAGCCGTGAGAGAAATTCTCATCTTATTCTTCTCCACTTCATTCTTCTCTATCTTTTTCTCTTCCTCTCTTGATGATCCCATGAGTGAGAAGAGACAACAAAAGTGCATCAAGCTTCAAGGTCTTAAGATCCTTGGCTTCGATAATGGCGGTCTTCTTTGAGTCTCATGACTCGGGAAGAGAATAGATAAGCTTCGAAACAAGCTTAGCTTTTGGATTGACTTCTCCATACCCTTTAAGCTCGTTGAAAATGATGGAGAATCTATCGAACATCATGGTGATGTCTTCATCTGGTTCCATCTTGAAGTTTTCATAACTAAGATTTAGGAGTCCAATCTTGGTCTCCTTGACTTCATTTGTGCCCTTATATGTAACTTCAACATTGTCTCATATCTCCTTTGCACTTGTGAAATAAGATATCTTGGCGTACTCATCCGGTCCAAGAGCACAAAAGAGTATGTGCATGGCTTTGTCGTTTATTTGCATCTTCCTCCGATCTTTATCGGTATACTCTTGCATTGTCTTGGGGATGAGCCGGTCACCTTCTTCCTTTATTGGAATAGATGGCCCATCATCCACTACATCCCAAAGAATGTAGTCATTTGGCTTGATGAAGAGCCTCATCCTATTCTTCCAATAGGGGTAGTTTACTCTATTGAATTAAGGTGGTTTAGAGATGGATTGAGATTCGGCGAGGTAGTTGCCGGAAGTAGAGGCCATGGCTTAACTTGTGGATTGATTGAACACCTTATGATCGACTCAAGAGGATGTGAAGTCTTCTAATGAATGTAGCCTTGATACCAATTGTTGGGATGAACAATCAATGCAAGATGGTCAAGATGGGGTGAATTGACAATATATAAATTGGTGGAAGTAAAGAAAAAATGACACAAGCAATATAGAGTGGTTCAACCTTCTCAATAAGGTTTACATCCACTACCTTAGCTATCCACACTAAGGATTTCTCAAATCTACTAGATTTGCTTTCCTTTTGAGGCTCAAGGAGATAACCTTACAACTCCTTTAAGGTTTATACCCCAAAACCTTAAGAACTCTCACAAAGAGAAATACAAATAAAGCAAACTAAAAATCCCTCACAAGGTAAAATGTTTGCACAATTTTAGGCTCACTAAAAACCCCAACACTTGAATGAAAAGATTACAATTGAAATCACTCAAGTGGGTTTATAAGATTTGACACTAAAAGCTCAAAGATTGTTGGATGTGTGCTTGAATACTTTAGACTTGTTGAATAGTTATTGAAGAAGCTTTAGAGACTTGATTTTATACTCTCTCATTGATTTTAACCGTTTGGGTTGTTGGGATATTGATTATAGTCATTGGGCTGCATTTTTCCCTGCAATAGATGATGTTTGGCAACACTGGGTATCGGTACTCAAACACTCGTATCAGTACCTGCCATAAGAAGAAAAAGCCGTTGCAACAAAGGGGTATCAATATGTAGGAAGCCGTATCGATATGGAGTGACCATTTTACAAAGGGTATCTATACGATCAAGGTTGTATCAATATAGATTTTTCTAACTGAAATCCTTGGAAGTTTTGCACAAAAATTCGTATCGATACGCCCATAGAGGCATCGGTACGCATAACTATTTTTCAAAACTTATGGTTCCAATAAACTAACAAGGCAATAGTCGAATAATAAATACAAAGATTTGGAAAATCTTTAACCCTTGTATCGATACGCTATAAGTTGTATCGATATGCTGTAAGTCGTATCGATACTCATAAGTAAATTGATTTCTAGGTTTAAAGAGGCATCCTGATACGCGACCAGCCGTATCGGTACCCTATAGCCATTAAGCAAAAATCAATTTTATAGTAGCAAATACTCGTACTAATACAGCCTAAGGCGTATTGGTACTTTTGTACCAAATTAGCTATTTTGAGTACCAAAACACTTAGAAAATATTTGGGATTTAAGGTTTTGACTTTAAAATTATTTTAAGTTCGAATGCTTGTCAATTTGTTAGTCTTTAAAATTTTATTTCTTTTTACAAAATAGTCCTTGTTATATTAAAATCAAATATAGGTTTATCAAGCCCTAAACTACACCATAAACCATTAACACTAACCCTTAAATCATTAGCCATAAACCTTAAGCCATAGAAATTCATCACATAAATCAATTACCCTAAACTCTATACCATTAACACTAACCACTAAAGCATAAACCATAAACCTTAAGCCATAGAAATTCATCTCATGAGTCAATAACCCTAAACTAAGACATATACCCTAAACCATTAACACTAAATCCTAAACCATAAACCATAAACCTTAAGTCATAAAAATTAATATCATAAACCAATAATCTTGAATTACAACATATAGCATACATCATTAACACTAAGGCCTAAACCCTAAGCCATAAACTAACATAAAATTTTAGCAAAAAACCAAAATTAGTGATTGAGTTGACAATTTTACCATAAAAATATAGCATAAACACGAAATTAGGGACTATTTTGACAATTTAAAAGTGGATAAATTTGAGAGTCTTGTGACCAATTTAACAAATTTACCATACAATTTACCCCAAAACCAAAATTTAACCAATTTAAATTATTTGAATTTAACCACAAATAAATCTAAAATCTCACCAAGTGTAGTGCATAAACCCTATTAGTATATTACCATTTAATCATTTACCCCCAAAATATACCCTAACCCTCATCTCCTCTTTCACTTTAGGCAAACTAATTAAAACTCCAAATTTAACCCAAAGTGCATATGTTCATATGGCATATTAGGAAAATCAATTCAAACAAGATCGAATTCACACATCAAGTATCAAAGGCAATTAAAAAACTAAATTCAATGCAAAGACCGGGTAACAAATTAGGAAGACTAATTACCAATTAATTTTATTAACATTAGCTAATTAAATTATTCCTAAAAATGAGGATCTAAATCTAAGACATGAAGACTGAAATTAGGATTCAATTGAATAGAAATTAAACTTAGCATGCAAAATCAAGACCTAAATGGAATGCTACCTAAAGGCAGAAGGACCTAAAGTGTAAATATAATCTAAGCTAAAAAGGGTGGGCTGATTCCCTCCAATGCCTCAATTGGCGGGATGCAAATTAAAGGAATTTGCATCCTTTGCATCCTAAGCTAAAAAAGGCAGGTTGATTCCCTTAAATACTTTAGTTTTTTTTCAAACCCTCCAATACTTTAGTTAATAATCAATAAATAAATCATTTAATATAACTAATTTAATGATTATAATTTTTTTAATATAATTAATATAGAAAGTAAATTTATTAATTTAATGATCATAATTAACAAATTGATTTAAATTTTGAATAATATGTTTTAAATTTATCAATCTCAAATTATTAATTTAATAAAAAAATTAAATATTTCTATATACTATAATTTACAAATATAAAAAATAAACATATTAATTGTAACCCCTTTGACCCGGTCTAGTCGTAAGACCGAATCGAGCGAGTCACACAGGGAATATTGAAGTAAACCGAAAAGATTTACCTCAATAAGTGACCCTATTTTTTTCTTCTTTTTATCTTATCTAGATGTAATATTATTATCCTAAGTGTACAAACTGGCAGTGGGTGAAAAAATGACTCGATCGAGTGTCGAACCGACATCCAATTGCTTCAATTGTCAATTAGGGACTATTTTGTAAAACTTACAAATTTTAGGGACTTAATGTGAAATTAAAGTTACTATTGTTCAATTAGTCAGGTATTGATCCTACATGTCAATTTTCAACTTTATACAACCACCCAAACTCATTCAATTGCATTCACGACATTCAGAGACCAAAATGTCAGATAATAGAAACTCAAAAGATGCCATTTAACTACCATAGCGGTTGGCCGTTTCGATACCCGTAGGCCCCGTATCGATACGGTGGATGTTGAATTTTAAACCCAAATTCCAAAAACATTTAACCGTACCAATACGCGCCCCCGTGTATCGAAATGTCTTCCCTTTTTGCCTTCAGCCCGTATCGATACGGTACTTAGTGTACCGATATGGTATGCCTGGAATGGCTTACCCGTATCGATACAGTAGCTTGTGTACCGATACGCTTGGGCCTGTAATGACTAATCTTGATGTTTAATCACACAAATAAGCTACCCAAACCACTATAACTTGCTTCTACGACACACATAACATATTCAAGGATATATCCTCAACCAAAAGCACCAGGAACAACATCAAAACATGATCACATACACAAAAGAGGAATCTATAGGTATGCACCCTATTTCTAAGCCAAGTTAAACACCAAAGCCATACCAAATATCACACCAAACAATAGAGGCCTTATACAAGTCTTTAAAGGCAACACAAACATGTGCCAAACCAGGGAGTTCATCAAACATACTCCCAAATCATATGAAACCCCTGCTATTTCCAACTATTACTATGATTAGTTCCAAAACCATACTTGAGCTAGGTGGAAATCCCTTGGACTCTTTTTCTTGCTTCCTTGTTGTCCGAACTAGCTACTTCTCTGCATTGTTAAGAAAAGAGAGCGTAAGCAAATAAGCTTAGTGAGGGACGCTCATTTGAAAACCACAATAATGCCTTTTTGAAAACCTTTTCTCAACAAATCGTTTCTCATCATGCTCAAATACTCTCTCATGCTTTAAAACCCATCAAAGCAAAATCATTTACCTTTCTACTCATGTATCATTTATCTCATGTATTAAACTCAATGCAAGCTTCACATGCTTGAACATTACAAACCACAATTCAAAATAAAATCTCATGTATAAATCCCATTATACAAAATCTTTTTAAACAATGATACATGTAATCTCATATATTGGCATTCAAGTGACCTGGATGGCACTACCCCCATCCTTGGATAGCACTACCCCTATCCATTAATGTTCAGATATGCGGATACCTTGATGGCACTACCCCCATAAAGTCTCATGGTGAAACTACCCTCACCATAATCTTACTTCGGCCGGGTTGCCACTACCCCCATTACCCGTTGGTGATAGCACTACCCCTATCACTCGCATCACAATAGCACTACCTCTATTATGAAACCGAAGAATTTGCTTACGTACGAACTTTGTATATATTATAGTACACTTCTCATCCTATTGGTCGACCAATTATATCTAAAAATATTTAAATCTCATCACTTGTCAATATACACTTTAAAACCATGTTACTTTACTGTTTTTCAACGCATAATAAAAAACCATTTCTCATCATATCTCAAAAGCACAACCAATGCATAGTATTTTCTCAACAAGATATAATCTCTTTAAAATCATAAAACATTCTCATGGGATCTCATGAATCATCTCTCAATTCATAAAAACATGCATAATAGTAGGTAACAGGTCTATCTTCAAAACATGAGCATGATTTAATAAAACAATGGGAAAAATGAAAACCGAGAGCGAATTCTTCCATACTTACTTCCAAGCTTAGATTAGAGTTTCAAGCTTAATCTAAACCCCCAAACCTTGCTTTCAAACCTTTAAAAAGCTTTTAAAATCATTTCCACTCACCAACAATGCCTAGCTTGCTTTGCCGAAGTGATCTCAAGCCTTCGGATCAACAGAAACTTTCTCCAACACTATTGTATCAACCTCTCCTGCTTCTAACCAAAGCAAAGCAGAGGATTAATGCACTTCCCTACAACAAAATCCCCAGCAATTCAAATCTACACTTTCTCTAGTCAACTATCAACATTTTGCTACCCGAAAACTACCGAAAACAATGACGAAACTACCCTAATCAATCTCCAGCCATTACCCAGCGAGATCAACATCAACAATATGCATCTAAAAACATATCCTCAACACCAAAATATCACCATAAACCATTTAACCACTTAAACAAGCCACATACTCAAAGATCTCAACTTAAAATCTAGCAATCTACCTAGTTTCGGGATTACCACGTTAAAATACATTAATCCTCATTGTTAAACATCAAAATTATGTTTAATCTCAACCTAAAACCCAGCATTATCAAATCAAAACAAACCTTAATTAATTTCACCCATTAAACATCAATTAAACCAATTTCCCACAATTATATCATCAAAACCCATTAGAAAACATTCATAAAAGATCAAGAACTTGGAAATTTCAGTAAAGAACCTTTCATTAGAGGAGAAGGACGAAACCTTACCTCTAATGATTACTTTCCCCCTCAACTGTATAGATTTACAGGAGAAAACAAAGATAAAACAATAAGGTCTTGCTAGGAAATCATTAGGAAATCATTTAGAGTTAAAAACATGAATTAATTAAAGTGATTACCTTAAATCTTTTAAGAGAAATTGATGTTTGGCTGGAGAGAATTTGAGAGAAAATAGTTGTGAGAAAAGTTAGTTACGTGAAATGTGTTTTAAGAAATTAATGACTAATTAATTCTCTCCAACTTATTTTATTTAATAAAACCATTTTAAAATTAACCAATTAAGAGGGAAAAGTCTAAATTAGACTTTGGGTAAAATGGTCCTTAAAGATTCAAAGTTTCGATTTTTTATAAATTAGTCACTAAAAACAATTTTACATTTTGGTCACTTGTCCCAAAATGTCAAACCTCCAAAATCCATTTTCCAAAATTGATCCCACCAAAATCATTTATATATTAAATGATTATTTTAAAATATTTTTCTATATTTTATTTCTTCCAAAAATCCTACAAATCAATTTATTCCCGAAAGTAGCCCAAATTGCTGAAACCGGTTCAACCGAACCGTCTAGCCTAAACCCGACTAACTCCTAGGCCCAAAATCGGGGCGTTACATTAATTTACTGATCATAGTTAAACATGTACCTCAAATTGTGAAGACATATTTTTTCACACTAAAATATAATAAATTTATAATCTCACAACTTCATCAATTGTAACTTATTAGTTATTACAAGTCAAGTAAATATTAGACCAGTTCAATAACAAGTTAGATCATTTACAGGTTGAGTAAATTATAGATCAGGTTTATCAGATAATATCAGTTATTTACCATGTTAATCTTGGGTTCGGGTTCATATCAAGTTGGATATAGGTCGAGTTCGGTTATCACATTATCAAGTTGAATTTGGGTTCAAGTCATTTGCACGTCGGGTTCAAATCAAAAAAAATTAGGTCCAACTCGGGTTCAAGTCAACACTAGTTCAGACTTGAATCGATTTCGGATCACCACCACCTCGGGTTACAAGCAGTTCTAACTCAAGTCTGTTTCAGTTAGTTTTGCAGGTCGGGTAAAATTTTTACACCCCTAGAAACATCGATAAATATGCAGATTATCCGATGATTAAAATAGCATTAATAAAAATATAATATTATTATACATATATTATAATAAAAGAGCATTGATATTGGCATTGTTTTTAGATCGGGTTGCTTTGCTCATTAGTTCACTAAAATAAAAAATCAATTTAAAACAAAAAAACTAGGGACATTTAGGTTGAAATTGTTTCCAATGTTATATTGTTGATGCCTAAAGTTGGTAGACATCGAACAAGGGAGGTAGAGAAAAGAACCACGGAGATTGATGGAGTTTTCAAGCAGTTCACTCCAATAGAGTAAGGAAGGAAGAGAGAGAGAAGATGGGAGAAGAAACGAGGTGCTAATAGCATAGTGTTATACCATGTTGTTCCATGCCCCATTCACTCTAACTGCTTTGGTATTTATAACCCCTGATACTGTTGATGATGGGATGGTGTCAGACCTAGTGACAACTATTGACGAGCTGACAGGGTTATGCCCGACTCCCAATCACTAGGCTTTTGTATTATGGTCATATGGGTGGAGCGATGTAGCTCCTAACAGTGTATATTCTCTAGATTATACAAGCCTCTGATATTCTGGTCTATGGTATGGCTCGCCTCTAGATGAGCTACTACTATGGATTTACTTTCAGATTCACAAATAGCAGTGGCACTAGAGGCCACTTTCGGAGTTCTTGGGTCCGAAGGTAATATGTATAACACGTGTCATCATTTAGTCGAAAGGATACATTAAATTGGTATGAGTTGTGACCTATGGGGAACTTTGCCTTGGTTTTTTTGTTAATTTGCTTACTCGACCTTAACCCTACTTATGTCTTTCTTTGAGTGTAAGATGCAAGGCGGAGACATCTTTGTCATGAACCAAATATTTGGGACTTTAGGCCTTGGAAGCGTTTGGAGTAATACTTGTGTCGCGAGCGTATCTTCTTCACTTAGCTTTTGATTGAATGTTGCTTCTTTTCATTGAGACATGTACCATTGGGTTATAAATGAGTGTCAAGTGAGGCAGCATCTCCAGAGAGGGGTTATCCAGAGGTATAACACTTGTCCCCCTTTTATGCCATGAGAGGCCTATATATTGGCACATGCCGATATGTCGGGAGACGCAAAGCCATTGGAAGAACTCAAACAAAAAATATGGAGGCATTGGATGAGCAAAGGAAAATTTTATTTGGCGTATGCCTCAATCTAAATTTAGCTTATCATATAGTGGCACATGCCTCAATCTAACTCTAGCTTATCATATATTAGTACCATCAAACACACTAGACTTTTTGGCGCTCTTAGAATGACAAATTTGGAGGCATTGGGTGAGAAAAGGAAACTTCTTTGTTTGTTTCAAAATGTGGTGCCATTTACATCAACAATGTGTTGGGCATTAGATGAGCAAAGGCAATCTTCTGTTGAGCATGCATTTTCGTTTTTATAAATAACTATGCTGGAAACTATTGCGCAAGCTGGGGTATTGAATAATTGTGTTGGTACCGTTAAGGGAAAAATATGAGAGCAATCATATGTACCCTTCTAGAATCGGTGCTTTCAAGAGAATGAAGGGGTACAAACATCTCCATTTTGCCAAAGTATTAATGCGTCGAGCATTGAGTAGACGAAGGCACTGAATAATTTGCGTTGGTACCATCAAGAGACACTTATGAATGATTTAGTGCTCTACAGAAAACAATGTCAAAGGCATAGATAGAGCGATGACATTGTACCCTTATAGAGTTGGTGTTGTCAAGAGCTTGAAGGGTACAAACATCTCTGTTTTGCCAAAGTATTAATGTGTTGATTATTGAGTAGACAAAGGTAGTAAATAACTTGTGTTGGTACCATCAAGAGACACTAATGAACGATTTGGTTCTCTGCAAAAAAGCAATTTTAGAGGCATAGATAGATTGATGACATCTCTACCCTTGTAGAGAGCAGTGTTGTCAAAGCACAAATGGGTATAGACATCTTTGTCCTGCTAAAGTTGCATTGAGAAAAGGTAGGTGCTACCAAAATGTACTTTCATTATTCGGAGCTCTTGTGAGAAAAAATGTTGGAGGCATTAGTCAGACGATCCCAAAAATATCTCTGACGGGCTGATCTGACAGAACGATCACATGATGAGCTTGGAAATAGTGGCGTAGCTTTCTACCTGCTACTACTAGTGCAAATACCAACTTCTCAGCCTTGGTTTATCTTCTCTCTGTCGGATGAAGGACCCTGCTGACATAATAAATAGGCTGCTAAATCTCCTCGTCCTTTTTAATTAGGACTGTTGTGATGGTCTCGTTTGTAGCTGCAAGATACGTAAACAAAGTGTGTCCTTCACTAGGTGTTATGAGCATGGGGGGCTGGCTATATACTACTTTAGTTGTTCAAAATCCTTCTGACATTCTTCTGTCTACTCAAAAGAGCCTTTTAGAGCTTTGAAGAAAATGAGGCACTTATCCGCTAATTTAAAGACGAACTGGTTCAACGTTGCCACTTTGCCATTCAGCTTTTGAATCTCTATGGTGTTTGTTGGAGGTCCCATGTTCATGATGACCTTGATCTTCTCCAGGTTCACCTCAATGCCTCTTTTTGAGATCAAGAAACGCAAAAACTTTCCTACTACTACACCAAAGGCACATTTCTCAAGATTTAATCGCATCCCATATAGGCGAAGAATGTCAAAAAAACCTCTTGCATATCAACCAGATGTTGTTCTAATGAAGTAGTTTTTTCTAACATATCATCCACATAAACCCCCATATTTCTCCCAATTAGGTGTCAAAATATTTTATTAACCAATATTTGGTATGTTCTCCCCGCGTTGTCCGAAGGGCATCACTTTATAACAACACAAGCCATCTTCCGTTATGAAGGCTGTTTTTTCCTATCATTTTCTTCTATCGCAAGCTGGTTATAGCCCGAGAAGGCATCCATGTAGCTCATAAATGTGGCCAACAGAATCGTCCTTTAGTTGTTCGATTGATGGGAGGGGAAAATTGTCCTTAAGACACGCCTTGTTGAGACTAGTGAAGTCTACACACATCTGCCACTTTGCGCTTGACTTCTTAACCATTACAAAGTTAGCAAGCCACTACGGATACCTCACCCTTTTTGATGAATCCTGCTGCAAGTAGTTTCTCTGTATCATGCCTTATGACCTACACATTCTCCTATGAGAACTACATTTTCTTTTGTCTAACAGGCTTCGTCGTCGGGGCCACTTGTAAGGAATGTTTAATTACCTTTGGATCTATGTCGGGTATGTCTGCCACTGACCACGTGAAGACATCTACATTGTCCCTCAGCAATTTTATTAACTTTCTTCTATGATATTTATCTAATCATGCTTCTATCTTGGTAACCTTCGTAGGTTCGCCGAGATGAATTTCCATATTTTCCACCACATCTATTGGCTCGGGCTTACTGTGCTTGTCCTCCTCCTTGAGATCAAGGCTCTCTAAATTCATAATTTCTCTGCTTAAAACATTACCTTCGAGACTTGCCGATTGGGATATGACCTCTTTTCCTCGATGCTCGTGTCCTATATGCTTATAGGCCAACTTAAGGGACAAAATATGGCACTATCTGGTCACTCTCTAGTCGGCTTCCATGTATCCCACTCCCAATGGTGTGGGAAATTTCACCTAAAAGCAATATGGAGCTGCAATCATCTTCGTTATTCTCATTAAAGGACTTCCAAAAATTGGATTATAGGTTGATGGGTTATCTATGATTTAGAAGTTAGCCATCTGGGAAATTTTGTTGCTACCATCCCCCATGATGTAACCTTTTACTTCAATGGTTTGATTGTTGAATCCGTAAACCGGGCTCACTGACTTTAATTCTTTTTCCATAATTCCCATTTGTTAAAAGCTGTCCAACTTACTTCTACTGCACTTATATAAAGTGTTAGCCCCCATCTCTCTGAAAAGAGACTCGCCATGGATCTCTATACTTTACTCTCTTCATCGAACTTGCTAAAACTAACATCATGTTATGCATATGCGCCTTGTGCATTGAATTTGATTGAGATCACTCTTTATTCGTGCTGATTATCATATAGATGGTACCTCTAGGTCCCTCAGTCTGATTTAGAATCTGCGAAGGAGACTCCGTCAGTTCATGATAAGTTCAAAACCTCGACGACTTCTCCCTAGGTGTCTCCCTCAGTCTGCTACCTTTGATGATACTGATCTGAGTGAATATTGTGCTAAACATACTATTGTCCACCTCAATACTACTAATTTCCCCTGCCAGCTCCATGATAAAGTGGGCATCTCCCTCGCATGGGGTCGCGATTATCTTGCCTCTCATCTATACACTGCCCAGCCCAATAATTGGATAAGTTGAACTCTCTTCCAAACATCGCCCACGCGCAGGCGGAGGTATGTGTGGCGGCCTTCGGTGATCAAAAGGCGATGACGAACGCCTAGATCAGTTGTCTTGATGCTGGTGAACACGATGGTCGCTTCCGTTCTTCATTTTGAGCACTTTAACCCCCTCAACTCTACAACCCAGAACTTTCCCTCTCTCACCCCCTCCGACGGAAACTTTGATGGTAGTGCCGCTGGTACTAGTGAACTCGTCTCGACGAGATGAACACAATGGCAGTGGAGTTGTCGACAAGTGACAGTTAGATCTCTATAGATCGAAATTTAAAGATTGAAGAGAAAAGAGAAAGAAAAGGGTGGCGAAAAGGAAGAGAAAGGGGGGATTAGAAATCTAATTTTTCTCCCTCTCATTCCTACCTTTTAATTCAAAAAATCCTTACCCAAAACACAACGGTATATTCACGCCCAAAATCCTCAACCTTCAAACCTTACACAAAACAGTCATCACTTACTTAAAATTTAATCCTCCAAAAACCTAATTCCTTTAATTTAATACTTGAATTAATTATTCAACCCATAACCCAATACCAGATGATCGATCTGAAATTTCGGTCGTTACAACTCTCTATTCCTTAGAAATTTCGTCCTCAAAATTTGTACCCATAAATCAAAGAAGATGCGCAAACTCTTATAACTCTTCAACATTCTCAAATATTTCCCGTTGCACTACTCTTATCTCTCTCACAATACTTGTCAATTATAACATTTGTCTTTTAACGATACAAACATACTTTCAACTGATTCTTTCACTTAAAGGAACCCATCCTCGCTCGGTACATTACAAACAACAAGAAAAACCCAATAGTACCCTGACAAAATTGTCACATGAATACGTCATCAAAGAAGTTTAACTTATGTTGTAGGACCCAAAAGGTTGTTGTACAACCAAAATCTTTCCACAACTATGTATGATCTAAAAGAACAATAGGTTAAACAACCATTGTAACCAAACAAAATGATTTTCTCTCATGACAACTCCCTAAAGAAGACTCTAACTCTGATGGCATCCCATATAAATATCATTGCTTGCCAGGTGCAAGTCTTCTAAAAGCAAAATATGTCTCTACAAGTCTCAAGACTTGACCTTGGATCTTGGTGCATTTTACATCAAAATGGAAACTAAAACAACTCTCATTAACTCGGTTCATGCAAGAGTCTCCTTCACTCAGATCTTTCATCGCACGAAATCCCACCAAGGGATAAATTTCCATCACAAACCTCAAATCTCGCATCAAAAGGTAGCATTTACACACCACAATATCGTATCATCCAACCCTCAACCAATCCAAGAAGACTTTCCATCTAGATCTCACCCTTGCCGAAAATAATGGACAACACTTACCTAGGAAAATATCGTTGCTCAAAGAAATCCTATCAAAACTGTGCGCTCACAATCCTTACAAGATTTATGGTCATCTATCTAATTTCCATTAGGGAACATCAAGGCATCACAACAACTCTGAAGAACTCAGTGTTATACTCTCAACTGATGGCAAGTCAACAACTTATCACTATCTCAAGCACACGACTCCAAATTGTCTCCCAAAACACTCAACGAAAGCTTGGTACAAATTGTCACTCTCATAATATACTAACCACTTTACTATATTAGAAGAATCTCTTGCCTTGATATATCTTTCTCTAAAATACCCACTACAAGATCTCAAAGTTTGTCGGAAACCATCGGTCCTAATTTCAGTCATAACACGATGTCCTCTTAATTATGATTAGATGTTACTTCTTGCGGATTCTAAAGTTACCCAATCCTTAACTTGGAGTTTAACCAACAAAGCACACTGTCAACAATTCTCAATTACTTCTACTCATGTCATTTTCCAAATCTCAAATTCCTCAAAGATCAAGTACCCAAAACTTCATACTGTTTGGGTGAACACAACATTCCCTCTTCTAGCACAAAAATACAGCCTTGACAAAACAAAAAAACATCCTGGAAGGTCTTGAGGTCTTACTCGACTTTAATCGAGTCAGCGCCACTATCACTACAAAATGGTTTCACTAAGCTCGGATCTCTACCAATGTTCATCGACTTACCTCAAGGAAACTGTGATACAAAAGAAAAGCATTTACAAAGTCTCAAACCCATGTTTCCTTAATTGATTACACGGTAACTAACCTCTCCCTCACACAAGGTCATTAAGGTAATTATCTTGTCAACTCTTATATTTCCATACTCCTCGTACATTCATATGTGTCACGTACAACATCACTTATATTCGAGAGTCAATATGGTGGCCCCCACTTTATCATCGCAGAAGCACCTTAAACATCATTGTATACATCAAACATTACCACGACCCACTATAAAGAGAGAAATCCTCATTACAAAATTCATTTCGAACAATTAGCCTCCAAAACTTTAACCGTAAATATCTCATTCTCGCACCAATCCCAGAGGAATACACGTGTACTTCACAATCGGTTAAATGACTCATCCACCTTAGGAGACAAGTAACGGTCTTTCACTATCAATTGACAAGCTATCAATGGTTTAAACATCACCTCAACGAACCAACTTCTCACTAGCGAACACGCTCGATTCTCTCTTGGGTGAAACACTCTGACAAAAGAAACCTTGAAACACCCCAAAATTCGACCTAGTCAGAAATAGGTTCCAGCAATCAGAAACCCTATATCGGAGATGTTCAAATATTATATTGATGTTGACCACAAGGTCAATTATATTGATATTAGACTCTAATTGAGTTGAATTATTGTTTAAAGACCTTAATGAATGTATTAGAAACCTTTTAGTGGCTAAATTATAGAAATTGGAAGTTTGGGGACAAAAGTATAAAGAAATGAGAGTTGAGGGACTAATCTTGCGATTAGCCCCTCCTCAATTATAAATCCCATACGTGGGATAACCAGGAGAGCTTCTTTCATTGAAAGGAAAGTTCCCAATTAAAAATCAAGTGAATATCTAGAATTGGAAAACTTACCCGAAATCACTCTAAGCAAGCACCTCACCAAGCTATCGTCTTCTACCTAAGCAAGCACCTCCATTGGAGCTTGATTTCAAGCTTGCCTTTTCTTCGATTTATTGTTATCGAATCGTTACAAGTGATCGGGTAAGCTATAATCCCCAAACAATCATTGAATTCCATGGATATATCAAGCTTAATCACAAGCTAGGGTTTGGCCATCCAAGGAGTTTGATAGCTAATAGTTATTTTAAGCCTCGATATTGATTTTGATATCGTTATATTGATTCCAGTATCATAATATTGAATCTAACCGAATCCTATTGTTTTACCTAGCTTAAGAAGTTGGTAGAGATCATCCACCGTCACCAACATAAGCTAGGAACAAGAGGATTACTATTTGGGAGCCTTGAAAGCTTCAGATTGTCGAGGTGAGTGTAGTTGAAGTCTCGGGATTAGGCTAGGTGCCTTTCTCGACTTCATTGTTGATAGAATTGTCATTCCTAACTCCATTGTTAAGGATTATTGCATCGAATCACTTATCGGACATCATGGTAAGTATTAGTAAGTTATCGCATCGAGTATTGAGCATTGTCAATGCCATCGTCATTGTTATTGAACATCGGACATAACTATCATTTTTGTCATTGAGTATTGTTATTGCCAATATCATCGCCATTGTCATTGAACCATGAATGTATAGGATATTGATATAGTCATTATCATTGATCATTGATGTCAACATCGTTATGGTTATCGAAACATTGAAAATGAATCATCGGCTACTAAAGTTGTCATTGAGATCATTGAAATATTACTATCGACATTGATACTATTACTGAACATTGATATTGAATCATTGCTTATTAAAAAAGCTATCGAATATATTGAATATTGTCATTGCTATTGAACACTGATCATTGATATTGTCACTAGACCATAGATTCGAAGGACATTGGATACAATTGGCATGCCATAGAATTCATGAGCTTAGTGTACGAGTGGACTACGGTCCTAGGGCTACGGCCTATATTGATTTGGCGAGGCAAAGGGATGTGTTGTGATATTGGTCATAATGGCAAGGCGGAGGGACTAGACCATTCATTGATTTGGCGAGGCGTAAGAATTTGCGTATCCATTATCTGGAAACAATCCAAGGGTTATTGATGGATTAAGGATTCATTGTTATTGAATATGTCCATTGCATTGTTTCTATTGATTTATTGCATTGTCATTGTCAAGTTATGAGTTGGAGTGCATTTCCTTGATATTGGGTTTTTAATTGTGACTACCTCACTAGGAAATATATGCCTAATGCATTGCATCTCATCCATTTCAGGTTATGAGATTTATCGTTGGAGATCAGAGAAGTTAAAGCGTTGGAAAAGTCACTAGAAAGCTAAAGTAATGTATATCGAACCTATGAACTCCTAGTAGGGTGGCAAAGTACCTAGAACAGTCATATAAGGCTCTTTTGATGTGTATATTTTGTGCTTGTAGAATGTTAGTGCACAAGGCTTAAAAATGAACATTTTATATGGCTTAAAAAGGACTAAAAGTGCATATTTGGCTCTAAAAGGTGAAAACATAGTAAATAGATTCGGATTAACATAAAATTTGGTATGCTAGTATTTTATAATATTTAAAACTTACTGGTAAAATTTCATTACATTTGGACCTTGGTTGATAGGTTAAATCGAATAAAAACCAGCAAAAACCTATCATTATAGAGCAGGGCGTATCAGTACGATTGATGGCTTATCGATATGGTCTTGCATATTTGGTCAGGTCAACGATGGTCAACCAAGGGCGTATAAATACGGCCTAGGTGTATCGGTATGGATTTTGGCTACTGGAATTTGGGTGTAAAAATGGTATCGATACGAAGTCAACATGGTCAACCAGTATCGGTACAGCCTCAACCGTATCAATATAGTCCTATTACCTTTGAATCTAGAATTTAGGAATTCGGTTCAGCGTACCGATATGCCATAAGGGTATCGGTATGGTGACAGTTAATTATGTTAAAAGTTAAAGAACCCGGTTTTGTATTGTTTACAAAATGGTAGCTAATTATTGCATGGCTTAATTGAATAGGCATATGAACTCTGAATAGTATGAAAATTTGTACCCTCGCTGTTTGCATGATGAATTTCATTGTAGTAATATAGGTTTCATAATCGGACCACTAAAATACCGAAATTACGAATAAGTCCCTAAAACTTGTAAATATTATAATTTGGTCCTAACTGGATAATCATAGGCTTGTAATAGAATAATTTGGAATTTTATATTGCTTATTCTAGAATGTTAGGTCTAATATCATCACCTATTTATGGAATTATCGTATCGACCACCGTCTAGTTCCTCGGTAGCATATTCCGACCCGGTTCTCGACCAGGCCAGGAAAGGGGTGTTACATTTGTGGTACCAGAGCTAGAGTTTAGTCGATTCTAGGATTAAACCAAAGCTTATTGCATTGTTATTGTGTTACTTTGCCACCTAGGAGTTGTACATTGTGTATAATGTGACTTGTCGACTAATCTGGTCTCTTTATGTTATAGATATGTTTGATATGAACGAGGCTCACAATCACGAGCATGCCACCGGCTTCTCGACTCATGAAGAGGAAGTAAGGGGGACCCACCGAACCCACCTAATCCCCTACCTCAGCATGTTGAGCCAGTAGTGCCTGATGCATAGGCAGAATGTTATCGAAACATGGCTGACATGTTAAAGCAATTCATGGCATTGTTGAGGGCTGAGACGGTGGTGCAACCAACCCTACCAGTTTTCCAATATGCTCGAGCCCCTATCGATAAGCTAGACTCGCTCTGGGTATACACTTTTACCGGTCAAGATGATGATAATCATGAGGTTGTCGAGTACTGGATGGACAACACATTGAGGATTTTGAATAACCAATTACAGTGTTCCGATGAATACAAGTTGGAGTGCGCCCTTGCATTGTTAGCCGGTGAAACACTTCAGTGGTGGGAGACCACTATTCTCACTGTTCTAGAAGAATCAGTTACTTGGTAGTTCTTCCTTCAAGAATTCTGAAAGAAGTACATTAGCGAGTATTATCTCGCAGAAAGACGTAGCATCTTCCTTCACCTGAAGCAAGGCGATCGACCTATTGAGTAGTACATTCATGATTTCTACAAGTACTGTCGTTATGGTGTAGAGTACATCAAGAAGGAAGAAGACAAGTGCATGATGTTTATTGTTAGGCTTAGTGATGAATTACGCCCTGTGAATTAAGGCCACAGAAGCTGCACAGAAGACCTTGAGATCAGGTGAAACTAACAGGAACAAAAAAAGGTTTAAGGATGATTCCTTACCTCCTAGGTGGACTAAAAAGAGCAAGAATCAAGGCCCAAAACAAAATGTGTATTTCCAACCTTCCCGTTCTGGGAACATAAAAAAACCTCAAACGATGACCCAGTCTTTTACGAAGATGGCCTCAGTTGAAAGCACTAGAGGCTCCAATCGAAATACACAGAATCCATTTTGCAATTACTTCTAGAAACGACATCCAGCAAGTCAGTGTCGTAAGCAGACTGGAGCATACTTTTATTTTGGTGAACAGGATCATTTTATTCGTGATTGTCCTTTGGGTGCAACCAAGACTATGGCTATACCGGCAAGTCCTGCAACCCTTTCTCAGTCTCTTTGAGGTAAGGGGTCAAGACAAGGTTCGTCAGGAGCTACAGGGAGACCTAGTGGCTCTGGCAAGGCACCGAGTAAGCAAGAATCCAAGACTTTTGCTCAGATATATCATGTAAGGAGCACGGAGGAGGAAGATGAGCCCGTTGTCATTGCATGTATCATTGAACTGTATTCTCATCCTTTATGTGAATTGATTGGCCCTGGCTCTACTCATTCTTTTATAAGCACTGTATTGGTTAAGAAGCATGGAATGACTAGTGAACCTATAGCATCGAGAATCTTCGTAACTAACCCACTTGGTGATTGTGTCGCCATAAGCTTTGTATGTAAAAATTTCCCTTTGGTGATTCAAGGGATTCCTTTCATGGTCGACCTATTGGCTCTACCGTCCATAAGTTTAATTTGATATTAGGTCTAGAGTGGCTTAGTGAACATCAAGCGTGGGTAGATTGCAACAAAAGGAAATTGTATATCCGAGGCCTTGGCAGGGAAAGTATTGTGCTGATGAATTCAAGAAATCCTTCATTGTATGCTTTGACAATTGAAGCTAAAGATGGGCCACAATTATCAGATGTTGATGCTGTGTGTGAATTTCTTTACGTCTTTCCTGATGAACTCCCAGGTTTACCCTCAACCCGTGAGGTTGAATTTAGCATTGACGTGCAACCTGGAACTACTCTAATATCTATTGCACCTTATCGAATGGAAGTAGTTGAACTAAAAAATTTGAAGGCCCAGATTCAAGATTTGCTTGATAAAGGCTTTATTCAACCGAGTTCTTCACCCTGGGAAGCTCTGGTTCTCTTTGTGAATAAGAAAGATGGTTCCATGAGACTATGTATTGATTACCGGCAGTTGAACAAGGTGACCATTAAGAACAAGTACCCGTTACCAAGGATTGGTGAACTATTCAATCAGCTCAAGGATGCCACTGTGTTTTTCAAGATCAATTTAAGGTCTAGCTATTATCAAATGAGAGTTAAAGAATGTGATGTGCCCAAAACTGCCTTTTGCATGAGATATAGTCACTACGAATTCTTGGTGATGCTTTCATGGACCTAATGAATCGGATTTTTAGACCCTACCTAAAAAAATTCATGGTAGTATTCATTGATGACATTCTAATCTATTCCAAGGATGCAGTGGAACACCGTGATCATCTCCGCATTGTGCTTCAAACCCTCTGTGAGAAGCAATTATTTTCCAAGTTCTCAAAATGTAAGTTTTGGCTTATTGAAGTTGCCTTCCTTGGGCACGTCGTATCGGTTTCGGGCATCCAAGTGAACTCGAAGAAGATTCAAGCCATTCTTGATTGGCATCCACTGAAGAATGTTGGCGAGGTAAGAAGTTTTCTTGGTCTCCCTGGTTATTATAGGAGATTCGTCCAGGGGTTTTCTTTGATAGCAGCCCCTTTGACTAAGTTATTGAGGATGGAAGCTCCTTTTGTTTAGACTGAGGATCAACAAAGGAGTTTCGATCAATTGAAACAAGTTTTGACTTGTAAACCAATTCTAATCCAACCTGAGTCAGGTAAAGACTATACAGTTTACAATGATGCATCGCATCTCAGGTTAGGATGTGTATTGATGCAAGAAGGGAAGGTCATTGCATATGCTTCGAGATAGCTCAAGCCACACGAGATGAATTATCCTACTCATGATCTAGATTTGTCTACAGTTGTCTTTAAATTGAAAATTTGGAGACATTATCTTTACGGGGAGAAATGTTACCTCTTTACCGATCATAAAAGTCTCAAATATCTCTTAACTCAAAAGGAGTTGAATCTTCAACAACGGAGATGGATGGAACTCCTCAAGGATTACGACCTTGTCATTGACTACCATTCGGACAAGACCAATGTTGTAGCTGATGCACTCAGTCGCAAACCTTTGCCTGGTAAGTATTCTTATTGATCCTCAAGTTTAATGTAATGATTTGTACACCGACTCATTACAAGGCCTTGTGTTGTAGCTCCTCAAGCTATCAACGCCCACTTCCGTCTTAGAAAGTGTCGCTGCTTTGTGGCTGAACTTGAAGTTCAGTCCATTATTACATCGAGGATTCAAGCATTGCAAAGACAGGATTCTAAATATCAAGCCATCATTTCCACGTTGCAAGATAACCCTGACTTCATAATGAATTCTGAAAGAATCTTATGTTTTCGCGATCGGGTATATGTACCTGATAATGAATCTCTTTGCACCGATATCCTCAAGGAAGCCCATTCGAGCCCTTTTTCTATTCACTCGGGGTCAGTAAAGATGTACAAGGACCTACGAGAGCTTTATTGGTGGTCGAGCATAAAATAAGCCATAGTTGAGTTCATGTCTAAGTGCCTCACGTGTCAGCGTGTTAAGGCCAAACTCTCTTGTGCCTGTCTGAGCTCGGTGAAGGCAAGATGTTGGGCCCTGATTTACTTCGGGAAACTGAAGAACGGGTTGCCATTATCCATGACCATTTGAAAGTAGCCTTTAACCGACAAAAGGCGTATATTGATCTTAAGCGTAGGGATATTCAATATGAATTTGGTGAAAAAGCTTTCCTCAAAGTTTTACCATAGAAGAAAATTCTGAGGTTTGGTAAGAAAGGGAAATTGAGTCCCCGATTCATTGGACCATTCGAGGTTACCCTATCGATTTTTGTTTCCATCAGAGTTGAGTACAATCCATGATGTGTTTCATGTATCCATGCTTCGGAAGTATCGTTTAGATCCTTCGCACATCATTGAGCCTAAATCTGTGGAAATTCAACCTAACTCATCCTATGAAGAAGTATCAGTTTAGATCCTTGCAAAGGAAGTTAAGAGACTTCACAACAAGACTATTCCATTGGTTAAAGTACTCTAGAAGAGCCATGCCGCTAAGAAAGAAACATAGGAGTTGGATGGAACAATGCAAAAGCAATATCTTCATCTCTTCAATCTAGGTAAAATTCGAGGACAAATTTTTCTTAAGGCGGAGAGTTGTAACATCCCAAAATCTAGCCTAGTCAGAAATGGGTTCTGGCGATCGGAAACCCTATATCGAAGATGTTCAAATATTATATTAATGTTGATCACAAGGTCAATTGTATTGATATTGGACTCTAATTGAGTCGAATTATTGTTTAAGGACCGTAATATATGTATTAGAAACCTTTTGGTGGCTAAATTACAGAAATTGGAAGTTTGGGGATAAAACTATAAGAAAGTGAGAGTTGAGGGACTAATCTTGCGATTAGCCCCTCCTCAATTAAAAATCCCATACGTGGGATAACCGGGAGAGCTTCCTTTATTGAAAGGAAAGTTCCCAATTAAAAATCAAGTGAATAGCTAGAATTGGAAAACTTACCCGAAATCACTCTAAGCAAGCACCTCACCAAGCTATCGTCTCCTACCTAAGCAAGCACCTCCATTAGAGCTTGATTTCAAGCTTGACTTTTCTTCAATTTATTGTTATCGAATTGTTGCAAGTGATCGGGTAAGCTATAATACCCAAACAACCATTGAATTCCATGGATATATCAAGCTTAATCACAAGCTAAGGTTTGGCCATCCATGGAGTTTGATAGCTAATAGCTATTTTAAGCCTCGGTATTGATTTTGATATCGTTATATTGATTCAGGTATCATAATATTGAATCTAACCAAATCCTATTATTTTTACCTAGCTCAAGAAGTTGGTAGAAATCATCCACCGTCACCAACAAAAGCTAGGAACAAGGGGATTGCTATCTAGGAGCCTTGAAAGCTTTGGATTGTCGAGGTGAGTGTAGTCAGAGTATCGGGATTAGGCTAGGTGTCTTTCCTGACTTCATCATTGATAGAATTGTCATTGCTAACTTCGTTGTTAAGAATTATTGCATGAAATCACTTATCAGACATCATGGTAAGCATTGGTAAGTTATCGCATCGATTATTGAGCATTGTCAATGCCATCGCCATTGTTATTAAACATCGGACATAGCTATCATTGTTTTCATTGAGTATTGCTCTTTCCAATATCATCGCCATTGTCATTGAACCATGTATAACACCTCGAAATCTGGCCTAGTCAGAATTGGGCTTTGGCGATCGAAACCCTATATCAAAAATGTTCAAATATTGTATTGATATTGACCATAAGGTCAAATGTATCGGTGGTGGACTTTAATTGAGTCAAATTACTGTTTAAGGATTTTATTGAAAGTATTGGAAACCTTTTAGTGGCTAAATAACAGAAATTGAAAGTTCGAGGGTACGAGTATAGTCTGCCAAGAGTTGAGGGACTAACCTTGTGATTAGCCCCTCCTCAAATTAAAATCACTCACCGTGGAGTGATCTGATGAAGTAGCTTCTTCATAAAGAAAGCTCATAAGCTTTTGTTAAAATGGAAAAAGAAAAAGGTTAGTAAACTTACCCGATATTTCATCAAGCAAGCACCTCACCTTATTGTTGTCTTCCACCTCCAAGCACACACCTCCATTGTTGAGGTTGTAGAAAGCTTAGTTTCATTCGGTTTATTGTTATCAAAATGATCCTAGCAAACGGGTAAGCTTATTCCCTCAAGCTATTATTGAAATCCATGGATAAATCAAGCTTAATCCTCAGCTAGGGTTTGGCCATCCATGGAGTTTGATAACTAATAGCTATTTTAAGCTTCGATATTGATTTTAACATCATTATATTGATTTAGATATCGTAAAAATTGAATCTAATCAATTCCCTTTGATTTCCTAGCTCAAGAAATTGATAAAGAGCATCCATCAACTTCACCAAAGGCTAGGAACAAGGGGATCGTTTTCCGAGAGCCGTAAAAGTATCAGATTATTGAGGTGAGTGTAGTTGGAGTCTTAGGATTAGGCTCGGTGCCTTTCCCGACTTCATCGTTAATAGAATTGTCATTGATAACTCTGTTGTTAAGGATTATTGCATCGAATCGCTTATCAGACATTATGGTAAGTATTGGTAAGTTATCGCATCGAGTATTGAGCATTGTCAATGTCATCGTCATTGTCATTAATCATCGGACATAGCCATCATTGTTTTCATTGAGTATTGTTATTGCCATTATCATCTCCATTGTCATTGAACCATGAAAGTATAGGATATTGATATGGCATTGATATAGCCAGTGTCATTGATCGTGGATGTCAACATTGTTATTGTTATCAAAACATTGTATAAGAACCACCAACTATTGATGTTGTCATTGAGATCATTGAAATATTGATGTTGACATAGATATTATTATTGGACATTGATATTGAATCATTGTTTATTGATAATGCTATCGAACACATTGAATATTGTTATTGCTATTGAATACTGATCATTGATATTGTCACTAGACCTTGGATTCGAAGGACATTGGATACAATTGGCATGCCATAGAATTCATGAGCTCAGTGTACGGGTGGACTACGATCCTAGGGCTACGGCCTATATTGATTATGCGAGGCGGAGGGATGTGTTGTAGTATTGGTCATATTGGCGAGGCGGAGGGACTAGACCATTCATTAATTTGGCGAGGCGTAGGAATTCACATATCCACTATCCCGAATTGATCCAAAGGTTATTGATGAAACATGGATTTATTGTTATTGAAAATGATCATTGCATTGCTTCCATGGATCTATTGCTTTGTTATTGAAAAGATATGAGTTGCAATGCATTTCCATGACATAGTGTTTATTTGTGACTACCTCACTAGGCAAAGTATGCCTAATGCATTGCATGTCATCCATTTCAGGTTAAGAGATTGGACGTTGGAGGTCGGAGAAGTTGTTGCGTTGTACAAGTCACAAGCAAGCTTGAAGTAATGTATATCAAACCTATGAAATCCTAGTAGGGTGGAAAAGTACTTAGAAGAGTCATATAAGGGCCTTTTGATATGTATATTTTGTGCTTGTGGCATGTTAGTGCACAAGGCTTTAAATGAACTTTATACATGGTTTAAAAAGGACTAAAAGTGCATATTAGGCCCTTAAAGGTGAAATCATAGTAAACGGATTCGTATAGTCCTAAAATTTGGCATGCAAGTAGTTTATTTCATTGCATTTGGACCTTGATTGATAGGTTAAATCGAATAAAAACCAGCAAAAATCTTTCATTACAGGGCAGGGCGTATCGGTACGGTTGATGGCATATCGATACGGCCTTAAATATTTGGTCAGGTCAACGATGGTCAATAAGGGGCGTATCGATACGGCCTAGGCATATCGGTACTGATTTTGGCTACTAGAATTTGGGATCAAAAATGGTATCGACACGGGGTCAAGGTGTATCGATACGAGTCAACATGGACAACCTGTATCGGTACGACCCTCAACCGTATCGATACGGGTCTATTGAAATTGAATCTAAAATTTGGGAATTAGGTTTAGCGTACCGATACTGCCATAAGGGTATCGGTACGGTGAAAGTTAATTCTGTTAAAAGATAAAGAACACAGTTTGAATTGTTTGCAGAATGGTCACTGATTATTGCATGGCTTAATTGAATGGGCATATGAACACTGAATAATATGAAAATTTGTATGCTTACTATTTGCATGATGAATTTCATGGTAGTAAAATAGGTTTTAGAATCGGACCGTTGAAATACTAAAATTACGATTAAGTCCCTAAAACTTGTAAATGTTATAATTTGGTCCTAATTGGATAACCAGAGACTCGTAATAGAGTAATAGAGTAATTTGGTCCTAAAACTTGTAAATGTTATAGTTTAATCGGTTCTAGGACTAAACCGAAGTTTATTGCATTGTTGTTGTGTTACTTTGCCACCTAGGAGTTGTACATTATGTATATTCTGACTTGTCGACTAATATGGTCTCTTTATGTTATAGATATGTCTGAGACAAACAAGGCTCACATTCATGAGCATGCCACTGGTTCCTCAACATATGGAGATGATGTAAGGGGGATCCACCGAACCAACCTAATCCCCCATCTCAGCATGCTGAGCCAAAAGTGCCTGATGCACAGGTAGAATGTTATCGAAACATGGCTGACATGTTCAAGCAATTCATGGCATCTATGAGAGCCGATACGGTGGTGCAACCAACCCCACCAGTTGTCCAATATGCTTGAGCCCCTATCGATAAGTTGGCCTCGCTCTAGGCATACACTTTCACTGGTCAAGATGATGATAATCCTGAGGTTGCCGAGTACTGGCTGGACAACACGTTGAGGATTTTGAATAAGCAATTGTAGTGTTCCGGTGAACACAAGTTGGAATGCTCCCTTGCATTGTTAGCCGATGAAGCACTTCAGTGGTGGGAGACCACTATTCTCACTATTCCTGAAGAATCTGTCACTTGGGAGTTCTTCCTTCAAGAATTTTGAAAGAAGTACATTAGCGAGTATTATCTCATAGAAAGACGTAGCATCTTTCTCTATCTGAAGCAAGGTGGGCGACCTATTGAGCAGTACATTCATGATTTCTGCAAGTACTACCGTTATGGTGTAGAGTACATCAAGAAGGAAGAAGACAAGTGCAGGATGTTTATTGCTAGGCTTAGTGATGAATTATGCCCTATGTTTACTACCTTGGGGATCACCGATTTCCAAGATCTTGTGAACTGAGTTAAGGCCACTGAAGCTGCACAGAATACCTTGATATCAGGTGGAACTAACAAGACCGAAAAGAGGTTTACGGATGATTCCTGACCTCCCAAGTGGAATAAAAAGAGCAAGAATCAAGGCCCCAAACAAAATGTGTATTTTCAACCTTCCCGTTCTGGGAACATCGAGAAACCTTAAATGGTGACCTAGTCTTTTTCCATGACGGCCTCAGTTGAAAACACTGGAGGCTCCAACCAAAATACACAGAATCCAGTTTGTAATTACTGCCATAAATGACATCTAGTAGGTCAGTGTCGTAAGTAGATTGGAGCATTCTTCTATTATGGTGAACAGGGTCATTTCGTTTGTGATTGTCCCTTGGGTGCAACCAAGTCTATGGCTACTCTGGCAAGTACTGCAACCCCAACCCAGTCCTTCCGAGGTAAAGGGTCAAGGCAAGGTTCGTCAAGAGCTATAGAGAGACCTAGTGGCCCTAGCAAGGCACCGAGCAAGCAAGAATCCAAGACTCCTGCTCAGATGTACCATGTGAGGAGCAGGGAAGAGAAAGATGAGCATGATGTCATTGCAGGTATGATTGAACTGTATTCCTATTCTTTATATGCATTGATTGATCCTGGCTCTACTCATTCCTTTATAAGTACTGAACTGGTCAAGAAGTATAGAATGACTAGTGAACCTATAGCATCGAGAATCTTCGTAACTAATCCACTTGGTGATTGTGTCAACATAAGCCTTTTGTGTGAGAATTGCCCTTTAGTGATTCAATGGATTCCTTTCGTAGCGGACCTATTGGCTCTACCAATCCATAAGTTTGATGTGATACTGGGTCTAGATTGGCTTAGTGAGCATCAAGCATGGGTGGATTGTAACAAAAGAAAATTGTATCTTCGAGGCCTTGGCAAGGAAAGCATTACGCTCATGAATTCAAGAAATCCTCCCTTGTATGCTTTGACAGTTGAAGCTAAAGATGGGCCATAGTTATCGGATGTTGATGCTATGTGCGAACTTCCTAATGTCTTTCCTGATGAACTCTCGGGTTTACCCCTAACCCGTGAGGTTGAATTTGGCATCGACATGCAACCTAAAACTACTCTAGTATCCATTGCACCTTATCCAATGGTAGCCATTGAACTAAAAGAGTTAAAGGCCCAGATTCAAGATTTTCTTGATAAAGGCTTCACTCAACTGAGTTCTTCACCCTGGAGAGCTCCGATTCTCTTTGTGAGAAAAGAAAGATGGTTCCATGAGACTATGTATTGATTACCGGCAGTTGAACAAGGTGACCATCAAGAACAAATACCCATTGCTAAGGATTGATGACCTATTCGATCAGCTCAATGATGCCACTGTGTTTTCCAAGATCGACTTAAGGTATGGCAATTATCAAATGAAAGTTAAAGATTGTGATGTGCCCAAAACCGCCTTTCGTACAAGATACGATCACTACAAATTCTTGGTGATGCCATTTGGGCTAATCAATGCACCAGAAGCTTTTATGGACCTAATGAATCAGATTTTTAGACCCTACCTTGACAAATTCGTGGTAGTATTCATTGATGACATTCTAATATATTCCAAGGATGCAGTGGAACACCGTGATCATCTTCGCATTGTGCTTCAAACCCTCCGTGAGAAGCAATTATTTGCCAAGTTCTCAAAATGCGAGTTTTGGCTTACTGAAGTTGTCTTCCTTGGGCACGTCGTATTGGCTTTGGGCATCCAAGTGGACCCGAAGAAGATTCAAACCATTCTTGATTAGCATCCATAGAAGAATGTTGGCGAGGTAAGGAGTTTTCTTGGTCTTGTTGGCTACTATAGGAGATTCATCAAGGGGTTTTCTATGATAGCAGCCCCTCTAGCTAAGTTATTGAGGATGGAAGCTCTGTTTGTTTGGACTGCGGATCAACAAAGGAGCTTTGATCAATTGAAACAAGTTTTGACTCATGCACCAATTCTAATCCAACCCGAGTTAGGTAAAGACTATACAGTTTACAGTGATGCATCGCATCTCTATATTGATGCAAGAAGGCAAGGTCATTGCATATGCATCGAGACAGCTCAAGCCACACGAGATGAATTATCCTACTCATGATCTAGAATTGGCTACAATTGTCTTTACGTTGAAAATTTGGAGACATCTCTACGGGGAGAAATGTTACCTCTTTACCGATCATAAAAGTCTCAAATATCTCTTAACTCAAAAGGAGTTGAATCTTCGACAACGGAGATGGATGGAACTCTTCAAGGATTACGACCTTGTCATTGATTACCATCTGTGCAAGGTAAATGTTGTAGCTAATGCACTTAGCCACAAACTTCTGCCTGGTAAGTATTGTTATTGATCCTTAAGTTTAATGTAATGATTTGTACACCGACTCATCTCCTCAAGCTATCAACTCCCACTTTCGTCTTAGGAAGCGTCGCTGCTTTGTAGCCGAAGTTCAAGTTCAATCCACTATTACATCGGGGATTATAGGATTCTAAACTTCAAGCCATCATTTCCAAGTTGCAAGATAACCCTAACTTCAGAATGAATTCTGAAAGACTCTTATGTTTTCGCGACCGGGCATGTGTACCTGATGATGAATCTCTTCGCACAGATATCCTCAAGAAAGCCCATTCGAGCCTTTTCGCTATTCACTCGGGGTCAGTGAAGATGTACAAGGACCTACAAGAGCTTTATTGGTGGCAGGGCATGAAACAAGCCATATTTGAGTTCGTGTCTAAGTGCCTCGTGTGTCAGTGTGTTAAGGCTGAACATCGTATCTCTACTGATTACAGCAACCTATTGATCTACCGCAATAGAAGTGGAAGAAGATCACTATGGACTTTGTTAGTGGTCTGCCTTTGACTCTTGCTAAACCTGATGCCATTTGGGTCATCGTGGATCGTCTAACCAAGTCAGCACATTTCCTACGGGTTCGAATAGACTATGGTTTTCCCAAGTTGGCTGACTTATATTTGAGGGAAGTCATCCGACTCTACGGGGTAACCCAGTCTATTATTTTCGATCGAGATCCCTGATTTGCATTTCAGTTTTGGAAGTCATTACAAGGAGCTCTAGGTACCAGAGTTAATCTTAGTAACACCTTTCACCCTCAGTTTGATGGCCAATCAGAAAGAGTAATACAGATCTTGGAGGACATGCTACGAGCATGTATTATAGATTTTGGCAGATCGTGGGTGAAATCCCTACCCCTCATTAAATTTGCATACAAAAATAGCTACCAAGCTTCTATTAAGATGGCTCCGTATGAGGCATTGTCAAACTCCTTTGTGCTGGTCTAAGCTCGGTGAAGGCAAGATGTTGGGCCCTGATTTACTTCGAGAAACTGAAGAATAGGTTGCCATTATCCTTGACCGTTTGAAAGTAGCCTTTGACCGACAAAAGGCCTACGCTGATCTTAAGCATAGGGATATTCAATATGAAGTTGGTGAAAAAGCCTTCCTCAAGGTTCCACCATGGTAGAAGGTTCTAAGGTTTGGTAAGAAAGGGAAACTGAGTCCCCGATTCATCGGACCTTTCGAGGTTACTGGAAAAGTTGGTCTTGTGGCTTATCGTTTATTGTTGCCCTCAGAAATGAGTAAAATCCATGATGTATTTCATGTATCCATGCTTCAAAAGTATCGTTCTGATCCCTCACACATCATTGAGCCTGAATTTGTAGAAATTCAATCCAACTTATCCTACGAGAAGGAACCAGTTCAATTTCTTGCAAGGGAAGTCAAGATACTTCGCAACAAGACCATTCCATTGGTTAAAGTGCTCTAGAAGATCCATACCGCTAAGGAAGCAACATGAGAGCTAGAGGAGACAATGTGGGAGCAATATCATCACCTATTCAATCTAGGTAAAAATTCGAGGAAGATTTTTTCCTAAAGGGGAGAGTTGTAACACCCTGAAATCTGGCCTATCGAAATTGGGCTCTGGTGATCGGAAACCTATATCGAAAATGTTCAAATATTGTATTGATATTGACCATAAGGTCAATTGTATTGGTAGTAGACTTTAATTGAGTCAAATTATTGTTTAAGGATCTTATTGAAAGTATTGGAAACATTTTAGTGGCTAAATTACAGAAATTGAAAGTTTGAGAGTACGAGTATAGTTTGCCAAGAGTTGAGGGACTAACCTTGTTATTAGCCCCTCTCTAAATTAAAATCACTCATTGTGGAGTGATCTGATGAAGTTGCTTCTTCATAAGGAAAGCTCATAAGTTTTTGTTAAAATGGATAAAGAAAAAGGATAGTAAACTTACCCGATATTTCATCAAGCAAGCACCTCACCTTATTGTTGCCTTCCACCTCCAAGCATACACCTCCATTGTTGAGGTTGTAGAAAGCTTAGTTTTGTTCGGTTTATTGTTATCGAAGTGATCCTAGAAAACGGGAATGCTTATTCCCTCAAGCTATTTTATTGAAATCCATGGATAAATCAAGCTTAATCCTAAGCTAGGGTTTGGCCATCCATGGAGTTTGATAGCTAATAGCTATTTTAAGCTTCGATATTGATTTTGACATTGTTATATTGATTTCAGTATCGTAAAACTTGAATCTAACAGATTACCTATTGATTTCCTAGCTCAAGAAATTGATAAAGAGCATCCATCGACTTCACCAAAGGCTAGGAACAAGGGGATCATTGTCTGAGAGACGTAAAAGCATCGAATTATCAAGGTGAGTGTAGTCTAAGTCTCAGGATTAGGCTAGGTGCCTTTCCCGACTTCATCGTTAATAGAATTATCATTGCTAACTTCATTGTTAAGGCTTATTACATCAAATCGCTTATCAGACATTATGGTACGTATTGGTAAGTTATCGCATCGAGTATTGGGCATTGTCAATGTCATCGTCATTGTCATTGAACATCAAACATAGCCATTGTTGTTGTCATTGAGTATTGTTATTGCCATTATCATTGCCATTGTCATTGAACCATGAAAGTATAGGATATTGATATAGCATTGATATGGCATTGATATAACCATTGTCATTGATCATGGGTGTCAACATTGTTATTGTTATCGAAACATTGTATAAGAACCACCGGCTATTGATGTTGTCATTGAGATCATAGAAATATTGCTATTGACATAGATATTATTATTGGACATTGATATTGAATCATTGTTTATTGATAACGCTATTGAACACATTGAATATTTTTATTGCTATTGAATATCGATCATTGATATTGTCATCGGACCTTGGATTCGAAGGACATTGGATACAATTGGCATGTCGTAGAATTCATGAGCTCAGTGTAAGGGTGGACTACGGTCCTAGGGCTACGACCTATATTGATTATGCGAGGTGGAGGGACTAGACCATTCATTTATTTGGTGAGGCATAGGAATTCACATATCCACTATCCCGAATCGATCCAAGGGTTATTGATGAAACATGGATTTATTGTTATTGAACATGATCATTGCATTGCTTCCATGGATCTATTGCATTGTTATTGAAAAGATATGAGTTGTAATGCATTTCTATGACATAATGTTTATTTGAGACTACCTCACTAGGCAAAGTATGCCTAATGCATTGCATTTCATCTATTTTAGGTTAAGAGATTCAACGTCAGAGGTAAGAGAAGTTGTTGCGTTGTACAAGTCACAAGCAAGCTTGAAGTAATGTATATCGAACCTATGAAATCCTAGTAGGGTGGAAAATTACTTAGAAGAGCCATATAAGGCCCTTTTGATATGTATATTTTGTGCTTGTGGTATGTTAGTGCACAAGGCTTTAAATGAACTTTATACATGGTTTAAAAAGGACTAAAAGTGCATATTAGGCTCTTAAAGGTGAAATCGTAGTAAACGGATTCGTATAGTCCTAAAATTTGGCATGCATGTAGTTTATAGCATTGAAATATTGTGCGTAAAATTTCATTGCATTTGGACGTTGATTGATAGGTTAAATCGAATAAAAACCAGCAAAAATCTGTCATTAGAGGGCAAGGCGTATCGGTATGGTTGATGGCGTATCAATACGGCCTTGCATATTTGGTTAGGTCAACAAGGGGCGTATTGATACGGCTTAGGCATATCGGTACAGATTTTGGCTACTAGAATTTGAGATCAGAATGGTATCGACGCGAGGTCAAGGTGTATCGATACGAAGTCAATATAGTCAACCTGTATCTGTACGGCCCTCAACCGTATCGATACGGCTCTATTGTAATTGAATCTAAAATTTTGGAATTAGGTTTAGCGTACCGGTACGGCCATAAGGGTATCAATACGGTGACAATTAATTCTCTTAAAAGATAAAGAACACAGTTTGAATTGTTTGCAGAATGGTCATTAATTATTGCATGGCTTAATTGAATGGGCATATGAACACTGGATAATATGAAAATTTGTATGCTTACTGTTTGCATGATGAATTTCATGTTAGTTAGATAGGTTTCAGAATCGGACCGTTAAAATACTAAAATTATGATTAAGTCCCTAAAACTTGTAAATGTTATAATTTGGTCCTAATTGGATAACTATAGACTTATAATAGAGTAATTGGAACTTTGTATTGCTTATTCTTGAATGTTAGGCCTAATATCATCATTTATTGCATGGAGCTATCGTATTGACCACCGTTTAGTTCATTGGTAGCATACTCCGACCCGGTTCTCGACTAGGCCGGGAAGAGGTCTTACACTATGAAAGTATAGGATATTGATATAGCATTTATATAGCATTGATATAGTCATTATCATTGATCATTGATGCCAACATTGTTATGGTTATCGAAATATTGAAAATGAATCATCGGCTATTAATGTTGACATTGGGAACATTGAAATATTACTATCGACATTGATACTATTATTGAACATTGATATTGAATCATTGCTTATTGATAAAGCTATCGAATATATTGAATATTGTCATTGCTATTGAACACTGATCATTGATATTGTCACTGAACCTTGGATTCGAAGGACATTGGATACAATTGGCATGCCATAGAATTCATGAGCTTAGTGTACAAGTGGACTACGATCCTAGGGCTACGGCCTATATTGATTTGGCGAGGCAGAGGGATGTGTTGTGATATTGGTCATATTGGCGAGGCGGAGGGACTAGACCATTCATTGATTTGGTGAGGCATAGGAATTCGCGTATCCATTATCCGAAAATGATCTAAGGGTTATTGATGAATTAAGGATTCATTGTTATTGAATATGTTCATTGCATTGTTTTTATTGATTTATTGCATTGTCATTGTCAAGTTATGAGTTAGAGTGCATTTCCTTGATATTGTGTTTTTAATTATGACTACCTCACTAGGCAATATATGCCTAATGCATTGCATCTCATCCATTTCAGGTTAAGATATTTACCGTTGGAGATCGGAGAAGTTGAAGTATTAGACAAGTCACTAACAAGCTAAAGTAATGCATATCGAACCTATGAACTCCTAGTAGGGTGAAAAAGTACCTAGAACAATCATATAAGGCTCCTTTGATGTGTATATTTTGTGCTTGTGGAATGTTAGTGCACAAGGCTTAATACTTTTCATATGGCTTAAAAAGGACTAAAAGTGCATATTTGGTTCTAAAAGGTGAAAACATAGTAAATAGATTCAGATTAACACAAAATTTGGCATGCTAGTAGTTTATAATGTTTAAAACTTAACGGTAAAATTTCATTGCATTTGGACCTTGTTTGATAGGTTAAATCGAATAAAACCAGCAAAAATCTATCATTACAGGGCACGACGTATTGGTACGGTTTATGGCGTATCTATGCAGTCTTGCATATTTGGTCAGGTCAACGATGGTTAACCAAGGGTGTATCGATATGGCCTAGGCTTATCGGTACAAATTTTGGCTACTGGAATTTGGGTGTAAAAATGGTATCGATACGGGGTCAAAGTGTATCGATACAAAGTCAACATGGTCAACCAGTATCGGTATAGCCTCAACCGTATCGATACAGTCCTATTACCTTTGAATCTAGAATTTGGGAATTAGGTTTAGCATACTGATACGGCCATAAGGGTATCGGTACAGTGACAGTTAATTCTGTTAAAAGTTAAAGAACCCAGTTTTGTATTGTTTACAAAATGGTCACTAATTATTGCATACCTTAATTGAATGGGCATATAAACTCTGAATAGTATGAAAATTGGTACGCTCACTGTTTGCATGATGAATTTCATTTTAGTAAGATAGGTTTCATAATCGGGCCACTAAAATACTGAAACTATGAATAAGTCCCTAAAACTTGTAAATGTTATAATTTGGTCCTAACTGGATAATCATAGGCTTGTAATAGAATAATTTGGAATTTTATATTGCTTATTCTTGAATTTTAGGCCTAATATCATCACCTATTGTATGGAATTATTGTATCGACCACCGTCTAGTTCATTGGTAGCATACTCTGATCTGATTCTCGACCAGGCCGAGAAGGGGTGTTACAAACCTCGTTCAAGTTGCACCTTCGTAACTGAATCTCTAACTTTCTGAAATGGGTCGGTATCCTTAAACAAGGGTGATGGGCACCGACGTTCAACTCGGCCTTACCTAAAGTCCACTCATGTTCTTGATAGGGAAGAAGTCTCGATGACTCCTCCAAGAAGCATAAACAAACATTTTGACATTCCAAAAGCTCATGGGCGTTGAACTACACACATTGACATCTACCAAACGGTTAAACATGTCTCACAACCTTGTTATGTCATTCTCAAAACGACCACCATGAAAATCAAGATAGAAGGGTAACGTTCCAAACATTTTCAATACCAAAGGTTAGGTTCCCTCGAGGTATCAGAGCCTCGAGTCTACTCTCGACATTACTGGCTAGCATCGCGCTTAATTAACCAAAGCAATTTCCAAGGTGTAACAACTCTCAAGAGGGTAGCTGCCTCTCAAACCTGTAGAACGTCTAACTTCAGCCATACTCTAATGAACTAGTGGATCCTAAATGCACTATCTCCGAGATAAGCCTTCAAAAAGGGTGATGATACTTCCCAAGTATCAACGAGACTCTCTTTAAGCGAACAAAGGGTCCTCCAACAAACGTGCAACCACGGATCAATTTTGAGAGCGAGTTATCCATACCTGCAACTCAAACGTTATTCATACATGACAGCGAAGATTCTTTGCCACAAACTCTCATGACGTATCCGAAGGCTTCAGAACGACTACAATACACAACGAAGACACCATTCAGGTGTTGGAGAAGGACAAATCATCGACTCCGATATCATTCAGCTAACTCACATCTCAACAATCTAGGACGACCCTGCCCTCAAAATTGCTCCCATGAGTGGCTCAACACTTAACTTAACTTGGCCCTCTCGGCCACGATCGTTACAATCTTAGCGTTCCAACATTGGACACACCATTAGGATTTCAGTCTTTAAGAGTACGAACTTAATATAAGAGCTTGTATTCACTAGACACCTTACTAAAACACCTATACCACCTTCGAGGTTTCCTAGAACTAGCTAAACCTAAGCTCTGATACCACTGTTGTAACACCCTTGACCCAAATATCATAATTGGACCTCAAGCCCAACCTAAAAACCATAAAAATTTTCAATTGGGTTTAGTCCAAACAAGGTATTTCTGAAACATTTAAAATCCAATAATTGAAAACATAGATAAATAGTTTAAATCATTACAAAGGAGCTCCACTTTAATTTAAGCATTTGACTTGATTAATACAATTTCAAAAGTAAGAATTACAGACTCGACCATATAAGGTCCTGTGAATACATGGCCCACTAAACATAAGTATCGTACTCTGAAAATTACCACATGCTGGAATCTCGTACTAATAGTGCTCTTCGCTCCCACGAACCAACGATCAACCTACGCACAGAAACAATGATTCTGAGTGCTGAGCTTACAAAACTCAGTGGTACACATCTATTCTACTATACTTCATTCTAATCATAAACATAAGCATGCAAGCTAGTACGAGCAATAAGAAAAGATGAATGAACACATGGTGATACCACTAGTCGCCTAACACATGCTCACATCAAGCAATCATCATACATGGTACATAAGGCCCAACCAAACTTTGGATCTCACGAGAACATCCGAGCGAAATCACACAAGTAATACCACAAACCGAGAATGATACCCTCGTCCACTAAGCATTGGGATCATACACTCTAAGTGAGGCCCGCATCCATAAAGCATTGAGATCCTACACTCTATAGGGTAAGACCCACGACCACTAAGCATCGGGATCATACACTTGTTGACGTTGCTTTTGTCTGGGTCGAGATGGTTTTGGCCTTCAAAAGCCCACCAAGCGCTTTGGAGTCGCCATCGTAATTTTGAGTTGGGTACGACCAAAAACCTATAATCTCGGTCTACGTCAATACGGAGATCGTCATCGAGTTCAGGAGTCAGTTACGAGTGAGGAAGGTTATAGCACCCTCACTATGCACAAAAATGGTACCTAAGGGTTTTGGTTGTCTAAAAAAGGAAACTCAAAAAAAGGTTAATAGCACTACTAAAAAACTGTCAAAATAAAGTTATATGCTCAAAAATGCAAATGCATAAACTAAATCACACAAACAAAATAAACCAAAACATAAAAAAGACAAATTCATACCTAATTAAATAAATTAAAATTAAATTATTAATCAAGTTCAAATTATTCACCTAATTAAGTTAAATCAATTTTAATTAGAACCCAATTCACAAATTAATTAAACATCAAAGCCAATTAATTACAAAATCATTTTACGAGGACCAAATCAAATCAAAACACAAAATTATAAGGCTTAATATTTAATTAAATTTATGAAGAAGGATCTAATTAAAAAAACTAAACCTAAAGGACAAAATCTAATTAAACTAAAATAAAAATAAGGACTGAAAAGAAATAAACTAAACCTAAGAACCTAAAACCTAAGCACCTAAGCAAGTAGAGACCTAAAGCATGAATATCTCCTGAACCTAAAAGATTGTGCATGCTTTTAATCCCACAGACAACGTGTTTTCACATCTTCTTTAAGGGAGATTTTTAGCATTTTATTATTCATTTTCATTCATTTATTTCTTTTAAAAGCAGAAAGCTCTTTCATCTCTCTCAATGCATACCGCCGGCCATTGTGAACCACCATCTCTGGCCACCGCCTGCGACCCCATCGTCGACCGTCGAAGGCGGCCGTTCAACTCCAAAATTCAGTAGGGAACTCGTCTCAATGCCCTGAGTTCATATCTGACGAACATTTCACCAGAAAATGCTTCAAAGCTTGCAAATCTTGACCGAAACTCTTTGTCTCCCATAGTTCTGATCTCCTAAATTTGTCGTTGGATCGAACTGAGTTTAGGATATGTGGTTCTTCTTGTTGTAAAAATCTCTTCACCGTACGGATTCTACAAGCAAAATTTTGGCCGCCACGAAACGAGGTGAGACTCTTCGACTTCTAACTTTTGCTTCTTCTATTTTCCTATTTTCTGATTTTTTTTGTTTTTTCTGATTCTCTAGCTTTGCTGATGTTGCAGGTGTTTAGAGGAGTGTGTAGTTGAGGTTACAGTGGTGTTTGCAGTAATGGCCAATAGGGGTAGTTGATGGATGAGGAACCATAGGGTGCTCGGTGTGGTAGTGATAGCTGTGACAGTGGCCAAGAGGCCTCATTTCCCCATGGCTAACTCCTAATTCGTGGCCAATCTCCAGCGTTTCTCATCACCTTTCGTGAATCATGACCGAGTGGCCTGGTTAATTTGTAGCCTCCCCATTGTGTTCCCCCCGTCTCTAGTGTTGATGCTTTCATTTTATACCGACTTTTCAAACTATTTTTGGTCATGCAAATGGTTGGGATATTGAGGGAGAGTTCTCGAAAATCTATAGATGGTTATTAGGGGATTTGATGGAAGTTGAGGGATACATGGATGTGGGAATTATTTGATCGAGGAATATGGTGAGATATTTCTTGGTATTTGGTTTGAACGAGTACAAATGAGTGCAGGTTTAGATTTGGGTTTGGGTCTTAGGCTTAGTTACATTCAAGCTGATTTCGGTTGAATTGGATTCGGGATAAGTGACTAATCCAGTCAAAATTTAGTGCTTACAGCTGCCCCTTTTTGTCCATTGCTTGAGCGAGAGGAATAAGACAAAGACAAAAAACAACAAATTTTGTTCAATGAATTTAAACTTGCAGTAATGACGCCTCCCGCTCTTCTTGAGGGCGTTGGAACACATGAACTTGTTTCTCAACGTAAGATGCACCCACTCGTCTCAAGGGCGCTGAGTTTCAAGAACTCATTTTTTGATATAATATGCACCTCGCTCATCTCGAACGCGCTGTAAGGTGTACCCAGCTTGTCTCAAAGGCAGTGGAATACGAGAATTCATTTCTCGATGTAAGATGCACCCCGCTCATCTCAAGGGCACTGTAAGATGTACCTCGCTTGTCTCAAGGGTACTAGAATTCAAGAAGTCAATGTACCCTGCTCGTCTCAAGGGCGCTATAAGATGTACCCGCTCATCTCAAGGGTACTAGAATTCAAGAAGTCAATGTGCCCCGCTCGTCTCAAGGGCATTTGGAATTCAATAACTTGTTTCTTGATATAATATACACCCCGCTCATCTCAAGGGTGTTGTAAGATGTACCCCGCTCATATCAAGGGCACTAGGATTGTAGGAAGTACCTTGCTAGTCTCAAGGGCACTAGAATTCAAGAACTCCTTTCTTGATATAAAATGTACCTCGTTCATCTCAAGGGTGCTATAAGATGTACCCCGCTTATCTCAAGGGCACCAATTTCTCGATGTAAGATGCACCTCGCTCGTCTCAAGGGCATTGTAAGATGTACCCCGCTCGTCTCATGGGCACTCATTTCTAGATGTAAAACGCACTCCACTCGTCTAAAGGACATTGTAAGATGTACCTGCTCATCTCAAGGGCACTCATTTTTTGATGTAATTAGTGGCACTCCATCTTAGAGGCTTGATGACACTCCATCTCGGAGGTAATCGATGGCACTTTATCTTGGAAACTTGATGACACTCAATTTTGGAGGTCAGTGGTGGCATTCTATCTTGGAAGCTTGATGACACTCAATCTCGGAGGTCATTGGTGGCACTCTATCTTGGAATCTTGGTGACACTCCATCCTGGAGGTCATTGGTGGCACTCCATCTTGGAGGCAAATGGTGGCACTTCATCTTGAAGGCTTAATGACACTCCATCTCGAAGGTAATTGGTGGCATTCCATCTTGGAAGCTTGATGACATTCCATCTCGGAGGTAATTGGTGACATTCCATCTTGGAAGCTTGATGACACTCTATCTTGGAGGTATTAAAATGTCATGCTCAAGGTTCTAATAAGTTTGAAGCATCTCGTCTGAAATGAGAGACGAATTTCCTCAAGAGAGACTCGAAGATATCACTATAGAGCGTCTTGCAGATGTTCTCACAAGAAATTGAAATTTCCTCAAGAAAGGCTTAAGTTTTATCTCATCATATTAAAATTGTCTCAAGGGAGACTAGATTTTTGTCTCGAGAGAGACGAATTTTTAAGAAAAACTAGTTTTATGTCTCAAGAGAGACAAAATCATGTTCCAAGAGGAATGGTCTCAAGGGAGACAAAATCATATTTCAAGAGGAACGGTCTCAAATGAGACAAAATTGTGTTTTAAGGAGAACAGTCTCAAGGGAGACAACATGTGTTTCATGGGAAACAGCCTCAAGGGAGACAAAAAGAAAATTTTCAAAATATCTCAAGAGAGATTTCGGAAAAGAAAGTCCTCAAGAGAGGAGAATCGAAAGATTTTTTAAAAAAATATTTGAAAATATCTCAAGTGAGATTTACAAAAAAAACAAGTTTTAAAACCTATGCAAGAAGAAAAAAACGTGTGAATATTCTCCTGTAAGTTATTAACAAACTAAATGCAATGATGCAAATGACATGCATATGCTTGTAAATGTATATGTCAATGATGTAGATGCATGCTCTCATGGTCAATGTTGATGCAAAGATGCGTGGGAAGTCTTTATTCTTGGATTCAGTTTTATCACCTCGACTTATTTTTTCCTCAAATTAAGGCGTACCTTCATCACTTCCAAATTGTGACGATTCATTTTTGCCTCAAAAAAATCTATGCTCAAGATTTCGTTTTTTCTTTTCTTTTCCTCTACCCCATTCTTGATTTTAAGTTTTCACGTTAGAGTAGCCCTTGTCAAAAGCACCTTTTTTCATTCTCAAGAGAGCCATTTTAAAATATTTTTCAAATCATAAAGAGCTTGTGAAAAGATTTTTGAAAATGAAAATGTTCCCCCATGCTTCAGGCTCACAACTGAAGCATTTCATAAAATTCAAGTTCATTAAAGATCAAGCAAATCAATTTCTCTATCAATCTTTCAAAATTATAGCTCTTTGACATGCGTCAAGACTATTGGTGATTTCAAGGTATGAGTCAGTTTGGAATAATGTGTTTCAGATTTGGCTCTTTTCGAAAGAGACATGATTCTTCAAATGTTCACTAAACTGTTTAGAAATGATCAAATAATTTTGGTAGCTTTGTGTGCAGCTTCTAGAACTTTTTACTAACTCCAAACCCTTTCTCATACTTTTAGGGTGTGTGGAACTTCATTAAACTTCTAGGGGGTCATCTCTCGCATGAAAGTCATGCATATTTGAATTCATATTTGAATCATCCTTTCAGGTTTTCTACTCAAATTCACCATGTTCAAGATGCTCTTTATAGGTTTTCATCTTGAACCCTCCTATTATTCTTTTTCTTTTTTTTTTTGATTATTTCATCATGCATTAGAATATTTAGAATTCTTCTACAAACAAAAGAGTTAACCCCATAAGATGATATTAATTCTAAAGATGGACACTTCAACTCAAATATCCATGTACGACCAAGGTGGACTTTATAGGCACATAATGTAGGTTATGGTTTAACAAATGATAAATAGGCTCAAACATGTGTTTAAGGGTGAATAACCAAGGATTAATTGTTTATGTTGGAATCTCACTTTGCTCGACTTGAATCTGCTTCTACATGTTTTCTTTTTCGGATCACTCTAGATCGCCCATTTTTTGGTTTCACCCTAGAGTTCATTTCCTTTATTTTTCTTTTATCTTCAAGGATTCACGATCTTTCCACAAATGTTGGAACTAGAAATTTGAACAATATTGCGTCGTATGCTTCAGCTTGAAGATGACTGGACTCAAAAGAGTCATCTTTGATGAGGGACTTCACATGTGTGCTTCTCGTTCTATTTATTTCATGTTTTTATTTTATTTTATTTTATTTTCTCTTCTTTTTGTTCTCTTTTTCATGAATTTAGAACTTTATTTTTATTTCAGCACAAGTCGCCTTTTGTGGCTGAAACACATCTTTTTGTTCTTGGCCCCTAGTTCATAAGGCTTCATCTTCGTAGTATGATCAAAATCGACAATTTATTCATGTAAGCAGATATTTCTTCACCTTCGCTCCCTAGTGTGGAGGGTGATCCTTGGTTAGAGTACAAATCAAAGAAAATTATAAGGCTAAACAGGGATAACAAATGATAATTTTCTTTTTTTGTGAATGGATGATGAAGAAATACCAAATGTCATTTCATACATTGATATTTTTGCAGAAAAGCTATCTTTAGAAGGATAGATATTCAGAATCAACTCATTTATTCACAGAATCATCTAAAAACAAATAATGCATGATAATCTAATCCTTCTTTTTTCCCTTTTTTTCCAATTTTCTTCTTTTCTTTTTTTCGTTCATGCATGCCTAAACTGTTTGAGCTCATTGCAGAGCCAACACAGGATGCCCCGCCTGGTCTTCTTGTTGGAAGATTTGCAAACCAATGAACATTTTAATTTTCATGTCCTTAAGGTATATGTTGGGAAAAAAGTCAACTTTAAGTCAAACTTTCAAAAACCAATTAGTGACTTGAATGTCATCTTCTTTAGAATGCTAATCTTGTAAAAAAAAGTTGACTTTGGGTTGAACTTTCAAAAAACAAAGGTGTTTACTCAAAAAAAAGTTAACCTTGCATCATGTTTGGCTTTTCAAGTCATGAAAAATTTGGGATAAAAGATCAATGGATCTTGTTTTTGGTTTCAAGTGGAATACGAAAGGTTAATCGTGTCATATGTCAAAGCTCTATAATCTAAAAAAACATTTCATTCTTTTGATTTTCAAAGAACTTCAAAGTTTATAAATATGGTTCATTGTTCATAGCATATAGTTTGAAAGCTCATTTTTGAATTAAAAAGTGTTCTCATTTATTCATTGCTCAGAAGATTATATACAAAGACCATTTTACAAAATAAGTTTCAAAAAAGTTTCGAGAAATTCATGACAAGGGTTTTATCTGTGTGGGCGTCAAAAAAATCTTCCGCTTGAACTTTTTATTCTTCGCACCGTCCATTTTTGATCGCCTACTCATGTGAGTTATGAATGCATGCTTCAAGAATGCAATGTTGATGCGAGAATGCCTAGAAGGTTTTGATTTATAATTTTCCCTTTCATAGAATAATTTTTGTAATTTTGATTACAAAAACCTTCAATTTTAAGAGGCCAATCGTATATCAACATCTCTTTATTACACATTATAAACATGATGCACGTGTGAAAAAAAATAAACACAAAAACATGGTTAGTACATCATAAGCAAATGAATATGTACAAACATAAATTTCATGCATGGTAAAAAGTGTGTGCGTGTACATATGTAGGTGACCACTAACAATTTGGGTTCGTCATGACTCTAATTGAGTGGGCTCCTACAGCTTATTACATGCGGCTTATGGGTCTAAAGATGGGTACTCAAACTGTCCTTACTAACCTACTAAGGCTAGTAAGAACCTCGATCTCACCCATTATAAGCTTCTACGGGCCGAGTTTAGTTTAGTGGGGCTCACTCCTTTAAGCTTGTACGGAGGTTTTACCTCTCGAAGATAAAGAGTATGTGAACCCCGGAAGTAACCCACTGTCCTGTACGGAGGTTTTACCTCTCGAGGAGTAGTGATTGCAACCACTTAAGCGGGACGAAGCTCAGGTTGAGAGATTATGATATGCTTGTGCGCAAAGGAACATTGAACACGAGGTGATCACGTATTGAACAATCTCCGAAAAATAAGAAAACCTTCAATTTTTGTGATCACCAATTGTTCAAATTCCTTTTTCATTTTTAGACAACCTATACCATTTTGTTGCTCGACTCTCTAATTTTCCCCAACGGAGTCGCCAAGCTATCGACGTCGTTTTTGTCCGAGTTGAGATGGTTTGGGCCTTCAAAAGCCCGTCAAATGCTTTGGAATCGCCATCATCGTTTTGAGTTGGGCACGACTGAAAACCTATAATACCGGTTTACGTCAATACAGAGATAGTCGTCGGTTTTGGGAGTCGGTTACGAGTGAGGAAGGTTATAGCACCCCCACTAAGCCCAAAATTGGTACCTAAGGGTTTTGGTTATCTAAAAAGAAACTCAAAAAAGGTTAATAGCACTACTAAAAAAACTGTCAAAATAAAGTGATATGCTCAAAAATGCAAATGCGTAAACTAAATCACACAAACAAAATAAACCAAAACATAAAAAAGATAATTTCGAACCTAATTAAATAAATTAAAATTAAATTATTAATCAAGTTCAAACTATTCGCCTAATTAAGCTAAATCAATTTTAATTAGAACCCAATTCACAAATTAATCAAACATCAACGCCAATTAATTACCAAATCATTTTACGAGGACCAAATCAAATCAAAACACAAAATTATAAGGCTTAATATTTAATTAAATTTATGAATGGTCTAATTAAAAAACTAAACCTAAAGGCCAAAATCTAGTTAAACTAAAATAAAAAAAAAAGGACTGAAAAGAAATAAACTAAACCTAAAACCTAAGCACCTAAGCAAGAAAGACCTAAAGCATGAATATCCCTTGAACCTAAAAGATTACGCATGCTTTTAATCCCACAGACAGCGTATTTTCACATCTTCTTTAAGGGAGGTTTTTATCATTTTATTATTCATTTTCATTCATTTATTTCTTTTTTAAAGCAGAAAGCTCTGTCATCTCTCTCAATGCATATCGCCGTCCATTATGCGCCACCATCTTCGGCCACCGCCTGCATCGCCATCGTCGACCGTCGAAGGCGGCCGTTCGTCTCCAAAATTCAGCAAATAACTCGTCTCAATGCCCTGAGTTCGTATCTGATGACCGTTTCACCAGAAAATGCTTCAAAGCTTGCAAATCTTGACCGAAACTCTTTGTCTCCCATAATTCCGATCTCCTAAATTCACCGTTGGATCGAACTGAGTTGAGGATATGTGGTTCTCCTTGTAATAAATCTCTTCACTGTACGGATTCTACATGCGAAATTTTGGCCGCCACGAAACGAGGTGAGACTCTTTGACTTCTAACTTTTGCTTCTTCTGTTTTTCCCATTTTCTAATTTTTTTGGTTTTTTCTAATTCTCTAGCTTTGCTGATGTTGCAGGTGTTTAGGGGAGTGTGTAGTTGAGGTTACAGTGGTGTTTGCAGCAATGGCCAATAGGGGTAGTTGATGGATGAGGAACCATGGTGGTGCTCGGTGTGGTAGTGATAGCTGTGACGGTGGCCAAGAGGCCTCATTTTCCTCATTTCTCCATGGTTGTCTCCTAATTCGTTGCCAATCTCCAGTGTTCCTCCTCACCTTTCGTGAATCATGGCCGAGTGGCCTCGTTAATTCGTAGCCTCCCCATTGTGTTCCCCCCGTCTCCAGTGTTGATGCTCTCATTTTATACCGACTTTTCAAGCTATTTTTGGTCATGTAAATGGTTTAAATATTGAGGGAGAGTTGTCGAGAATTTAGAGATGTTGTTAGGAGATTTGATGGAAGTTGATGGATACATGGATGTGGGAATTATTTGACCGAGGAATATGGTGAGATATTTTTGGGTATTTGGTTTGAACGGGTACAAATGAGCGTGGGTTTAGATTTGGGTTTGAGTCTTGGGCTAAGTTACATTCAGGCCAATTTTGATTTAATTGGATTCGGGCTAAGTGACTGATTCGGTCAAAATTTGGTGCTTACATACCCATGCCTAGAATCTCTTATCAAGCATCTTCGAATGAGGTCCGCATCCACAAAGTAACAGGATCCTCCATTCAAAAATCTTCAACCGTGGTGTTGCAACATACTCTTTCTCTCATTGGGTATCCAGATCTCATCAATCAATGGTAACTCAATTAAATAAGTGCTCATACTTGGCACACAACATCACACGATCCATCAAGGATCCGTATAGTTGCTATTACAACCAAGTCACCCAAGACTTTACCAAGTTAATACATTATGAAAGTGTACATTAATCATCCTCATTAATTATCTATATTAATCCATATTTTTATTAGCATTGTAAATTATCTCGTTCAATATGTACCAGTACTTGAACACGAGTATCGAAATGACACCCTTAGGTACAGTACTCACACGTGTACTGATACTAAAATAGTTTATTGCAACTCCTTAATTTCCACAAGTACCGGTACGGGTCGACCCGTACCGATACAACCCACAATCGCGTACTGGTACAACCAAAGCTTGTATCGATACCCTATTCACAGATCCATACCATTTCCTCGAATTATGATATTACCACGCTTTATTCGATCCCTAAAGCTTATGAAAGTCATTAGGGTTTGTTTATTAATGCGTTCATTCAATTAATATTATTTATCGACTTCATAATAATTTAGTTGAGTATTTATCCCTTATGCGTTACTTCCATTGAATCACGTTGATCTATTCAAACAACCATACAAAGCATCACAATTAATCAACCATCAAACAATCATACGAGTATCTCAATGACCCTACACGGTCTCCAAGTTCCCCTTGAGTCTCATCATATTCATAACATCATCATGTATCTCATCGATAGCAAATCTCATACTATCGGTATACAAACATGGGTATTTATCAACAACCTATTTTGCAGACACTAGCACGTAAATCAATTACATTTATGATGCTCATGAAGCAATAGGAGTTTGAGGTGTACTAACCTTAAGCCAAGCGATAAATACCCATCCAAGCTCTCAAAAACATCTTTTTAATTCCAATATTCGCGTCCACCAATTCCTCGGATAAAACAAATACAACTACATAAGCCATCTCATATTATCACACTACTTTAGGGGATAAAACACATAAAAAAAGCTTATCGAGTTTGATTTTGGTGAAACAGACAGCGCTAACAGACTTAGAACGTCAAGAAACCCCTGGTAGGGTCTCTTGGAAAAAGTCAACGGCAGCGACGCAGTCAACGGGTTAAGGTGAGGGCTAACAGCGCGTCTAGCGGCTGGCTCAACTCGACTCGAAGGCCGACTTAGTGGATCGGCTCGGGTCGTCTTGGCCCAACAGCTGGATAAGCTACACTCTCGGCCTAACATCGCCCACTTGTAGGCGGTAGCACGTGCGGGAGATTTTGGTGACCGGACGGCGACGACAAATGTCCATAACAACTATTTGGATGCCAGTGAACATGATGGTGGCCTTCGTTATTCATTTTGAGCACTCTAACCCCCTCAACTCAACAACCCAAAATTTCCTCTCTCTCACCCCTCCGACGGCGACTCCAATGGTGGTGCCGCTGCTACCGGTGAACTCGTCTCGATGAGATGAACACAATAGAGGTGGAGGTGTTAACAATAGATGGCCGAATCTCCGTATACTAGAGTTTAAAGATTAAAGAGAATGAGAGAGAAAAAAAGGTGATGAAAAAGGAAGAAAGAGTGAGGGGATTAAAAATTTGATTTTCCTCCCTATCATTCATACCTTTTAATTCAAATATCCCTATCCAAAACACAATGGTATGTTCACACAAAAAATCCTCATCCTTCAAATCTTACACAAAACAGTCATCACTTACTCCTTCCAAAACCTAATTCATTTGATTTAATACTTGAATTAAATATTTGACCTGTAACCCAATACCTGATGATCGATCTGAAAATTGGTTCATTACAATGTTGTGGTAAGAGTTGATGCCTACAGTAATGTGTGAGGTATTTCAGCGATGTTAGTGTGGGGGTCACCATATTGTGTCTCGAATATAAGTTTGATGTGAAGCGTGACACGTGTGGATGTATAAGGAATTTGGAAATATGGGCGTTGATAAGATAATTACCTTAACGGCCTTGTATGTGGGAAAGGTTAGTTACCGTATAATCAGTTAAAGAGGCAAGGGTTTGAGACCTCGTAAATGCTTTTAATTTGTATCACAGTTCCCTTGGAACGAGCCGATGAACATTAGTGGAGATTCGAGCTGCGTGAGAGCGTTTCATTGTGACAGTGGTGTTGACTCGATTAAAGTCGAGTATGATTTCAAGATCTACGAGGATGCTTTGTTATACTGTCAGGGCTGTATTTTTGTGCAAGAAGAGTGAAGGGTGTGCCTACCTCAACAGAGTGAAATTTTGGGTACTTGATCTTTAAGGAATTTGAGTTATGGACAATGACGTGAGTCGAAGAAATCGAGAGCTTTGATTGTGTGATCGATCACCACCTAAGTAAAGTGAACTTGATAAGTGATGGGCGATCAAGGATCACAAGTGATGGTCATGTAAGAGAGTACAAATGCTAGCTTCATGCAGTACCGTTACCCATGTGTTTTATTAGTTAAGCTCCAAGTTAAGGATTGATTTGCTCTGGAAGCCGCAAGAGGTAGTGTAACACCCCTTACCCGATTTAGGAAGTGTTACCAAACAAATACGCAAACATTACAGTGCATTTAAGACTTGAGATCAACTTATAAAACCATAGATTTTTCAAGATAAATTAACATTTTTTCTTTAAACTATTTCATAAGTCAAGCTTTAGCAGCTTTACATGTATAATCAATTATGCACTCATTATGCAATACGCATCACTTATAGCTCGTAACCTACACTATATTTAATAAACATCAATTTACAAAGCTTATCATATCTCTTCTAATCATTTTATGCATTTAACTCATTGCTTTACTAATATCATAAGTTTCATATTTCTAAAGTTACCATTTATTGGAACATTACAAACAAAAATAGGTTAGGGGTATGTTATGCTAATAAGGATTTAATATCTGAGAGTTCTTAAGTCTTGTGATTCATATCATATAGTTCCTATTATTATTATTATTATTATCAAGATTGACAAATCAATCACTATGAAGTCGAATTCTTATCAAAACATTTTTAGACATCTTTTATTCCTTAACTTAAACATTTTTCATAAAGAAATTCATATACTTAAGAGGTAAGTGAATCTTAGGTGGAACTTAAAGTTCCTTACAATAGGTTTTGTACTTATACCATTTGATATAAAGATTTCATATTAACAAGGCCCATTTTTATTTAGTAGGATAAGTTTTCACATGACAATATCATTATTCATTTAATCCAAGCATAACTATAGCTTTTGTAGGTTCAAACACTTAATCATATACATTTATACATTAACATTGATCTCCACTCAATCATTCTTTCATTATGCTATCACATACAAATTACACCAGTAACAACATTAACCATAAACATACATTCAATCATACAAACAAATTTCCATGATCAATCATTTATTCATACAAACAAGGTCCTTTAGATCATTAAGGCAATAGTGATCAATTATGCATATCTTTCCTTATCTTGTGATATCAACAATAATAAGGCAATCTATGTTACAATTCCTATAGTTTATTTACTCTTTCCTTTATTGCTCTCTGAGATTCAATTCTATAAACATAAGTTTAATGCCTTTAAGAATTATTATCTTAACTTAGCATACCCTAAGACCAATCATAGAATTTACCATAATCATATTAACTTTTGGCATGTAATTTATCCTTAACCTAAACTCCTTTATTGAGAAATCTGTGGATGGTCCCAGTGACTATCAATCATAGATCTAAAAGTTTGTCTATTCATTAATCATAATTTCATTTCTAATACTAACTTATCAATTTATCATTTATCAAGACAACTCATACTTATCAAAAAGATCATAGTTCAACCCAGTCAGGCACATCATTACTAGCATGGCAAACATTCATATATCATACCTGCTGAATCATATACAACCAAATTATCTAACATAACATGAAATCAAATTACACACATATTCAATCATAAGCATCAATCACCTATCATAACTAACAACCAAACACACACATGTATCAAAAATATGACACTCCTTGTACCTTCTTCATAAGGTACTATAAACTTGAATGCACTTACATGTTAACTAACCATGTAGTTAACATAACCTCAAACATGCATTTCCACTCTAGAATTTAAAGCAACTGCTACTAAACACGTACTCAAATCTTAGGTCTTGTGTGACTTGCTACCGAGAGTTGACACAATCCTCGCAAGCAAAAAGATAATTACCTGAGAGATCAATCAAACATAAATAAGTTCGAAAGAACTTAGTGAGGTAACTAGACCAATGCAACACCCATATTTTCTAAGTTATATTTGTTTGGAAAGTGTCTTTTATGAATTAGTTGACCAAAACATCAAATACATCTATAAGATTTATAAAAATATCCTTATGACCAATTAGAAATCTTATTAGAGAATGAGGCAGCTTGTAAAACATCTATTCCTTCATTATTCTCGAGTAACTATACAGTCCAAGAATTTATCATACAAAACAGTCCACTTTAACTTACCAAATAGTCCACTCTAATTTACAAATCAATCCATTTTAATTTACCAAAACAGTCCACTTTAAATTACAAAATAGTCTACTTTAATTTACTAAAACAATCCATTTTTCTTACAAATTAGTCCATTTTAAATTACAAAATAGTCAACTTTAATTTATGAAAACATCCTACTTTAATTTGTCCTACTTATCCATACCTTTATTCGATAAATTTAATAAATAATACCTTCATTTTCTCTAAATCATTAACTACCTTCCTATCATTGATGTCCTACTATCTTATCAAACTATTAGCATTCATAATTATCATATCAAAGATCAATCCTAGCAATTAATTATATTCAGTACAGTGCCATATGATGTTCCTTATCAATAATCATATCAAATAGTTGTACAAATTCATTTCCAAAGCTACATCATTATTATCCATTTCATTTCTTATTCACATCAAGGACATTAATATACAATGTGGAAACATAACACATACCCATAAACAAACATCATTCAAGTTTAGTTATAAGTTCTTATGATTGTATCATTATTATTAAATCAATCAATTTCCTTAGACTTAGACAACATACAGACACGCGAATCCCCGACCTACTGTTACCAATAAACAATGAACAATATGGTCAACCCTTCTACTATCGCCAATGACCTTTCACAACACATACCTCTTATTGTCGCCAAATAAGGACCTCAATTGTTTTGGACCGTAGTCCTCCTACACATGAGCTCAATGGATCCTATGGCATGCCAATTGTGTCCTAAGTTGACTCAATCCAAGGATTTACAAAGTTTTACATTAATTTATATCAATTCATAACCATTTGCAAGCATTGCTTGCCATTTAACATATGAGCTTTTACTCCATTTCATTCATTCTCATGTCATCTTTCATTTCAATTCAATGCATAACTAAGTATGCTATCATAACATTTCATTTATTAAGCATAGTGCTTACATAGTATTCAAACATATCATGCATATCTTTTTCATCAATCATAGTCATTTCACCTTGCATAGCAATCATACATACCATTATCATTTTAATATTTCCATTTTGTTTTGCATACCTTTAACTAATTAACACTACATATTCAAGCAAAGAGGCACAATGATTCACATATCTAGAAATCATACCATCCTTCGTCTATTTACTAATCAATGATCCATACAAATGGCTTACCTTGAGCTTACATGTTTTCACCTTGGGTGTACCATTTGACAAAAGGATTTTACATTTCATGATCGTCCAAAATCAACCAAAGTTTGTCATGTTATAGATCATTTGTGCACTAAGTGCCCAACATCAAACTCATTGCCTATCATTAATCAAGAACCTAAGTCTATTAGGTAACAATGATCATAACTCATTATCCATCTTAAATTTCATTTGTTATTCATGACATTTCATACAATCAATTCAGTTTGTTTCTTTCTTAGATTAATTAATAACTTTCATTAATATACTTTCTTATTTATCTTTTCCAAGTTGTAAACCAAAATTACATTTCGGTTTTAATCTATCAACTAAATGATGTTTTAGTACTAACATCATTTTCACATATAGGTTTAGTTACACTCACCTTATATCCCAAAGTTATGGGATATCCCGATCCACAAACACTTTTAAGCTTCCTCCATTCGATATTTGATTCACCCAAGCCCTTAATTGTAAACTTTCCTTCTTCTTTGACATTACTTCCTGCTCCTTCTTCCAATCTTTAGATCAAAATAATCACAAATACATCCATTAATATTGTAACACCCCTTACCCCGGGTTAGAAGGAACTCGGTTCAGGAGTGTTATCAAAACAAGACAAGGCAAGCAAACAAGAAGTACTCATCCTATTAATGAGTTCCTTAACTAACAAACAGCCTAGCATACATTACTTAGCTAACAAGAAACATCATTTGATTACCTTACAAACCAAATATGTGATCCATTTTAAACTTTCATTACCATTTACAATTCATAGTATTCGGTGACTTAGACATACACTAGATGATCAAGTTCGATTTCTTTACTTCATACACAAGGCAATTCGATTCATTAGAAACTTAACTTAGACATGATTTGCATTATAGGTCATTACATTCAAGGCTAGAATTTAGACAAGAAACATGTATCCTATTCGGCAATCAAGATTGGTTTACTAGACATATACCATTCAAGCATTCTCATTTCAATCAATCATGATACTTGATCAAGCAAGTTAAGCTACATATAGAAATCATCTCAATTAACAAGATATGCGCAGCAACCATTGACAATTATACCAAATTTATAGTGTTTACATACTAAGGTTTTAGTATCAGACTTGTTTACATGATAGGCCCATCAAGATCATTCATATACAAGGCATTCAAGGTACAAAATGCATGATAGACTATTTCTATTTACAAGACTAGTGCCACCTCCTAAGAGACTACAAAACATGTATGAGACCATACTTTGCTTCTTGCTTGTGAAGTTGCTTCAAGGACAAGGATTCTAGCTTCCAAAACAAGCACGATCAATAGCTTTAATCTGTTTAGGGGGAAGGATGGAAAACAAGAGTGATAAGTACAAAGCTTATACTTAGTGAGGTAACTCCTAAAACTAGTCAAGTTTCAAGTGTATATAGTCTCTAAACAAGTCAACTTATCTAAGGTTTTCAAGAGTAGGAGCAATAGATAGTAATAAGATCATGTAGCCTCATTTTGTGTATCAACAAGCAAACAAGTGAACATGGCATAGGTTTCCGTTCGACCAAACAAGAAAGCAAATAGGCATGATACACTTGTTTGATCAATCAAGAAGAAATAGGCATGGCATTCTATTCGAACATCAAGAAACAACAAACAAGAACTTCGATTCTAGCATTAACATGATAGATTACCAAGCTATCATACTTGAGTAACAAGAAAACAATAAATTCATGTCTTTGATAGCAAGTAACAAGCAATTCATGATCAATTTTATCTTGTTTTATAATTCAGCACAACCCTTGGTTCTTAGTTTTCTAGGTATTCGAGTCTCCAACCAACTGTCGCCACAATATGCACCGTAGTGCTGGTCAACCCTCCTACTGTCGCCAAAGACCACATATGTAGTCCACCCTTACACAAGAGCTCTAGACTCTAAGGCATGCCTTCCTACCCATACAACTAGTAACCAAGGCTGTCCAATCTTACATTTCATGTTTCAAGTTTACATATTCAAGATCAAGACAAGCAAGGCTTATTCAAGTGTTCATTCGAGCAAGATCATGGTAATTTTTTTCATGTTTAAGGTCCTTAGACCATTAGAGCCTTAGCTCAAAATCAAGTATTTGCTATTTCAAGTGTACTAGCATTTCATGTCTCAATTTTACAAGAACAAGTTACTCAACGTGTTATAATCACCAAGCTTTCATTGAACCAATTTACATGCTAGCATTTCGAACATGAATCAGAACATTCAAACAAGGATCAAGCATTCAATTTAGCATCATACTTCCCCAATTTATCAAGTCATACTCATGTATATATATATATATATGCATGATGCATCATGTTAAAAATGCCAAACAAGATTGGTTAGGACCTAGTCCTAACCCTATAGTTAGTTACACTCACAATACAATCCAAGCAAGCTAGCAATTGTATTGTATAGCTATTCCTTTGTTTTTAGCCTTTGGATGATTTCCCTTTTCTCCTTCCTCCAAGTTCACTCCTTGTTCTAGCAAATTCATGATTGAACACATTCATCAATATGTATACACAAAACAATTCAACATGGCAGTAAGGTTATTTCAATACATATAGACATATACATACAATTTTGACAACATTTCAATAAACAAAACTAGGTAGGATCTAATTATCCCAAACTGTTACAAAACAGTCCAATAAAACTGTGTACAAAACAGTTTCCAACTAGCTTAACTGCTGCTGCCTGGCAGCTTGCACACTACATGCTTAAACAGACATATCTTTCAATTCCTATGTCGGAATTTCAAATAATTTATACCGTTGAAAATCTAACAAAATTGTCTTTAAGACCATAATAGGCTTTCATTTTAATTCTTAGCCAATTAATACAGTTTATTGTTCAAAGACAGGGCATTTACACTGCCTGGACAGTTTGCACTGTCCAGCTATTTCTATTTACAGTTTCCAGCATAGGACCCAGTTTTCAGTTCTATTTCACCTAATGAAAATAGACATACCAAGGATCATGTCATTAAAATTTCATCCCTGAATTTGATCTATACAATATTTGGTAAATTTTCAAAGTGACTGCCCAGAACAGAGCAATTCTGGGCAGATTGCATCTATTCACATTTTAACTCCTCAAATTCATTTTAACCAATGTTTTGGCTCTATAATTCATTTCATATGACATCCTAAACATGTTTAATCAATGTTAATCCATTAATTAAGGTAGCCAAAACAGAGCAACTTGGTTACAAAGCTTAATTCTACATGTTTACACAATTTCAATTCAACAAAACAGTTTCTAGGCTATGTGACTATGTTCATTCTTTTACCTTTCATTTCCAGCATTGGTTACTAACAATTCAGCTTGTTTAACATCCAATTTACATTATCTAATCATGATTATGTTCAATTCATTCATCAACTTCATCATTTAAGCAATTATCCAATTCGGCTATGTCACTAGATGAACCAATTCATTGTTCACAAATCCTAGCATAACACCCATGCTTCTTTCTTTTAATTCATCCATATACAAAACTAATTCAATCATCAATTCAATTCATACAATAACAAATTCTACCTTAAAACATCAAACAACCAAATTCAACTAACACACAAGCTATTCAAATGAAACAAAGGTACAATCATACTTACTTTGCTTCCTAGCTCAATTTTAAATGGAAAAACTCTACACATGCAAGCTCAATTCATGCTTCAATGGTGTTTTCTCAAGGTTTCTCTCTCAACTTTCCTTTCTGTCTTTCTTTCTTCTTCAATTCGGCAAGTATCAAAATGAAGAAGATGATGACAATGTGGATATCCACATTAGTGGATTTGTGAGTTTACAGTGTTACCCCTAATTAGTTATTAATCATATAATTAGTCAAGGGCAATTGAGAGAATTAAGAAATTTATCATGCAAGTTTCATCTTTATTGCTTAATTCGAATTGTTCCTTTGTAATTGATCACTAAATTCGTTCTCTCTTTCAATTAAGCCCTTTAACTAATCAATTTAGCTATCAACTTAAGCAATTGACTTCAATACTTATAGGCTACAATTTAGGGTGTTACAAATATACATGCCTTTCATCACACATTTACTCAATATGCATAACCAATATTATCATTCAAGCAATAACCATACATATACTAGTCATTCCCCAATTCCATTTTCAAGTTAAATCCTTGTTTTTAACCTTTGGCATTTTGAGCTATCATCAAAGAACTGAATCTTCGGAAAAAAGTACACACTTAATTTTAAAGATCTTTACACCGTTACAAATTAGATTTAACTACGATTTTAACGGTATCATCTTCATAATTTAACAAGATCCACAAAAATTATGAGAATTCTTAGAAGTCTTAAAATAGAAAATGTCCAGAGCAGAATCTGTTTCTAGATTTTCTACAGTACCTCACTTAAAAATCATAACTTTTGATTCAAAACTCAAAATCAATCACGGTTTGTTAGAGATAATACTAGACTCACACATGGTTCCATACATATAAAATTTGTCCTCTAACTCAGCATATTCGATTTTCTATAAATTTCTAAACTTACTTCCAGAATAGAGCTTTTCTAGGCAGATTTCATATCCATTGTTTTAACTAGTTTAAGTGATCCAAACTCAACTATATTCAACCACCATTCATTCAAACCTTTATACTACAACTTTAAATCATTGTTTTCCCTTCCAAAATAACATCTAACTTTCAACAACAAACAAATGAAATAAGATTCTTAAGGGTGTCATAATCAAAGCTGAATTCCAGCAAAAACATCATCCAATTTGTTAAATTTACAGCATCTAAAACTTCAAGGGTAAAGACCAAAGCTACCCAAATTTAACCTCTCTTCAAGCTTCCCCTTTTACTTCAATGGTGGTTGGTTTTGGTGGATACATGTAAAGTTGAGTGAAGGCTGAAAATGAGAGAAGAAACTCTCTCTTTCTCCCATTAAAATCCACCGATCATCAGCCCCACATGTGCCACTCATCTATTTCATTTCCTTGACAAGTATATTACATCATAATTTGTGGAATAATTATCCATGCAATTTCCTATTTCCTCTTTCTATCAAAATGGCCCTCAATCAAAGTTTCTATTTAGTTCACTTTAATCCTCAATCACTATAATCTATCACACAGAATTTTAATTTCTTTGATAATACTACTCCTTGATATACAATCCATCTCAAACCTTGTAACATGCTCACTTAACAATTCTTAATTGATCCTTAACTCTTTTAATTCTTAACTATTGTACTTTCAATTTCATTAGCTAGCTTATTCAATTAGCTCCAACTTAATCTTTAAAAACCCAAAGATAGCCTTTCAAAGCTTGTGATCATTTTAAAAGCTCATAGCCCGGTTTTAGGGTATTATAGGTAGATTGGGTTGTAATTAAGAGGATACAATGTTATGATTGAATTTAGGTCTGATGGTTTTTTATGGACCTTGAGATCTTGTTGTCGGTGTTTTAGAGAAAGATATATCAAGGTAAGGGATTTTTCCTATATTGTACAGTGGCTAGTATATGGTGAATTTTGAGAGCGACAATTTGTACCAAACTTCCACTGCATATTTTGGGAAACAATATGGAGTCATGTGTTTGAGATAGTGATAAGTGGTTGACTTATCCTCGGGTGGGAGTCTAACATTGAGTTTGTCAGAGTTTTTGTGATGCTTCGATGTTCCTCGGTGGAAATTAAATTGATGATCATGGATCTTGTAAAGGATTGTGAGCGCACAGTCTCGAAGGGATTTCTTTGAGTAATGGTATTTTCTTGGTAAGTATTGTTTTTTATTTTTGGCAAAGGCGAGATCCAGATGGAAAGTCTTCTTGGATCACTTGAGGGTTGGATTGTATGACATTGTAGTGTGTACATGCTACCTTTAGACGCGAGATTCAAGGTTTGTGATGGAAACTTATCCCTTGGTGGGATTTTGTGCGATGAAAGATCCGAGTGAGGGTATAGATGATGTGTTTTTTGGACAAATTATAGTTTAGAGTGTAAGACTCTTGCGCGAACCGAGTTAATGGGAGTTGTTTTCGTTGTTGTTTTGATGTAAAATGCTTGGAGATCCAAGGTCAGTCTTGAGAATTGTAGAGACATCTTTTGCTTTCAGAAGTCTTGCGCTAGGAACGCAATGATATTAATATAGGATGTCATCAGAGTTAGAGTCTCCTTCAAGGAGTCACCATGAGAGGAATCAGTTTGTTTTGTTTACAATGGTCGTTTACCCTTTTGTTCTTTTCGATCTTACAGAGTTGTGGAAGGATTTTGTTGTGCACCAACCTTTTTGGGTCTTATCATATTAGTTGGATCACTATGCTAGAGTACTTGTGTGACACTATTGATGGGGTATCGTTGGGTTTTACTTGTCATATGTAATTTATCGAGAGAGGATGAATTCCATTTAGGAGAAGAATCAGTCGAAGATTTAATTAAGTTTCAGCATCTTCTTTTGATTTATGGATACAAATTTTTAGGACGAAATTTCTTTTAAGAATGGGAGAGTTGTAACGACCCAATTTTTGGGTTAATCATCCGAAGTTTTGTTTTGGGTCAAATATTTAATTCAAGTATTAAATTAAAGGAATGAGGTTTTGGGAGGATTAAATTTTAAGTAAGTGATGATCATTTTGTGTAAGGTTTGAAGGTTAAGGATTTTTGGTGCGAATATACCATTGTGTTTTGGATAAGGATGTTTTGAATTAAAATGTGAGAATGAGAGGGAGAAAAATCAGATTTTTTAATCCCCTTTCTCTTCCATTTTCACCACCATTTTCTCTCTTTCTCCTCAAAATTTAAACTCTAATCTACTGAGATCCAGTCATCCATTTTCGACACCTCCACCGTCATTGTGTTCATCTCGTCGAGATGAGTTCGTCGGTACCAGTGGCACCACCATCGGAGTCGCCGTTAGAGGGGGTGAGAGAGAAAGAAAGTTTTGGGTTGTTGAGTTGGGGTAGTTTGAGTGCTTGAATCAAGAAACGGAGGCCACCATCGCATTCACCAGCTCGAGAATAGTTAACCGGTGAAGTTTGGTCGCCGGAGGCCGCCACACGCACCATACGCGTTGTCAGCCGCGAGTGGGCTTTGTTTTCTAGGCGGTTGGAGCCATCTAAGCCGAGCTATTGACTCGAGCTGTGTAGACCCTGATCTGATGACCGAAGCCAAGCCACATTAACTGAGCTACTGTCAGATCCGATGACTTGCTGACTGTTGACCAACCCTTGTTAACTTTCACCGTGGCGTTAACTGTTGACTTTTTGACCTAAATTGAATTTTCTGGGGAACCCTACCCAGGGGTTTCTCGAAGTTTTGAGTCTGATGGCACAGTCTGTTTTGCAAAATTCGAACTTGGTAAGCTATTTTTACGCATTTTATCTCCTAAAGTAGTCTAACTGTGTGAAATGGCTTATGTTGTCGTATTTGTTTTATCTGAGGAATTGGTGGACTCGAAATTGGAATTAGGGAGATGATTGGAGGAGCTTGGATGGGGATTTATTGCTTTGTCTTAAGGTTAGTACACCTCGAACTCCTATTGCTTTATGAGAATCATAAATGTGATTGCTTTGCGTGTTAGTATCTATAAATTAGGTAGATGATGAATATGCATGTGTTGAGACTGATAGTATGAGACTCAATATTTATGAAATGTATGATGATGTTGCAAATATGATGAGATTCATGGAGACTTTAGAGACCATTTAGGGTCGTTTGAGATGCTTATATGATTATTTGATGATTGATTGATTTGGTTGATAATTGTGATGCTTTGTATGCTTGTTCAAATGGATTGACGTGATTCGATGGAAGTTAATCTTAAGGGATAAATACTCGAATAAATGATTATGAAGCCGATAAGTAATAATAATTGAATGAACGCGTTAGTAAACAAATCATAACGACTTTTATAAGCTTTAGGGATCAAATAAAGTGTTGCAAAACCGTAATTCAAGGAAATAGTGCAAACCTACGTATAGGGTATCAGTATGAGCTTTGGTTGTACTGGTAAGAGATTGAGGTCGTATCGGTACAGGTCAACCTATACCAATTCTTGTAGAAATTAAAGATTTCTAGTTAGCTATATTAATATCGGTACGTGTGTGAGTACCGGTACCCAGGGGTACCATATCGATACTCGTGTTTGATTAGCAGTACCCACTAAACAAAATAATCTAAATAATAGTTAAAGATGAAAATTGATGTAGAAGATTAATGAATTGTTTAGGTCTTAATTAATGAGATAATTAATAATGATGATTAATGTATACTTCCTTCATGTATTAATAAGTTGGTAAACTTAAATGGGTGTCTTGATAACCGATAGAAACCATAGAGTTTGGTAATTATGTTAATGTTGTGTGTTGTGTGGTAACTGTGTCCATGATCTGTGCTAGTTGGACACTTGATTGGTTGAGTACCTTGAATGTGGGGATCCGGATACCCATAGAAAAAGTGTTACAACACCATGGTTAGAGATTTTGAATGTACGTTCCTGAAGTTGTGTGGCACCATATCTCATTCGAAGATGCTCAACGAGAGATTTTAAGCATGGATGTACATTCCCAAAGCTGTGTGGCATCGAGCCTGACTCCAGGTTTGTGGTTACGACTTTGTGTGCTTTGGCTCGGATAATCTAGTGTGATCCCGAGTATGGTTGGGCCTTGTAGTCCATATTTGATGATTTCTATGATGAGAGCATGTGTTTATGCAACTAGTGGTAGGGTCATATGTTTATTTATCTCTTCTTATTGCTCATACTAGCCTGCATGCTTATGTTTATGATTAGCATGAAGTATAGTGGAGTAGATATGTACCACTGAGCTTTGTAAGCTCCGCACTCAGAATCATTGTTTTCGAGCGTAGGTTGATCGTTGAATCGTGGGATCAATGAGCACTATTAGTACATGATTCTAGCATGTGGTGATCTTCAGAGTATAGTACTTGTGTTTAGTGGGCTATGTATTCATAGGACATTACATGGTGGAATATGCAATCTATATTTTGAAATTGTATTAACCAAATCAAATATTTAAATATTTTAAATTAAATTAGAGGTCATTTGTACCGTTTTGATTATTTATCTATATTTTTAATTGTTGGCTTTAAACGTTTTTGAGAAATACTTTGTTGGGCTAAACCTAGTTTGAGAAATTTTATGGTTTTTGGTTTGGGCTTGAGGCCCAAATGTGACATCCGAGTTGAGGGTATTACAACAAGGATCGAAGATGATGGTCCTGCGACGATTCTGGTGGGGTACTAGACTAAGGTTTGAGTATGGTCTTCTTGGTTGGGTATGTCTGAAGGTGGAAAGTCGTGGGTTTTCTATGTTGCATGCTCTCTTTTATACTAGTCGGACAGGTGTCGTGGCGCTATGATTGGACTAGCTTTGAGGTAACATTTTATACTTGTTTTGTCATCAGTAGCAGTCACGTGTGCTGACACATTGTAACACCCTAAACTTGGCCTAGGAAGGTTACCACTGTCTAAACTATAGACTAATTGAGTTATGAGCTAATCAAATTAAAGAAGAACAGCATTAGCTATCTTTAAGATCAAATAATTAAAATTAGAACCAAATTGAATTGAAATTAAAACTAGAAGGCTTAAATGGAAGATGAAATTGTGATCATGCACAACTCTAGAGTTTGCATGCAAATTGAATAAAAATTAAAGGCCTTGACACATGTTCTCAATTGATGAGAACATGTGCCTTATGGAATGGTGATTCACGGCATGCATGAAGGGAAATATTAATAAAAATTGTATCATCTTCCTCCCAAAGTCATCCTCCCTGGCCGAATGTTGAGAGAGAAAGGGGAGAGAAAAAGCTTCGATGATCATATTCAATTCATGCTTCTTGAATTAGCTTTGATCAAATTAGCTTGGAGAAGGTATAATGCTTGATTCCTACATGTTATAGAATGTTTGAATCTTGAGATTTTGATGTTCTTGTTGCCTAAATAGATTAGGATGATTGTTATGTATGTTAGGATCATGTTAGCTTCTAGTAGTACTTGAAATTGTGAATGCTAGTAGCTAAATTGCTAATGAGAGTGTATATGGTTGAAAACAGTTTTGAATAGGGACTATTTTGATAGGTGAAAATGTTTAAGCATGCTAATTGAATGTAATGCCCTGATTTGGTCACATTGCTAGATGAATTGAGGATTGAATAAAGTAGATAACTTGCTGGAAAATGAATGCACCTAATTGGATTAGTTAAAACTAGGTAATGGACTGCTCAAATGGTGAATTGGATGAATGTTGTTGATCCAATAGATCAAATTGAACTTAACATTATAATGCCCTGTTTTGAGCACATTGCTAGGTGAATTAGACTGACCTAGACATGTAAGAACATGAAAATGAGTTGAATTACAATGATAGAACCTTGTTTAGATGAGTTATGAAGCTAGAAACTCAACCTAGTGTAATCTGCCCAGAATACTCTGTTCTGGGCAGTAACTTTGAAAAATCACCATAAATTGTATAAAAGTAATTTAAGGCTGAAAATGTTCTGTACAATGCCTTGACATGTCTAAATTCATTAGGAGAAAACAAAACGGAATTCTGGATTGTAGAATGAATTGTAGAGAAGAAACACTAGAGACAATGCAAACTGTCCAGTGTTGTAAATTGCCCTGTCTTTAAGCTAAAAAACTGTATTAATTGGAAAAGAACTAAAATTCAAGGCCTATATAGTTATAAATAAAATTACTTTATATTTCCAACGGTGTAAACCAATTGAAATTCTGACGTACGAAATGAAAGTTATGCATGTTTAAGTGAACAGAGTACAAGCTGCCTAGTAACAACAGTTTAGGTAATTGTACAATGTTTTGTGGCAGTTTGTAAACTGTTTTGTAAACAGATTTGGGACATTGATTTATGCGTTGCTTTACATGGATTAAAGTATAGATAAGTGTAGTTATGTATAGTAAAGAATATATATGAACATGCTGCCAGATTTGTATATGTTGCGTACTAGTAACATTGCCTTGATTGAATGATTATGTGAACTTGTTTTAACATGTATATACTTGTGTAATGTGATAGAACCAGGAGTGAACTTGGTGGATGCGGAAAGGGTGGAACATCCTAAAGCTAAGAACAAAGGAGTGTGAATCCAATACTAGCTAAGCTTGGAGTATTGTGAGTGTAGTTTACTTGAGAGTTAGGACTAGGTCCTAACTATAGCAAGCATGTCTAAATTCTTGAATTGTTAATTGACTTAATATGATCTTGATTTATAAGAGAAGAATGATTAAAGTAATGCATGAAACTTGATCACATTCTTGAATTCATGTTTGATTCGATTGCTAAGCATGTTTAAGTGGTAACATTGGTGCTTGTATGTGTCATGTGGCATGTGATCAAATGCTTAAGGAAAATGCTTGTAATGTTATCCCACTTGATGAAATGAACACATGAGAATTACATGATATGTGAGCTATGGCTCAATAGGCCTAACGGACTAGTATGAAATGAACTTGCTTGACATGATCTTGAACTTGAAATACTTGTATAATGGCTAAAATCGAACAACCTTGGTAGCTAGTTGGACTAGGTAGAAGGGCATGCCTTAGAGTCTAGAGCTCATTATGTCAGGGTGGACTACGGTCCAGGGCTAAGGCCCCTATCTGGCGACAGACAGAGGGTACGTATGTGGTCTTTGGCGACAATAGGAGGGTTGACCAGCACTACGGTGCATCTTGTGGCGATAGTTGGTTGGAGACTCGATTACCTATACAAACTAAGTACCAAGGGGGTTGTTTAATTGATAACAAATGAAATAACAATCCTATAACATATGTTACTTGTCTTGAAAGTTATATATTGAATGTTACTTGACATGAAAGCTTTGAATTGTATGTTACTTGACATGAAAGCCTTGAATTGTAGGTTACTTAGCATGAAAGCCTTGAATTGTATGTTACTTGACATGAAAGTAATGAATTGTATGTTACTTGTCATGTAAGCTGATTTGCTTGATTCTTGATATGAAAGCATGAATTATGATTCATTGTTTCTTGTTCCTTATGCTAGCTAAATGCTTGAAATCCTTAGCTAGGATCATTCTTGTTTAATTGACACTTTAATTGATATAATAAATGGTTAGAACTAGTTACTACCTCACTAAGTACATTCTTGTACTTATCACTCTTGTTTCATTCTTTCCAACCAATAGGATAAAGGATTCGATCGTTGCTTGATTCTGAAGCCTGTTTCCTTGAGCTCGAAGCAACACACAAGCAAAGTTAAAGTATGGTTTTATACTTGTTTTGTATATCTCTTAGATTGGTGGCGCTAGAATGTATATAGTTTATCTTGATCTTGCATTTCGCAAGTTGTATGCTTGTATATATTGTCCTTGTATGGGCCTTATATGTTACGAACTTGGTTATTAAGTTTGAGACATGTGATGAACTGAACCTTTTTGTGAAAATAAGTCTTTTGCTGCGCATATATGTATCAAATTGACTGAAAATGTTCGCAATCTAATCTACTTGAAATAGTTGAATGCCTTGTTTAATGTACATGTGTATGATTGAATGAATATCATGAATGTTTATGTATACTTAATCTTGTGGATGCCCATGGTAAGAAATGGAAATGCTAGCTTGCTTGGACTCAAGGTATGTACCATTGGGTTCCTTAATGATCATGTCTAATTGAAGTTACATGAAATGCTTCATGTTTTGCTTGAATTGAAAGTAGTATGAGTCGAACCATGCTTGCTTGTCTTACCATTCGAATGTGTATGATATCATGGGTTGAAAATGATAAATGATTCATGAAAGTAGTATCTTATAATGTAAGCATGAAATGAAACCTTTAGTGGCCTATTTGAATGCCCTATGATGTCTTGAAATCAAAATATAGGATTTCTTGCATGTTATGTTAAGTATGATTGGATGCTTGCTAGTTAAGTAACTCATCTAATAAGGATGAGTTAATCAATCTTGCCTTTTTCTTGTATTGTATTGCCTTGTCCTTTCATGGTAACGCTCCCGAGCCGGTTTGCTACTAACTCGGGGTAGGGGTGTTACATTTATTTGGTATCAGAGCTTTTTAGTCTGTTCTAGGAATAAACCGGGTTCTTTTGCATCATATAGGATACTTGAGCCACCTAGGAGACTTGTATTGTATAGCTTGTGTCTTTTCTTAACTAAACCGATTTCCTAATTGTTCTATTTGAACATAGAATGTCTGAAACAAGGCTCGCCCGGGATGATGAAAATCCTGAAGGTCCTTAAAAGAAGGAGATAATCTTTCTAGATTAAACCTGAAATTATGAAACAAAGCCTTGTAGTTTCGAACCCAATAGGGGGAATCACATCCATTAACTTCTTTTACAAGGAATGTTCTATAATCATTCGAAGAATACCCTTTCCTATTGATCTATATGTATTGCTAAATTGTGAGTTCGATCTAGTGCTAGGACTAGATCGGTTAAGCAAGCATGAAGCCTGGGTAGATTGCCTAAATAAGAGACTTTATCTCTGAGGTTTAGGAAAGAAATCCATTCTCCTAATTGATAGGATACCAACCTCAATCTTTTCTTCTATGATTATACAAGATGAACTTGAATTCAGATTACCTAGTATGCTAATTGTATCTGAATTCATTGATGTTTTTCCCGAGGAACTCCCTGGTCTCCCTCCAACCTAAGAAGTAGAGTTCGGGATCGATGTTCAACCTGGAACAACTCTGGTGTCTATCACACCCTATCAAATGACACATGTTGAATTGAAAGAACTCAAGAAGCAACTCCAAGAGCTACAAGAAAAAGGCTTTATTCGGCCTAGCTCGTCTCCCTGTAGTGCACCAGTCTTGTTCGTGAAGAAGAAATATGGGACTATGAGACTCTGTATTGACTACAGACAATTGAACAAGCTTACTATCAAGAATCGATATCCTCTCCCAAGGATAGAAGATCTCTTCGATCAACTCAAGGATGCTTCGGTGTTCTTAAAGATCGATCTTCGATCGGGATACTACCAAATGAGGGTAAAAGAAGAAGATGTACCCAAGACAACCTTTCGTACTCGACATGGCCATTTTGAATTCCTTGTAATGCCATTCGAGTTAACGAATTCTCTGGCTGCTTTCATGGACCTCATGAACCGTGTATTCAAGCCCTATCTTGACAAGTTTATGGTCGTCTTCATCGATGACATCCAGGTGTATTCTCGGAATAAGGAAGAACATTTCGAACACCTTCGAATTGTATTGCAAGCTCTCTGAGAATGTCAATTGTTCGCAAAGTTCTCTAAGTGTGAATTTTGGCTATTAGAAGTCTCGTTCCTTGGCCATGTTATCTCGGCAGAGGGGATTAAAGTAGACCCGAGCAAAGTTTGATCCATCCTGGATTGGAGAACTCTGAGGAATATTGGTGAGGTCAGAAGCTTTCTCGGTTTAGGTTGGTATTATCGACGTTTTGTCAAGGGATTCTCATCCATTTCTGCAAGCTTAACTAAGCTAAGTCGCAAAGATACACCCTTTATTTGGTCAGAGAACCAACAACGAAGCTTCGATCAACATAAACAAGCCCTAACTCATGCACCGATTCTCATCCAACCAGAATCGGGCAAAGAATTCACTGTCTATAGTGATGCATCTCATTTAGGATTTGGTTGTGTCCTAATGCAAGATGGAAAAGCGGTAGCTTACGCTTTAAGGCAACTAAAACCACACGAGTCAAACTACCCTACACACGATCTAGAATTGGCAGCTATCATGTTTGCTCTCAAAATATGGAGACATTACTTGTATGGGGAGAAATGTAACATGTTCACAGACCACAAGAGTCTCAAATACCTCCTAACTCAGAAAGACTTGAATCTAAGGGCAAAGGAGATGGCTAGAATTGCTTAAAGACTACGATTTGGTTATCGACTACCATCTGGGAAAAGCAAACGTGGTTGTTGATGCCCTTAGTCACAGACCATACTTGGGTAAACCCCTAAATCTAAATCCAGAATAATTCATTCAAATTTAATCTTTCTTGGATTACAAGTAATCCATTCGAATTGAACATTTCTTGTCTTACAAGTAACTATTCAAAAACCTCTCTTAATGATCTTGTCCATTCATTTGTAGCTTCCTTGGCTATCAATGCTCATTTCCGTTTATCCAAAAACAGAAATTCTTGTCTGAACTTCAAGTTCAATCTAGCTTGATCTCAAGAATCAAAGAACTCCAGCAAAATGATCCAGATCTTTAGAAGATCATGTCCAAGCTAGACTCTGAGTCTAATTCTGACTTCTCTGTCAAGTCGAATGGACTCCTCTATTTCAAGGATAGAGTATCTGCTCCTAACAATGAGGAACTAAAACACGAGATGTTACAAGAAGCTCACCAAAGCTCTTTCTCGATTCACCCAGGATCGGTTAAGATGTACAAAGACCTAAAGCCACTATACTGGTGGCCAGGCATGAAATCGGCTATCACAGACTTTGTTTTTAAAGTGCCTAACTTGTTAGAGAGTTAAAGCCGAGCATCAAGTCACTACTGGATTGCTCCAACCAATCGAATTCCCTCAGTGGAAATGGGATCGGATTACAATGGACTTTGTTACTGGTCTTCCTTCCACTTCAAGAAAGAATAATGTTGTATGGGTGATTGTTGATAGATTCACAAAGTCTACCCACTTCATCCCTGTTCGAATGAACATGAGCTTGGAAACCTTAGTCGAGCTATACAACTGTGAAGTGATTCGATTACACGATGTACCTACAACTATAATCTCTGATAGTGACCCCAGATTTGCTTCTCGAATCTGGAATTTTTTATAGAAGGCTCTAGGAGCTAAAGTGCACCTTAGTACAGCCTTTCATCCTCAATCAGATGGACAGTCTGAAAGAATCATCCAAGTGCTTGAAGATATGCTACGTGCTTGTGTTATAGACTTCGAAAAGAATTGGGAGAAATCTCTACCACTAGTAGAGTTTGCTTACAATAATAGCTACCAGACATCTATCCAGATGGCTCATTCGAAGCTCTATACGGAAGAAAATGTAGAACTCCCTTGTGCTTGTCTGAATTGGGAGAAAGCAAGGTTTTAGGACCTCAATTGCTTAGAGAAACCGAAGAACAAGTGAAGATCATTCATGATCGATTGAAGGCAGCTTTTGATAGGCAGAAAGCATATGCAGACTTGAAAAGGAGAGATATCCAATACAATGTTGGAGACAAAGCCTTCATCAAAGTATCTTCTTGGAAGAAAGTCTTTCGGTTTGGAAGAAAAGAAAAGAAAAGAAAAGGTTGATCCAGTGGCTTATCGATTAGCTCTTCCCAGAGAATTCAATAAGATCCATAATGTCTTCCATGTTTCTATGCTCAGAAAATATAGATCTGATCCATCCCATATCTTTGAGCCTGAAGAAGTGGAATTGAATCCTGAATTGTCTTATGAAGAAGAACCTATTCAGATACTTGACAAGGAAATCAGAAGACTTCGAAACAAGAATGTACCTCTAGTGAAAATCCTTTGGAGGAACCACAAGATGAAAGAAGCAACTTGGGAACCTGAGGCTACGATGAGGAATCAATATCCTCACTTGTTTAATTTAGGTAAATTTGAGGATGAATTTAGTTTAAGGGGGGAGAATTGTAACACCCTAAACTTGGCATAGGAAGGTTACCACTATCTAAACTATAGACTAATTGAGTTAAGAGCTAATCAAATTAAAGAAGAAGAACATTAGCTATCTTTAAGATCAAATAAGTAAAATTAGAACCAAATTGAATTGAAATTAAAACTAGAAGGCTTAAATAGAAGGATTAAATTGTTATCATGCAAAACTCTAGAGTTTGCATGTAAATTGAATAAAAATTCAAGGCCTTGACACATGTTCTTAATTGATGAGAACATGTGCCTTATGGAATGGTGATTCACGGCATGCATGAAGGGAAAGATGGATAAAAATTGTATCATCTTCCTCCCAAAGTCATCCTTCATGGCCGAATGTTGAGAGAGAAAGGGGAGAGAAAAAGCTTCATTGATCATCTTCAATTCATGCTTCTTGAATTAGCTTTGATCAAATTAGCTTGGAGAAGGTATAATGCTTGATTCCTACATGTTATAGAATGTTTGAATCTTGATATTTTGATGTTCTTGTTGCCTAAATTGATTAGGATGATTGTTATGTATGTTAGGACCATGTTAGCTTCTAGTAGTACTTGAAATTGTGAATGCTAGTAGCTAAATAGCTAATGAGAGTGTATATGGTTGAAAACAGTTTTGAATAGGGACTGTTTTGATAGGTGAAAATGTTTAAGCATGATAATTGAATGTAATGCCATGATTTGGTCACATTTCTAGATGAATTGAGGATTGAATAGAGTAGATAACTTGCTGGAAAATGAATGCACCTAATTGGATTAGTTAAAACTAGGTAATGGACCACTCAAATTGTGAATTGGATGAATGTTGTTGATCCAATAGATCAAATTGAACTTAACATTATAATGCCCTGTTTTAAGAACATTGCTAGGTGAATTAGACTGATCTAGACATGTAAGAACATGAAAATGAGTTGAATTACAATGATAGAACCTTGTTTAGATGAGTTATGAAGCTAGAAACTCAACCTAGTGTAATCTGCCCAGAATACTCTGTTCTTGGCAGTAACTTTGAAAAATCACCATAAATTGTATAAAAGGAATTTAAGGATGAAAATTTTATGTACAATGGCTTGACATGTCTAAATTCGTTAGGAGAAAACAAAACTGAATTCTGGATTGTAGAATGAATTGTAGAGAAGAAACACTAAAGATAGTGCAAATTGTCCAGTGTTGTAAATTGCCCTATCTTTAAGCTAAAAACTGTATTATTTGGCAAAGAAATAAAATTCAAGGCCTATATAGTTATAAAGACAATTACTTTATATTTCCAACGGTGTAAACCAATTGAAATTCCGACGTACGGAATGAAAGTTATGCATGTTTAAGTGAACAGAGTACAAGCTACCTAGTAACAACAGCTTAGGTAATTGTACACTGTTTTGAGGCAGTTTGTAAACTGTTTTGTAAACAGTTTTGGGACATTGATTTCTGCCCTGTTTTACATGAATTAAAGTATAGATAAGTGTAGTTATGTATAGTAAAGAATATATATGAACATGCTGCCAGATTTGCATATGTTAAGTACTAGTAACATTGCCTTGATTGAATAATATGTGAACTTGTTTTAACATGTATATACTTGTGTAATGTGATAGAACCATGAGTGAACTTCTAAAGCTAAGAACAAAGGAGTGTGGATCCAAGACTAGCTAAGCTTGGAGTATTGTGAGTGTAGTTTACTTGAGAGTTAGGACTAGGTCCTAACTATAGCAAGCATGTCTAAATTCTTGAATTGTTAATTGACTTAATATGATCTTGATTTATAAGGGAAGAATGATTAAAGTAATGCATGAAACTTGATCATATTCTTGAATTCATGTTTGATTCGATTGCTAAGCATGTTTAAGTGGTAACATTGGTGCTTGTATGTGGCATGTGGCATGTGATCAAATGCTTAAGGAAATTGCTTGTAATGTTATCCCACTTGATGAAATGAACACATGAGAATTACATGATATGTGAGCTATGGCTCAATTGGCCTAACGGACTAGTATGAAATGCACGTGCTTGACATGATCTTGAACTTGAAATACTTGTATAATGGCTAAAATCGAACAACCATGGTAGCTAGTTAGACTAGGTAGAAGGGCATGCCTTAGAGTCTAGAGCTCATTGTGTCAGGGTGGACTACGGTCCAGGGCTAAGGCCCCTATTTGGTGATAGATGGAGGGTATGTATGTGGTCTTTGGCGACAGTAAGAGGGTTGACCAGCACTACGGTGCATCTTGTGGTGACAGTTGGTTGGAGACTCGATTACCTATACAAACTAAGTACCAAGGGGGTTGTTTAATTGATAACAAATGAAATAACAATCCTATAACACATGTTACTTGTCTTGAAAGTTATATAATGAATGTTACTTGACATGAAAGCCTTGAATTGTATGCTACTTGACATGAAAGCCTTGAAGTGTAGGTTACTTGATATGAAAGCCTTAAATTGTATGTTACTTGACATGAAAGCCATGAATTGTATGTTACTTGTCATGTAAGCGTGATTTGCTTGATTCTTGATATGAAAGCATGAATTATGATTCATTGTCTCTTGTTCCTTATGCTAGCCGAATGCTTGAAATCCTTAGCTAGGATCATTCTTGTTTAATTAACACTTAACTTGATATAACAAATGGTTAGAACTTGTTACTACCTTACCAAGTACATTCTTGTACTTATCACTCTTGTTTCATTCTTCCCAACCAACAGGATAAAGGATTCGATCGTTGCTTGATTCTGAAGCCTGTTTCCTTGAGCTCGAAGCAACACACAAGCAAAGTTAAAGTATGGTTTCATACTTGTTTTGTATATCTCCTAGATTGGTGGCTGATAAGTGTTCAAAAGTACTATTTTTCTTACCCTTTTTACTCATATTATTGTTAGACTTAGGCTCATATTAGTTGCATAGTTAGCCATTCATGCATTAATCCATGTTTCCTTCAATCGTTGAGCTTGATTACATAACTTGGTGATTTTTGTGGAAATAGATGCTGCTTTGGTGTGTTTTTGTGTATGTATGTGCAGGATCACTTGCCAAAGCAATGCCGAGCTAGTTGCCAGGGCAATGCATGAAGGATATGCCGAGCTAGTTGCCAGGGCATTTGTCGACAAAGACCAAAAGCAATATGGATGTCGAAATTCATGATTTTACAAGCCCAATATGACATGGAGCAAGGTCCAAGCCCAAAGGAATTTGATTGCCATGCAGAGATTAAAGAAGAATTAAATTCCAAGAGAATAGGAGAAGTTCTAATAGGAATAAAATTATAATAAAGAATTATATTCTTTAAAGATAATTTAATTCCAACTCAAACTCCTCCTCAAAGAAGGACTTTGGCCTAGCCCTATAAATATCAAGGAGATTTCGACAATTCAAGGAGATAGAGCAAGAGGGAAATTTCGGCAAGTCCAAGTAGGGCAAGAGGAGAGAATTTTCGACAAGCATCAAGGGCAAGGAGGATTTCGACAAGCCTCTTCCTTCATCTTTGTTCGATTGGGTTCATGCTAGGGATTAATTATCTTGTGTTTCTTTGGAACCTAGCCATGAACTAAATTTACTTGGCTATGGTTATTGTGTTTTGTGGTTGTGAGAAACTATTGGTTTTTGTTTAGGTAATAAGAGTTTGCACTTTTCTATTTCAAGGTTTATTCATTCTTGATTCTTATTATTGTTTATGAAGTGAATTGGGAGAGGATCTCGTGATTTCATCCATTTATCTAATATCGGGAGAGTTAGATTCAAGAAACGAATGAATATGATCTTTATGCAATCCAATGATGGTGAAGATTAATCCGGCTTAGGAATAAGTTAAGGATTTCAACGGCTAAGAGGAGCGCAAGATTGGTTGTTGTTCACCCTTGATTCACGCAGGATGTATTATCAAGGCATGCACAAGTAGCTAGAGTTTCGACTTAGGGATAAGAAGAAACCATTGAAGAACGCTCCGCCGAACCTTGAAGTTGCTGCCCGATCGCCCAAGTAGTTGCCCAACTAGTCGCCCAAGCAACCATCAATTAGTTGCCAAGGCAACCCCGTTGTGCAAGTCGCCACGGCAACCGAGTTGCCCATGCACTCTTTACCAAGACAATCCAATCGGCTATCACACCTCAACTCACGATAACCTAGCCTATCTCTCTCAATTGAATTCATCTTTTATTTTATTTTATTGCTTTCTAGATTAGTAATTAGTTAAACTTCGATAATCCTTTACTTGTGTTTTTACTTTTACAAAGTGCAAGAGACTAGATTCTTGAAGTGGCACCAATCCTCGTGGAGACGATATCTTTTATACTATAACTTGCGACGTGTATACTTGCACATTTGCGTAGCACTTATTACGCGCAACAAGTTTTTTGGCGCCGTTGTCGGGATTGGCAATAGCAACTTTGTTTTTATTTTCTTGCACTTTCTTTTTATTTTTCTTGTTTAAAATTCAAAGGGCTAACAAACTTTGGTTTTGCATTGGTATATGACGAGGCAAGACCGACTTCACTGAGAATATCCCTTTGATCCGTAAATCGAACGAACCTTACAAAGACTTAGACGAAGGATAAGAGAAGCAATGGCAAATCAAGACGGCAATATGAATCAAGATGTTCGAGCAGCGAGAGGAGGAGTGATTCTTGCACGCAAGCAGAACTATTCGAGACTATCTTGAAGAAGATCTTGATGGACTTAACCCAGAGTTGTCGCACCGAAATTGAAGCCGACCACTTTGAGTTGAAACCGGTAATGTTTAATATGATCAACACAATAGGTCAATTTGGCGGCTCAAAGAATCGAAGATGCACGACAACATCTGAAATCTTTCTCGAGATTTGCAACTCGTTCAAGATACACGGAGTCACCCCCGATGTCTTACGATTAAGATTATTCCCCTATTCACCGAGGATAGGCGAAAGCATGGCTAAATAGCATTCTGCCGGATCCATAGCATCTTGGACTGATCTTTGTCGTGATTTCCTTGCTAGATTTAATCCTACAAATTTAATCGATAAGCTTCAGAACGACATTACTTCTTTTCGGCAGCGGATGATGAATCCATGTACGAGGCTTGGGAGCGATATAGAGAACTTCTACATAAATGCCCTCTACACGGATTCCCGGTGTGGACTCAAGTGACAATGTTTTACAATGCCGTGAATACACCAACAAGGATGATGCTAGACGCCTCGGCAAACGGCATACTCCTAGATAAGTCACCGGAAGAAGCAATGCAAATTTTAAACAGGCTGGCCAAGAATGATTATCAATTCCCATCTACTAGAAGAGGAGGAGTTAGACGCCAAGCCACAATACATGAACTAGGATCATCAGATTCAATTTCAGCACAATTGGCCGCTTTAACCAAGATGGTCCAGAACATGCAAAAACCAAACAACACACATGAAGTCAAGGTAATGGATTCTTTTTGTGAGTTATGTGGCGATAACCATAATTCTTTCGAATGTATGCAGAATCCGGAATCTAGCTTCTATGTGGGGAATTACAATCGGGCAACAACATGATGTCAAATACATACAATCCAGCTTGGAAGAAGCACCCAAATTTTTCATGGAGTAATCCCAACAATGCTCTAAACCAGAACAATCAGAATGCACAAGCATCGGATTCCAACAAAATATGCCACGACAACAGATGCCGCGGCAACAACCGACAACATCTAGTTCTTTGGAAAATTCTCTAAATGCTTTTATGATGAAAACTGAATCTTATATGGCTGAGAATAGTAATTTCATAAAAAGAATCGATGCTTTTATTAACAGACCGAGATGAGATTGCAAAACCAAGAGGCGGCAATCAAATCATTGGAAAATCAAGTCGGACAATTTGCTCAAAATGAACACTAGACCACAAGGAGGTTTACCTAGCGATACTGAAGTCGCAAGAGGAATTGGCCATGAGCAATGTAAGGCAATCACCACCAGAAGTGGCCAACAACTTAGAGAGGTTCAAACCCGCTCGTCAAACAAAACTCCACAAAAAGAGCAAGACGAACCTAGCGGCAAAGTCTCGGATCTTTGAACCAAGAATTGCTGCGGCAACCGGCAATAAGCATGCCTCGGCAACCAATGACGCCTCGGTAACTTGCGATAAGCACGCCGCGGCAACCCCCGTTTGGTAACACATCGGCAACTCCGGATGTCCCCGTAATGCCGTCAATCAGGTTTCAAACCAATGAAAAGATCGAAGATATCCGACTTCCACCACCATTCCCACAAAGGTTGAAGCGACAAAAGCAAGAATACCAATTCAAGAAGTTTCTTGATATCCTAAAGCAAGTCCACATCAACTTGCCATTGGTGGAAGCAATTGAACAAATGCCAAACTATGCCAAGTTTCTTAAAGACATTGTGTCCAAGAGAACAAGGCTAGGAGAGTTTGAAACAATTGCCGCAACAGAGGGATGCATGGCAATGTTGCACAATCGTATGCCGCCCAAGTTGAAGGATCCCGGAAGTTTCACAATACCTGTTCTATTGGAAATCACTATGTCGGGAAAGCACTATGCGACCTAGGGGCTAGCATAAACTTGATGCCTAAATCGGTTTTCGAAACTAGGAATCGGGAAGGCAAGACCTACAATGATTATGCTACACTAGCCGCCAGATCCTATGTGCATCCAGAGGGAAAAATCGAGGACATACTTGGTAAAAGTTGATAAATTTATTTTTCCCGCTGACTTTATTGTTTTAGATTGTGAAGCGAGATGAGCATGCGCCTATCATTCTCGGAAGACCATTCCTAGCGGATGGGAGAACTTTGATTGATGTTGAAAAGGAGAACTCACAATGAGGGTGAATGACCAGCGGTAAAACTAAATGTGTTCCAAACACTAAGGCATGCAGATGATCCGGAAGAATGCCAACTACTTCATGCCACGGCAGAGTTTAACCGATGAAGAATTTAGTTGCCTCAAAGCAACTACATTGCCGAACACGAGGAACATGAGGAGTATGAAGAGTCGGTCGATGAGGAACAACCAGAAGAGGCAAATTGGCTAGTCAATCGACCGGTACATACTTTGAACCACTGGACTACTCGGGTAAGGAAGGTAAGATCGAAAAACCCTCATCGAAAATCCACCAATTCTTGAGTTGAAACAATTGCGAGCAACTGAAATATGTATACTTAGGGACCGATAATACATTACTGTAATTATTTCTTCTAAGTTACAGCCTGAGCAGGAAGAGAAGCTGATCAACATGTTGAAGCTACATAAAAAGGCAATAGGGTGGACAATTGCCGACTTGAAGGGAATTAGCCCGCGGTGTGCATGCACAAGATCTTGTTGGAAGATGATCACAAACCTTCAATTGAGGCCCGAGAGGAGACTGAATCATGCCATGAAAGGGGTTGTAATGAAAGAAATCATCAAGTGGCTTGACGCTAGGCATTATATACCCTATCTCCGATAGTACGTGGGTAAGTCCGGTACAATGTGTGCCGAAAAAGGGAGGTATAACAGTGGTGAGTAATGAAAATAATGAACTTATCCCAACCAGACTGTGACGGTTGGAGGGTTTGTATGGACTATCGAAAGCTAAACAAAGCCACTAGGAAAGATCACTTCCCATTACCCTTTATTGACCAAATGCTTGACCGTCTTGCGGGTAAACCTTTTACTGTTTTCTTGATGGTTATTCAGGTTACAATCAGATTGCCATAGCACCGTAAGATCAAGAAAAGACAACCTTCACATGCCCCTACGGTACTTATGCCTTCCGAAGGATGCCGTTCGGATTGTGTAACGCCCGCAACCTTCCAAAGATGCATGATGGCGCTCTTTTCGGACATGGTCGAAGACTTCCTTGAGATCTTCATGGATGATTTTTCAGTTTTTGGTAATGACTTCGGACGGCTGTCTCGGCAATTTAGAGAGGATGTTGGCAAGATGCGAAGAAACGGATTTAGTCCTCAATTGGGAGAAATGCCACTTTATGGTAGATGAAGGAATAGTGCTCGGCCATAAGATTTCATCCAAGGGAATTGAAGTAGACAAAGCCAAGGTGGACGTGATCGAGAGATTACCCCACCAAATTCGGTTAAAGGAATTGAAGTTTTTCTCGGACATGCGAGTTTTTACAGGAGGTTCATTCATAACTTTTCTAAAATCACTAAACCTTTGTGTAATCTGCTTGAACAGGATAAAGTCTTCGATTTTGATGATTCTTGCACTCAAGCATTTGAAACCCTAAAGAAAAAGCTTGCCTCGGCACCCATTGTTGTTCCACCAGATTGACGCTACCTTTTGAGCTCATGTGTGATGCAAGTGATTTGCGGTAGGAGCAGTCCTAGGCCAACGCACAGGTAAGACCTTCCATGTGATATACTACGCTAGTAAAACTCTTAACGATGCTCAAGTGAATTACACAACAACGGAGAAAGAGTTACTAGCTGTAGTTTTCGCATTTGACAAGTTCCGATCCTATTTAATTGGTACAAAGGTAATTGTTCATACGGACCATTCGGCAATCAAATACTTATTTGCTAAAAAGGATGCTAAACCTCGTTTGATTCGTTGGATATTACTTTTACAAGAATTTGATATTGAAATTAAGGACAGGAAAGGAACAGAAAATCAAGTGGCCGATCACTTATCACGTTTGGAACGCAATAGGGAGGAGGACGCGGATCTAGAGATATGTGATGCATTCCCGGATGAACAAATTCTAATCGCCTCGGAAACCCTTTGACGCCTCGGCAGCCCATGACGCCTCGGAAACCATGGAAGCACACGCCTCGGCAACTCTTGACGCCGCAGCGAGACTTTGACGAGCACGCCTCAGCAATTTTGGGAGCAGACACTACGACAAAGACATGCCCGGCAATACCTTGGTACGCAGATTTAGTTAACTTCCTTGTTTGTGGTATTTTTCCGTATGGCATTACTCACCAAGGGAAGAAGCGGTTCCGCCATAATGCTAAGCATTACTTTTTGGGACGAGCCTCTTTTGTTTAAACAATGTGCAGATCGGGTTATACGCCGATGTATCCCAAGAAGAGCAACAGAATGTACTCCGACAATGCCATTCTTCACCCTATGGAGGACATTTTGGAGGAACTCGTATCATGGCCAAAGTCTTGCAATCCGGGTTGTATTGGCCAACATTGTACAAAGATGCCCAAGACTTTTACAAGCAATGTGATCGTTGTTGAAGAAGGCGGGCAATATCTCTAGGCGACATGAGATGCCACTCGAGAACATCATCGAGGTGGAACTGTTCGATGTATGGGGATCGATTTTATGGGACCTTTCCCATCTTCATTCGGCAACCTCTACATCTTACTCGCCGTCGACTATGTGTCTAAATGGGTAGAGGCAGCTGCAGTTCCCAACGACGATTCCAAGACCGTGCAACGATTCCCGAGAAAAACATATTTACACGGTTTGGGATGCCGAGAGCAATTATCAGCGACGGGGGCAAGCATTTTGACAACAGACTAATTGCCAAGATGTTGCAACGCTCGGCATATCACACAAGATCGCCACGGCATATCACCCACAAACCAACGGGCAAGCGTAAATCTCCAACCGAGAGTTGAAGGGAATACTCGAGAAAGTTGTAAATCCCTCAAGGAAGGATTGGTCATTAAGACTAGATGACGACTTTGGGCATATCGCGACCGCATTCAAAACACCCTTAGGTATGTCCCCCTTCCGGCTTGTCTATGGTAAAACATGTCATCTACCGGTGGAAATCGAGCACAAGGCGTCTTTGGGCAATCAAGACCGTGAATATGGATTGGGAAAGTGCGGACAAAAGCGCTTGATGGATCTCAATGAGATAGAAGAATTTCGTGCACTCGCCTATAACAATGCACGAATCTACAAGGAGAAAACAAAGCGATGGCACGACAAGAAACTATTGCCACGGCAATTCACGCCAGGGCAACTAGTTCTCCTATTCAATTCTCGGCTAAAACTTTTCCCGGGAAAGCTGAAATCAAGATGGTCGGGACCATTCGAAGTCGTCAAACCATTCTCTCATGGTGCCGTAATAATCAAGTCCATCTCTGACAATCATGAATTCAAAGTTAATGGACAAATATTGAAGCACTACAATGGTGCCCATGTGGAACGTAACAAGGAAGTGGTCAACTTAGGAGATGCATGAGCATGCTCTCCTCTCAGTATTTCCTTTTTCTTTTTCTTTTTATTTTTATTTTTATTTTTATTTTTAGGAGATATTTTTTTTTTCTTCATTATCTTTAGTTTTCAGGTTTTCTTTATTTTCTTTTTCACAACAAGACTCACAACTACTATGCTAAGGAAATTTACTGTCAAGATCCTTGCCCCGGCAACCAATGAAGAAGATGCCGCGACAACTTACTTCATGCATGCACAAGCTGATGCCACGGCAACCAACCCTGAAGATGCCACGGCAACCAAAGCTGAAGACATCCCGGCAACAAGAAAACAACCATTGCATTCAAGCAAGAAAATCAAGACGCCAACTAGAAGGAAACTAATCATCTACGATGACGAACTCTCGGAGTAAGTCCTCGTATGCATTTTATTTTTATTTTACGTTATTTTTATGCATGCATTGAGGACAATGCCTCACTCGAGTTTGGGGGGGATTGTTATTAGTAATTACCATGTTTAGTTACATTAATCTTAAGCATTACATTTAGGATACATAAATTGCTTGCCATGCCTTTAATTGGAACAAGAATTGCTTAGATTTGATAAATATTCAATGATGACTTTACCAATGCACTTAATTGATAGAATTTTTATTCTAGGATAACCATGAAAAACTTAGAATTTTACTATGATGCTAAATTTGATGAAACACTGTTGTGGTTTGATTGATTTAAGGAGTTCTAGTAAACTTAGGTTGATAATTAACTAATTGGGAGATTAGAATAAAAATTGGATGAAGGCTAGAGGTGCCCGAAATTGGCTCTAGCATATGCAAAAAAATTGATCACTAGAGGTGCCCAAACGGCTCTAGGAGGCGTTAAAATTTTTTTAACTAGAGGTGCCCGAAACCGGCTCTAGTCGATTAAATTAACTTAAGAAAACTAAAAATAAAACACTAGAGGTGCCCGAAATTGGCTCTAGTTAAAACATGTTAAAAAGAACCCAATAAAGTAATTTGAAAACCTATTGTTTGCATAGAATCCGAAAAATCAACTTGCACACAACTCCGCACACACTCACAAGCATTATAGTTTGATTCCGAGTAATTCCTCGTTTTTCGAAAAAATAAAAAGCCAATCATACTTTGTGCCCGGTTGAGAGAATTGAAATCAAGTTCAAAGCTAAGTTTGTGAAAATTTGAAGTCTTGGCGGTAATTATGAGTTTGCATTGCTTGAGGACAAGCAATAGTTCGAGTTTGGGGGTGTGATAAGTGTTCAAAAGTACTATTTTTCTTACCCTTTTACTCATATTATTGTTAGACTTAGGCTCATATTAGTTGCATAGTTAGCCATTCATGCATTAATCCATGTTTCCTTCAATCGTTGAGCTTGATTACATAACTTGGTGATTTTTGTGGAAATAGATGCTGCTTTGGTGTGTTTTTGTGTATGTATGTGCAGGATCACTTGCCAAAGCAATGCCGAGCTAGTTGCCAGGGCAATGCATGAAGGATATGCCGAGCTAGTTGCCAGGGCAGTGCATGAAGGAGACGCGAGGCAGTTGCCATGGCATTTGTCGACAAAGACCAAAAGCAATATGGATGTCGAAATTCATGATTTTACAAGCCCAATATGACATGGAGCAAGGTCCAAGCCCAAAGGAATTTGATTGCCATGCAGAGATTAAAGAAGAATTAAATTCCAAGAGAATAGGAGAAGTTCTAATAGGAATAAAATTATAATAAAGAATTATATTCTTTAAAGATAATTTAATTCCAACTCAAACTCCTCCTCAAAGAAGGACTTTGGCCTAGCCCTATAAATATCAAGGAGATTTCGACAATTCAAGGAGAGAGAGCAAGAGGAAAATTTGGCAAGTCCAAGTAGGGCAAGAGGAGAGAATTTTCGACAAGCATCAAGGGCAAGGAGGATTTCGACAAGCCTCTTCCTTCATCTTTGTTCGATTGGGTTCATGCTAGGGATTAATTATCTTGTGTTTCTTTGGAACCTAGCCATGAACTAAATTTACTTGGCTATGGTTATTGTGTTTTGTGGTTGTGAGAAACTATTGGTTTTTGTTTAGGTAATAAGAGTTTGCACTTTTCTATTTCAAGGTTTATTCATTCTTGATTCTTATTATTGTTTTGCGAGTGAATTGGGAGAGGATCTCGTGATTTCATCCATTTATCTAATATCGGGAGAGTTAGATTCAAGAAACGAATGAATATGATCTTTATGCAATCCAATGATGGTGAAGATTAATCCGGCTTAGGAATAAGTTAAGGATTTCAACGGCTAAGAGGAGCGCAAGATTGGTTGTTGTTCACCCTTGATTCACGCAGGATGTATTATCAAGGCATGCACAAGTAGCTAGAGTTTCGACTTAGGGATAAGAAGAAACCATTGAAGAACGCTCCGCCGAACCTTGAAGTTGCTGCCCGATCGCCCAAGTAGTTGCCCAACTAGTCGCCCAAGCAACCATCAATTAGTTGCCAAGGCAACCCCGTTGTGCAAGTCGCCACGGCAACTGAGTTGCCCATGCACTCTTTTACCAAGACAATCCAATCGGCTATCACACCTCAACTCACGATAACCTAGCCTATCTCTCTCAATTGAATTCATCTTTTATTTTATTTTATTGCTTTCTAGATTAGTAATTAGTTAAACTTCGATAATCCTTTACTTGTGTTTTTACTTTTTACAGTGCAAGAGACTAGATTCTTGAAGTGGCACCAATCCCTGTGGAGACGATATCTTTTATACTATAACTTGCGACGTGTATACTTGCACATTTGCGTAGCACTTATTACGCGCAACAGTGGCACTAGAATGTATATAGTTTATCTTGATCATGCATTTTGGAAGTTGAGTACTTGTATATATTGTCCTTGTATGGGCCTTCTATGTTATGAACTTGGTTGTTAAGTTTGAGACATGTGATGGACTAAACTTTCTTGTGAAAATAAGTGTTTTTTTGCACATATATGTATCAAATTGACTGAAAATGTTCACTATCTAATTTACTTGAAATAGTCGAATGCCTTGTTTAATGTACATGTGTATGGTTGAATGAATAACATGAATGTTTATATATACTTAATCTTGTGGATGCCCATAGTAAGAAATGGCAATGATAGATTGCTTGGACTCAAGGTATGTACCATTGGGTGCCTTAATGATCATGTCTAATTGAAGTTACATGAAATGCTTCATGTCTTGCTTGAATTGAAAATAGTATGAGTCGAACCATGCTTGCTTGTCTTACCATTCGAATGTGTATGATATCATGGGTTGAAAATGATAAATGATTCATGAAAGTAGTAACTTATAATGTAAGCATGAAATGAAACCTTTTAGTGGCCTATTTGAATGCCCTATGATGTCTTGAAATCAAAATATGGGATCGCTTGCATGTTAAGTTAAGTATGCTTGGATGCTTGCTAGTTAAGTAACTCGTCTAATAAGGATGAGTTAATCAATTCTTGCCTTGTTCTTGTATTGTATTGCCTTGTCCTTTCTTGGTAACGATCCCAAGCCGATTTGCTACTAACCCGGGGTAGCGGGTGTTACACGTGATCGCTGAATATTGTCCACCTAGGTGCGTTCACAGATTTGATTGTTCAACACATGGTTGTTCCTATTCGTTCGCCCATATAAAGGGTTCGTAGGCGTAGGTTATCGTTGTTTGTTGTGTTATGAGTTTGCGGGTTGTGACCTTTCGACATGTGACGCTGGATGTTTGCACATACCAACAAAGACCACTCTTAAGACCCTAGATCTCGTTTTCCTTACTTTTATTATTCATTTCAATCGCCTCATATCCCTTTTTCTATCTTCACCCATTTTCTCTTCAAACACCAGCCATCATTTTTCCTAGCTTGTTTGTCGATCTGAGGTTGTCATAGTGTTTTCTGTTTCATCCTGAGCAAAATTGTACATCAAGGTCCTCTCATTGTTCTTCGTTTGATGGTAAGAAAGGAACCCCTTCAACGTTTGTTGTGATATCATTCATTCTTTCGTATTTGGTGTTGATAAGTGACAAAAGGTTCTTTTCTACTCATTTCTCATTTCTATATGTTTTCTATTTTGTTCATGGGCATGAAACGTTCGCGTATGTTGCACACGCCACCCCTCTTTTACTACAACATGTCGTCGCCATTAACCGAACCTCAAACCCCTAATCTACTAAAATATAGGCATAATGTAAAAAATACACTTAATGTTTGACTGAATAGGCATTATGGACCTAATACCGAGAACCCAAATCCAATTTGTCGGACCTATTGACCATTCAAATCAGAATTGACTTGTGACTACCTAGACCCATGACCCGTTCCGATTTATGACCCACTATGACTTGTTGACGTTGACTATTAACTTTGAACGTTAATTTTGACCTTGTCTTTTACTTTCTCGATTTGTTGATTTTGTATTTTCAATCGATTCACCTAATTCTGACCCTAAATCTTATGTTTTTATATTCAAGTTATTAAATTGGACTTTGTGGACTTGTTGGAATTCTTTATTATAAGGAAAATACTTTGATACAGAAGCTTGTGTAAACTAAAACACAAGCCTTTCAATTCTAGGGTTTAGGGGTTTAGTGGTAGGGTGTAGAATTTAAGGCTTATGGTTAGAGTTTAGGGTTTAAGATTTAGATTTTAGGGTGCTAGGGTTTGAGATTTAAGTTTTGAATTTTATAGAAGGGTTGTATAATTTTCTTACACAACTTGTGTATCAAAATATAACCTCTATTATAATTGTATTAACAAACGATTATATTTTTGTGAAGGTCATCCACTCTCATACACGTTCTCCAATAGCATGCTTATTCACCATTTTTCATAATGATCTAGTTAACAATTAGTCATTCCTGTATTCCTTGTTTTCACTTGAGCACCTAAGTTTCCAATTCGCACTATAGTCATCAAATTCTTCATTTATCACAATTTAATCATTGCTCATATTTTAAGATAATTCACATTTAGGTCATTGGCTATATTTTACACTCAATATTTATTTAATTCAATTTAATAAAATTTTTTAAAATTTCATATTGTCGGAATTGACCTTAGAGATTAATTTTTTATCATCGGACATCAAAAACTTCTACATCAAATTTTGGGTATTACGATAGAGTCGGTTAGTACCCAAAAACCATAACTGTCACACCCTCATAAGCTCTCTTGCCCCATCGTGTACTAGCGTCGTTAACTAGCTATACACTGCCATCAATCGTTCATCGCACTCCTCATCGTATAATCACGAACTGTTGTTTTCCTTGTCTTCTCTTGTCATTTCGGTCGCCAAGAAGAAACCCTTCTACTTGCAACTTTCAATATTGTCTTAGCACCCTGCATCGTATCTTTTCTCTTCTCGCAGCTAGCTGGTTAATGTCTTTACATCGTATGTTACTAAAATATCATTGTTTTCCTTCCCAAATCTAGAAACCCTTCTTCCTTGATCTAGTGCGCACATCCCAAAACAACCATTGGCAAGGTTTGTTTATTTTTTAATGGCGTAAAGCCAAAAATAACCCCACGTTTTTTTGTCACTTTATCCCCATTCTTTTTTTTCAAACCAATTCTTAACTTTCTATATTCGTTCAAAATTTCACTCTCGATGGATGGAAATCATCAATTAACTAATGGTCAACGCCCTTTGATGATGTGGCATGTATGCATGGTAGAACTTGTTGACGTGGCAATACCAATGTATGGAGATGCTGATGTGGCGCTTTGTTATCATGTCATCACCAATTTTTAAAACATAATTAATTTTTAATAGTTATTTTATATTTTCAACTAATTAAATGATGACACGTGGTATCATCTGATTGGTTCAAATGCTTAAGAAAGAAATAAAAGATGAGAATTGAGGGAGTCGGGAACTAAACCCAGGTCTAATGGGTGGAATGCATAACACATAACCACTAAGCTAACTCGCTAACATGTTGGTTGTTTACCACATATTTCATTTATGACATCCATTAGGTTTAACCGTCAAAAGGTGTCCAACTTATATTTTTTTTCCAGTTTGGTTCCTAATGTTTTTTTCGGGTCACTTTGGTGCGTAACATTTTCATCCGTGACCCAAAATAGATTTTTCCGTCAACGACCGTTAAAAAATGTCTTCATCCAAATATAACATGACACGTGGCCTAATTTTATTTATTTAATTTCTGAATAAAAAAACTCAAAGTATTAATTTCTTTCACTCAATTCCTCAAACTACATCTCCTTCACCGTCTGGCATCCCCCACATGTTGGTGGTTCACCGTTCACCACCCAAGTGTCGCGTACATCACTGTTTAGCATCCCCACCCTCTAACCGTCAATCAGGAGCCCAATCAGTCTCTTTTTACATTATTGGATGTTCGTCGATGGAGCAATCGATTATTCATTCGCCGATTTTCGACTACGTGATGATTGGATTTTCAGTCGTGGAGGTACTGTGGTGGTTAAATCAATGGTAGGATGGGAGGAATTTTGAGATTTAAGGTTTGGGTTTGGGGGTTTTATAGAAATTAAAGATTTTGGGTTTTCTTTATAAAATTAAAGATTTTATAATTTTTAAAAAATAAAAATTACATAAACTAGAAATATGCCACTTGTCTTGTTTTTATTGGATAACAGAATTGTTTTAAACATTTTTCACGAGAAAAACTTGATTTGAGTTACGGAAAGAATTATTAGGTACTAAAGTGGGCCGAAAAAATATTAGGCACCAAACTAAAAAAATGGTATACATTGGGCACCTCCTGTCCATTATTATCTACCCTTATTGATTTCCCCTTCACCGCCGGTTTCCCACTAAACTTGTTATTCTTTTCAATTTTTCCGCTCAAACTCCATTTCTTCCCAAAAAAATTTCAGCTTTCCACATTTAAGAAGGAAAATTTCAGCTTTCCCAAGGGTATCATCACACATCTCATAGATGAAATCGACGTTATCAACATCCCGTGTTTTTTCATTGCATTTGAATGATTTAGAGCATTTTTTGGATGATTTAGAGCAGTGGTCTTTATGCTTTTATTAATCTTGAATGTTTTATTCAATGGACACCAATGTGAGATTTTCCTTATTAAATGTCAAAAATTGAGATTTTTTGGGAATGAATAGAGTTTGAGTGGAGGAATTGAGAAGAATGGCAAGATTTGGTGGGAAATTGACGGTGAAGAAAAAATCAATAGGGATATATAATAATGGATGTCATAAATAAAATATGTGGTAACTAGCTAATAAGTTAGTGATTTATCTTAATAGTTAGGTGTTATGCCTAGGGGTGATAACGAGCACCAAAATAGTATTATTGGGCTCGGCTCAGGCTCGAAGCTTGTCGAGCTCGAAGTTTTAGGCTCGAGCTCGAATTGAACAATTTTAGCTTGACTCAAGCTCGGATTGTTGTTTTCCTCAAATTGCTTTTAAATATTTTTTTGAAGTTTTGAAAAATAACATATGAAAATCTGTTTGGGAAAAGATAATATTTATTTTTGAAATCCCCAAGTAACCATAGTACATTTTTTAAATTATACAAGTCCACAAGAAGGAGTAGATTTAAAGTATTTAACCATGATAACAAGTTAACAACACTAAAACATACAAGTGTATATGAAGTGTATATATATAATATTATATATAATTATTTCAAGCATGTTCATGAGCTTTTCGAGCCAAGCTTTGACCGAGTAGCTTGAGAGCTGGTCAGGCTCATTATCACCCCTAGTTATGCCATTCATCCATTAAACCTGGGTTCAATTTCTAGCTTCCTTATTTCTCATCTTTTATTATTTCTTAAGTCTTTGAACTAATTAGATGATGACACATTAATTTTGAATCGGAAGCTTGGAGACTTCGAGAGATTTTGGCTATGTACGAAGAAGCGTCGAGCCAAAAAGTTAATTTGGAGAAATCCAGTGTATATTTAAGCCAGGAGACAATGAACATGAGCCGAGAACGTTTGCGAGATATTTTAGGGGTCAGAGAAGTCCACGATCCAGGAATTTATCTTGGAGTCCCTTTAATTGTCGGCGGGAACAAGATGGAGGTGTTCAATTTTCTTCGTGACAAATTTCTCAAGCGAATCCTTGGTTGGACCAAGAACTTACTGTCTTATAAGGGATGAGAGGTTTTTCTAAAAGCAGTGGCACAAGCTCTTCCGACTTACGTCATGTCCGTTTATGCATTATCGTATGGTTTGATTGAGGATATGGTGTTGGCAATGCGTTCGTAGTATTGGTGGACGGAGAAATCAAATGAATGCGGTTGGCCACTAGTAGCTTAGTCGAAAGTTTGTCTCCAAAAAGGACAAGGGGGTTTGGGTTTCCGAGACCTCAAACTTTTCAACACAGCTCTTTTGGGTAAACAGGCTTAGAGACTCATCCAGAACCAAGACACTTTAGTATTTAAAGTACTTTTGGCAAAGTATTTTTCGAGTGGTGATATCTTTCACACTAGGCTGGGCGCTCGACCTTCTTTTGCTTGGCGTGGCATTTTCAATGAAATGAGCGAGATTATGCTGGGCTTTTTTAGGCATGTTGGTGTTAACAGTAATATTTGTATACATCTCCATGCATGGGGCAGCTCGAAAAGAATGCAGTTTGATACAGTCTATACAGATGGTGTATCTAACCCGATTCGATGTGGCGAATTTATGATCCGGAATGAACCTTGCCGGAACTTGGATCTTGTGCGTAGTGTGTTTTTACCTTCGGATGCTGAACGCATACTCTAGTGCCCGATTGCACCATCGCGTGAAGAACCAATTTTATAGTCTTGACACTCTTCTGGGGTTTATAGCACGAAATCGGCCTATCTTTGGCTCCTTCAAAGGACATCAGATCATGTACCAAATGATGGTATTTGGAAATTGCTTGCAAGCCTTCGAACATTGCCTAAAATCAAGATGTTCGCCTGGAGAGCTTGTCGAAGCATTGCCAACTGGGAGCTGTCTTGCACAAGATGGTTTGGCTGACAAACACTGCAAAGTTTTTGATTTAGCTACGGAAACTTACGTGCATGCCTTGAAAGACTGCCCTCATGCTAAGGAAGTTTTAGAGGCGAGTGGAGTGCCTTTGAATGTTTGTGATGGAGCACAGGTCTCGATCCGAGACTGGTTTTGTTTTGCAGCGACTGTTTGGACAATGAAAGATTTATATCCGTTATTGTTGTATTGTGGAATATCTGGAATCGCAGGAACTCCAAGGTTCATGAAGACTTAACGCAGCCAGTTCCGATAGTCCTCTTCAATGCCTCGCTACTACAGCATGAGTTTTGTTTGGCTAGTGCGACCAACTCTCAACCACAGTCACTTCCTCGACAACTGTTGTGGTGCAAGATGATGATGGGGGCTATGAAAATTAACGTGGATGGATCATATCTAGTTTCATCAGGGAGAGTCGCTATTGGGGGAGTTGCACATGATCATGATGGTTTTGTTTTGGTCGGCTTTGCACGTGAGTTGTTGGGTGCACACTCGGCCATGACTATGGAAGCATGTGCCTTCGTCGAAGGTATTAAGCTAGCAATTCAAGATGGTTGGTCGGAAGTTGTTATCGAAGGGGATGCTCTGCGTATTATCCATTGGCTTTCCAACCCATGTCAGTACATATCGACGGTTGGTGTGCATCTTCATGAAGCACAACAACTATTACAAGCTTTTCCTGGGTTTAGTATACGTTATGTTCATCGTTGTGCAAATACCGTTGCACATACATCGGCTCATTGGGCTTTTGAGTGTCTCATCGGTTCACTTTGGCATGGATCATCCAGATTGTATTGCGTCCTCTATTTTGTCTGATGCTATTTTATAATTAATGAAATACCGTTTATTCCAAAAAATATTAAAAATAATTAATTTTTTAAAAACTAAATTAGTGATGACAAGTAAGCAAAGTGCCACGTCAACATCTGCATACAAGTGGCAATGCCACATCAACAAGTCCTACCACATCTCCATACATGAGGCATCACCACGTCAACAAGTTATGCCATGCAGACATGTCATGTCATCGAACAACGTTGATCGTTAGTTGTCTGACGGTTTCCATCCGTTGAGGATGAATTTTGAACGAAAAAAAACATGTTAAAGGTTGGTCTCAATAAAAAAAATGTGGGCTAAAATGACAAAAAGGTCAAACGTCAACTATTTCTTGTTTTTCAATTGCACCCTTAATGTTGTTACGCACATCAACAAAAATATTGACTACTAATTAACCATCTAAAAGGAGCTTATTTGAAAAAATTGAAAACGTTGTGGTTCAAAATTCCAAAAAAAGCTTTAAGGATACAATTGAAAAAAATTTCACAAACATTAATGGTTTTTTGCCATTATGCCAAAAAAAAGAAAAACATGTTTTTGGTTCTCAAACCTTTAGACATTTCAATTTATCATCACACTCATTCTAAATTGATTATTAACTTTTGAACATTTCTTTTACACCCCCAAATTATAAACTCTCATTTTAAATTGGTCCCAAAACTTTAAACATTATAATTTCATCTCTAAATTATCAATATATATTAATCATATCTCATGTTAATAAATATGTTAGAAAAATTGTTAATTGTCATGCAAACATTGATGTGAATTATGCAATATTATGTAGAGATTTAAATTGCGATCGTGATCGCATTTTCGGTCACAACGTTTTATCGCGGTTGCGGATAATTGCGGTTATTATGGACCGCTATTTTTCACAATAGCGGTTTCGGATAGTGACGCTACTGTTATATAGCGGCAGCTATCGCGGTCATAGACCGCTATTTGAATCCCTGATATTATGATGTGGTATAAATGATAATGCGAGGTTGAAATGGAACATGTAAAAGTTAGGGGCCTAATTTATAATGAGGGTCATTGTTTGAGGAATGTTCAAAAGTTTGGGATCAATTTAGAATCATAGTCATAGTTTGGGATGAAACTAAAATATTTAAAAGGTTAGAGATCAATATAGAATAAGGATCATAGTTTGGTGATGTAAGAGGAAATTAAACCAAAGAAAAAAAGAAAAAGAAAAGATTTTGAAACTCAATTACGAAGAGACTCTTCTCTTCATCCTGATCACACCCCTTCAGCCTGAAAGACACGAGAAAGGGAATGGCGGACTCTTCTTTCAATCGCTTCTAATCTTTAATCTTTTTGCTTAAAAAGGTAATTATTCTTTCTTAATCCTCCAATTCTTCGTATTTCTCCTTTTTATTTCTCAAAAACGTTTGAATTACTAATTGAATTGACCTCCTAAACCTTCTTCAAAAATCCCTATTTATACGAGGTTACCCACTCAATCAAGCTTTTCAAAAACCCTATGCATACACACCTAGATGATCCTATGTATGCCTAGTTCTTTGATCATTCAAAGTTTTTAGATGATTTTGATATTTCATTGGCCAATTGTTGTTATTATTGCAAGTTTTAATTTAATCTGGATAGGTTTGTAGTTCATGAAAAGATAAAATGGATATGGATTTCGTTGCAAGTGGAATTTTGGACGAGGATGCTATTCCAGTTACTGATCAAAACAACGTAAGCTTCTAGTTTAATTATTATTATTTCGTTATTTATTTTACTTCGTCATTTTTTTTCGAATTGTATTCTGTTTATGTAGCTGAATACTGTAGTCGTAAATGCCTGGAAAAAGTATTCAAATGCTTGCAATGGTTTATAACAGTTGTTTGATTTAGAAGAGTTTTTTTTTTAATTCCAGGATCTTTCTAATTTCGACGGCGGAAGATGCGGGATATGCATGGATATTATTATTGACAGGGGAGTCCTTGATTGCTGTCAACATTGGTAATTTTTTTCTAGTTATTTCTATTTTCGATTTTTTTACCCTGCGGCATTTCTAGTCAGTTACTGTAGTAGTAGTAGAGTGGTTAGTCATTTAGTTCTCTAAATAGTTCCTCCATTTGTGGATGATATTCTTGAATCTTCTTCCTAGAGGAGTAAAGTTAAGTTGAAGAAGCTACGGTATTATTTTGTTTCCACTCTCTATGATGGTTTTCTTAACTGACATTTCGTTCAGATTGATTTGAAGATTCAATTTGTTTTCCCATGTCTATAAATCTTGTTTTATGGACTGAATACAAATTTGAATTTGATGAGGTGGGTTCCTATTGCAAATTTCAGGTTTTGTTTTGCATGTATTGACAACTGGGCAACAATCACAAACCTTTGCCCTCTTTGCCAGAGCGAATTTCAGTTGATCACCTGTGTTCCTGTGAGTGATGCAAAATTCTTGAAGCATTGACTTTGAATCCATCTTTTTCTGTTAATTATTTTACAAAAGTTATTTTTCTCTAAATGGCCCATATGTATGATACTTTGGCTACTTTAACTTGTAGTTACCTTGAAACTGTTTTTGAAAGTATATGCAATATAGTGATTAAAGCATGTGACTTATCATGTTGATTATGAAGGTATATGACACCATTGGAAGCAACAAAGTCGAGGATGAGTCATTTTCCAGGTACTTTTCAATTCTACTTTCTTCCATCTCTTACCTTTGTTTGTCCACAAAAAAGAAAGGGGGGGGAGATCCTGGTTTATGTTTGAGTCTTCAAATTGCATGTTGTTGTCTTTGTAGTTTCGTGTTTGTCTTGCAGTCTTTTAATATATTAGTGAACGACTTCATCTTTCAAGTTTAACATAAAACAACATGTTGCAACTGTGTAGTATGGATTAGATACCGGAGGTTACCTGTGGTGATTGGAAATTCATATCTTATGTATGATATTCACATTCTGGATTTCAAGTAAGAAAATTTAGTGATTAAGCAATTTGGAAAATGATCCTTTATATACAATATGTACTTATCTTTATGAAGAACCATGGCGATTGAGCTGCTAAGATTCTTCTCTATGTTTTGATTTTGACTTCTCTTTTTACATATGCAGAGACGATGATTGGTCCTTTGAAGGGAAGAGTAACACTCTTTCTTTCCCGTCATACTACATTGATGAAAATGTAATTATCCTACATAATCTTTTATGGTTTCTTCCTATATTGAAGTAATAGTAATATTCAATATAGCTTTAACTTGGGGAATCTGTTAAAATGCTTTTGTCAAGTGGAACAGATCTTTGGCATGACAATAAGTTAGAAGATGTCTTTGGTGAGGCACAATATTAGTTTGAACCAATTGCAGGTGTACTTTGATTCTTTGTCTAGGACAACATAAACTCCATGCAGAATGTAGTGTTATTTTATGAAGATAGAACTTATATGAACAATTTGCTTATTTTCATTTTGTCTGTGAACTCTTAGTAATAGGCATTCACCATAAAAACCTTACATAACTTTCTTTTTGTAGTCAGTTATCTGCTTGGATGGAGATGACTGCAAAGTTCGAAGTCTATCCACAATCTTTGAGGGAGATCCCAATCTCGATACATCAATTGCTTGTGACTCGTGTGATATATGGTAAACTTGAAACTTCTACCCCCCCCCCCCAATATGTCTGTATTTTTCTCAGTTTGTAAATATTTTTTTGTCATTGGGTAAGGTTCAAATTACCACTACTCAAGGTGACGGATCAGATTTACCGCTCATCTTTGATGTTTGAACCTGTCAGAGATTAGATTCCTAAATTAAAGAGATTGAGTAAGATTTGTAAATATCTTTTATATGTTAGGATCCCTATCTCTAAGGGATTGTTTTTACTAGAATTAGTCTCTTTCCTAGTTTAGAAGTTACCTAAGTTAAGACATAGGCTTGTATATTTATTTGAAAGTTTCCTGTATGTTATTGTGAGAAACAGAGTTTTTCTCTGTGTTTTTCTTATTATTCATTAGTGAAAGAGAGTCTATTATATAGACTTTTACAGAGGTGTTTAACACCAAGTGGTTAACCTATAGGATAAGACTTTTATCCTTTACAAAGATCAAATTTAAAATTCAAACTACTAGTTAAGATAAAGTAAAGATAACATACAACTCCTACTCTATCTAAAACTCTTACAACACACGGTTATGCATACTAACTAACACTCCCCCTCAAACTGTGTATATGTTGTATATACCCAGTTTGGATGTGAACTCATCAAAAATAACTCTTGGAAGTGCCTTAGTAAAGATGTCAGCTATCTGGCTTATGGTAGGAATATAGTTTAGCTGTGCAATACCACCATTCACTTTCTCATAGATAAAGTGCCTATCTATTTCAATGTGTTTGGTTCTGTCATGTTGCCTTTGGATTCTTAGCAATACTCATTCTTTGATTGGCTGTCACTATAGATCTCGAACTCGGTCTTTTCATCCAACACTAGCTCTTTGAGAAGCCTCTTTATCCACATTCCTTCACATATTCCAAGAGCTAATGCTCTAAATTCTGCCTCAAAGACTACTCCTTGACACCACAAAGATGCTTTTTGCTTCTCCAAGTAACCAAGTTGCCCCAAACATAAGCACAATATCCACTAACTGACCTTCTATCGGTGAGCTCTCCTTGACTTGAATCCATGTATACCTTCACATTCATGCGGAATTTTCTTGAAAATTAGCCCAAAGACACAGTGTGAATTTTAGGTACCTCGAGTACATTAAGCGCCTCCAAATGTTCTTCTTTCTAGGATCACTCATGTTTGGCTTATAACACTCTTTGAGTAGGCAATGTCGGCCTTGTTAGAGAAAGATAAATTAGTTTTCCAACTAACCGTTGATAGGATTCTTTGTCAACCTGGATTACCGACTTCCTCTTTGTTGAACTTCAACCACGGGTCCATGGGTGTCTCGGTGGCTTGCATCCAAGCATCCGGTTTCTGTAAGAAGATCTAGGATGTACTTCCTTTGATTGATGACTAAACCTTCTCTTGACCTTCCTACTTCCATACCCAGAAAATACCTTAGACTCCCCAAGTCCTTTGTTTCAAATTCTTGGGCAAGAACAATCTTCAAATTCTCAATTTTACGTACTATCATCCCCTGTAATAATTATGTCATCAACATACACAATTAATAAGGTTATTTTACCGATTCTTTGCAACCTTTTACGAACAGGTGTGATCGGCTGACTTTGTTTGAATCCATTCTTTACCATAGCCTTTGCAAACCTCTCAAACCAGGCCCTTGGAGATTGTTTAAGTCCATACTGATGATTTGTTGAGTTTGCACACTTTGTATTTCTATTTGTTTTACCTTCTAGACCAGGTGGTATTTGCATATATTCTTCCTCCTCGAGACTCCCATTGAGAAAGGCATTTTTGATGTCTAGTTGGTGTAATTTCAGTCCTTGTTTACAGCTATGGACAGTAAGATTCTAATAGTATTCAATTTAGCCACTTTGGTGCAAAGGTTTCTTGATAATCCACCCCATAGGATTGTGTAAAACCTTTAGCCACCAGCCTTGCCTTATACCTCTCAATGCTCCCATCTGAGTTGTACTTGATAGTGAAAACCCACTTGCATCCAACAGCCCTCTTTCCCTCTGGTAGATCTGTCAAACACCATGTCTCATTTTTCTCAAGTGCCCTTACTTCTTCCTCGATGACTTTCTTCCATTTGGGATTCTTCAAGGCCTCTCTCTCTTTGTTTTAGGAATCTCACACACTTTGTTTAGGCTGGTTGTAAAGGCCTTAAAATTGGGCTGAAGTTTACCATAGGCAACAAATTTGTTAATTGGGTGCATAGTACATTTTCTTACTCCTTTCTAATAGCAATAGGAAAGTCATCAAGGTCACTAGAATCTTGAGGAGGATGTTACCTTCAATCTCGTGATGTGAGGATTTAAGCCGGTTCAGTGACAACGGGACTTGAGTGCGGTTCTTGACAAGTGCTAGGCTGGTTATTTACTTCATTAGGGGCTCTTCTTCTCTGGTATACACCTTAAATTTGTATCTGTCATTTGTGAAATGCAGTAGGGAAATTTGTGCTCTGACCCTAGGTCTTTGGAAGAGGTGTTGTACAAGGACTTGGTGATTTGTTGGTATGAGGAGAGTGCATTTGTCGGCATAGTATTTTCTGTTCTGGTGGTTTTCAGGATAGGATATGAAAGGAATGTCAGTAGAGGAGAAATGATGGAAGGTGGAGGAACAAAGGGCTGAAATTCCTCATTTTTCTCCCCCGAAGTTGATCCCCGCAAAATATGGTTTATCCTCAAAGAAAGTGACATCAAAAGAGACATAGGTCTTTTTAGAAATAGGAGAATAGCATTTGTAACCCTTTTGACTAGAGGAATATCCTATAAAACACACACTGATTGATTTAGGGTCCAACTTCTATTTTTATCATGCACATGAACAAAAGCTGTGCTGACCAAATACCCTAAGAGGAATAACAGATGAAAGTGGTTTAAAGTGAGGAAAATGTTTGAATAAGACTTTGTTGGTCTTTGCAAAACCCAAGGTTTTATTGGGCATTCTGTTGATAAGGTAGGTGGCAGTAAGTAAGGCTTCCCCCCAAAGATATTTAGGTGCTTTGGCTGAAAAAAGAAGAGACCTCGTAACCTCTAGTAGATGTCTGTTTTTTCTTTCGGCAACACCATTTTGTTGTGGAGTATTGATACAGGAAGTAAGATGGAAAATGCCTTTTTCCCGAAAATAACACTCAAGAGATTGACTAAGGTATTCACTCCCATTATCACTCCTCACAACCTTAATACGTTTGTCAAACTGATTTTCAATCATTTGATAGAAAGTTTTGAAAATTGACGCAACTTCTGCCTTTTCCCTCATTAAGAAAGCCCAAGTAGTCCTAGAATAGTCATCAATAAAGGTAATAAACCACCTAGACCCAGACAAGCTTTTTACCTTAGATGGACCCCAAATATCACTGTGGATTATAGAAAAAGGAGATGTGGGTGTAAATGAGGAAGGAGCATATGTTTGCCTAGTATGTTTAGCAATTTGACATACTTCACAATTAAAAGAATGAGGCTTTTTATTGCTAAATAACTTGGGAAACAATTTTGAAAGATACACAAAATTTGGATGTCCTAGCCTAAGATGCCACAACATAATATCATCGGGGTTACTTAAAGAAGAAGATGAAGTCTTAAAACAACGTGAAATGAAGAAATCAAAGGTGGTAATTCATCAAGGATATAGAGACCATTGGATAGCCTAGCACTTTGCCAATCACCTTCTTGAGCCTTGTTCTGAAATACACACCCATTAATTCCAAAGTGAGCATCACATTTAGTATCTTGAACTAACTTACTAGCTGATAACAAGTTGTAGGCAAGATTAGGAACATATAGCATATGAGGCAAAACCAGTTTATCACCCACTTGAATAGTGCCACTTCCTTTTACTTGGGACGAGAGACCCATCCGCAACCTTGATGGAGGTTTTAGAGTTGCAATGGTTAAAGGTGCGAAATAGTGAAGGTTGCTGTCATATGGTCGAGAGGCACAGAATCTATAATCCAGGATAGAGGATTTGAAGTGGCCAAACAGGAAATTCTACCTTCACTAGTGATAAAGCGGTTGTGGAAGATTTAGAGGTGAGATGGCCAAAAAACTGTTGAAGGTAATTGTTCCCATTTAGTTTGTAGGATGTGATTGGGAAAGAGAGGCATCCGAGATCCGAAATTGGATGCACGAGAGTTATTTTGGGAACTAATTTCTGATGTGTTGGTTTGAAAAAAGGCCATGGAAATTAAGCAAAGGAGAAAACGAGAGAGATAGGATCGGCTCCTAAAGCGATACCATGTGAGAAAGCAGAGTTTTTTCTCTGTGTTTTTCTTATTATTCATTAGTGAAAGAGAGTCTATTATATAGACTTTTACAGAGGTGTTTAACACCAAGTGGTTAACCTATAGGATAAGACTTTTATCCTTTACAAAGATCAAATTTAAAATTCAAACTACTAGTTAAGATAAAGTAAAGATAACATACAACTCCTACTCTATCTAAAACTCTTACAACACACGGTTATGCATACTAACTAACAATTATGTGTGAGAGAAATACAATAAAATTCATTGCTTTTGACATGGTATCAGAGACACTTGTTTTTTGGTCTTAATTCTCTTGTTGAACAGTTTCTTTTAGTTCGTATCATCCCTTGAGAGAGTAGGGTATTTGATTGACAAAATATGGACGATGAGGTTGATTACAAGTGAAGATCAAACTGCTCAAGGAAGCACAATGAGTGAGGGAAATCACTCTAATCCAATAGGTGACTTACAAAACATACAAGCTGCCTATAGATTAAATGGTAAGAACTACCTTAAGTGGTCACAATTGGTTCGAACCTTCCTAAAAGGAAGGGGTAAACTCAGTCATCTCCTTGGAATGGGTCCTAAAGAAGGAGATCCCAGATTCGAGGCTTGGGATGAACAAGACTCATTAGTTATGTCTTGGTTAAGGAATTCAATGGTGCCTGAAATTAGTGATAACTGCATGTTTCTTAGAACTGTAAAACAAACCTATTTGAAGGTTCGAGATGCTGCCCAGATTTATGAAATCAAGAGCAAGATTTCAGCCACCAAATCGGGAAACAAATCAATTACAGAATATTCTAATCTGTTGCAGAATCTTTGGCAGGAAATGTACCACTATCAATGTATTCAGATGAAATGCAGTGAGGATGCAACAATTCTAAAGAGGTTTGTCGAAAAAGATAGGATTTACGATTTTCTTGTTGGACTAAATATAGAATTTGATGCAGTGAGAGTCCAGATTCTAGGAAAAGATCTGCCCTCATTAAATGAAACTATTTCTATTATTCGTGCTGAAGAAGGAAGAAGAGGATTGATGGTGGTTGAAAAGAATCAGATAGAAAGTTCAGCCTTGGTTACTAGGGCGGTTCCTGAAGGACCAACACGTCTGGAACAACAAAATATTGAAGGCAGACCAGAAGCAACAAGGACTGTGAACAAGGACTCTTTATGGTGTACTTACTGCAAAAAACCTCGCCACACCAAAGAAAAATGCTGGAGGTTACATGGTAAGCCTCAGTCAGCAAGTAAGAACTTCACAGAGAAAGGAAGCTTTGCAAGGGGACAGAGCAGAGCTTATGCAATCAAACAGGTGGCTAAGGAGTCAGATGAACAATCTGTTGAGTTTAATCGAGAAGAAGTAGAAAAATTGAAGATCCTACTGGAATCTTTAGAAAAACCATCCTCTACAGGTACATGCAATCTGGTTTTTTCAGGTATATCCTTTTCCTTTTCTCAGGACTCTAATGCCTTGGAATCATCCACCCACATACCTACCCAAAACTCCTGGGTAATTGACTCAAGAGCCACTGATCATATGACTAATTCATCACTAAAATTCCTCACCTACACACCCTGCCCTAGCAACAAGAAAATCACAGTTGCAGATGGTACTATGGTGACAGTTGCTGGTCAAGGAGATATAGCCATTAGCAAAACACTACTGCTTAAAAATGTCCTACGTGTGCCAAAACTATTTACTAGCCTTATTTCTATTCCGAAGATTATCAAAGATACTAACTGCAGTGTTTTGTTTTATCCTACACAATGCATTTTTCAGGAGCAAGAAACGAAGAGGATGATTGGGCGTGCTAGGGAAATAAATGGCCTATACTACCTTGAAAATCTTGGTGGACCAGCTAGAGTTTTGATTACTCAACCATTGTCTTTTTTATCCGAATCTACAACCAATAAAGACCAAATCTGGCTACATCATTTTTGCCTTGGTCACACACCTTTTAGACTTTTAAAAACTATGTTTCTCTCCTTGTGTAAATCCTTAAATATTGAAGAATTTCATTGTGAAGTTTGTGAACTTGCAAAGCATAAACGTTCTTCTTTCCCAACAAGTAATAACCAGACCAATAGTCCCTTTACTCTTATTCACAGTGATGTTTGGGGGCCTTCTACTATCCCTAACATAACTGGAGCTAGATGGTTTGTGTCTTTTATAGATGATTGTACTAGGGTTACTTGGATTTACCTACTGAAACAAAAATCAGATGTTACCTCTACCTTTAAAAATTTCTACACCATGGTTAAGACTCAGTTTGGGACTGAAGTAAAGAGAATCAGATCAGACAATGCCGAGGACTACTTTAACCAAGTCCTATCCCCTTATTTCTTAGAAAAAGGTATAATCCACGAATCCTCTTGTGTAAATACTCCCCAACAGAATGGAGTAGTAGAAAGAAAGAATGGACATCTTCTTGCCATGACTAGAGCTCTTTTATTTCAAAACAAGGTCCCTAAAAGGTACTGGGGGGAGGCTGTGTTAACTGCCACTTACATAATAAACAGACTACCCACTAAAGTCCTTGCATCCCAAAGTCCCCTTCAAACCCTTACAAATTTCTTTCCCAATTTCAATCCATCTTTTAACCTAAAACCGAGGGTATTTGGGTGTGTTGCTTTTGTTCACATCTATTCTCAAAGCAGAGGTAAACTTGATCCAAGTGTTGTGAAATGTATATTCATTGGCTATTCCTCAACTCAAAAGGGCTACAAGTGCTACCACCCACCTACAAGGAAATACGACACCTCTGCCGATGTCACTTTTGTTGAAAAAGAGAGTTATTTTAGAGTCCTTTATCTTCAGGGGGAGATATCTTTTAGGGAAGATAAGGATGCAGATTTGTTTTTACTTCAGCCCCTTATTGATCTTTCTACTCATACTCCTACCCCTATATATCCTACTCCATCTTCTCCTACTCCATCTTCTCCTCACTCAGAACCTAATACTCCTACTCCTCAAACTCTTCAAACAAACATTAGTACCCCACAGTCCAATATTCAAGGCACTACTTGTCCCCTAAGGACCTATTCGAGGAGGAAGGCACCTATGCAGATTCAATCATCCCCTTCTCCTGCTCCTGCTCCTGCTCCTGCTCCTATACAATTTGAGGTACATTCTGAAACTCCCTCAGAACAAAATGAGGCTGAAAATGCTATATCTGCTTCTGATTTTGAATTTCCCATTGCTATTAGAAAAGGAAAAAGAACCTGCACCACCAAACACCACTCCTATTTGTTTATAACCTACAAAAACCTATCTCCTAATCACAGAGCCTTTCTTACTAGCCTAAATGACATTACTACTCCTAAAACAGTATCCGAGGCATTAGAAAATGAGAACTGGAAAAAGGCTATGAAAGAAGAAATGGAGGCACTAGAGAAGAATAATACATGGGATTTAGTGAAGCTGCCAGAAGGGGAGAAAACAGTAGGATGCAGATGGGTGTTTACTGTCAAGTATAAGTCAGATGGTTCTTTGGAAAGGTACAAAGCAAGATTGGTGGCAAAGGGGTGCTCTCAAACCTATGGAATCGACTATCTTGAAACATTTGCCCCGGTTGCAAAGATGAACACAATGAGGTCCTACTTTCCTTAGCAGCTATTCAGGGATGGAGTTTGCAACAGTTTGACATTAAGAATGCCTTCTTGCATATGGACCTTGAAGAGGAAGTGTACATGGATATTCCACCTAGATTTGGTTCGAATACTGGACAGACAGTTTGCAGATTGAAGAAAGCTCTATATGGACTAAAGCAGTCTCCAAGAGCTTGGTTTGAAAGGTTTACTAAAGTAATGCTAAGACAAGGTTTCAAACAAAGTCAGGGTGACCATACTCTGTTCGTGAGACACTCTCCTTCAGGGGGAGTAACTGTACTATTGGTGTATGTGGATGATATAATTGTTACAGGAAACGATTCTGAAGGAATTGATAGTTTAAAGAAGTGTTTTATAAAAGAGTTTGAGGTGAAGGAGCTTGGAAGATTAAAATACTTCCTTGGTATTGAGGTGGCACACTCACAGCAAGGAATTTTTATATCTCAGCAGAAGTATACTTTGGACTTGCTGAAAGAAACTGGAAAATTAGGATGTAAACCAGCAGAAACTCCTATAGAAGTCAATCACAAGCTTGGAGAGACAAAGGAGGATGATATGGCAGTTGACAGAAGTTCATTTCAGAGACTCGTGGGAAGGCTTATCTATTTGTCACACACCAGACCAGACATAGCATATGTTGTTGGAGTTGTGAGCCAATTCATTCACAATCCTAAGGAATCACACCTAAGGGCTGTAGTCCAAATTTTGCAGTACTTGAAGGGCACACCAGGCAAAGGAATTCTGTCTAGAAGAGGGGGGAACTTGACTCTGGAAGCATACACAGATGCAGACTATGCAGGATCCATAAGTTATAGAAGGTCAACCTCAGGCTATTGCACTTTCTTTGGAGGAAACTTAGTTACTTGGAGAAGCAAAAAATAGAATGTGGTGGTTAGATCCAGTGCAGAAGCTGAATTTCGAGCCATGGCATTGGGAATTTGTGAGTTATTATGGCTGAAGATGATTTTAGAGGACTTGAAGGTAAAATGGAATGGACCAATAAAGCTATACTGTGATAACTGTAAGTTGACAGAACAGGAAGAAACAAAATTTTATATTCTATATTCTGTTATTGCTCAATAAAATTTACATCTCTCGATACACACTTATATAGGCTCTAGGTCTTTTAGTACATTAAGAAGACCTTCTCAAGATAACTTTTAGTTCTAATCTACTAAGTTGATAGACTCTAACTACAATAAGGAGTCCTACTAAGGATAAAATCTAATCTATTAGGGAGATAAACTTTAAGTAGGATAATTACTACATTATTTACAAAAGCTGAAATTTCTCTCGGATAACTCACTCCCCCCTCAAGTGGAGAATATACATTGTATAGTCCCGGCTTGAATAAGAACTTATCAAAGAGAGCTTTTGGCGGGGCTTTCGTAAGGATATACGCCACTTGTTCTTCTGTAGGAACATAGGTTAAAGAAGCTACTCCACTTGTAAGCTTTTCTGCAATAAAGTGTCTGTCGATCTCAACATGCTTGGTCCTGTCATGTTGAATTGGATTTCTGGCAATCTGAATTGTAGATTGGTTATCACAGAACACTTCAAACTTCTCGTTTTGAACCATGCCTAGCTCTTTTAGAAGCTTCATTAGCCAGATTCCTTTACAAATTCCAAGAGCTAAAGCTCTGTATTCTGCTTCTGCACTACTCCTTGATACAACAGTTTGCTTTTTGCTCTTCCAAGTCACAAGATTACCCCACACAAAAGAACAGTAACCACTTGTTGACCTTCTATCAGTCAATTCACTTGCCCAGCTGGAGTCTGAATAAACCTTGACTGTTTTATCAAGGGTCTTTTTAAATATTAAACCATGTCCTGGTGTACCCTTTAGATACCTTAGTATCCTGGTAGCTGCTTCCATATGCTCTTGTCTCGGATTTGTCATGTGTTGACTGATAATATTCACAGCAAAGGTTATATCTGGCCTGGTCAAGGATAGATAAATCAATTTTCCAACTAATCTCGAAAAAGTCCCTTGTCCGCCTTTGGACTAGACCCATCTTTGCTAAACTTTAGGCCTGTGTCCATAGGAGTATCGGTTGGTTTACTGCCCAACATTCCGTCTCTGTGAGTAAGTCAAGAACATACTTCCTTTGGTTGATTACGGACCTTTGCTTGATCTAGCCACCTCCATGCCTAGGAAATATCTAAGCTTTCCTAGGTCCTTCATCTCGAATTCTTTATTCAAAAGAGATTTTAAGTGGCTTATTTCTTCTTCATCATCTCGATTACAATAATGTCATCCACGTATACTATCAAAAGAACTTTTCTTTTTTTTGGAGTTACCTTAGAAAACAAGGTATGATCTGCTAGAGACTGTTTGTATCCATTTTCGAATTACTCTAGTGAACCTATCAAACCGGGCTCTTGGTGATTGCTTTAACCCATAAAGTGATCTGTCCGACTTGCAAACTTTCGCCTATTCTCTTGGACTCTAAACCAGGAGGAATCTTCATAAAACTTCTTCTTCTAGTTTCCCATTAAGAAATGCATTCTTAATGTCAAGTTGATGAAGTTTCAGTACAATTAATGACCAAACTCAACGGGACTCGGCGGTGTTCAACTTAGCAACCGAGCAAAAGTTTCCTTATAGTCTATTCCAAAGGTCATGTAAAACCCTTGGCCACCAATCTTGCTTTGTACTGTGCACACTCCCATCCGAATTGTATTTGATAGCAAACACCCATTTGCATCCCTTTGGTTTCTTGCCTTGTGGAAGATCGGTTATGGTCCAAGTGCCATTTTTTTCTAGTCTTTGTAATCTCCTCCTCAACAGCTTTCTTCCACTTGGAGTCTCTTAAGGCTTCTTCAATAGTCTTGGGAATCATTTCTTCATCTAGACAAGTGTAAAAGCTTTAAAAGAGGGCATCAGATTGCTATAAGCAACATATCTCTGAATAGGATGCTTTGTACACTGTCTTACCCCTTTCCTTTTAGCAATAGGCAGAATTTCAGGTTCAAGTAAATGAGGAGAAATTTCAACATCATTACCTCCTTTATCCTCATAGGCAATTTGGACTAAAGTCCAATTCTCGGCAGTGTCGATTGCAACACGTCTCTGGAATGGCTTTCTTTTTTCTGTATATATACCAGAATGGTTAGTGGGCTGAGCAGTTGATTTAGGTGAAGTATGTAGAGGTGTAGTGTTAGAAACAGGGGTATCGGGTTTTAAAAAATTACGAGGCTTCACAAACAAAGGAGCTATAGGTAAAGAAGGTGAAAAAGAAGGAACTGATTTGTTAGGAGACTGAAATTATCCCAACACTCCCCTGATTTTCAGTCTTAGGAAAATAAGGTACTGTTCAAAGAAAGTGAGATCCAAAGAGACAAAAACTTACGAGAAGGAGGGTGATAACATTTGTAGCCCTTCTTAAGTGAAGAATATCCAACGAAAAACACACTTTGCAAAGCCCTAGGATCTAGTTTGGAACTTGAAGGATGTGGATTTTAGAAAACAAAGACACCCAAACGTCTTTAAGGGAAGATTAGATGACATACGTTTAAAAGTAGGATAATTTTCCAAGAAAACATCTCTAGGAGTTCGAAATGCAAGACTTTGCTAGGCATTCTATTTATAAGATATGTAGTGTTAATAAGGCTTCCCCACAAATATTTTGGAACAGCATGGGTGAATAATAAGGCTCGGATAACCTCTAATAAATGCCTATTTTTACGTTCAGCAATCCCATTTTGTTGTGGGGTATCTACACAAGAACTAAGATGTAGTATACCTTTAGTCCGAAAAAATCTCCTAAGGCGGTAGTGAAAAACTCTCCCCATTGTCGAGTGAAACATTTTTATTTTGCTATCAAACTGAGTAACCACCATTTCATAAAACCTTGCAAAAATAGAAGCAACGTCAGATTTTTCTTTAAGAAGGTAGGTCCAAGTAAGTCTGCTATGGTTATCAATAAAAGTCACAAACCACCTACTCCCTGTAATATTCTTCACTCGAGAAGGACCCCAAACATCACTATGAATGAGTGTGAATGGTTTAGAGGGTTTATGAACAGATGGTAAATATAAAGATTTGGTTTGTTTTGCAAGTGGACAGATATGGCATTTAAAAGAATTTGGATCTTTATTAACAAACAAATCAGGAAACATTTTTCTAAGATAGTGAAAATTGGGGTGACCTAACCGAAAATGCCATAACATTTTAGTATCTAATCGTCCTAAAGAAGTAAAGCAAGAAGGAGAATTTGAAATAGAAGATGAATATTTTCCATGAAGGATATAAAGACCATGTTGCAAGCTAGCACGCCAATTATTTTCCTCGAATCCGATTCGCAAAAAACATGTAGAATCGATAAACCTTAAGGAGCAGTTCAAGTCTTTAGAAATTTTGCTCACCGATATCAAGTTGCATGCGAGGTCAGGGACAAATAACACATCCTTAAGGATCAAATTACCATCTAACGAAACAGAGCCCGTCCCTTTGATGGGAGATAGAGAACCATCTGCAGTTTTAATGGAAGCTTGAGAAGAAGACTTTTTAAAAACAGAGAATAAAGCCCTATTACCAGTCATGTGGTGGAGGCCCCGAATCAATAATCCAATTTTTGCTGACGGGTAGAAAACAAGAGCGATGGAGGAGGCTTTGTCTTTGGACACCATCATGTACTAGGGCTAGATTTCCTTCACTTTGCTGCCATTAAATTTCTTTGAGCGATTCTTTGCAGTTCCAGCATCTGTTGTTTTGTAAAGCCACTTTGTTGATTAGAAATAATGAAGAGAACACATTATTTGAAAAATCTGCCATCTTGTGATCGAGGTTGAGGAGGCGCATCTCACTCGATGTTGATTGAGGATGATTTTCCGTGAGAAGAAAATTATGATAGGATCGAAATTAGACTGATACCATGTAAGTTGAGCAGGAAGAAACAGAATTTTATATTCTATATTCTGTTATTGCTCAATAAAATTTACATCTCTCGATACACACTTATATAGGCTCTAGGTCTTTTAGTACATTAAGAAGACCTTCTCAAGATAACTTTTAGTTCTAATCTACTAAGTTGATAGACTCTAACTACAATAAGGAGTCCTACTAAGGATAAAATCTAATCTATTAGGGAGATAAACTTTAAGTAGGATAATTACTACATTATTTACAAAAGCTGAAATTTCTCTCGGATAACTCACAATAACAAGTCAGCAATCAACATTGCTCATAATCCAGTTCAACATGACAGAACAAAACATGTTGAAGTGGCTAGACATTTCATAAAAGAGAAACTTGATAGTGGCTTAATCTGTACTCCCTATGTGACCACTGGAGATCAAGTTGCAGATATACTTACCAAGAGACTACTTGGTAAGTGTTTTCAGAAGTTAACAGACAAGTTGAGGATGGAAGACATCCATGCCCCAGCTTGAAGGGGAGTGTCAGAGATTAGATTCCTGAATTAAGGAGATTGAGTAAGATTTGTAAATATCTTTTATATGTTAGGATCCCTATCTCTAAGGGATTGTTTTTACTAGAATTAGTCTCTTTCCTAGTTTAGAAGTTACCCAAGTTAAGACATAGGCTTGTATATTTATTTGAAAGTTTCCTGTATGTTATGTGTGAGAGAAATACAATAAAATTCATGGCTTTTGACAGAACCAGTACAATTTTATCGCTTGTACTTTCTAATTTGGTTAAAATGGTTCAAAAGTTTACTGTAAAAGAATATTACCTTAGAAAATAAAAGACCATTTTTAACCAAGTAGAAACTATAGTGCCAAAATTGTAACATTGACCAATAAGTTTGATTCATCTCCCTAACTCTAAGTATTGTAGTAGATTTGGATCTTATCCCTTTCTCATTATTATTACTTAGATTTTATGTGTTCTGTGTTTTTCTTTCTCTTTGTTTTAGCTTCTTCTAGTTGTAGGTGGGTAATGTTAAGTTGTAATGATGTATTGATGTTATCTCTTAATTGTTACTCTACTTGGAATGGTGACAGTAGATTTGGACCTTTTCCTTTACCATTATTTATTTCTTTGATTTTAGGTGTTATGTGTTTTCCTATTACTTTGTTTTAGCTTCTTGTAGTTGTTGATTGGGTAATGTTAATTTGTAATATTGTTAACTCTTAATTGTTTCTCAACTTGGAATGGTGACAGGTACCATGCTTTTTGTGTGGGGTTTGATACTGAAGGCACATCAGAAGACACTTGGTTATGCCCAAGGTAGATTTGAAAAAGAGTGATTACTGTGGGTTGGTGTTGCATTTTAGCCAATATGCATAGAATCTTGTGAGAGGTTAGGTCATATATTTTTGTTGGAATTGACTAGGTTGAAGTAGTGCCTTTTACACTAACTGGTAGCAACTCAATATCACTGAGTGGGAATAGATATCTGAATTAGTTCAAAGTTGTGTGCTCTCTTGGTTCAAAATTCTTAAGTTTGATGTTGTAATGTGGTTTATGGTGTATTTAACTTAATTTTCAACCTATATCAGTCCATCCAGTAACTTTTAAATGTCTATGTTCCACTTTTCTTTCTAACATTTATGATCTTGTCTTTACTTTATTATAGATGTGTACTAAATCAAGCTTCAGAAAAATCTGATTTGATTCCTGAAAAAACAAGCACCCAGCATGATCCAAAGATTACTAATGGTGAATATGTGGCGGAGTCCTTTTTCTCTGGGAAGTTGTCTGTTTCTGTTGCGGATACCGGTGATACAGATGTTGTTGTCTCAATGGTTGGAGGGAATCAGTGGACTGAAGAGACAAGTGAAAACCTTTTGTCGATCCTTGAAGTCAGCAATGGCCAGAAAATTGAGCTATCTAGCTCTAAAGACAATTGCTGTGATGCAGAAAAGGCATCATGTGATAAGAGCACTATTCAACCAAGCTTGGAGGGCCAGGAGCTGGAGCTTTCTTTATCACATAATACATTCTCAACTTCACTTTCAACTTCTTCAGTGCACAGTGAATTCAAGACAAGTAAAGCTTCAGATACAATAAAAGAAGCAAGCGGATCAGATGGTGCTGGAAACACCTATGGAAAGTCACTGAACAAATCCTACACAAGGAACCAGTTATCTGAAATCAAATCCAGTGTTGGTCTTAATCTTGGTTTATCAATAGGCGCATTTCTGTCTGGTAAGTTAACTATGTAGGAGCTGTTTTTATCTTTTATAATTCATAGCAGTGTCATTACAGCATAGACCTCAAGTTTAATATATTATACACGTTTCACAACATTTCAACATTGTGCTTACAGTTGATGATGATGTGAAAAGCAATGGAAGCAAAGACCTGGTGAACTTAGAGTTTGAGCATCAGAGTCACATGAACGAACTGTTGCCAATAGGTAAATATGAAAGTTATCTTGATGCATTCTTCCTGCCTTGATACATGTTCTCTCTTGTTCAAGTATTTACCTTACAGGTAGTTATGTAAGATACTTTTAAGCAATTCATGTAAGTATAATGCAAACTGCCTTCTTGACTGCTTTCAGATGAGAAAACTGAACCTGTTAACAAGGAAAATGCTGGCACTATTACTGGTTTAAGAAGGAAGAATCCTTATTTCAGGTTGCTTCTCTTTCAATACGTCCATTGTCTTCACACACTCACGCATACTCGCATATGTACCTACCTACCTACATATATACATACATATATATGTATATATATCATGTGTTCTTTGACAAATAATGCTTCGATATATGTTGTTTAGAATTCGTTATATTTTACCTATGTCACTACTCGCTAGTGGCTATATACCTTTTGCTTTTGTCTTTTAGGGTGTGAGTGGATGGGAAATATTTCTTTTGTGCAAATAGTACTTCTGTTTATGTTGCTTAAATTTTGTGATACCTATGCTGCTAGTTTATTGTTCTCGTCTCTTTTTTTCTAGGGGTGGTGGGTGTGGGTGGGGAAGTTTTGCTGTTGGTTTGTTCTTTAAGTTGGATACTTCTCTAAATTTATTTTCTTGTTTTAAAATTTTGCATTCTTAACTTTGCTTAAAATTCATGATTTCTTATCCTGTTCCTTGATATGCATTAGGAGTGATGATGTTATAAGTTCTGATGGTGAAGAAACCAAATGTAAGGAGACTGAAGCTTTGGTGAAGAAAATTAGGGTTGAGCCGTTGGTTCACATGGCACATGATTGCAAAGTTGATACATCTGTACTCGGTGATACAACAAAGTGCTCCACCCTTAAAGCAGTTTCCAGAGATGGCAAGATCAAAAATCATCCAGAAAAGAAAGATTCCATTACTGATGTAATGAGTATTGTTCAGGGAACAAGTCGAAGAACTTCTACCAAGGGGCTTGGATGTCGAAATCCTACTGACAAATCCTTGAAAAGAGAAAACTTGGTTGGCTTGAGGGTAAAAAAAATCATGAGAGCATCCGAGGATAAGGAGGCATCTACTGTTGTGCAAAAATTAAGAAAAGAAATTAGAGAGGCGGTCCGTAACAAATCCACTAAAGAAATTGGAGAAAACCTTTTTCACCCACAACTTCTTTCTGCTTTCAGAGCTGCTATAGCAGTACCAAAAACTGAAACTGTAAAAAAGTTATCGCCTTCGGCTATTAAGATGAAGAAATCCTTGTTGCAGAAGGGTAAAGTACGTGAGAATTTAACAAAGAAAATTTATGCAGATTCTAATGGAAGGCGGAAACGTGCATGGGACCGGGACTGTGAAGTTGAATTTTGGAAGTATCGCTGCACGGGAGCATCAAAGCCTGAAAAGATTGAGACTTTGAAGTCGGTTCTTGATCTCCTAAGAAACAATGCGGAGGGCTCAGAGAAGTGGCCAACATCCGAGTGCCCAGCATCCAACCCCATTCTTTCCAGATTGTATTTAGCAGATACATCTGTTTTCCCACGAAAGGATGACATAAGGCCCTTGTCTGCGCTTAAAGCCACTGGTAGTTCTGTACAGAGCAGAGAACAAGGCATTGAAGGAAAAAATCCCGTAGCATCTCTTGATCATTCAGTAAAAAGTACTGAAGCAAACAAGGTTTCATCAAAGGTTGGTGTTCTATTGACTGATCTTAAAGGAGCTAAGACAGGTGTTTTGAAATCAAAAGGTACTGCTACTTCTAGTAAAGTTGATTCCAATAATGGTTCAGAAGGGTCTTCAACAAGGAATTCTAAAGTTGAATCACACAAGGAAGTGGTTGCGAAGTCTGATGACGTAAAGGTTGATAAAAGAAAATTGGCCATGGCAGTGCTTGCAAGGAAAAAGGCTGCAGAGAGAAAAAGTGGAACACAGGAAAGAGAGGAGGACAATGCAACACTTAAAGGAAACTACCCCTTGCTAGTATGTGGAGACGGAATCTTTGGTTAACAATTTTCTATGGACTTGTTTTGTTATATATATATATATATATACATATATATCTGAAGGTTTTTGCTGTAAAAACTTGCTCATTTTTCCTTTTTTCCCCCTTCTGATTGCTGCAAACAGGCTCAGCTACCAGTGGACATGAGGCCATCACCGGCACCCAGTCGGCATAATAAAATCCCCATATCTGTTAGGCAGGTAGGTAGTGCCTTGCATTGCATATTTCTTTTCTTACAATCATGCTTGCATATCCTGTTTTTAGTGGTATTTTACCCTCCTCTTTTAATCTTTGGATACAAAAATTAGAGAAGTGTGGCTGGAGGTGGATAAAATGTAAATCGTTTATTTGTATAGGCACAGCTTTACCGCCTTACTGAGCACTTCTTAAGAAAAGCAAACTTGCCGATCGTTCGCAGAACTGCAGAAACAGAGTTGGCTGTTGCTGATGCAATTAATATTGAAAGAGAGGTTGCTGATAGGTCAAACAGCAAAGTAGTATATCTGAACTTGTGCTCCCAGGAGATATTGCATCGTTCAGATGACAGGTGTGTTGGAGCTAAAGAATCAGATACTTCATCTCCTTCAGAAATCTCTATTAATAGGAAAGACCAAGGTTCTGATGCATGTTCGACAGACCCTGTGGTTGTGGAAGCACTTAGAAAGGCAGGCCTTTTGTCTGATTCCCCTCCAACTAGTCCACTTCATAAAACTGAGGTCCCCAACGAAGTAGATGATTCTTCTGCAAAAATCATGGAAGAGGAGCCTGATAATATATTTGAGATGGATTCTCATTTGGAGGAAGATATTTATGGTGATTTTGAGTATGATCTAGAGGATGAAGATTATATTGGTGTTACTGCTGAAAAGGCTCTTAAGGTGCAACCTGAAGAAAGTGCGTCAAAAATGAAAGTAGTATTCTCAACTGTAAAATCAAATAGCCTTGCAGATGCAGAGGACCATGAGAAGTTGGGGAATATTGTAGAACCTGATTACTCATCCTGTTTGCCGAAGAATAACAATGATGATGGGATTGATAGGTCTTGTGCAGCTCTGGAACCCTTACCTGATGAGGCAGTTGAAGAGCTTTCCAATGCAGAATGTGAAGAATTATATGGCCCAGACAAAGAGCCGCTAGCAAACAAATTTTCGGAAGCACCCCAAAAGATACATGGATTGATTGATGCAGAACTTCCTGTCGAGAACACAGCTAATAAAGATAACAGAACTGAACCAGGAAGTGCGAGCAAGGAAGAAAATAAAGTTATTGACCCTCTTGGTCATGGCTCATCTGGTAGAGAAAGTACCGCTGATCAAATTCAAACAGGTGAAAAGGTTAAATACAAAGATAAAAAATCAAATATGGAGACAGACAAGCCGGCTGATGGTGCTAATCGTGTATCCAAGAAGGTATTACGCAACACATCTTTTTGTTTCTTTTCTTCCCCAATCCATGCAGTATAATGTTCTCGGTTACTATAGTATTTACTTCTCCAAACACAGGGCCATTGATTCTTTTTAAGGGTTTGTTCTCTTCAGACTTGCATTCTGCTGCTCATGCTTGTAATGCTTTGCAGGTGGAGGCATACGTCAAAGAACATATCCGGCCACTCTGTAAGAGTGGTGTGATAACTGCTGAACAGTACAGGTGGGCCGTGGCAAAAACCACCGATAAGGTTATGAAATACCACTTGGATGCCAAGAATGCCAATTTCTTAGTGAAGGAAGGTGATAAGGTAAAGAAACTTGCTGAGCAATATGTTGAGGCAGCCCAACTAAAGGAGACAACCGATACCTTGTGACGACATCCATTTCCACACTTTCATCTAGTTGGTAAGACCTCTTGCATATTTCTCTTAGAGCCTACACACCCGTCCCCTCTGTCTTTGGTCAGTAAATTGTGGATGATTTAGGGTCTGTCTCGAGGGATACAGTCCGACAGAAACTGGCATATGTTAAAGAGTGTTCTTAAAGAAACTTGATTTTTAGGCCTGCCTTGAATGTCTATTTGCCCTTAGAACCACGGCTCTTGAGATTTATGTTATTAGGCCAAGGTAAGTTGTCGAGAGATTGTAAATTTGCTGCCGAGATCATAATCAGCAATGGCGACATGTGCTCAATGTACGTTATCAGAGCATGGATGGAGCATCTCTCATTCGAAAAAGAGTCGAGAAACGATTTCGACAATTTCTCTAATGTTTTGGACCATGCATTTGAATATTTAGTTTTGAATTTCGTGTGAGAAATATATGCAAATAAAATTAGATAAAAATTTAATTAAATATCTAAAATTATAAACATATGAATTTCAGTTGTTTTAAATGAATACAAATTTTAAATTCCGAGTTCGTGAATCTGAGTAATGATCATTCATATTTTATTATAAAATGTATGCTATTATTTTAAATTTCAAATTTAGATTTCGAAATTTAAATATATGGTGTTTGAAGTAAATATAGTTCGAGTTGAATAAGGAAAAAGAAAGCTGCTGCCCATTTGTTAACATCCTTGGAGGTTGCTTTTTGTTGTTGGTTCCCATCGGCAATGCTCACCCTTCCTCTTAACCTCTAAATGTCAGCCATTGATATTGCCAATGCCAGCTTGGAATCCTGATTCACCGCCACGGAAATGATCATGAGATCAAATCTAAATAGAATAAAAAAGTTATTGTTAAATTAAAATCTAAAAATTGATTAGGGTTTAATTAACTTTAACATCGAAATTAGCAATGATTTAAGAAGTATTTCAGCCAAAAGAATAGCAATGTTTGCTTATTTGGCTATGTTAAAAATTGACAAAGAGCTAACAAGTACTTGTACTGAAAAATAAAGATCAAAGCTTAATTTATCTAAAATAGGACCTAGGAAATAGTTACATCCAAAATTTTTAGCGGAGACGAGACTTAATTTATATAGTTTTAAAACTTAAAAAGGAACCTAAGATGTAGGTGAGCCGAAAATTTTAAGGGGGGCTTCAAACCTGGCTTCGTTCGTGCTAACTCATGTAGATAGACACTGCTACGTTAAATTTCTTGGCCGTGAGCTCTCAAAATGTGTTTCATTATTGATCCATATATCTTGTATATCTGTTAGCCAAAAAAAAAAAAAATACAACGGTTTTATGTAAAGGTGGCTAATTACATTTCTATCAATAGGTCACAAACTAGGTTAGGAACAACGTCAAATAAATATATCTAGAAATTATGAAGAAATTTTTATCTTGACCATACTATAAATTACCAGGTTAGTTTTACTTCTTATCCATTTAATCTCTGTTATTCAACTTTTTCTAGAATTTAGAAATACTAAATAAATAACTAGTTTGTGAATCAATAAAATAAAATAACATAAAAGTGCATGAGAAAAGTTATCCAAATTTGAAATGTTGGTATAATTATTATTTTACCCACAATAATAATAATTGTTCCGAAGAAATCTTCGAAGTGATTCCAGAGAGTGTCTTAAGGGTTGACAACGATTAGAGAATTCTCGGAAAAAGAAAATTACAGTTGCAGTCTTTCATCTAGGTGCCGCCAAAGTACCGGACCCGGATGATTTTTCGAACATTTTCTACCATTCCTTTTAAAAAACCGTCTAAACCGATGTCTTTCAAATGGTGAAGCAGTTCTTTTAGGAAGGAAAAATGCCAAAATAGACAAATTGTACCAATACAGGTCCTTATACCAAAGAATTCCTCACAGAGGAAATTGGTCATTATCGGCCTATCAGCCTTTGTAACTTCTCATACAAGATTGTTTCCATAATTCTTGCTTCGCGACTTAAAGGCTTGCTCTCGTCGATAATTTCTCAAGAACAAACCGCCTTTGTCGAAAGAAGGTTAATTCAGGACAACATTTTGGTGGCTTATGAAGTTTTTCATGCTCTCAAAAAAATAAGAAAGGCCGAAATGGTTACATGCCTTAAAGCTTGATCTCGCTATAGCTTTTGATCGAGTTGATTGGGCCTTTATTGAAAATCTATTGAGGAAAATGAATATTTACTCTTGGTGGATTGAGCGCATCATGAAATGTGTCTTCTCCATCATTCTCTATTGTCATGAACGGCGAAAGAGAAAATGAATTCAAGCCTACACAAAGATTGAGGCTAGGTGATCCTCTTGCTTCTTTCCTTTTCATTGTTGTTGTTAATGTCTTTTCTCTCCTTTGGCACAAAGAACTTGAGAATCATTCTCTTTTGGGTTTTTGCATTGGAAAAATGTGTCTGATGCTAAGTCATCTCTTCTTTGCCGATGAAGCTGACGAAAAAAATTGTAGAAGCATTTTGAGGGTCATTGATATTTTCTCCAAAGCAAGCGAACAAGTTGTTAATTTTAACAAGACATCGATCTTCTTCTCACCTAATGTTAATACTCGAGCCCAAAAGATGCTTTGTTCGATCGTGGGAATGAAACTGATGGATGCTAAGTGTAAATATCTCAGACTCCCATCTATGTGGGGATGAGGGGAAAAAGGAAGCCCTTTTCTTTTGTCCTTGAGAGAATCCAATTCAAGCTTCGAGGTTGAAGAAACAAACTTCTTTCACAAGCTGGAAGAGAAATCTTAATCAAGTCCGTTGCGACTGTTATTTCATCCTACATAATGCAAAGTTTCATTCTTCCGGTCACTTTTTACAATCAGTTTAATGCCGCTATAGGTCGTTTTTGGTGGCCAAGCTCCGAGAATTCTAATAAGGGGATTTATTGGATTCGTTGGAATTCCTTAACCAAAGGCAAAGACTTCGAAGGTAAGGGATCAAAGACTCGAGAGCTTTTAACCGAGCTCTACTTGCTAAGCAAGCATGGCATTTAATCCAAAATCTAGACGCTCTTTGAGCTTTATTTTCCAAGTGGAAACACCTTTTCTGCTAAGCGTGGAAATAAACCATCTCAGGCATGGCTAAGTATTGTTGACACCATTGAAACGATCAAGATGGAAATCTAGGGAATGAAAATAATATTTGTATTTGGGAATATCGTTATAGAATCATACCGATTCCCTAAATGTTTTTCTGGATATTCCTCAATGTCCCGTGTATTCACGAAATGTGAGAAGCATATGAATAATCATCTGCTTTCAGAAGAAATCGGATAATTTCCTAGGAATCCTACAATGATGTTTTGCTTGCCAGTCATCTTATTAATCACGATTGAAGAAAATGGAAGCTTGACAAGCTGAAATCTCTTTTTTCGAATGAGGAAGTGAAAGCAATCCAAGTTATTCCTGTAGGCAATCTTCAATGCCCCGATTCTATTGTTGCCATTATTCCTGACAATTCTGGGAATGTTCACGGAGGAGCTACAAAGCTCGTCTCCTCTTTTTCTGCAGCAGCTGCGGAAAAATGGTATTACTGAATCTGGAAATCAAGGTGTTATCATTAGACTCTCGAGCAAAGTTTTTTCTCTTTGAAAAATCGTTTCTGTTGAAAGGGACATCCTTTTTTTTGTGTGGATTGTTTCGAATGTTTATATTTCCTTCATCTTCGTAATCAAACTGCTGATCGGCTTGCTAGGAACTCTCATTTTCATGGTGGCACATGGAGATATTTTGCTATAATCCATGATGCTTTGCGTGAACTTTTGTAATAGTTTTCAAATTTATGAGTTTTTACATTCCGATAAAAACAAGAAGTTGAATCACCAGCGCTTTGTGGGGGAGAGGTTTACTTATCTAATGTTTCAGACTTCAGCTTGACGGATGTAGGTTGTGATCGGTGGTTGACGTGGCGGTTGTCTCCTTAGATTCTCGTCGGTGTCGCACTGTCGATGCCTGTTCTTGTATTGGGAAAGAGGATGAGAAATTGGTAAATGTAGAGTTTGGTCCAACTATGTAAAATGATGATCAAATTTGGTGAATTATTTTAAATTAAGACTTAATTGTTAAAATTTATAAGTTTTGAAAGTAAATTAATATTATATTATGTCATGTTATTATCTCCCTTAAAACTTAACAACCAATAACCATTATATATGATTTTGAAATAAGAGTAGTTGAGTAACAAATAAAAACATGAAAATAGATGGAATGTATATCAAATAGATAGTTCACTTTAATTTAAAGGTTTGTGATTTAAACAAAGTTGTACTAAATTCAGATTATAGATACGGATTATACGTAGATAGATAGACATACTACTTACAGATTATAGATAATTTATTGGAAGAGTAATTATTCATGCGCAAGCGCTTGTGAAAACTTTATTTATACAAACGCCTTACTTTTAGGGTTTAAGTGTATTAGTTTTGAATTTAAGAACTGTCGATAAAATTTTAAGTTTATGTTTAAAATATAAGGCTTATAGTTAAAACCTAAATCCCTAACCATATTATCCTAAAACTTAAACCCTAATCCTAAACTTTAAATTATAACCCTAAATTTTAACCTTAACCCCAATATTCTTAACCTTAAATTATAATCTTAAACTCTAAAATTAAAGCACTTGTAGATGCGTAGGGAATAATAATCCTTACCGAGAACCATTATGTTTGAGATCACGTTCAAAGCAATACATATGTTTATCTGTTTTCCTTAATCCATAGCAATAGGAAGTAGTAAAGGATTCCTCTAACAGCACATATACAAGATAAAGCTGTAGGCAAACTATTTAAACTTGTAAACATTGCACTTCAAGTTCAGATCAGGTCTCCACCATTGGTGAAGCCCATGGGCTTGCTTGAAATCATTTGAAGGACTCAGATTCACTGTCAAGTTTGCAGAAGGAAGCAGATGCAGCGGTTCCGCAACGTCTGCACCCTTTCCGACAACACTCATAAATAGACCACCTAATGAATGCTGGGTTGCTAATCTCTCAATGGCCCCAGCTCCAATCTCTTCCATCTTTTTCCGGTGCTCAAAATAACCAACATACTCAGAGCAAATGTGGTCTGCAGGATTCACAAATAGAGATGGTGTCCAGGCAGACAAAGCGGAAAATGGTTCTTCGGACCGACTCCTTGGATTTTTACCCTTTGCAGCAAGAGCAAGTCCTGCTGTGATTACACTGCCTGCAATTCGAAGTCCATATTTCACTTTCTTATCTTTGATTCTCTCGATTGGGGCGGATAAGAATGGGGGATTGAAGAGGAAAGCTTCCAAAAGATTGCCCATCTTAGCCATGGTCTTTCCAGCCAGCATTACCATAGCTGCTCCCAGGGAATGGCCAGCTAACCGGACATTTTTATCACCTACGGTAGCCACCATGTTTCGAACAGCTTGCATGCCAATCTCAAAGCGAGAAGTCTGGTGCAGTCCGTTTCGTATTATGTGGACATCCAACTCAAAGTCTCTTGTGAATGAATCTGGTTTAGTTATGGTACCTCGAAAGGCAATCACATAGCGGGGGCTTCGATCAATCGACACTATTGCGTCATTAAAATGAGACGACGGAGGCTTATACTCGTAAATAGCACCAAAGATGGCAAAATCAGCATCATCAACAAGCTTACGAACCAACTTAAAATGAAAGAACTCCCACCAGGGAGGAGCCAGAGCTTGAGAACCTTCACGCTTTTCCTGACGGTCTCGCTCCAAGATATAGACACCCTCGACCAAACTGGCTGCTACCGACCTTCTATGATGCGAATTGTTCCTGAGTTTAAAATGAGACAAAAACATTCAGCACATAAGACACTCTGCACCTGCTAAGACTAATACTCATTCAAAGATGTACAAATTCTTTGTTCCTTGTTTTTACTAGAAGAAGATTTATCTTACCAATCTATATTACTGAGGTGTAAGGGCCCTGAGAGACCAAAAACTTCCCTCTCCGAGGCCATCACAGTATTCGGAATTCTTGTTGTTTCTCCTTGATATTTAGAAATGCCTAGGCTGCTGAATGCACAATTCAAACCAGCAAAAACATTCAGTAGTCAAATTTTTTCATCTTTAATAGAACATCAAATCTAAATATGTGGTACAAACCATTGGATGCTGGTTACGAAGGGGGGGGGGGGTTGTTTAACGAGCCCCCTATTATTACCTTTCAAAAAAACAAACCATGGGAATGTAATCATGGGAATAAATTGTAACATTTTCCAAAAGCCTGGAATATAGACAATCCCAGAAGAGAAAGAGTATACAAACCAAGATTCAAAAAACTATATAATAATCTAACCTGTATGTGCCAAATTACCTCACGTAATCCAAAGGGGAAAATTTAATCTAACTTCTACGAGACATGAAAATACAGAGTTAAACAGCAGAATGAAGAATCAAGTAGTTGATTCTTGAGCAATAGAACCCAGCAACAGAAATGGCTGAAAACACCATAAACCAATCAACTTTTTTTCAAGTATTCCATCTCCATTACTTAAACAATTACATTAAGTCCCAAAAACAAACAGCCTAAAAAAGGAATTAAGTAGATAAATTGGTAAAAGAATCAAATATGGAAATGGTGTTAGTATGAGATTTGGGATAAATGGGTTACCTGGGAATGGGGGAAAGAGCAGATCTGGGGAGGCGTAAGTATGAGATTTGTGAAGAATAGAGTGGCTTTTTATAAACTGAAGCAGTTAGTTGGCGACACAGCCACAACAGCAACGTTAAAACGTCTCTTCCATTTCATCCAACACATAACTTAATAATGTGAAAAAAATATTCTAGTCCCAACCTGAAAATTTGACATAATTAATCTAGATTTAAATATGATTTGATTATAAAAATTAATAATTAATATTTAAAATGACTCAATTAAAAGTATTTTTCTTTTTGATTAATTAAATATATTTAAAAACATAATTATTGAATTTTTCAAAAAAACACTTTTTCATACTTTAATTAATAATAATTTTTAGATGATAAGGAGTTAAAGTTAATTTGTGATATACATCATGTTGTTTCATTTTAAATGGCTAATAATGCCGTGGATCATTCCATAAGCACCATAGTAATTAGAATTTAAGATTTAATGTTATAATTTAGTGTTTACAGGTTAAAATCTAAATTCCTAACAAATTAACATAAAATATACCCCTAACATATTACCCTAAAGCCTAAATTCAAACCTTTAAACCCTTAAATTCTAAAGCCCTAAACCTAAACTAAATTCCTAAACCTTAAAACTAAGATATTTACAGAAAAACAAGTTTTACCACGAGTGTATGGGATAATAATTCATAAATATAGTCTTATATATTTCAATGTATATAATATATATAATGTCTAAAAATACTAATAAACCCAAAAACAATACATCAAAACACACAAATAGTAGGCAAAATTTGGAGAATAATCAAATGGGAACAAAAATTTGGATTGTAGAAGAAGTTGACAGATATTTGGGTTTTTACGGCATTTTTTACGGTGCACATGACAGGACGTCATGTTCACATGACGTCATGATTTATTATATTGTTTGATTATGGCGCGGTGGCAGGACGCCACCTGAAGAACGTGTCACGGGCTTATCTAAGTCTGATAACTGGCTGCACCTAGTTGCCCCAACAGCTTTAATCAACTGAATGGCTTAGCTTTCACGTGAACGTCATGTGCTATTGCCAGGTCAGGTGGCATGACACCACTTCTAGGTGACGTTTTCCTCGTCAGTGTGTCATGCATGTAGAAGCCGGCTTTCACGTGAAAGCTGGAAAGTTTGAATTTTCTGTTAATGTTGTATATATGTGGGGATATAAAGAAGAAAAGTGTATAGGGTTTGAGAAAAAAATTGAGAGAGTTAGAGGTAAAAGTTTTAGTGATATTTTTTGAAGATATATTGGAAGAGGTGAAAATTGTTGAAGTATATTTTGTTGTAGATCTTCTTGATTTTTCAGAAGTAAGTAATCTGTTTTTTTAATTAGAGGGGTTTGTAGAATTTTTTTGTGTGATTGAACAGTTGTTTAATATATATGCTTAATTATTTTTTGTTGAAAGATTTAGAGCACATTTTCTCGGTTTCTCATCTATCAGGTAAGTTTTTTTAATTTATTTAATTTTAATTAGTTGATTTTTTAATAGTTAATTTTAAAATTGATTTAAGATATATTCGTAAAATTTTTATAAACATATTTGAAATAATTGTTCTGCAAATTTGTTTGAAAATAGCATCTGGAGAAGTTTTGTTGTACCGTGATCATGAGCACATTTCCTCTCATATTTGTGAAGAACAAGTAAGTAATATGAAATTTATTATGTCATGTGTAACACGAAATAATTTATTACTCCCTCTATCTCAGTAAAGTTGTCACATTTGTGTTTTAAAATTGTCCCAGTCAAAGTGTCACTTTGAAAAACTCAACAACTTTTTAAAGACACATTTACTTTTCTATCCTTTTTTAGTTTCCAAACAAAAATAAAAGTTGACTTTTTAAAGGCAAACTTGTCATTCAAAATATTTTACAACACACATCTTATATAAACTTTTTCTTCCTAAAACTCCATGAAAAGTCAACAAATGACACAAATAGTGGAACGCATGGAGTATAATAAATTAATTATAGGGTCAGAGCATACCATCCGTCATTGATGAATGACGATCAAGGAACCCTTCGACCTCATAGTTATTACTTATAGCTTGTCGGATGAGAGGAAATGTGCTCATGGTTATCCCCAATTTGATAACTAGATTGATTGAACGACGGAGACCAGAGACACACACATTTCATTTTCCATTCGGCGAATGCACGATAACTCTAGAAGATGCAGCTATACAACTTGGTGTCCCAATAAATGAGAATCTGTTGGTTGGAGCAAATACATATAATGTATTTTATTTTTGCAGTCAGTACCTCGAAAAAATTCCTCCTAAGGCAGATGTGAAATGTCTACGTCTGAAAATTTCATTGTTGCAGAGTGAATTCATTATAACAGAGAGATCTACTCGGCAAGAACTTATGTATACAACTTAAGCATATATACTGCAAATCATTGGTGGGATATTAATGCCAGATACATCTGGTAATCTGGTTCACACACAATTTCTATCAACGTTGGCTGATTTTAACACAGCTCGTGAATATAGCTAGGGATATGCAATATTGGCATTCTTGTACCATGAAATGTACAAGGCCTTAATTATGATTGGTGAGAAGAAGATATCAGATATTGGTGGATGCCTAATCTTATTACAATCATGGGTGTGGTATAGGCTTCCTATTGGGCTGCTCAAACAATCAAACGAATACTAAGAGGGGGTGAATTGAATTTTTACTTTGGTGGATGAAAGGCTAAGTAATAAAAATATTGACACAATGATTTATAGTGGTTCGACTATCCAATCAAGTCTACTTCCACTACCTTAGCTATCCATACTAAAGATTTTCTACAAATGCACTAATTTGTCTTTCCTTTTTTCGGGGTCAAGGAGATAACCCCCACAAACCTAGACTTACACCCCAAAAGTCTAGAAACACTCTTTTACAAAGAGGCTAAAAAATAGCAAACAAAGAAAAACCTCACTAGGCAAATATGTTTGTACAAATAAGCTCTCACCCAAAATCCTAAACACCTAAGCAAATGTGACAATTTGTCTCACTATTGTTTTTCTACAATAAATATGACAATTTTAAGCTCTAGGACACTTCTCTATCATTGAATGTTGGCAACTAGTTTCTTATTGTTCCATGGATGCTTGAAGAGGTCTTTTAATCCCTCTAATGGCTTCATGACTGTTACTAGCCGTTGGAGACTTTAATTCAAGCCATAAATGTAGTTCTGGGCTCATCGGTACGCGGGGACCGATATCGGTACCTGTCTCAAAGAGGAAATAATCGTTGGAGCATTTAATGCATAGGGGTATCAGTACACGATATAGAGGTACCATTACGCACCCTAGAGTATCGGTGCGACTAAGACCGTATCGTACTCATTTTGGCTACTGGGATTTGCCAAAACTCGAGGACAAATGAGCGTATTGGTACTCGAAAATCTGTACCGGTACGGGCACTTTGAGTATGGGTATGGGTCAATCTGTACTGGTACTCAGGGCTTATTTTTGACACTTGGGCTATTTAAAATCATTTAAAATATGTCAAAACCATTTGAAAACATTTCAAACATATTTTTCAAGTTTATGGACTTTTGAAATATTTTTGCAAATTAGTTTAAGTCCAAAAACATTTTTCTTTAAGTTATATCAAAATCAAATATCTCAACACTTCCTTATCTAACGCCCATTGTAGAAACACCCGTACCCATGCAATTTCCGCTTGCTAGAAGGTAATACTATGATTACAGTTGTTATAAATATTTTATTGATCTAATATTTATTTGGAATGACTTAGAAATATAAGTTCAATATCTTTCCAGAAGGAGACATAAGTTGAACAACAAGGGGGTGGTGCACAACAATGTTAGAGATATAAGACTAAAATCCAAACAATAGGAAAAAATCAGGTATCATAATGTTCTTAAATTAACTTTCTAACTTTGTATATTTTAAAGTATTGTATGTGTATGTATATTAATATTTGTTTTAAAGTTTATTTGGTTGTCATACGAGAATCCAACAATCAAGGCTTGCATACCACAAAGTGTGCGTGAATGTAGAACATTATGGGGTGTAGTTGTGCCTTTGATCCATTTTTCTACTGTTGAATATTATTGTGCTAATAAAGTGTTGTGACAGTTCAACTTTCATCACCCATTCCTAGAGCTCCACCTGGTATGGAACACATCCATAGTGACCTAGAAAAGGTAGATTCAATGAGAATTGGGTTGCAAAGCATGCCAATTTCATTGCTCTTTGGGATGAAAGATATACGCGATGGGCAAAAATTTGAGTCCAATTAGAGACAGTGATTTTGATTTTAATTCAAAGTACTATTTTTGGTATTCAAAAAATGGAAAACAATTCTTAGTATACCTCGAAGCTGCAAATAAATGGCTTGAAGATCCGCGATGTTCAAAACATGTACACTTGTCATCCGGGTTTGGTCAGAGCTCACAAGAACCAATAGATGAACCAAATTTGGATTGTTCTATGGGTTGACATTCTTCATGGTCTCCAGTGCAATCCCCACAAGACCTATAAGGAATGATCCTTGGGAAGAACCAATAGAGCATGAGTATCCAACAGTCTACACAATAGTTGGTGATAGCGCATCATTTTATCCAGCAGTCCTTAAACACCTGTATATGGGGAAGGCATGGTTGTTTGTAGTATGACATCTTCGTCGTCGACTACGACCATTAGCGGCTCATCATTTCATCCGTATATACAAATGATGGATGATCCATTTTTCCATGATGAGCAGACTCTGGTTTAACCCCCTAGATGGCACGATCAAACGTCATCCTTAAACCGACATGAATTACCAAGAATGAGGAAATATGAAATATTTAAATTTTACTTGTAATATATTTTAATTCGAATGTTGTTTGTTTGTTTGTTTGAGACACAAATTTAGATTATTTAGTCTTGGTTTTTAAATTCGACTGTTGTTTGATAAATGATTTTATTTTATTTTGTTAAACTTGTTTGCTTTCTTAATTAAGTATTACATTAATAACTTACTAACAAAGAAAATCAAATATTTCAGAACCAATAAAAGCATTTTAAGTCTACATGACCAATTTTAAGCTTGCATTAACAGAATATAAAGTTCATGGTCCAACACGATAGTTGGAAAGATTAGATTTTTGGGATACTTGTTTTTGGTGTGACCTGGTCCCCGACAAAGAGTACAATGCTTAACTTGAACTCCCCCTCTTTGTCATCAGAATCATTCATATTAGTATGAATGCGAGTGGTTCTCGTCAGACCCTTTAGCTTCCTACGAAGCTATGGATTTAGTAACTATTCTTCGTATATAAGCTTTACCGGCCAATAATCTTAGTTTAGGATCGCGTTGAACTGAAATCTGTATATATTTGCCATAGCCTACAGGCTAAAACACTCATTCGCAAACGTGTAAGGGTCCATAGGAATATGCATACATGCGGCGTGTGTGTGAGAGCATGGGTATCTACATGCTTGAAATTCACCATAATCTCACCATCTTTGATTAATGTTTTGTCGGTGCATTCAATGCTTATCTTATACCATTGCTTCGACAGTACATTATGCACCATTTGGGTCGAAGGTTCTGACACTCGTAGAGGTTGCATCTGTTTGAAAAGTGATCATTCTATCTTGCAGGGTTTTATACCAATTTTGTTCGTTGTTTATCCAAGCATTTACTTATTGCCCTTTGTCACACCAAACTTTATCCAATCTGAAGTAAGTCTCCCACACAATACTTGTAATTGGGAGATGGTGTGTTCCTTTAAGCACCGAGTTCATAGAGGATGCTCGTAACGCCGGCCTTCAATTATAGTCTTATGACCATCTTTCCTTGGGGATGTCGTTTGCAAAATTAAATACACATTGACCGTGCCGCCAACCTTCTTAACATCGCTTTAAATTTTGGTTGAAGTAATTTATACCCTATATAAAAAATAGTTAGGTAAATCAAATAAGAAAACATAAAAAATAAATTAATAATTTTTATAAATAACGAATTACAATTTACACGCGTTTAAAATCTCTTTTCGAATCGCATTGTTTCTGAAATTAGTCTTGGCATTTGTCGCAATATGCATGTGGAGGCATCCATAAACTTCATCGTCTATCAATTACTGATAAGAGCCCAGTTCTTCTATCAGAATTCATACATACCTCGTCTTTTTTTACCACATGCATGCGTAAATGTCTCAAAAAGAATTTTCATCCTTCGGCGTCTTCCTTTTCAACTACGAAAAAGGCAATTAAGAATATACTACAATCGGAATCTTTGGATCCTTTTCAACCAACAAACTAGTGTAAGAACATATTAGATCAAAGTTTAAATTTATGTGGTCTTGTGACAATGAGATATTTGCACATGTGTTCTGCTCATTGAACTTTGTCACCTCTCACATCTTTTTCCTCTACAGATATGGAGTCCTTATATTCCAAGGACATTTGCTTTTATATTAATACACCTTACGCAATAGGTAAACTTATCAGACTCAACAATAGATGATTTTATACGGCGTTTGATGCAGTACTCCAATTCCCCATAGTTTAAAGCTGATGAAAAAGTAAATACACAGGCTTCATATTCCGGATCTCACATTGCAGCATAGTCTACCTCATACATACGAGCTGAAGGTTCATAAGCCGAATAAACAGACTCCGATTTATTGGGCTCCGGTTCAACATAACCCCAAACAGGTGGCTCATCTACCAACATCATTTGCCAAACATCTCTACAATAGGCTCCGTTTGAAAAAGCCCCAAACAGGCTGATCATTTTCCAACCCAAGCCTAGCGACAACCGCGACCCAAACATCATCTTTAACATCCAGACCATTACCCTCCGTCGTAACTGTCCTAACAGTCTCAACATCATCAACATCGAGTAAATGAACGTCATCGTCTTCCATAAATCATCAAGTGTTTCGCCGCAACGACCAATTAAGTTTTCAGTGTCACAATCTATTATTAGGCTCATTCTATCTACATATTAAAAAAAACACTCATAAACATACATGAATTTTTTTATTAAATTTGTAAATACAAAAAACTACATATAACAACACTAACTATTAATAAATTAACTAATTAAAATTAAATAAATACAAAAAAATTGACCTAAGAAATGAGAAACCGAGAAAATATGTTCAATCCTTCAACAAAAAAGTTAAACATATGTATTAAACAACCGTTCAATCACACAAAAAAATTCTACAAACCCCTATAGCTTAAAAATAGATTAATTAAAAAAATAGATTACTTGTGAGAAACCAAGAAGATCTACAACCAAATACACTTCAACAATTTTCACCTCTTCTAACATATCTTCAAAAAATCACCAAAATGTTCACCTCAAACTCTCTCAATTGTCTCAAACCCTATACACTCCTCTTCTTTATTTCCCGATATATATATATATATATAACTTTGACAAAAAAAAAAAATTCAAACTTCCCAGCCTTCACATGAAAGCTAGCTTCTGCTTGCATGACACACTAATGAGAAAGACACCACTTAGAAGTGGCATCCTACCACTTGACTCGCCAGTAGCACATGACGTTCATGTGAAAGCTGAGCCGCTCAGTTGATTAAAACTACTGAGACAGCTGATTATCAGGCTTAGATAAGCCCGTGACGCGTTCTTCAAGTGGCGTCCTGCCACCGCTCCATAATCAAACAATATGATAAACCAAGACGCCATGTGCATATTCCCCTACAATCCAATTTTTTGTTTCCATTTGGATTATTCTCCAAATTTTGCCCAAATAGTACCGGGACACATTGTAGAAAATTAATCAAAATTATATAATTTTCATTTTAAAATGGGAAAAGAACCTACCTATCGAGATGATATATATAAATATTATATATTTAATCTAATCGCAAGTAGGATGATGCCTCCCCGAATGAATGATGGTAAAACTAAAACTATTGCCGTTCATGAATGAAATAACAGCAAAAACAAGCCTCCCCCAGGCCCAATGGTAACAACTTCATATCATAAATGAAAGAATGAATGTTGTTTGGCTGCCCAATCAAATCCGATTTCGCCACCCTACTTGGACCAAGAAACCCTGTCGATTTCTGCTTGTGCACTCCGGTATAACTCCAGCCTCTTTGCGAGAGCACTGCGTCGCTCCATCACTGCTGGATCCTCATTCAACAATGCCGACAATCGTTTTTGCTACAAAAAAATCCCAAAAGTCAATCACACTAATCATCTATTTACCCAAAGGTCCATATGGAGATGGCAAGAGAGCAAGCAACCGTTCTTTTACCTCCAGTTTACCCAATTCAGTGTAGAAGAAGTCAAGCAGGCTTCTTTTAGCTTCACGGACTTGACAATAAACCATAGACTTTGGAATAGAGTGCCGCAAACCGGCGCAAACCATATTAACGTAAGACAAAACGGTTGTTCCTGCTCACACATTGTCCGTGAAACCAATGATTAGCTAAATAATCAAGACCCATCATTCAAGAAACTTTTTCTGTTATGGGAGTTTAGGAACCTACCTATTCTCCTCAGGTACGAGTCATTGTATCTGTCATATATTGATTGTGTAGGGTTGCCACCGTTCTCAATATCTTGAGGAAGCTTTCGAAAGAACTCAACCGTAAGGTAACAACGTTCCATATCAACCAGTTGAAGCGTTTCTTTCTTGCTCTGATCCCTCATTCTGTCAAGAGACTGGATTGCGGCATTTCCAACCTCTACTCTAAGACCAGGGTACTGCTTTAACTCCTGCAAACCAAACCAAATTTATTCCTTTATATCACAACTGGCTTGGAGAATAATATAAACTCAAGGGCAAAAGGCAACAGACAAAGAGGGCTTAATGGTAACGACTATAATCCTCCAGCAAAGATGGGAACGTACCGGAGTCTCATTTATTGCCTTGTGAACCAGATCCTTCAGAATGGAATGAACCTGAAAAGTGTGATAAATGAAACTAATCAAATTTTAAGCATGATGCACCTGAATCAATCAAAATTTTAGGAGGAAAAAAATGGTGTAAAAAATTATTCACTATATAATTGGAATATATAGGGTGGGCTTGTGGAGCAATTTATGCCGACTTCAATGCAGAGACTCCCCTCAAACGTCCTCAGAAGACCAGAAACATAGTTCATGAAAAAGTTCGCCAGTGAATTCTAAAGATTTGTGGGGGAAATGGACAAGGCATGAAGGAATGGTAAACACGATAAACCAGATAGGAAAAACCAACAGCAACGTTGTAACATCGATCAAACTTTTTGTATTAAGAACTATATAGTAAGACATGCTGAAACTGTCTTTGAAAATTTTGCAGAGAAAATCACAACCAGCCCCAAAAAATGGTAAGAGAAAAAAGAAGAGGAAAACCAGAATAATGTTTTACATATGCCTAATATAACATAATATTCCACTTTCTAAAATTTTATTTCATACCGCATCAACAGCAGCCTCAGCTGGACCTCTGATAGTAACTAAAGTAGATTCAATCAAACGACGATATCCTTGTTCTGGAGCTATTAGATGTGGTTGATAGCCATCAGCTTCAGTAATGAGCTTCTTAATATTCTCCATCGATAGTTGCCTGTCAAATTGCAACCTTTTCAAAGCAGCAGGAAGTGGGTTGTCAAAAACATTGTAAACCTTCTCACCACCAGAACGCCTGTAAACAAAAATCAAAGTGAACAAAAATAGAAAAAATAAGTGAAGCTGGTGACAGGGGACTTAAGGATTGTAATAACACGTGATACATACACTCCATCCATCTGTAATTTTGATAAAAAAGACGGCATATCTCCATGATTGTGTGCAACTTTCCCTGTATGAACATTTAGGCCATCAGCAATTCTCAAAAACTTATAAAGGAGCATCAACAGCAAGTAGAAAAGGTTAAACAAATCTAAACTAAAGTCATACACATACACACACACACAAAATATGAGCTACAGGAAGAGCACACTTACGCCAGCATCAGCAGCAATAGGCCTTCCGAGGCGACTCAATTCAGTTTCAAGTTCAATAATTGTTTTATTAATAAGGGACTGAATGCCTGGAATTCTGGACTTGATTACAGTTTCCAGATGCTGAGATATGAACCAGTTTGACAAAGTTAACACCAAGGAGAATGTAGCACATAATCAAGTACCATTGAATGCTTTACAATAGAAATTAAGGATTAAAATGTTTTAACAAAAACAAAAACAAACATCCTATTAGCGTACCTTTGAGAGCATCTTAGCAAGATGCTCGGATCCCATTCTGTTTGCAAGGTGCCTATACTCTGGTGTACTAGCAAAATACTCACGCTCCCTACGCCGAGCAGCAATCATGTCAACATTCTTATTAATATCTGCTTGTGAGCGATTCACAACACCAACCCAAGGAAATTTCAGCCAATAAGATTTTCCTTCCAATATCTAAATCCACAAAAAATATGACTCAGAACACGATAGGGATAAAGGCATCTATTAAGTAATAATCAAGAGTTTAAAAGGTTTTAACATGTCTAAAATACAGCATAAACCAACTTACATCAACGGCATCAGTGCCCTTATCCATCAGATCAATCTTTGTCAAGACACCTAAAGTCCTCTCCCCTAAAAGGTTTATCAATATCGTGTATTAGAAAATCAGAAATTTGCAACCACAATACATTGAAAAGCTTACATATAACAACAATTGTTTTACACGAGTATTGTTGATGCAAGAAGGGAGTTGGTGGTGGTTTGTGGCGGTTACCCGTTCCGGCTTTAGGCTTAGAGCCGCAAACGGCGGTTGGAGTGGGGAGCATGTATAGAGAAAGAGAGAGAGAGAGAAATCTATCCCCCATTCCCCCGTGTCAATGTGTATATATATGGGACTTTGACACCTTTACTATGTCGTGACCTTCGAAGTCCTCATTGGCTGGCGGTGTCAGGCTTAGCATCATGATGGCTATTGATGGGTTGACAGGAGTAGGCTCGACTGATGGGACAATGGTCATGTTTGTCAGTGTGCTTGGGAATCGGTGAACTAAGGACTGGGGGTTCCGAAGGCATAGGTATCTTTCCAAAGGCAATACCGAGTTTAGGGCAGGACATTGACGGAGGTATAACAATTGTCCCTCCCTTAGTCGTATGAGCGCTATAAAGTGGCACGAGTTGAGACTTGGAATAAGGGATCGTGTTGTAACCGTTGTGTTAATGGCGAAAGAGTGTGTTTTGTATATAAAAGGAGATGTTTCTCGGGAATAAACACCATCATTGGCGTGAATGTAGCTAATTTAAAAACATGTACTCATGAAGTTGTCTGTGTGGTCCAGAGCAAGGGACGTGGATTCTGGTCGTTTTGAAATGGCACTTTGGTGAGCTATAAATTGGGAAAAAAACCAAAACCCTAATTTCATTGGTCCACTTATCCTAATTTCGTGAGAGGGTAAACTACTTCTTTTTCAGATTCCTTTTTGATTGTTGATTTTTTCGTCTATTTTCTTGTATTGTCAAAATAGTGAGAGGAGTGAAAGTTCTAACTTCTGACGAAGAAAACTGAGGCTAACAAGGCAGTAGACGTGGTTGGGAATGAAATTGAGTGTAGGATGAATAAAAATAAGGTGAAGAAACAATTGAAATGTCGCGGGCTACGGTTGTCAAACTTTGAATTTGAGGTTCCAAATAGAACATTCCGTTTAGGTGATTGTGGCGAGGGGGTAGAAGGAACTCTGGAGTGGTTCTACTTGTCACTGTATTTGTTTGAAGTTGGGTTTCATCTGCTTTGCATAGCTTGCTTGTGAAGTGTTGGTGGAGTACAATGTAGCTCCAGGGCAACTGACGAGGGCGTCCTGGTGGATCATTATTGGCTACATCATCAAATGTGCAGGTCGAGGCTGAGATCCACCCGCAAGGGTCTTAAGGAGTTTGTTCACCTTCAGTCAAGTGGCTCCGCAGACTTCTCCCAGTTTGTTGAGTTTTATGAAGAGACATTCGTGGAGTGATGCTATTGGGGATCCAATTGTGGGATAGAGCAACACTAGAAAACTAGGATTAGATCGCTCCAAATACATAAGTGTGAGAAAGGGCCATGATGGCCAGAGATGCAATGATGAATAATGGTGGTTTGTGTGTGATCGGTGGTTAGGGATTTGTTGTTTGAAGAAGATGAACATGATATTTTCCAGAGAGAACAATGTGTTTCTTTGTATTTTTTTATTATTCTTAATTATCAAATGTATACAGAGTAAGCCTTTAAATAGGTTGATATAAAGTTTTAATATAACTAAAACTATACTTTTATCTTTAATTGAAATAAGACTTATTCCTAATTTAAATAAAACTTATAGTAAATCTAAACTACTTATTAGGAATAAACTTTAATCACACATTAAATAAAAACTCTAACACTCCTCGTCAACTTACACTCCTCCTCAAGCTCTAACACTTCTCGGATAACTTACACTCCTCCTCAAGCTGGTGAGCAAACGTAGTAGAGCACCAACTTGGATTTTGGATGTGATGCCCTACTCATATTTCTTTTGTTGTTTCTTAGAGAAAAAATGCTCACTGTTCTTGGGAGTCTTTGATTTGAAGAGTGAGAACAGAACCATAATGTTCTTGCACAACAATTGTTGATGTCATTCAACTTATGGTACGCTTGAGATGATTGATGCACCAGTTGGAATATCAAGACTGCTCCACAAGATGCTCCTGCATGCAATTCTTGACTAAAAAGTATGCACCACATGATGCTCTGGCATGCAGTTCTTGACTGAAAGGTCTGATGCAAATGATGTAAGAAGTGATCACAGGAATCCACACTCCCTCTCAAGCTGGGAGTTACACAGACTAGAGTTCCAGCTTGGATCTTTAATGTAGAATCCTTTAAAAATATTATCTAGTTTTTAAGGTTAAATTAGAACCTCTTCTCCTATCTTTTAGGATGGATGGCTAAGATAGAACCAAATAGTTTTTAAGGCTAAACTATAACCTTTTCATCTATCTTTTTGATTGGCTAAGATAGAACCATCAAATAGAGAACAAAACAACAAAATTAAACGAGTAGAAATTTCACCAGAGATGTAAGATTCTAACGAGGGAGAAGCCAAGAAACAAGTGCGACCTAATGACAGCAGCGGAAAAGAAAACTGATGTGCATCTGAATAATCAGATCGTCGATCTATTTCAAATTAGAGATGGCAACAACAGTGACGACATCAAGACCTTTGTTGGCTCATGATACCATGTAAGAAATGAGCCATGATGGCCAAAGATACAATGAATAATGGTGGTTTGTGTGTGATCGGTGGTTATGGATTTGTTGTTTGAAGAAGATGAACATGATATTTTCCAGAGAGAACAATGTGTTTCTATGTATTTTCTTATTATTATAATTATCAAATGTATACAAAGTAAGCCTTTAAATAGGCTGATATAGAGTTTTAATATAACTAAAACTATACTTTTATCTTTAATTTAAATAAGACTTATTCCTAATTTAAATAAGACTTATAGTAAATCTAAACTAATCATTAGGAATAAACTTTAATCACACATTAAATAAAAACTCTAACACTCCTCGTCAACTTACACCCCCTCAAGCTCTAACACTTCTCGGATAACTTACACTCCCCCTCAAGCTGGTGAGCAAACGTAGTAAAGCACCAACTTGGATTTTGGATGTGATGCCCTACTCATATTTCTTTTGTTGTTTCTTAGAGAAAAAATGTTCCCCATTCTCGAGAGTCTTTGATTTGAAGAGTGAGGACAACACCATGATGTTCTTGCACAACAATTGTTGATGTCATTCAACTTATGGTATGCTTGAGATGATTGATGCATCAGTTGGAATATCAAGACTGCTCCACAGGATGCTCCCGCATGTAGTTCTTGACTAAAAAGTATGCAACACATGATGCTCTGGCATGCAGTTCTTAACTGAAAGGTCTGATGCAAATGATGTAGGAAGTGATCACAGGAATCCACACTCCCTTTCAAGCTGGGAGTTACACAGACTAGAGTTCCAGCTTGGATCTTTGATGTAGAATCCCTTAAAAATATTATCTAGTTTTTAAGGTTAAATTAGAACCTCTTCTCCTATCTTTTAGGATGGATGGCTAAGATAGAATCAAATAGTTTTTAAGGCTAAACTATAACATTTTCATCTATCTTTTTGATTGGCTAAGATAGAACCATCAAATAGAGAACAAAACAACAAAATTAAATGAGTAGAAATTTCACCAAAGATGTAAGATTCCAATGAGGAAGAAGCCAAGGAATGAGTGTGGCCTAATGACATCAGCGAAAAAGAAAACCGATGTGCATCTGAAAAATCAGATCGTTGATCTTTTTCAAATTAGAGATGGCAACAATGGTGACGGCATCAAGACCGTTGTTGGCTCATGATACCATGTGAGAAATGGGCTATGATGGCTAGAGATGCAATGAATAATGGTGGTTTGTGTGTGATCGGTGGTTAGGGATTTGTTGTTTGAAGATGATGAACAGAATATTTTCCAAAGACAACAATGTGTTTCTTTCTATTTTCTTATTATTCTTAATTATCAAATGTATACAGAGTAAGCCTTTAAATAGGTTGATATAGAGTTTTAATATAACTAAAATTATATTTTTATCTTTAATTTAAATAATATTTATTCCTATTTTAAATAAGGCTTATAGTAAATCTAAACTACTCATTAGGAATAAAATTTAATTACATATTAAATAAAAACTCTAACACTCCTCGTCAACTTACACTCCGTCTCAAGCTCTAACACTTCTTAGATAACTTAGAATAAGGGTGACACAAAGATTGCCTGGAGGTTTTAGATTCCCGTTGAGGTGAAGGGTACTTGGGGAGGACATAAGAAATGTTATTTTAGTGATGAAGAATGAAGAGTCGAAGCAAATTGTCATTTTAAAGAAGGGTGGCTGAATGTGTTGGAGGTGTGTCTCCGCAAAAAGAGTCCCAACGAGGAATAAGGCCTACTAGCTAGCAAAGGGTTATCTACCTCCTCTGAAGGTGATGAAGAGCAAAGCAGCCTGACCCAATAGTGGGGGGAAGAATTGACCCAATTGCTTGTCGAGAACAAGAAGGAGGGGAATTGGTTAACTTATGGGTGTTGCCACGCAGACTATGGTCGTCAACTTCAGCATCCGACGGAGCAAGGGATAGGAAGGGTTTGACTCTAAAGGCTAGCACAGAGGACTTAAGCGGGTGTAGAAAATAGGTATTTCTAGCCAAGAATTATGTGGAAAATAGAAGAGATTTATAAACTCTGTGTGTTTCAATGTATAATAGGTGAGTCTATTATAGACTCTTTACAAAAAGGTTTATACTAGGTAGTTAACTTATAGGATAGAATTTTATCTCTTTATCACTTATCCTATACAAGATATATTTAATTTAAAATTTAAACTACTAGTTAGGATATATTTACAACTCTTATTTATCTACAAACACTAACAACACGCCACTAACCAACACTCCCCCTCAAACTGGAGAGTATATATTGTACACTCCCAGTTTGGATATGAACTCCTTAAATGTCACTCTTGGTAGTGCCTTTGTTAATATATCTGCAAGCTGGTTCTTTGTAGGCACATAATGTAACTTCACGGTACCACTATTAACTTTCTCGTAAATGAAATACCTGTCAATTTCAACATGCTTAGTTCTGTCATGTTGAACTGGGTTTTTCGCAATACTAATTGCTGATAGGCTGTCACTAAACACTTCGAAGGATCTATCTTCATCCAGCTCCAACTCAATTAGGAGTGTTTTTAGCCATATGCCTTCACAGATTCCAAGTGCCACAGCTCTGTACTCTAATTCTGCATTGCTTCTTGACACCACAGTCTGTTTCTTGCTCCGCCATGTGACCAGATTTCCCTACACGAAAGAACAATAGCCACTAACAGACTTTCTGTCAGTTAATTCTCTTGCCTAGCTTGAGTTAGTGTAAACTTTCACTGATCTGTCTTGACTTTTCTTGAAGATAAGCCCAAAACCAGGAGTGTACTTTAAATACCTCAATATTCTATTAACAGCTTCTAATTGTTCTTCCTTGGGATTATTCATATACTGGCTCACTATACTTACAGAGTATGCTATGTCAGGCCTTGCAAGTGACATGTAGAACAATTTACCAACAAGTCTTTGGTATGATTCTTTATTAACTGGACTACCACCATCTTCTCTACTGAACTTCAAGTTCGGGTCCATTGGAGTGTCTGCTGGCTTGCACCCAAGCATTCCAGTTTCTGAGAGTAGGTCCAAGATGTACTTTCTTTGGTTTATGGCTATCTCTTCAGATGATCTTACCACCTCCATCCCCAAGAAATATCTTAAACTTCCCAAGTCTTTTGTTTCAAACTCCTTTTCCAGATCGGCTTTCAGCTTTCCGATTTCTTCAGTATTATCACCTATAATAATCATGTCATCAAATTCTTTCTACCATCTGATGCAACCTTCTTGAAAAGGATATGATCTGCCTGACATTGTTTGTAACCGTTCCTTACCATAGCTTTTGCAAACCTGTCAAACCATGCTCTTGGGACTATTTTAGTACATACAACGATTTGTTTAATTTACAAACCTTCTGGTTTGTTTCCTGAGCCTCCAATCCATGTGGGATTTGAATGTATACCTCCTCCTCAAGATTTCCATTTAAAAAGGCATTTTTAATATCCAATTGGTGCAGCTTCCAGTCCTGATTTACAGCTAGGGACGATAGTACTCTAATGGTGTTTATCTTTGCCACATGAGAAAATGTTTCTTGGTAATCAACTCCATATGATTGAGTAAAGCCTTTTGCCACCAACCTTGCCTTGAACCGTTCTATGCTCCCATCTGAGTGGTATTTGACTGTGAATACCCATTTACACCCAATCACCTTTTTCCCTTCAAGTAGTTTGGTTAGGCTCCAGGTATTATTCTTCTGCAGTGCACTAATTTCTTCCTCAACAGCTTTTCTCCAATCTGGATTCTCAAACGCCTCATTAACTGTCCTTGGAATCCTTATGCTGTCAATATTTTCTGTAAATGCCTTGAAACCAGACATTAGTTTTCCACAGGCAATAAATCTTTCAATAGGATGACTAGTACATTTTCTTACTCCCTTTCATTGGGGAATAGGAATATCATCGATATCAATAGAGACAAGAATTTGAGAGGGACCATTACCTGTTTCTTCCTCAATGACAGTAGGACTAAGTTCCAATTCTCGACAAGCAATAGGCTGAGTAATAGCTTCTGTGATAGTCTTTCTTTTCCTTGTATAAACACTCAGAGGTTTGCTTTCAGGTTGTGAGGACATAGGTTGCTGAGGTACGTTTGGTGTAGACTCGAGTGTAGAAATAGGTGTAGTATGAGAGCGAGGAGTTTTAGGAGCTTGTGAAGACAAGCTAGAAATATGTGTAGTATGAGAGCGAGGAGTTTTAGGAGCTGGTGAAGACAAGCTTACTAGATTTTCAGTAGTTATAGTAGCCTGGTTTTGGTTCAACAAAGTGTTATCAACAACAGGTAAAAAAGAAATAGGAGGGAGGAACTGTAGTGAGCTAGATTGCTGAAATTCTCTAAAATTCTCCACCCTGAATTTCAGTACTAGTAAAATAGGGTTGAGTTTCAAAAAATGTAATATCACAAGAGACATAAAATTTATGTGTAAGAGGCGAGTAACATCTGAAGCCCTTTTGACTAGTAGAGTATCCAACAAACACATATTTAACTGACCTAGGATCAAGCTTTCCTCTTTGTTGTTCATGCACATGGACAAAAACTGCGCAACCAAATACCTGAAAAGGAAGAAGAGAAGGCAGGGATTTAAAATGAGGAAAATAAGATGACAAAATGTCCCTAGGAATTTGAAACCCAATTGGTTTACTAGGCATACGATTTATCAAGTAGGCAGTAGTCAAAAGAGCTTCCCCAAAGATATTTAGGCACATTGGCGGAAAATAAAAGAGATCTTGTGACCTCAAGTAAATGTCTATTTTTCTCTCAGCTACCCCGTTCTGTTGTGGAGTATTGACACATGATGTAATATGGAAGATACACTTTTCTCAGAAAAAAACCCTAGAGATTGACTAAGGTATTCACTCCCATTATCACTTTTTAGAATTTTTATCTTGCAAGTAAATTGATTTTCCACCATTGTATACAAGTTCTTAAATATTGTTACAGCCTCAAAATTTTCTCTCATTAGGTAAGTCTAAGTAGTTCGAGAATGATCATCTACAATAGAAATGAACCATCTATACCCATTAATGGTTTTGACCTTAGAAGGGCCCCAAATGTCACTATGGACTATAGAGAAAGGAGAAGTAGGTTTAAATGGAGATGAAACATAAAAGTGTCTTGTGTGTTTAGCAATCTGGCATGTATCACAATGAAAGGAAGATGGTTTTTTACTAAGAAATAGTTTGGGAAACAATTTAGCAAGGTAAAAGATATTGGGATGTCCTAACCTAAAATGCCACAATGACTTCACTAGATAACAAAGAATTGGAAAAAGTAAACTGGAGACAACTCGAAATAGCTTGTTGATAAGGTGAGAAGCCATCAAGGATGAAGATACCATTACTTAGCCTAGCACTGCCAATCACCATCCCCGAGCCCTGTGCCTAAAAAACACAACCATGCAGCCCAAAATTAGCACTACATTGAAATTCACTAACCATCCTACTAACAGAGAGTAGATTGCAGGTGTGGTTAGGCACATAGGGAACATTGTTTAATAATCAAACATGAGTTGCTTGTTAGCTAAGTAATGAATGTTAAATGTATTGTTGTTCTTGAATTGCTTGTAATGTTCTTGCTTTGTCTATGTTCTTGCCTTGCTTGCTTGTTAAGTAACGCTCCCGAGCCGGGTTACTACTAACCTGGGTAAGAGGTGTTACAGATCATGAGATGAAGGATGCGTATCGAAACTGTGTACCGGTGCGCCATTCAAGCCGTACCAAAACATGTGACCGTATCGGTACAGGCTTGCCTGTACCGAAGCACATTCAAGAATTTATATCGATACGATATGGACCGTATCGATATATCTGTGCCAGAAATTACATTTTGGGCAACATGATGGTCAAAAATTCAATTTTAATCGAATCAAAATGCATGTGTATAATGAATGAACAACATGTATGGACTAAAACAGATACATACTCCCCATAGCAACAAGCAAAGATGCATAAAGGAGCAAAATCACAAAAGCATAGCAATCAATTAAATTCAAGCAATTTTTGCATCAAAAAGGCCCTAAAAGGTCAGAAAAGGCTAGTTAAACCTAACTCTCTCCTAAAAGATCAAAAACACTCTTTATCCAATGGTTTGGTAAATATATCCGCTAATTGGTTCAAGGTGTCTACATATTCTAGAACAACGTCATTTTTCAAGACATGATCTCTAATGAAATGATGTCTAATTTCTATGTGCTTGGTTCTAGAATGTTGGTTGGGATTTTTAGTGAGATAAATGGCATTAGTGTTGTCACACTTAAGAGGTATGGTACCCACATCGATTCCATAATCTAAAATTTGTTGCTTCATCCAAAGACTTGAACACAACAACTTCCGGCCGATATGCATTCTGCTTCGTTGGTAGATAGTTGTTGCGTGTGATAAGTGCTACGCAAATGTGCAAGTATACACGTCGCAAGTAATAAAGTGATATGATTATCGAGTATCGTCTCCACAGGGATTGGTTTGGGCCACTTTGCTTAAGTTACTGCACTGAAAATAAAAACACAATTGATAATAGAGGTTTTAATTAACGAGAAAAGTAAAAGCAATAAATTAAAAGAATAGATGAAAGAAAAAGAGAGAGATAGGCCAGGTTATCGTGAGTTGAGGTGTGATAGCCGATTGGATCGTTTTGGTAAAAGAGTGCACGGGCAACTTTCGATTTACTCGTGGCAACTTACACAACGGGTTGCCTTGGCAACTAATCGATGGTTGTCCGGGCAACTAGTTGGGCAACTACTTGGGCGTCCGGGCAGCAACTTCAAGGTGGCGGCAGAGCGTTCTTCAATGGTTTCTTCTTACCCCTAAGTCAAAACTCTAGCTACTTGTGCATGCCTTGATAATACATCCCTGCGTGAATCAAGGGTGAACAACAACCAATCTTGCGCTCCTCTTAGCCGTTGAAATCCTTAACTTATTCTAAGCCGGATTAATCTTCACCATCAATAGATTGAATAAAGACCATACTCATTCGTTTCTTGAATCTAACTCTCCCGATATTAGATAAATAGATGAAGTTACGAGATCCTCTCCCAATTCACTCGCAAACAAGAATAAAAGCCAAGAATGAGTAAACCTTGAATAGAAAAGTGCAAACTCTTATTACCTAAACAAAATCCAATTGTTTCTCACAACAACAAAACACAATAACCCCAACCAATCAAGTTAGTTCATGGTTGGGTTCAAAAGATATACAAAGAATAATCCCCAAACCATGAATCTAATGGAAGCAAAGAAGAAGAAGAAATCGAACTCTCTCCCTCCTTGCTATCTTGTCGAAATTTCTCTTTTTTTCTCTATATGGATTGTCAAAATCTCCTTGCTATTTATAGGGCTAGGCCAAAGTCCTTCTTTGAGGAGAAGTTTAAGTTGGAATTAAATTATCTTTAAAGAATATAATTCTTTATTATAATTGTATTCCTACTAGAACTTCTCCTATCTTCTTGGAATTTAATTCTTCTTTAATCTCTGCATGGCAATCAAATTCCTTTGGGTTTGGGCTTTGCTCCACGTCATCTTGGGCTTGTCTAGTCATTAAATTCGACATCCCTATTGCATCTTCTCTTTGTCGACAATTGCCATGGCAACTGGCTTGGCGTCTCCTTCATGCATTGCCCTGGCAACTAGCTCGGCATATCCTTCATGCATTGCCCTGGCAACTAGCTCGGCATTGCTTTGGCAAGTGATCCTTCACATACACACACAAAAACACACCAAAGCAGCATCTTTTTCCACAAAAATTACCAAGTTATGTAATCAAGCTCAACAATGGAAAGAAACATGAATTAATGCATGAATAACTAATTATGCAACTAATATGAGCTTAAGTCTAACAATAATATGAGTAAAAAGGGTAATAAAAATAGTACTTTTGAACACTTATCACGCCCCCAAACTCGAACTATTGCTTGTCCTCAAGCAATGCAAACTAACAATTACCTGCCAAGACTTTAATCATCAAAGACATGCTTCTAACTTGAATTCAAACCTCGGAACCGTGGCACAAAATATGATCACCTTTTAAATTTTTCAGATAGCACAAAAATTTCCCGGAACAAAACTATAATGCTCGTGACAATGTGTGTGCGTAGTTGTGTACAAGTTGATTTTCAAGATTCTATGTGAACAATAGGCTTTTATCAATTTAATTGCCGGGGCATTTATTTTCATTTTCACTAGAGCCAATTTCGGGCACCTCTAGCAAAGTAAGCAATTTTTTTTATTTTAGTCGACTAGAGCCAATTTCGGGCACCTCTAGCGATTCTTTAATGTGCATTAACTACTAGAGCCAATTTCGGGCACCTCTAGCAAGAAAGTGTATTTACTACTAGACCCAGTTTTGGGCACCTCTAGCAAGAAATTAACTTTTAATTTTCAATTTTAAATTTACCCAAATTTTAAGCAACCTAAGTTCACTAAGTTTCTTTGAATCAACAACCCACAACCGTGTAAAAAAAAATTCAGCATCATAGTAAAATTCTAAGTTCTTTTCATGTAATCCTAAAATTAAAGGTTCTTTCAATTAAGTGCAGTGGCAAAAATTCATCATTGGATATTCAACAAGTCTTAAGCAATTAAATCAAATTAAAGGCATGGCAAGTAACATATGCAACCTATATGTGATTGCTAAAGATGAATGCAACTAATCATGAAACTAACTAGAAACCAACACCCCCCCAAACTCGAGAGAAGCATTGTCCTCAATGCATGTAAAAATGAAATAAAATTTAAAAGAAACTAAATGAAATGAGTTAGTCGGAGAGGTCGTCACCTCGAGTGATGAGTTTCCTTCGTGCCATTTGCTTGATTCAATTTTCGGTCAGTGGTTGAATGCTTGTGGCTGGTACCGCGTGAATAGCATTGCCTTGATTTGGTCCATGTTTGCCGATGCAGGTTTACTTGCATGTGCATTAGTAGTTGCCGAAGCCATTGTTGTTGCCTGGGCATCGCCAGTTTCTGTTGTGGTTGCTATGGCGAGTAGTCGGCAGTGAATTTCCTTAGCATAGTAGTTGTGAGTCTTGTTGTGAAAAAGAAAACAAAGAAAACCTGAAAACTAAAGATAATGAAGAAAAATAAAATATCTCCTAAAAATAAAAATGAAAATAAAAAGAAAAAAAAATATTGAAAGAGAGCATGCTCAGGAATCTCCTAAAGTGACCATTTCTAATGTTACTGCATATCTGAGAAAACTTGAGGAGATTCGTTTCCGATACTTCTTATAGTCCACCCGTACCCTCCATCGGGTGACAATATTACCCAAAAAGAGTAGGGCCAATGTGCTCCCAGCTACTCCCTTTTGCATTACCATGGTGGAGGTGTCTTTCTTCTTTGTTCGCTTGTAGTCCATGTATACTCTCCACCTTGCTACTATTCCTGAAGGTACAAATATATTAATAGAAAAAATTATATCCATTCTCAACCATTCAATTACCTCATTCTTGTCGACTTCTATCATGGTTGGATGTAGCCTTTGTTGTCGTGGCAATTGCTGCTCAAGCCAATTGCCGTGGCAATCAGTTGTCAAATTTTGCTTTAAGTCAAGGGAAGAATCAATTTTCTGAAGAGCTTTATGAATCCAAACACCTTTTTCTTTTGGCCTCTCAAACATCTCCATCAGTAGAGATTTCGATGGCTTCAAATCTACCAACCTCGGTTCCTCAAGACATACCTGCAATGGACGAGGTGAGTTTTTAAAGAATTCAAAAGGTTCAACTATTACCTGCTCATATTCCATTGGCAAAGTATTATCATCTCGTTGATCTTGCATGTGGTCGTGTAATTGTCGTGGCAATTGTAGATGTGAGCAATCTACACATTCCTGCTTCAACATCAACGTTATAACTTTCTGGGCATCAGGTTCCTCAGAATTTGCTGTAGTATTGTTGTTCTCAGCTTCACTGAGTGTTGTCGCGGCATTGCTCTGTTCAGGCTCCTCAATCACTGCCGAGGCAATTTGTTGTTCAGGCTCATCATGTGTTGGACAGTCTTTTTCATTGGCATCATCTTGACTTTGAGGTTCTAGTTGTTCCTCACACATCTGAGAGATTTCTTGCCTTGGGACGTCAGTATCCCTAGGAATGAATTGTTGGTGCATGTTATCCATGACATATGTTGATCTCCCCAATTGATCTTCTGAATCCCCTAAGGTTGCATCCCATTGAGCTATCCTCGTATCCATAGATTTTGATAGTTATCGAATCTCTTCAATTGATCCATCAAGTCTAGCCAAGGAAGCTAGTAACGTTTCCTCCAAGGAATTGGAATGCTCTTGAAAAGGACTACATTGCCATGGCATATCTGTTGCTGCGGCAAAATTGTTATGGTAAAAAAATTTTGAGCTTTTTGACCATACCATGAAGAATTTTGCTGCTGGTTCCCTCTATGGTCCTCCATGTAGTTATATGCACCGAAAATGTGAGGGCAATTTTCAAACTCATGATGTTCTCCACACATAGCACAAGATTTTTCCACAGTATAAGTTCTTTGGGCTTTTCTCGGTTGGTATAGGTAATCATCAAAGGGTGCAAGAAACTCTTGATTGGATTGATTCATATCTTCCAACATCATCTCTCGAATAGATTGGCTTTTATTTCCCGACATGTTGGCGTCCCTTAACTTGTAGCGCATCTAAATTTTTTTTTTGATAAAACAAACAAAAAGAAAAGTTAGTAAAACTAATAAAAAAATGCAATAACAAAAACAACTAACACCAATTGCCAATCCCCGACAACGGCGCCAAAAACTTGTTGCGTGTGATAGGTGCTACGCAAATGTGCAAGTATACACGTCGCAAGTAATAAAGTGATATGAGTATCGAGTATCGTCTCCACAGGGATTGGTTTGGGCCACTTTGCTTAAGTTACTGCACTGAAAATAAAAACACAATTGATAATAGAGGTTTTAATTAACGAGAAAAGTAAAAGCAATAAACTTAAAGTATAGATGAAAGAAAAAGAGAGAGATAGGCCAGGTTATCGTGAGTTGAGGTGTGATAGCCGATTGGATCGTTTTGGTAAAAGAGTGCACGGGCAACTCAGTTGCCGTGGCAACTTGCACAACGGGGTTGCCTTGGCAACTAATCGATGGTTGCCTAGGCAACTAGTTGGGCAACTACTTGGGCGTCTGGGCAGCAACTTCAAGGTTCGACAGAGCGTTCTTCAATGATTTCTTCTTATCCCTAAGTCGAAACTCTAGCTACTTGTGCATGCCTTGATAATACATCCCTGCGTGAATCAAGGGTGAACAACAACCAATCTTGTGCTCCTCTTAGCCGTTGAAATCCTTAACTTATTCCTAAGCCGGATTAATCTTCACCATCAATAGATTGAATAAAGACCATACTCATTCGTTTCTTGAATCTAACTCTCCCGATATTAGATAAATAGATGAAGTTACGAGATCCTCTCCCAATTTACTCGCAAACAAGAATAAAAGCCAAGAATGAGTAAACCTTGAATAGAAAAGTGCAAACTCTTATTACCTAAACAAAATCCAATTGTTTCTCACAACAACAAAACACAATAACCCCAACCAATCAAGTTAGTTCATGGTTGGGTTCAAAAGATATACAAAGAATAATCCCCAAACCATGAATCTAATGGAAGCAAAGAAGAAGAAGAAATCGAACTCTCTCCCTCCTTGCTATCTTGTCAAAATTTCTCTATTTTTCTCTATATGGATTGTCGAAATCTCCTTGCTATTTATAGGGCTAGGCCAAATTCCTTCTTTGAGGAGAAGTTTAAGCTGGAATTAAATTATCTTTAAAGAATATAATTCTTTATTATAATTGTATTCCTACTAGAACTTCTCCTATCTTCTTGGAATTTAATTCTTCTTTAATCTCTGCATGGCAATCAAATTCCTTTGGGTTTGGGCTTTGCTCCATGTCATCTTGGGCTTGTCTAGTCATTAATTTCGACATCCCTATTGCATCTTCTCTTTGTCGACAATTGCCATGGCAACTGGCTCGGCGTCTCCTTCATGCATTGCCCTGGCAACTAGCTCGGCATTGCTTTGGCAAGTGATCCTGCACATACACACACAAAAACACACCAAAGCAACATCTTTTTCCACAAAAATTACCAAGTTATGTAATCAAGCTCAACAATGGAAAGAAACATGAATTAATGCATGAATAACTAATTATGCAACTAATATGAGCTTAAGTCTAACAATAATATGAGTAAAAAGGGTCATAAAAATAGTACTTTTGAACACTTATCAATAGTGCTACGCTATATTGTTTCTTAGAGAACCAAGATATAAGCATACTAGGAATTGACAAGTACCAGAGGTACTTTTTTCTATCGATCTTACAACCTCCATAATTCGCATCCGAGAAAGAATGTAAATCAAAGGAAAAATATCTAGGATACCAAAGACCTAAACAAAGTGTGTCTCTAAGGTATCTAAAGATTTTCTTAACGGCTATAAGGTGTGATTCTCTAAGACTAGCTTGTAATCTAGCACACAAGCAAATACTAAACATAATGTCGGGTCTACTTGCGATAAGATAAAGCAAAGATCCAATCATAGAGCAATAAAGCTTTAAATCAACACACTTACATCCTTCATCTTTGTCAAGCTTTGTAGAAGAGCTCATTGGTGTGGCTTGAGATTTCACATTCTCCAAGCCAAACTTCTTGAGCATATCCTTGATGTACTTAGCTTGATTGATGAAGATAACATCCTTCATTTTCTTGATTTGGAGTCCCAAGAAGAATGAGAGCTCCCCCATCATGCTCATCTCAAATTCACCTTGCATCAACTTATCAAATTCTTGGCAAAGCAACTCATTAGTAGAACCAAATATAATATCATCAACATAAATTTGTACTACTAAGATGTCATTGCCTTTTCTTTTAATGAATAGTATAGTATCTACCTTTCCTTTGTTAAAACCTTTTTCAATTAAAAAGTTAGATAACCCTTCATACCAAGCTCCAAGAGCTTGTTTCAAACCACATAAAGCCTTTGAAAGTTTGAAAATATGGTTTGGGTAGTTTGGATCCTCAAAACTGGATGGTTGTTCTACATACACTTATTCATTAATAAAACCATTTAAAAATGCATTTTTAACATCCATTTGAAAAATCTTGAATTCATGAAAGCATGCAAATGCAAGAAGCATCCTAATAGCTTCCATCCTAGCTACGGGTGCATAGGTTTCATCAAAATCGATTCCCTCTTCTTGAGTGTAACCTTGAGCAACAAGTATAGCCTTGTTCCTCACTATGTTACCACTCTCATCTAGTTTGTTTCTAAAAACCCATTTAGTTCCTATGCTAGACTTATTACTAGGCCTATCAACTAATGTCCAAACTTGACTTCTCTCAAATTGATTTAGTTCCTCTTGCATAGCCAATATCCAATAATCATCTTTTAATGCTTGTTTGATATTCTTAGGCTCTATGCATGAGATAAATGCAACATTACTAGCAAGTCTAAGAGAAGATCTAGTGGTTACCCCTTTGGATGAATCACCCAAAATTTCACCACCTTTGACAGAGTTGAACTCCCTTGGGTAAGTGACTTCCATTTCCTCTAGATTCATGTTCTTCTATGCTTCTAGAGGTGGAACTTGTGTTTCTTCTTGTTTTATTGGAACCTTATCCACTTTTGATGATTGCCCACCATTATTTGCTTCAAAGATTCCTACATCATCATCGTCACAAGAATCCTTCCTCGGAAGGAGGTTACCATCGAAAACCACATGTATAGACTCTTCTACCACTAAATTTCTCTTGTTAAATACATGACAGGCTTTAGAGTTTAAGGAATACCCTAAGAAAATAGCTTCATCACTTTTAGCATCAAACTTGCCCAAATTATCTTTTCCATTATTTAAAACAAAACATTTGCAACCAAATTATCTTTTTGGATTTTAAAATCTCATAAGGTGTTTTCTTCAAAATAGACCTAATCATAGCTCTATTTATAATATAGCAAGTCGTATCAGTGGCTTCTGCCCTGTAATACCCGAATTTAATCTGGGGTACATATTATATAATTCCCTTAAAACAAAATAAAAATAAAAGAATATGTATTAAGTCAACCCACATTATACAAATGATAGTTTAAATAATAAATACAAGTCCAATATCTTTTACAAATGTCTATTATGCAAATACAGAGCACAAAATTTGGTTAAACTCATTACATATGCTTTCTACCCAAATTTGGAATGTAAAGGCCCAAATTTGTGTTTTTTGAGCACGCTAAATTAGCCACGTGTCGCCCTAGAAGTGGCCCGTTCAAACCTCACATGGATCAAGCTCCTGATGACGTCATCCCTTGCATCAGCCTATATAACGAAGATAGAGAATTAGTGGATGAGTAATAATGAGATGATTATTAAACCCATAAACAATTGCAATCAAAGAAGAGGGAGAAAGGAGCTGAAGAGACAACATGCCGAATAACAAGAGTCACCGGGAAAGATGATTAGTCATCGAAGCTTTGCTGGAATCGTCGTTGCTCACCATTAGAGGTATCCTTTAAATCGATCTATTATGTTCCTATAAAATAAGTGAAAAAAGTTAGATCAAAGGTTAAAAGATAAAAAAGGAAGTTAAAAATGAAATCAGATATAAAAATATAGTCGCCGATGTTCTCTTTTTTATTTGTCGGTGATGTATCTAAGTTTCGGTTAGAGTTGAAAATGAGCGTTTAAGGGGTAGTTTTTGGAGAAAGAAGGGAAGTTCTGATGAACTGGGTAGATCTAGGAAGAACGGTGGCAAAAAATGAAAATTTTGGGAGAATTAGGGTTCTGGCATAGCGACCAGAAATTGCCTCACGGCGGCCGGCCAGAACCAGACGGTGGCTGGAGAGGAAAGATATGGCCGAAAAGTTCAATACGACGGAGGACGGTGACCAGAGGTTAGGTAGGGATGATTGGAGATAGCAGAGGTGACCAGAGATGATTACCGGTGTAGGTCAACATCGCCTCTAGCGATCGGAGAACGACGAATGGCGATCGGCTAACAGGGGAGTGTAAACATAGTGAGGTGGTTGTGGATTGAACGATGGAAAATGAAGAACACGAGATGAGTTCTTGAGAAATTAGGACTTTTGATCTTCAGAAACATGAAAGTTAGGGAGTTTAAGTGTTTATTTGGATTGAACTGAAGAAAAATGGATGAACAAGTGAAGAACTATGGTGAAAAGTATGGGTTTGATCGAGTGGCTAGATTGTTTTTCTGGGTTTAGAGTGTTTAAGTTAAGAGCGTTTAGGAGATGAGAGAGGATAGTGTGGGAGAGTGGCCGGTGTAAATGACGGAGCCAACTTGGTTTGGTGTTTTTTAAACCCTGCGCGAAATGGTGTCATTTTGGCACCAGGCCATCTCAAACCCGCACGTTTTTGAGTGGGTCGGATTATGGTTCCGCGCCCTATTTCAATGGGCTTTATACCGCAGCCCTTTTGCTTTGTTTTCTTCCAATTTGGTCACCTTTACTTTGTAATTTGGAACTTAGTTTTGAAAATAATTCAATTTAGTCCTAAATTTCAATTTTAATTTATTTAATTACTTTATATATGATTGTTGCATGTTTTTAGTAGGATATAGCATAATTGTTTAGATGATTAAATCACTTAGATAATTAATTGTTAGAGCCTTTACACTATGTTCTTATTAGAATTAAACAATTAAATAGGAAATATAATTGTAGAAAATAAATGGGTATCAAAGAAAAAGCTTTGAAGTTCTAAGTTGGATAGTATCTCATTGCAATGAGATGTTACCCAAGAGGGTTTCTTAGGTAAAATATTTGATATTCATTTAAACCTAGAACATGTTAATTGACCTAGTTAATTAAATTAAATCTTTAATTAGGACTAAATCTTTAACAAATTAGATTAATTAATTAAATTAGGAATATTTTTCAATTTAAGACTTAATATGGATAGTGCCCAAGCAATTGGGTGTTATCACATAAACACCCTAAATTTAATATTCATAGTTTTAAACAATTCAATTAATTAAAGCCTTTTATGTTAGAACTTAAAATCAACAAGAAAATAACCGGTCATGCATAAAAACCTTTTATGTTGGAATATATATTTTTTGAATGTGAATCGAAGTGCCCAAAAGTAACTGGGTGTTTGTAATTTCACATTCGTCCAAAAAATACATTTCCTTATAAAAGGATATCCCTATTTGGAATTTAAATTTAGTTTATAATTATAGTTAAATTAAATTCAAATTACTATTTGAAATGCCAAAATGCCACGTAAAATTAAAAGGTACCGATAACAGGCGTTTGTGGGGGTGCTAATCCTTTCCCACACGTAACCGACTCCCGAACCCGAATTTTATCAAAAAGAATCTTTGGTTGTTTTTATGGTGTCCGATCTACCAAAATGGTCTATGGCGACTCCAAAATATTTTTCAAGATTAAATAAAAGAGAGATTTTCATGATTAATTAATAAAAATTGATTTAACATGAAAAACCTAAGTTTTCAAGAGCAAATTAAAAATGGACAAAAACCCTAATTTTCAAGATCAATCTTCGAGCTATTTTACACTGGGTAAAAAAATGGTCACGAAAGCTTGGCGACTTTGGTGGGGATTAAATTGAGAGTCATGCCTATTTAATTAATTTTACATGGCATTTTGGCATTTAAGAGTGGTAATTTGAATTTAATTTTTCCGATAATTATTGGATGAATTTTTAGAAAGAATGGAGGTAGCTTTTTCTTGTGTGATATATTTGTCATTCATACATAAGCCTTCTACCCAGGCTTTCACCCTTGAGCGGAAGTTAGCTAACAATGATAGTACTGATTAGAATGAAGACAAACAATGCATAAATTGGAGGGTCCTTAAGGAGTTGATATTGATCAGTGGTGACAAACCAACCAAGATGAGCAGTTTATATTTTCTATGCGTATATGGATTGGTTCTGTTTCCAAGGACTCTATAACATATAGATCCGTCAATAATGGGACTGTTCGAACGACTAGAAAAATGTGTGAATTCGGTACCTACAATTTTGACCAAAACATATAGATCGTTGACTGTAAGTAAGAAGTCAGGAGATGGAAGGTTCTAGGGTTGTGTGTCGTTGCTTGAAATCTGGTTCAGGGGACATAGATGGAATACATCTTATAGAGCTATTAGGTACCTCGGCACGTACTCACCGATAGGGAGTACCTAGCTAATTTCCTGTTAGAAAGGGATAAGGAAGAGTAATGGAAAGAATACTTCAAGGATATGAAGGATGCTGATGTTGTGTGGAGTACTCCTTGGTTGAATAGGGGAACGTCCTTTCTGTATCGATGTGGAGATAAAGATCAGGTCCCGCTGCTGGGAATTTGGGGAGGAACAACTTATTGCCCCTATTAGTGTCAAGACAATTTGCTTCAAGGTAATTCATTCCAGCTACTGTAAGCATGGCACGATTTGGATGTGCACACAAAACAAATGATTATAAGGGGATGGTAGCTCAAACTAGAAAAGCATGGGAAAAACTAAGGAGGGTGAAGCCATGTCAAGAGTTTGAAATGATGCCAGGGTATGAAGAATGGAAGACTCACAAGATTAATGATAACATAGTTCGGAGGGACCAGGAAAATGTCGGCCCATCTACTCAATCTGCTAGTAGCGCACCATCAGCATTGGAAAAGCTACAACATAACCGAGAGTTGGATGGAAAGAAATACGAAAAAGGAATTAGTGACCTCACTAATGAGTTAACTATGATAAAGCTGCAAGTGACTATTAATGAAGGAAAGGAAAAGGAGCTCAGGGAACGAAATAGGAAAATCAGTCAAGACTTGAAGGAATTGAGAGAAATTCATGATGGGTATAAAGCAAAGTAAAAGGGAGGAACAAGCAAGATGATTAAGGACTTATCTGATCAATTGAATGATATGACGAAGGAAAAGAATAATTACAAGAAGATGTATGAGAAAAAGTCTCGAGAATTGAAATCGAGTAACAAGGCCAAGAAGAAGTTAGAAAAGGAGCAAGCCCAGAAGTCTGAGCTGACAATTCAAGTGTCACGATTGGAAGAAATGGTTGTAAAGTACCACAATAAAGACAAAGTCAAGATGGAACAAGAGAATGAAGGACTGCAAAAGAGGGTGGCAGAGTTAGAAAACGTGGTACAAGGTTTGAAAGATCAACTTGCCGGTTATATGGGAGCACTGCAGTAGGTAGATAAAACATTGAAAAGTAATCTCGAAGTAGCTGAGTATACAATCTAGAAAAAGAGCCATGAGATGGTTAACTTCAGGAATCAAGTAAAGAAGATTGCCCAATATGTGCATATCTTGTCTGAAGAAGCCAAAGGTCTGCTACAACGCCCTGATATCAACCTCAACACAGAATTAGGAGAAGCTCTGATCAAGATACTGAACAAAGTGATCAACTTAGAAGCTAGGGCTAACAGTTTCCTGTAGCTAAAGTAGCTAAGGGTAGTAGTTTTCGGTAGAAGAAGTTATCTTTTCTTGTATTTAGACCTTTTAGCTAATGAATGTTTCCTGAAGACTTGTTCTTGAATCTGATACCTTCTGCATTCATGAATTCACGCATTCATGCATTTATATACCGCATTACATTATTACAACATTAAAACATTTTAATACGAAAAGTTCCACGGTAGTTTGCTTTTAAACTGTAATCATTCCGTATTCATATGGAACACGTCTGTGCTCTAAGACCATGGCTGTAGAAGACAAGGTTGCTAGTCTTGAGAATGATCGTGTTGAGATTCAGGGTAGATTTGATAGGATTGAACAGTCTATGAAGGACCAATAGGCCCAAGCACAGATGAAGATAATCAATCAGCTAATTGCTTTGTTGGAACCAAAGGAATCTTGGAAAGATAAGGCGCAAGATGGTTCGAACGAAATAAATGATCAAGGTGATACTACATCTCACGTGAGGGAGCAGTATGAAGGACAACCTCCTACAAAGAAGGTCCATATCAATTTGGTTGGGGTTACTGCAAGTCATCTGGTCAATATTGGAGCAAACTTTAGAAGCGGCGATGAAGTCCCGGACTTGAATATCGTTAATGAAATTGCGAAAATCCGTGCTAAAATTGAGAGGAAATATGAAGAGCTGTAAGGCTCTAGAAGACCAGTTGCTAGAGATACAAAAGGCGAATGAGCATGGGTCTAGTGCTGCTGATTTGAGTTTGGTTACTGATTTGGTCCTTCCACCCAAATTCAAGGTTCCCGACTTTGAGAAGTGTGATGGGTAGACTTGCCTAAAAGCACATCTTACCATTTTTTGTCGTAAGGTGGCCACTTGTCTAAAGGATGAGAAATTGTTGATTTATTGTTTCCAAGATAGCTTGTCAGGATCAGCAGCATGCTGGTACACTCAGCTAAGTCAGGTGAACATCAGGTCATGGAATGACCTTTTTGAAGCCTTTTAAAAACACTACAAGCATGTAACTGAAAATGGTTCCTAGTTGGGTCATGCTGCAAGCTATGAAACAAAAACCAACTAAAAGTTTGCGACAATATGTACAGAGCTGGAGAGAGGTGGCAGCACAGGTACAACCAGCGTCAATGGAGAATGAAATCACCTACACGTTTGTAAACACTTTGAAAGGGCCATTTTTTGAGTGATTCATTGGTAACGCCACCCATAACTTTGCTGACATTGTGATGACTTGTGAGTTGATCGAAGCTGCAATCAAGAGTAGAAAAATAGAAAGTGGAGAAAGTTCTTGCAAGAATTTCAAAAGGAAGGATAATGAAGTGAATAATACAAGTACTTATGAGGCTCCGAAGAATGTTACGATCACACCACCTGGGGCTGCATCAGGAAATTCACAGAATTCAAACAAGAAGGATTCTCGAGGGCCGAGAAATGATAGGATGAACTTCACACCTTTACCAGCGTCATACTCTGAACTATACCCACAGTTGTTTGATGTAGACTTGGTGAGACCTTACTATCTTACAGCTCTTCAGCCTCCATGCCCTCCATGGTATGATCTGAAGGCTCATTGTGAATATCATGTTGGGATCTCTAGGCATACAATTGAGAGTTGTACCGCATTTAAGAAAGTAGTTCAGAATTTGGTCAATACTGGGTGTTGATTTGATGAACCTAATATTGCAGCCAATCCGTTACCAAACCATAGAGAACGAGGTGTGAATGTAATAGAAGAAGATGATGAGGCCAAGCTGCTAAAGACTGATGTATCTGAGATCAGATCTCTTTTGAAATGGCTGTTTGGACAATTGTATAATGCTGGAATGATACAAATAGGAATGAAACTTAAGAAAGAGGTGGTGTCAAGCATGTATTGTGAATATCACAAAGATGACGACGATGTGATTCAACACTGCTTTGAGTTCAGGTGCTTGATCCAAGGAATGATGAACAATAAGGAAATTGAGTTTTTTGAAAATACCGGTGAAAGAAAGGAAGTGGAAGTATGTACCTCTAAACCTTCTAGGGTTAAGTATGGGGTAAGTAGGCCATTGGTCATTTCTGCTAGGCCAAAGGTTGGAGGCTATACTAGCAGTGTAAAGCCGATAATGACCCCTAAGAATGTGATTTCCCCACCAGCACTGTTTGCTTTTAAGGATTACCACAAGGTTCCTTGGAATTATGTTACTAATGCGACTTTACCAGAGGAGTCAAGGTCCAAGAGGAGGTAAAGGCACTGGATGAAACAAAGATGTCATCGGAAGGAAAGAAGAATGAAAAACCTAATGCTGAACCAATAAATGAAGGGGACATTTTACCAGGAGTGGCAGATGTTATTCACCTAAAACATCGAAAGAGGGTGAGAAAATAAAAGGGAAGGCCGTTGTAGTATCGAAGAGGATCTTTGAGGAGGAGCTTGCTCCCAAGATAAATGAACCAGGCATAGAAGAACAAGCTCAAAAGTTTTTTAAGTTCTCGAAGCATAGTGAATACAAATATAGTTGAGTAGTTGAAGAGACAACAAGCTAAGATTTCTGTCCTCGAAGTACTGTTGAGTTCGAAAGGGCGCCGCAATGCTGTTTTGATTAAGGTGCTCAATCAAACATTTGTGCCAAATGATATATCAGTGCACAAATTGGATAGAATCATGAACCACATTACTGTTGACAACTATATCACCTTCACTAATGATAAGATCCTGGAGGGAGGAATGGGATCCATTAAAGCATTGAACATCATAACTCATTGTAAAGGTCATGTTCTTCCCGGAGTCTTGATAGATAATGGCTTAGAACTGAATGTCCTTTTGATGGTTACCTTGCAAAGGCTGCCCATTGATGATTCACATATGAAGACATACAAGAATACTATGAGAGCTTTTGACGGTACGACTCGAGAGGTTCTGGGAAAGATCGAGGTACCATTGCTAATTGGACCTACAATTTACAATGTTGATTTTGTGGTGATGGATATCAAACTAACGTACAACTGCTTCTTGGGAAGGCCATGGATTTATTTTGCTAGTGTAGTGCCATCATCTTTGCATCAAAAACTGAAATTTGTGATAGAAGGAAAGCTGGTTAGTATTGGAGCTGAAGAATATATTATTGCCTCTGTAACTACTAATGCCCATACATTAAGGCAGATGAAAATGCTCTTGAGTGTTCGTTTAGAGCCTTGGAGTTCACAAATACGACCTTTATTGCTGAGGGAAACCGATACCATGATCGAGTTTATCAAACTGTACCAAGATGATTATCCGTGAGAAACTTGGAAGGGGTGCAAAGACTGGAAAAGGAATTAGGAAGAATCTCCAAGGTTGTCTGCATCCGAAGCCTGTCATCATGAAGAAGGATCGCTTTGGACTTGGGTTCAAGCCTAACATTCAATAGAGGAAGAAGGATCTGAATAAAGAGAGGACCAAAGGAGAGCCCAATTTCTAGGGGTTGAGACTTCTTTTGAGCCCATGATTTTCCCTAACTTGACAAGCATCTTCAAGTCGTGTGGGTTTGAAAAAATAGAGAAATAGCTCGAGAAGGACAATCAAGAGACTGTAAAACTTCAGGAAGAGGAGATTTTCGGCGAGATCATAGAGGGGCTGCATGTCAATGTCATATTTGTAGGGTCCCAGCCTGGCAAGTTTCTAGAGGGAATACGTCCATGCTTTCCTGATAAAGCACTCAATAATTGGACAGTAGAAGATCTTCCTCTAGTTTTTAAGAATAAAATAGATTAATGCCAAGAACCACCTTGTACTTGTACCCGCAAGTATAAGGGATTATCTGTAAAGGGCTATTATGCAAGTTTACTTCAATAAAGTTGATTTAATTGCGATTCTCAAATGGCAAATATGTTTCTTGTTTTTTCGCATCCATTCCAAATATATTATTATTTTTCTTGGAGGTCTTCAATTATTAATTGCATGAATGATCCTGATCCTAATCTCGAATTAGATTCTGAGTGGCCAACGTGTCTAATGAAAGTCAATGAGTGTGAAGATAAGACAATGTGAAATTCCTGACGAATTACAAAGGTTGGTAGAAAAGGAAGACAAGCAGATCTTACCTCGCAAAAAAGAAATATAAATTTTGAACCTCGAAACAAATGAAGTCAAAAGAGAGGTGAAGATCGATAATACTTTCTCACCAAGAATCAAACAAGAGTTAGTTGATTTGCTGCGAGAGTTCAAAGATGTCTTCACCTGGTCTTATGAAGATATGCCAGGATTGGATACAGATAGAGTGGTACATAAGTTGCCCATAAGCCAGAATACAGACCAGTTCAACAGAAGCTCAGAAGGTTGAGGCTGGAGATGGTACTAAAGATCAAATAAGAGGTACAAAAGTAAATTGATATAGGTTTCCTCCAAGTGGCAGGATACCCAAAGTGGGTAGCCAACATAGTCTTGGTGCCAAAGAAAGATGGAAAAGTATGCATGTTTGTGGACTATAGAGATTTGAATAGAGTAAGCCCAAAGGATAACTTCTCTTTGCCTCATATTGACATTTTGGTTGATAATACGTCAGGACATTCATGGTTTTCTTTCATGGATGGCTTTTCAGGATACAACCAGATAAAGATGAATCCAGAGGATATGGAAAAGATGATATTCATAACCTTGTGGGGCACATATTGCTATAGAGTAATGCCTTTTGGATTAAAGAATGCGGGAGCAACGTACCAGCGAGCCATGGTAACTATTTTCCACGACATGATGTACAAAGAATGAGGAAGAGCACATCCAAAATTTGCGAAAACTATTCCAGAGGTTGAGAAAGTATCAATTGAAGCTTAATCCGAACAAGTGCACTTTTAGGGTTACGTCTGGGAAATTTTTGGGCTTCATAGTTAGTAGAAGGAGGATTGAGATTGATCCAGACAAGGTGAAAGCAATCCAGAATCTTCCACCACCTTGTTCACAAAAAGAAGTACGAGGATTCCTTGGGAGATTGAATTACATTTCTCGGTTCATTTCCCAGTTGACTGATAAATGCGATCCGATCTTCAGATTGATTCGAAAGAATAATCCAAGAGAATAAGATGAAGAATGCTAAGAGACGCTCGATAAGATCAAGAAATATTTGTCAAATGCTCCAATCCTGGTGGCACCAGTTCTAAATAGCCACTCATCATTTACTTGACGGTCTATGAAAATTCAATGGGGTGTGTGCTGGGATAACATGATGATACATGAAAGAAAGAAAGAGCCATTTATTATTTGAGCAAAAAGTTTACAGAGTGTGAAGTACGGTACCCACCATTTCAAAAATTATGTTTTGCATTGGTCTGGGTAACTCGTAGACTCAGACAGTACATGCTATACCATACTACTTGGTTAATATCTCGCTTTGATCCATTGAAGTTTTTGATGGAAGCTCCAGCGATAACTGGAAGATTGGCTCATTGGCAAATGTTGCTGTCAGAATTTGACATTGTACATGTAAGTCAAAAAGCAATAAAATAAAGTGCCATAGCAGATTTATTAGATAGTCGTGCTTTAGAAGATTATGAGCCCCTGAACTTTGATTTCCTAGATGAGGATGTGATGAATATCTCCATGGAAAAAATGGAACTCTGGAGAATGTAGCCTAGAAATTGTATTTTGATGGGGCAACCAACACCCTAGGATGTGGAATTAGAGTAGTATTGATTTCCCCAAGTAATGTACATTATCCTTTCACAAGCAAGTTAGAATTTCTTTGTACCAACAACATAGCAGAATATGAGGCATGTGTCATGGGCTTACGAGCGGCCATTGAAAGAAAGATAGAAGTCTTGAAACTATATAGGGATTCAACACTGGTCATTTACCAGCTTCGTGGAGAATGGGAAACAAAATATGCAAAGTTGATGGAGTACCGAAAGTTGATCCTTGAGTTAATAAAAGAATTCGAGAAAGTCACTTTTACACACATTCTCAGGAAAGATAATCAAATGGTTGATGCTTTAGCTACATTGGCTTCGATATTTCTAGAAAATAGACCAGAACATGATATCGATCCAAATACAGAGTTACGAGACCTATGCTCACTGTTACAACATAGAGGAAGGGGCAGATAGAAATTCTTGGTATTTTGATATCTTGCAATACAATAAATTTTAGACTTATCCTAGAGAGGCAAATGATAATGACAAGAGAACTATTAGAAGGATGGCTTCAAGATACATAATTTATGGTGAAATCCTGTACAAAAGGGGCAAGGATCAGGTATTGTTAAGATGTGTCAATTCTTGAGAAGCTAGAGAAATTCTAGCAGAAGTGTATGATGGAATTTGCGGAACACATGCAAATGGTTTTGCGATGGCCAGGAAGATTACGAGATATCACAAACTATACTGGACAAATATGGAGGGATACTATATTGAATATGCCAAGAGATGTCACAAATGCCAAATATATGCCGACAAGATCAATTCTCCGCCAGTGCCTCTTCATACGATTAATTCTCGTTGGCTTTTTACTGTCTGGGGCATGAATGTTATTGGGCAGATTCACTCCATAGCTTCTAAAGGACATCACTTCATCCTTGTGGTCATTGATTACTTCACCAAACGGGTGGAAGTATCTTCGCATGCCAATATCACAAGATCAACAGTCTACATGTTTTTAAAGAAAGAGATTATCTATCGATATGGATTGCCAGAAAGAATTATCACTGATAATGCCAACAATTTCTATAACAAGGTAATCGCAGAGGCATGTGAGCAGTTCAAAATTATGCACCATAATTCTGTGACTTACCGCCCTAAGATGAATGGGACAGTGGAGGAAGCAAACAAGAACATTTAGAAAATTATATCGAAGATGACCGAGACTTACAAAGACTGGCATGAGAAGCTACCCTTTTCTCTGTTCGCATATCGGACTTTAGTACAAACTTCTATTGGGGAAACACCTTACTCTTTGGTCTATGGAACAGAAGCAGTACTTCTAATTGAAGTTAAAATTCCATCTCTCTGAGTTTTATCTGAAGTAAAACTAGATGAAGCAGAGTGGGTACAGGCTCGGTTTGATCAACTAAATCTTATCGAGGAAAAAAGGTTGAAGGCAATTTGTCACAGTCAAATGTACCAAAAAAGGATGATGTGGGTATATGATAAGAAAGTTCAGCCTAGAGAATTCCGAGAGAGAGTTTTTGTGTTAAAGAAGATCTTGCAAATACATCGAGATGCCCATGGAAAATTGATGCCTAACTAGGAGGGGCCTTATGTTGTTAAAAAGGCTTTCTCAGAAGGAGCATTGATTCTTAATGAGATGGATGGTAAAGAGTTACATAAACCAGTGAACTCTGATTCAGTCAAGAAATATTATGTATGAAGAATGTAAAAAAGATATTGAAAAAGGAAAAAAGGAAAAGAAAAAGCGGAGTGAAAACTTGAAAATGGCATTTTGCAAAATGAAAATATCTGTGGTGAAAACCCAAAAGGGCGCCATAGGTATAATCAAAAGAAGAGAAAAAGAAAAAGGAAAAGGGGGTTCAAGATGAAAATCTGCAAAGTGTGTCTTGAAACAAAAGGAAGATCTTGGTTGAAAACCCGTAAAGGGCGGCTCAGATGTGTTGAGATTAGGCATTCGACAATTAAGACCTGTCAGACACCCAGTATTTTGGGAGTGTAACACCCCTTCCCCGGCCTGGTTGAGAACCGAGTTAGAGTATGCTACCGAAGAACTAATGGTGATCGATACGATAATTTCATATAATGAGCGAGGATAATAGGTCTAACATTCAATAATGAGTAATATAAAATTTCAATTAATCTATTACGAGTCTATGATTGTCCAATTAGGACCAAATTATAACATTTACAAGATTTAGGGACTTAATCATAATTTTAGTGTTTTACGGTCTGATTCTGAAACTTATCTTACTACGATGAAATTCATCATGCAAATAATAAACATACAATTTTTCATACTATTCGGAGTTCATATGCTCGTTCAATTAAGCTATATAATAATTAGTGACCATTTTGTAAACAATACAAAACTGTGATCTTTATCTTTTAACAGAATTAACTGTCATCGTACCAATACCCTTATGGCCGTATCTGCACGCTTTAACCTAATTCCCAAATTTTTAGATTCAATTTAGCAGACCTGTATCGATACGGTTGAGGGTCGTACTGATACAGGTTAACCATGTTGACTTCGTATCGATACGCCTTGACCCCGTATCGGTACCATTTTTACACCCAAATTCCAGTAGCCAAAATCTATACCGATACGCCTAGGCCGTATCGATATTCCCTTTGTTGACCTTTATTAACCTGACTAAATATGCAAGGCCGCATCGATATGCCATCAACTGTATCGATACACCCTGCCCTGTAATGACAAATTTTTACTGGTTTTTATTTGATTTAACCTATCAACCAAGGTCCAAATGCAATGAAATTTTACCAGTAAGTTTTAAACATTATAAACTACTAGCATGCCAAAATTCGTGTTAATCCGAATCCATTTACTATGTTTTCACCTTTTATAACCAAAGATGCATTTTTAGTCACTTTTATGCCATTCCAAAAAGGCCATTAGGGTATTAAGCGCTATTACACCACAAGCACAAAATACGCATATCAAAAGGACCTTGTATGACTCTTCTAAGTACTTTGCCACCCTACTAGGAGTTCATGGGTATGATATACATTACTTGTGACTTGTACAACGCAACAACTTCTCCGATCTCCGACATTGAATCTCTTAACCTGAAATGGATGAAATGCAATGCATTAGACATACTTTGCCTAGTGAGGTAGTCACAAATAACACTATGTCATGTAAATGCATTACAATTCATATCTTTTCAATAACAATGGAATAGATCCATGGAAACAATACAATGATCATATTCAATAACAATAAATCCATATTTCATCAATAACCCTTGGATGGATTCCAGATAATGGATACGTGAATTCATACGCCTCGCCAATATGACCAATATCACAACACATCCCTCTGCCTCGTCAAATCAATATAGGCTGTAGCCCTAGGACCGTAGTCCACCCGTACACTAAGCTCATAAATTCTATGGCATACCAATTGTATCCAATATCCTTCAAATCCAAGGTCCAGTGACAATATCAATAATTCATGTTCAATATCAATAGCCATATTCTATGTTTTTACCAATAAACAATTCGATGTTCATACCAATAAACAATATTCCGGTGTCTATGTTCAATAACAATATCAATGATAATGGCAATGTCCAATGGTTTCAATGACATCAATAATGGTCGATGCTTCATTTACAATGTTTTGATAACAATAACTATGTTGACATCAATGATCAATGACAATGGCTACGTTAATGATATATCAATGCTATGTCAATATCCTATACTTTCATGGTTCAATGACAATGGCGATGATAATGGTAATAACAATACTCAATGATGACAACAATAGCTATGTCTGATGTTCACTAACAGTGACGATGGTGTTGACATTGCTCAATACTTGATACGATAACTTACCTATACTTACCATAATGTCCGAAAGGTGATTCGATGCAATAATCCTTAACAACGAAGTTAACAATGACAATTCTATTAGTGATGAAATCGGGAAAGGCACCTAGCCTAATCCCGAGACTCTGACTACACTCAGCTTGATATTTTGAAGCTTTCAAGGCTCTCGGATAGAAATCCCCTTGTTCCTAGCTTTAGGTGAAGCCGATGGATGCTCTTTATCAATTCCTTAAGCTAGGAAATCAATAGGAGGGTGTTAGAAACAATACTATGATATTGTAATCAATATAACAATGCCAAAATCAACACCCAAACTTAAAATAGCTATTAGCTATTAAGATGACCATGGGTAGACAAACCTTAACTTGTGATTAAGCTGAATATATCCATGAAATTCAACGATTTCTTGGGGATTATAGCTTACCCAATCACTTATAACAATTTGATAACGATAAATCAAAGAAAATCAAGTTTTTCAACTTTCAACAATAGAGGTGCTAGCTTGCTTGAAGAAGATAGAGGGAGGTTCTTGCTTACTAAAGCATCGGGTATGCTTAATTCCTTAGCTATTCCCTTTGTTTTAATTGAAGAGCTTTCCTTGCAATGAAGGAAGCTCTCCCGGTAATCCCACGTATGGGATTTATAATTAAGGAAGGGCTAATCGCAAGATTAGTCCCTCAACTTTCATCTCCTTATACTTTTATTCCTAAACTTCCAAATTTTTTTTATAATTTAGCCACTAAAAGGTTTCTAGTACATTCAATAAGGTCCTTAATTAATAATTTGACTCAATTAGAGTCCAATATCAATATAATAGACCTTGTGGTCAACACCAATACAATATTTAAACATTTCCAGTATAGGGTTTTTGATCGCCGGAACCCAATTCCGACTAGGCCAGATTTCAGGGTGTTACAGGGAGGGATTTTACATCTATAAACATCTTGACAACATTGAAGTCTGACGGACAAAGGCTCAAGCTCAGAACTATATCCGGTCGATGGGGTTGCTGAATTCTTCATGCCATGGATGCTCGAAGATCTGACCTTGTTTCTTAATTTGGTTGTTTCGGTTTTCCATGATTTTTTTTCAAAATTGCACTGTATTTTTGCTCATAAGCCTTAATAAAATTCATGAATTCTCTTCCAAACTTTCTTTATTTTTCCAAAGCATCATGTAAGTAAACTAGTATAATTCATTGAAAAGCATATGATTTCTTGGTATTACTATGTTTTGAAAGATTACAAATGGGTTTTAGCACTCCAGGTTATTGAAGCGGGCTGTATAAAGAAAAGATAGAGCAGAATATTGTGCCAGTAGAAACAAGGAAATGATATGCCTAAATCAAGTTATACTTGAACAAGTGGGAAGGACAAACAAGAAAAAATGAATAGAAGGTGCAAAAGAGAAAAGAGAAAGGTGAAAACCCAAAAAGGGGCCAAAAAAGAAGAAGAAAAAAGAAAAATAGAAAAAGAAAAGAAAAACCGAGGTGAAAACCTGAAAGGGCGCCTTGAGAAAAAGAAAAGCCAAAGTGAAAACCTGAAAGGGTGCTTTAGAGCAAAGGGTCAGAAATGCGGAAAAAAAGTTTCAAAGGTCAATCCAGGCGTGGGATGAAGTATCAATGCATTCCAATAATAAACAAAGAGACATAGCAAATCAGATTGGTCTCCCAGAAAGTAGGAGCTATTTGATTAATCCCAATGAGTCTTAGTTCATGCATCATATAGTAAATTAGGGTCATATTAACCTTCATCAAAGCATTTTTAGTCTGTTTTGTCAGGAATTTAGCAAAGAATCCAAAGTTCCTAATGAGAAGAACTCACCCAACATGAATGTAGAGTTCCTAATGAGAAGAACTCGCCCAGCAAGAATACAGAGTTCCTAATAAGAAGAACTCACCCAACAAAGAATCCATAGTTCCTAATGAGAAGAACTCGCCCAGCAAAGAGTGAAGAACTCCTAATGAGAAGAGTTCACCTTTTCAAGAATGAGAAAGTTCCTAATATAAAGATCTTGCTTATTCGATGCCTTTACAGAGAGGCAAATGACATTTTCCAGAAGAATGAGGAGTTCCTAATGAGAAGAGCTTACTTGTTCGATACCTTTGTAGAGAGATGTTGGAGTATGCCCAAAGACCAATTATGAGATGGTTGTAAAAGACATACTTATTTTATCTTGTTTATTAATAATAAGCCATTATTATTATTTCAGTCTTATTCTATGTATCTATAAATAAACTGAATTATAATAAAGTCCTAAGAATAATATAGTTATTCTTGAATGTCCTTAGTTGAGAATTATTGTGGGCTTGGACAACAATAATGTATAAAGACTAATATGTAGTTGATTGATGACAAAGTGTTGTCATTGACATAGAGATATCAAAATCAATACATAAGTATGTGTTAAGGAACGACATACTGGACTGATCTGCTATGAGCATGTTTCTTGGATTATTATGTGACAGTCACAACATTGCTTATGGTGATAACTACATGTATGATCCTCAGACTTGAGATCATCATTATTTCAACATCGTGAGTGACATATTTTGATACGGTCAAACGTGTGTCGTAACTGACTACACTATAAAGACTGATATTAGATATGTCACAATCCATGTAGCAAAATATGGCTGATCAAGATAGGATTTGTCCCTCCTACATAATGGGAGTAATATCATAGGCCACTTGATTGAGTAAGACTAGAAAATGCATGGCCATGCTCGAATAAATTGATATGGGATATTATAGTTATTCGTTTATAATAGTATACTCAAGATATCAAGAAACATTAGATGGACTATACAAGTGTGACTAATCCATGACTTGTGTTCGATCTAGATGTGAGGACAAAAGGATGAAATACATAAAAGAAGTTAATCACAGAAAAAGGTTAAATTGAACCACGATTTCATGTAACTTAGGTAGCAATAATGTATTGCTAGATGCCACTCATTGCTTGTAATATTAGAATTGTTCTGGATATTATTGCTAACGTTACATGAACCTACAAGGGTCACACCCTATTGTAACGACATTTTTTCCTTTCTTTTTATAAAAGATATAAGCGTGGTTTTCTTTTAGAAAATCCATCAATACGAATTATCCCATAAATCACTTTTGAAATCTTGGTTTAAAGGGATTTCTTTTGAAAACTGTTTTCTTTTGAAAAATGATTGAAAACTTAGAGTCGCCACCGGTTACTTGGATAAGGTAGGCCGAACACTAGAAAACCGGATATTCATTTTGAAAGGGCTCGAGAGTTGGTTACGTGTGGGGAAGGATTAGAACCCCCATCACGCCCAAAAATCGGTACCAAAATATTTGTTTCTTTTAATTGAAGGAAATTGTCAGAAATTGAAAAGAATTCAATTCGGTGACCTTAATTGAAAATTAACCTAATTGAACGGGCATTATCAAATTGATGTGTTCAAATTAATTGGAAATTTAATTAATAAGGTTGAAGATACATCAAACTATAGATTAAACCGACATCGAATAAGCCTGACTACCGTGTTAATTTATGGTTTGAATCCCGCACGTCACCTTTATGCATGGTGCAAGCAGTTAAGATATGATGTAATGATTTTATCAACTTTTAACTTTACCTTAGGACGGTAAGAATTAATTCAGATATTTCGCCAACATCCTTTAAGCTCGGACTGTTACGACACAAATATCGGAATTAATAAATATCTCTCTTTTTATGATTTAGATTAATTAATGCAAAATTAATAGGCGGTATGAATGACAATCAAGGAATGACAAACAAAGGCACAAAAATAAAAACAAAAGGCCCAACCCAAGACCTATCTTATAAATGCCCAAATTATGGAAAGCCCAAATGATGATCTAATTATTAATTAGGTGATTCTAGTATTTAATCCTAGGTTAATTACCCTAAAAGACTAAAACTCTAACAAATTAAGATAATTAGTTTAATATTAATCTCAACTTTGACGTTCATTTTATCTTAAAAGTCTTTAAAAAAGGTTCGATTAATTTAATGAATTTAACATTCACTCAAATGAGCCAAGAATGAATTTAAATTCACTAAACTAATTAAAACTCTAATTTAACTAAGGCTCTAAAGAAATTAAACCTAGAATTAACTTAATTAATTTAAGGATCATGCCCCTATGAGACGAACACACGATCTAAATTAATTAAGCTAATCCACCTAGTTTAATCTAAGGTCCAAAATCTATTGGCTAGGCCCAACAATCTAAAACCCAAAACCCAAAGGCCTCTAGCAAGCCCAAAAACCAAACATATAAACATAAAAAGAGAGTACTATAAAAATATCTTACATATGTGGAACTAAATTATAAAAGCTATATATGTCATATACACTAAAAAACTTATAGATTATGCTTTTGAAAACCTTATGTATATGTATTTAAAAACTATATATTACATTATAATATGATATATTATGCTTACATAAAATAACTATATATTTTAAACTTAAAAAAAAAACTATAGATTAAAAGGAAATATATATTAAGAAAAGTCAAATATTATAAACATGTTAAGACTTATATCATATATAACGTAAAATTCTTATATTTTATACTTTACAAAATAACTATAATATATATATACATAAAAAACATTATATTTACTTTATATGGAAACCATATTATCTATATATGTACTATATTATATATCACCAAAAGAAAACATATATTACTCATATAAAATATAATATAGTGTATAGGAAAGCACATTACATAGAATGGATATATACTATATATTATATATATTTAAGAGGCTTACATAAAACTATAAATATGAATACGGGACATAACATATAACACCATCTATACCACAAAAGCATCAAGCCACACATTAAAGGATCTAAACAAAATTAAACAGAAACAACAACATTAAACAAATAAAAAGCTGAAATTGAAAATGCATGAAAAAGGGGGAGAAATAACACTGGATTTGGGACCTAAACGCGAAGAAAATAAATTAGTGAGCCAAATTAAAAGAAAAAAGAAAACTGGTTAGAACTGGGGACGAAATTGCAAGCCTTCCAAGTATTACAAGGACCCGGTGTGTAAATAAAAAAGGCGGAATGGCCTAGGAGGGGAATTCAAAGACGCGACGCGACTGTTCGTGTGATTTTAAAAGATGAAAGGGCTAAACGAGCGATTAAAATAGGGCGGAGGTCCTTATTATGCTATTTGACCATTTTTAAAACATAAAAGCTTTATAAATACCCTTTATTTCAGATTATTACTCTTTTTGGCAAAAAGAAATAGAGCTAGGCTCTTATAACCCTTCCCTCTTGTTCATCTGGGTTCATCATGAACCCAGTTTCTAGCGATCCACCACCGCTATTTCTAGAAAAGGCCACTGCTCCACCGTGTTGCCCGCCGTATGATGGTGGCCAGCGAAGCCAAAAACCCAAAAAGCCTTTCTCGACCTAAAATCAGATCCAACCATAGTTTCCTAAAACTTTATCTCTCCTCTTTTCAAAAACCCCAAAAACAGACTCGAAAATGGGAGTAAAAAAACTGACCCCTTTACAACTTCCACCCTTCCGTTTCACCATAGACAACCTCGAGAGGTCGCAAGGCTTGTCAAAGGCGATGGGAGGCAAATTGACACAAGAAGAAGATGAAATGAAAAGGGTAAGAAACAAACTGAAACCCTAATTCTTTATGCTTTTATGTTTTAAAATGCAAAAATGAGAGTGGAATACCTCTAAAAATGCTCTGTTTCTCTTTGTATTGCTCTGAAATCCCCTCTTTAACTTGGGGTTACAATTGATTTTGGCCTTGTTTTTATACACTGAATATTACATTAATTTAAGAAATTAGAAATTACAATCGAAAACTCCTATTGGCTGCCTCTTTGTGCTTGTTTGTATTCATGTGTTTTTCTGATGATGTTGGGATGTCTCCCGCTGCCATTTCTGATATTTTGTGCGTTTTGCTTCTGCAAAATCAGTTGAAATGTCATTTCTGACTTTTCTCTTTGGTTACATGTGATCGAGCGTTAGAGAGGAGGGGACTAGAAGAGCCGCGCGTTACAGCGCATGGGCGAAGATGGATAGCCGGACGTCGACTGTACGTGCGTTCGATGCAATATCAGCCGTTCGATACGCTCTCGATCTAAGGGCTATGCTTGATGCAGCGCCAAGAAGGAAGATAGTCAACTAGGGCTTCATCTGGGATCTAATCTGGACCGTTAGATCAAGATTGATCTAACGATTGTCAATGGGCTGTGCAAAGGAGAATAAGATGGATTAGGGTTTTCTGATTTTGGGCTCTAAATGGGCTATGTAATAACATGTAGTATTTTATGGGTTTGTAAATGGACTGTTTATTTTAAATTAAAGTTGGGTTCATTATTATAATTTTTAGACTTGATTTAAATAAAGACGGGCTTTTATTTAATTTATTAGTTTATATATATATATATATATATATATATACATGTACCTTGTATATTTTGGTTATAATTATATGATAAACTTAAATGATAGATATTGTAATAACACTAATAGTAGTAACAATGCTGGTAACAGAAAACAACACTAAAAAAGGGATAAACTATAATACATTAATAATGTTTTGAGTTTTTCAATTGACTACCAAACATAATAGCTCATAAAAAAACGTAACTTAGTAACTTAGTACAAAAACATAATACTAGTAAACTTTGTTTTGTCTTTTGATATGCCTTAATAGTCACATTCATACTAAGATTAAACAAAGCCCACAGTAGTATATATAAGCCCATTATTATAAAACAAAATAGAAAGAGTTATCCCGGACAAAATTAGTGATTACAGCTGCCCCTCTTTACTTATTATTGTGGAACAAGAATAAAGCAAAGACCATAAACACTAATTTTGTCCTACTTCCCTATTTGAAGGTTCTGAGCTGCAAGTTCCTCCTATATAGAACTGTTCGCCCTTTCTTTCCCGATAGTATGGAACTATGAGTATCTGTCTCCTTTGCCCTTAAAGTCCTTGAGCTGCAGGTATCTACCCTTTCCGCTCTAAAACCCTAAGCTGTGAGTATCTGCCTCCTTCGCTCAATGGTTCTAATACGGCGAGTTTGAAACCCTTTGCCTTCTTCGCTCTAAAAACCCTAAACTATGAGTATCTGCCTCCTTCAGTTGACAGTTCTAATACGGCGAGCTTGAAATCCTTCACATGAAATCTTTGAGCTACGAGTATCTGCCTCCTTAGCATGCTCCTATCTTAGGGATGCCTAGTCTACATATGATGCATGACTGACTGGATTTGATCACTTTTCCCAAAAACCTTTGCTTCCTCGATCAATCCTTCTTTGATTTCTTCTTTACTTCTTTCTTCTTCATATTCTTGCCCTTTGCAACAAATGGTGCTTTGCCTCATACTTAGTGCTACCATTTATGCCCCCTTTTCATTCCGATCTTCTGAAATCTCGCTTTAAAATGTCTTTCCAGGTTTTCATTTTAGATTCATTTTTCCCAAAGTGCCCTTTCTGGTATTCACTTTGGTTTTATTTTTCTTCTCCTTTTCTTTCCTTTTCTTTCTTTTTCTTTTTTCTTTTCTTTTTCTTTTTTTCTTTTTCTTTTTCTTTCGGTGCCCTTTTGGGGATGCCTTTATCCTCATAATCCCTTTGCTTCCCTATGACAGTCTTAAAACCTAATGTGGCCGGGACTTGTTTTTCTTCCTTGGCCTAATAAATGGAGTCTCCTCTTGGTTCGGCCTTAACATACCTTTTTGCACCATCTGCATTTGAAAGTTTAGAACATAGTAATACCAAGAAACCTTTTGCTTTTCATAAATCTATGTTAACCTACTTGCAGGATGTTTGTAAAAAAGACATGAAAAGGTATGAAATAATACTTCATTAATATTTCAAAATTTTAGAATGATTTGAAAGTCATGGCAAACATAGAAGAAAAGGAAAACAAAGCATGATGTTCCATCCCAATCATTGACTGTATGAATAATGCGAGTGCCCATCGACTAAAATAGATCTCTTGCTAGAAATTCTCTACTAAAACTTCTTAATTCCCGATAGGGTTCCTTCTATTGGATGCCTAATCTGCAACGATCCTCTAAGCCGTATTTTTCAGGTTTTCAACTCAAATCCTCACTTGGTTTCAAGATAACATTTTTTGTTTTCATCTTGAACCCCCTTTTGTTTTTTCTTTTTCTTTTCTATCACTTTTATTTAATAACCAAAGCGCCCTCTTGGGTTTTCACTTTAGGTATTTTCATTTTGCGAAGCACCTTTCCGAATTTTCACTATGTTTTTTCTTTCTTTTTCTTTTTCTCGTTTTTCTCTTCACGCATAGTACCTCTTGACCGAATCTGAGTTCACTTGATTGTTCAACACCTTTCCATCCATTTCTGTTAGGATCAATGTTCCTCCGGAAAAGTTCCTTTCAGCGACATAAGGTCCTTCCCAATTAGGCATCCATTTCCTGCGGGAATCCTTTTGAGTCGGAAGGATTCTTTTAAGCACTAGATCTCCCTCTCGAAATTCTCTTGGGCGAACTTGCTTATCGTAAGCTCGCATCATGTTTTTTGGTACATCTGGCCATGACAAAGGGCTTTCAATCTCTTCTCCTCAATGAGATTCAATTGGTCAAGCTGAGCCTGCACCTATTCAGCTTCTTCCATCTTTACCTCACTTAGAATTCGAAGCGATGGAATCTCTACTTTGATAGGTAGCACCACCTCTGTGCCATAGACCAATGAGTACGCGGTTGCCCCCGTGGAAGTTCGTACAGATGTGCGATAGGCGAATAAAGAAAATGGCAACTTTTCATGCCAGTCTTTGAAGGTGTCTGTAGTCTTTGCTATGATCTTCTTGATATTTTTGTTTTCCGCTTCTACCGTTCTGTTCATCTTGGGGCAATAGGTGGTGGAATTATGGCGTGTTATTTTGAATTGCTCGCACACCTCGTCTATCATCTTATTGTTTAAGTTGGAAGCATTATCGTTAATAATCCTTTTTGGCAAGCCGTAATGACAAATGATCTATTTCTTCAAAAACCTGCAAACTGTTTCTCTTGTAATACTGGCATAGGATGCTGCTTCTATCCATTTAGTAAAGTAATCAATGACAACCAGAATGAAGCGATGCCCATTGGATGCCTTGGGATGAATCTGACCAATGACATCCATTCCCCATATAGCGAACGACCATGGTAAGTTCATCGTGTGTAGAGGTAATGGTGGAGAATGGATATTGTCGGTATATATTTGACACTTATGAAACTTCTTTGCATAGCCAATACAATCTCCTTCCATGGTTGACCAAAAATATCCATACCTCATGATTTTTTGAGCCATCGAGAAACCATTGGAATGTGTCCTACATAGCCTATCATGTACCTCGACCAATATGTTTTTTGCTTCTTGAGTATTGACACACCTTAACATGATCTGGTCCTTACCCTTTTTGTATAAGATCTCCCCGTCTAAAACATATTCCGCCGCCATTCTTCTGATGGTTCTCTTGTCATTTTCGTTGGCCCCTTTGGGGTAGGTTTGGAACTTGATATACTGAAGGATGTTATAGTACCATGGGTTACCATTTTCTTATTCTTCCAAACTACAACAATGAGTCGGTATTTCAAAAATTTTCATCTCGATTGGCTTCATTTTGGCCTCGGTACTTGCTTTAAACATTGCAACTAACATTGCCAAGGCGTCCGCCATTTGATTGTCTTCCCTTGGAAGGTAGGTGAACCTGATTCTTTCAAAGCTTTTGATTAACTCTTGGATCAGGTCGTAATACTTGACCAACTTCGAATCTCTTATTTCCCACTCTTTTCATAACTGATAGATTACCAAGGACGAATCTCCAAAAACTTGAAGCACCTTGATTTTCCTTTCAATAGCTGCATTTAAACCCATAACACAAGCCTCATACTCGGATATGTTATTCGTACAAAAGAATTCCAATGTACTGGTGAATGGATAGTAGACGTTTTCTGGTGAGATTAACACTACCCCAATTCCATGGCCTAAGGCATTGGATGCCCTATCGAAGTAGAGCTTCCACAACTCATCCTCTGGAGTAGTCTCTTCTTCAACTGTTATGTACATTAGGTCTTCATCGGGGAAATTGAAGTTCAAAGATTCATAGTCGTCTGAAGCGCGGTTTGCCAGGAAGTCTGCTATAGCGCTCCCTTTTACTACCTTCTGACTCACATACAATGTATCGAATTTAGACAATAGCATTTGCCAACGGGCCAACCTCCCGTTTAGTGTCGGTGCTTCCATCAGGAACTTCAAAGGATCCAACCTGGAAATCAATCACGTGGTGTGATATAGCATATATTGCCTGAGCCTTTTGGTAGTCCATACAAGAGTACAACACAACTTTTGAATCAGCGGGTACCGTGTTTCGCAATCGGTGAATTTCTTGCTCAGATAGTAGATCGCCTTTTCTTTCTTCCCGGACTCACTGTGTTGTCCCAAAACACAACCCATTGAATTTTCAAAGATAGTTAGATACAAGATCAATGGCCTACCAGGTACCGGTGCTACTAGAATTGGAGCGTTAATCAAATATTTCTTGATCTTATCCAGAGCCTCTTGACACTCTTCATCCCATATTCCCGGATTATTCTTTCGGAGCAATCTGAAGACAGGATCGCATTTGTCGGTTAACTGAGATATATAATTTAATTTCCCTAAGAAACCTCGAAATTCTTTTTGGGTCTAAGGTGGCAGGAGATTTTGAATTGCTTTCACCTTATTCGGGTCAATCTCAATTCCCTTTCGGCTAACCACGAAGCCTAAAAGTTTACCGGACATGACGACGAAGGTGCATTTTTTCGGATTGAGTTTTAATTGATACTTTCTTAACCTTTGGAAAAGCTTCCTCAAGTTTTGAATATGCTCCTCCTCCGTTTGAGATTTGGCGATCATGTCATCTACATATACCTCGATCTCCTTGTGCATCATGTCATGAAAAAGGGTTACCATGGCCCTTTGGTAGGTTGCTCCGGCATTCTTCAATCCGAAGGGCATCACCTTATAACAGAATGTTTCCCACATGGTCACGAACGTAGTTTTCTCCATGTCGTCAGGATGCATTTTGATTTGGTTGTACCCTGAGAAACCATCCATGAAAGAGAACCACGAATGTCCCGCGGTGTTATCGACCAAAGTATCAATATGAGGTAGAGGAAAATTATCTTTGGGGCTTGCCTTATTGAGGTCTCTATAATCTACACACATACAAACCTTTCCATCTTTTTGGGGAGCAGGGACTATGTTTGTCACCCACTCCGAGTATTTAGAAACTCCTAAAAAACCAGCATCGTACTGTTTCTTTACTTCTTCTCGAATCTTCAACAACATTTATGGTCTCATCTTTCTAAGTTTTTGTTGGACCGGCTTATATTCTTGCTTTATCGGTAGTTTATGCACTACAATATCTGTGTCCAGACCTGGCATGTCTTGATAAGTCCATGTAAAAACATCCTTGAATTCTGAAAGCAACTCAATCAATTCACGTTGGGTCTCAAACGAGAGGGTGGTACCAATCTTTACTTCTTTTCTTTCGTCTTCCGTGCCCAAATTAAGAATCTCCAACTCTTCTTGATGAGGCAAGATTTGCTTATCTTCACTTTCCATTAATCGGAGTAGTTCATCTGGGATCTCAACTCTCATCTCATCATCCCTTTCCTCGATTTCCGCCAAACACGAGGGTCGTTCAAAATCTATCTCAGAATTAGATTTAGAATCATTCATACAGTTAATAATAGGAATCCTAAAATAATTTGAAAATGAATAAGTATCGGGACAAGAAATGAATACTCTTATGGAATTAATGAAACATATAAAATAATAATGAATAATGAATGTAATAAATAAATGCAAAAAACAAGGTGTTTTCCATTTGAGAAAAAACGGAAAACATCATTTTCATTGAATTGAAAGCAAGTAGATTGACATAAAAGCCCTTTACAAAAGATCCCTATCACTCGCGGGTAGAAGCGAATAAGGTTGGTTCAGAGCATTACTCTAATTCTGACCTAAAAACTATTGGCAGATCTACAACGGTCCAATTGCTGAGTGTTTCCCCCGGGAAGCAAGGGCGGATTCTGGCCAAGTATTTGCTACTCCTTCCCTCCTTGGTTATCATGTTGACATCCATTCCCTCTAATGCCTCATTGAACCTTTCCTCCTCGCTAAATTTGGTGCTTTCTAGACCGGCTTTGTGTACCTTTTCCTCCATATTGATTATCCCTCCAGACACAAAAACATTCTTTAAATGAGGGAAAGTCATTGGTTCCCACGGGATGTCTTCGCCCTTGAATCTAGCCTTCCTTTGTTCTTTTCTTTTCTTCTATTCTGACTTTCTCTAATGAAAATTATGTTTATGGCTGAGCCCAAACCGATCCTTTTTGCCGATGACACTCTTGGCGCGCAAGCATCCTTGTAAACGTTTTCTGAGCCCTTTGCCCTTCTTGGCTCCTCGTCCCAAAGTTTTCTAGACTGTCATCTTGGTGCAGTTTGATAGTCTAGGGCGTGGGATCTTGCTTCCCTCTACTACAAAGGTGGCATTCACAAATTCTAAGGCCCTGAAGGAGCATTCAACAGCATCTTCGTCGGTTTGGACATAAGGAGCATCGGTGGTTATAGAAGCAATGATGTCTTGTTCGGCTCCCACACTTACTAGCTTCCCGTCAATAACAAACTTCAACTTTTGGTGCAGGGATGAAGGCACGGTTCCGGCCGAATGAATCCACGGCCTCCCCAGTAAACAATTATAAGTGGGTCGGATGTCCATTACCACAAATTTAACAACGTACTCGGTAGGCCCGGTTAGCAAAGGTATCTCTATCTTCCTAATAATATCCCTTTTGGTCCCGTAAGTGCCCTAATGGAGTTCTGACACAGTTTCATGTGTGACCTGTCCACTGGCAGCCTTTGTAGAGTCACCATCGGCAATACATTCAAGGCGTACCCATTATCGATAAGCACTCCCGGTAAGACATGCCTTTTGTAGTGGGTAGTGATGTTCAAAGCCTTAGTGGATCCCATGCCTCCATTGGGAATTTCGTCGTTAGTAAAGGTGATGTAGTTATCTGCAACAATATGACCTACTATTCTATCTAACTTGCTTACTGAGATATTGTTCGGGACAAACGTCTGATTCAATACTTTCAACAATGTATCACGATGCTTTTCTAAGCTTAACAACAACTCAAGTACCAAAATTTATGCTTGCTATTTTCAAGCTGCTCAACGATGTTGTATTCACCGTGCTTTAGGAACCTCAAGAATTCTTGCGCCTGACTCTCTATCACTGGCTCATGAATTTTTGGGGAGGCTCTTCTCCAAAAATCTTTCTAGGTTCGGCAGTTACCACTTTGCCTTTGTTTCTTGGCTTTTCTGACGCCTTTTCCATGATTAAATCAAACCACGATTTCATGTAACTTAGGTAGCAATAATGTATTGCTAGATGCCACTCATTGCTTGTAATATTAGAATTGTTCTGGATATTACTACTAACGTTATATGAACCTACAAGGGTCACACCCTATGATTGAAACAAACAAATATCGACTAGATAGCATGTGTACAAACTTGTTGTACACGTAATTAGTGAGAAACCGAAATTGTTATATAATGGATAATTTTGTTTTTATACATATATTAATATTTTATAAGTTATTGTAATTATCAAATACTATATATATATCTAAAAGAAACCAAATTAAAGTAGAATCAGATTCTACATATTTAATTATATTCGATTAAATATATTGTATATTTAAAGAATCCGAATTTAATTATAATTAGGTTTTTGAATGCTATATAAAGACATAAGGTGTAGAAGCCAAAACATGCCTTTTTTGAAAATGAGAAGAGCTTGCTTTTTCGATACCTTTGCAGAGAGGAAGATCAGTGTGACCAAGAGGAATGGGTGGGTTCCTAAAGAGAAGAACCAGTTCAGACTTTACAGTCAGCCTTGACAGAAGAATGGGGAAGTTCATAATGAGAAGAACTTATTCAAGTCTTCTGGAGAGCAAGAAAATGAGAATCCAACAGTCGAATGATTTGAGTCAAATTCATGTTTTTTTCAGTCTTTTCCTTATTCATGTTCCACAACAATAAGCAAAGAGGGCCAGATGTAAAACCCAAATTTAATCTGGGGTACATATTATATAATTCTCTTAATACAAAATAAAAATAAAATAATAAGTATATATTAAGTCAGCTTGCATTATACAAATGATAGTCTAAATAATAAATACAAGTCCAATATCCTTTACAAATGTCTACTATACAAATACAAAGCCCAAAATTTGGTTAAACTCATTATATATGCTTTATGCCCAAATTTGGATAGTAAGGCCCAAAGAAACACATTTGTGTTTCTTGAGCCCGCTAAATTAGCCACGTGTCGCCCTAGGAGTGGCCTGTTTAAGCCTCACATGGATCAAGCTCTTGATGATGTCATCTCCTGCATCAGACTATATAAAGAAGAGAGAGAATTAGTGGATGAGTAATAATGAGACAATTATTAAAACCATTAACAATTGAAATCAAAGCAGAGAGAGAAAGGAGCTGAAGAGACAATTTGCTGAATACCAAGAGACACTGGGGAAGAAGATTAGTCATTGGAGCTTTACTGAAATCGTCGTTGCTAACCATCTGAGGAATCCTCTTCACCGATCTATAATGTTCCTGTAAAATAAGTGAAAAAGTTAGATCGAAGGTTAAAAGATAAAAAAGGAAGTTAAAAATGAAATCATATGTAACACCCTAAATTTGGCCTAGGAAAGTTACCACAATCTAAACTATAGGCTAATTGAATATATGAGCTAATCAAATTAAAGAAGAAAGAACATTAGCCATCCTTAAGATCAAATAAGTGAAATTAGAACCAAATTGAATTGAAATTAAAACTAGAAGGCTTAAATGGAAGGATGGAAATGTGAACATGCAATGCTATAAAGATTGCATATAAAATTGAATTAAATTAAAGGCCTTGACACATGTTCTCAATTGATGAGAACATGTGCCTTGTGAGTAGATAACTCACGACACTAGGAGAAGAAATTATGAAAAAAAAATTCATCATCTTCCTCCATCAAAATCCTTTATTGCCGAATGTTGAAAGAGAAACTAGGAGAGAAAAAGCTGCATAGATCATCTTCAATCCATGCTTCTTGATTTAACTTTGATCAAATTAGCTTGGAGAAGGTATATTGCTTGATTCCTACATGTTATAGGATGCTTGAATCTTGATTTTGATGTTCTTGTTGCCTAAAGTGATTAGGATGATTGTTATGTATGTTAGGATCATGTTAGCTTCTAGTAGTACTTGAAATTGTGAATGCTAGTAGCTAAATTGCTAATGAGAGTGTATATGGTTGAAAACAGTTTTGATTAGAGACTGTTTTGATAGGTGAAAATGTTTAAGCATGCTAATTGAATGTAATGCCCTGATTTGGTCACATTGCTAGATGAATTGAGGATTGAATAGAGTAAATAAGTCGCTGGAAAATGAATGCATCTAATTGGATTAGTTAAAACTAGGTAATGGAATGCTCAAATGGTGAATTAGAAGTATAATGTTGATCAAATAGATCAAATTGAATTTAACATGATAATGCCCTATTTTAAGCACATTTCTAGGTGAATTAGACTGACCTAGACATGTAAGAACATGCGAATAAGTTGAATTGCCATGTTGGAACCTTGTTTAGATGGGTTATGAAGCTAGAAACTCAACCTAGTGTCATCTGCCCATAATACTCTATTCGGGGCAGTAAATTTGAAAAATCACCATAAATTGTATAAAAGGAATTTAAGGCTGAAAATTTTATGGAAAATGACTTGACATGTCTAAATTCATTAGGGGAAAACAGAACTGAATTATGGATTGTAGAATGAATTGTAGAGAAGAAACACAAGGGACAGTGCAAACTGTCTAGTGTTGTAAGTTGCCCAGTCTTTAAGCTAAAAAATGTATTAATTGGAAAAGAACTAAAATGCAAGGACTATATAGTTATAAACACAATTACGTTAGCTTTTCAACCGTGTAAACCAATTGAAATTCCAACGTACGGAATGAAAGTTATGCATGTTTAAGTGAACAGAGTACATGCTGCCTAGTAACAACAGTTTATGTAATCGTACACTGTTTTGTGGCAGTTTGTAAACAGTTTTGTAAACATTTTTGGGACATTGATTTCTGCCCTGTTTTACATGAATTAGAGTATAGATAAGTGTAGTTAGGTGTAGTAAAGAATGTATATGAACATGCTGCCAAATTTGTATATGTTGTGTACTATTAACATTGCCTTGATTAAATGATTATGTCAACTTGTTTTAACATGTATATACTTGTGTAATGTGATAGAACCATGAGTGAACTTGGTGGATGAGGAAAGGGTGGAACATCCTAAAGCTAAGAACAAAGGAGTATGGATCCAAGACTAGCTAAGCTTGGAGTATTGTGAGTGTGGTTTACTTGAGAGTTAGGACTAGGCACTAACTATAGCAAGCATGTCTAAATTCTTGAATTGTTAATTGACTTATATGATCTTCATCTATAAGGGAACAATGATTAAAGTAATGCATGAAACTTGATAACATCCTTGAATACATGTTTAATTCGATTGCTAAGCATGTTTAAGTGGTAATATTGGTGCTTGTATGTGTGATATGGCATGTGATCAAATGCTTAAAGAAATTGCCTGTAATGTTATCCCACTTGATGAAATGGACACATGAGAATTACATGATATGTGAACTATGGCTCAATTGGCCTAAGGGCCTAGTATGAAATGTACTTGTTTGACATGATCTTGAACTTGAAATACTTGTATAAATGGCTTAAATCGAACAACCTTGGTAGCTAGTTGGATTAGGTAGAAGGGCATGCCTTAGAGTCTAGAGCTCATTGTGTCAGGGTGGACTACGGTCCAGGGCTAAGGCCCCTATTAGGTAGGAGGGTACGTATGTGGTCTTTGGAAATAGTAGGAGGGTTGACCAGCACTATAGTGCATCTTGTGGCGACAGTTGGTTGGAGACTCGATTACCTATACAAACTAAGTACCAAGGGGTTGTTTAATTGATAAAAAATGGGATAACAATCCTGTAACACATGTTACTTGTCTTGAAAGTTATATAATGAATGTTACGTGACATAAAAGCCTTGAATTGTATGTTACTTGACATGAAAGCCATGAATTGTATGTTACTTATCATGTAATCATGATTTGCTTGATTCTTGATATGAAAGTATGAATTATGATTCATTGTCTCTTGTTCCTTATGCTAGCCTAATGCTTGAAATCCTTAGCTAGGATCATTTTAATGCTTGAAATCCTTAGCTAGGATCATTCTTGTTTAATTGGCACTTAACTTGATATAACAAATGGTTAGAACTATTTACTACCTCACTAAGTACATTCTTGTACTTATCACTCTTGTTTCATTCTTCCCAACCAACAAGATAAAGGATTCGATCGTTGCTTGATTCTGAAGCCTGTTTCCTTGAGCTCGAAGCAACATACAAGCAAAGTTAAAGTATGGTTTCATACTTGTTCTGTATATCTCCTAGATTAGTGGCACTAGAATGTATATAGTTTATCTTGATCATGCATTTTGGAAGTTGAGTACTTGTATATATTGTCCTTGTATGGGCCTTCTATGTTATGAACTTGGTTGTTAAGTTTGAGACATGTGATGAACTAAACTTTCTTTTGAAAATAAGTGTTTTGCTGCGCATATATGTACCAAATTGACTCAAAATATTCACAATCTAATCTACTTGAAATAGTCAAATTCCTTGTTTAATGTACATGCGTATGATTGAATGAATAGCATGAATGTTTATGTATACTTAATCTTGTGGATGCCTATGGTAGGAAATTGCAATGCTAGCTTGCTTGGACTCAAGGTATGTACCATCGGGTGCCTTAATGATCATGTCTAATTGAAGTTACATGAAATGTTTCATGTCTTGCTTGAATTGAAAGTAGTATGAGTCGAACCATGCTTGCTTGTCTTAGGTCATTCGAATATGGTATGATATCAAGGGTTGAAAATGGTAAATGATTCATGAAAGTAGTAACTTTTATTGTAAGCATGAAATGAAACCTTTTAGTGGCCTATTCGAATGCCCTATAATGTCTTGAAAACAAAATGAGAGATTACTTGTTTGTTAAGTTAAGTATGATTGGTTGCTTACTAGTTAAGTAACTTATCTAATAGGGATGAGTTAATCAATTATTGGCTTGTTCTTGTATTGTATTGCTTTGTCCATGCTTGGTAACGCTCCAGAGCCAGTTTGCTGCTAACCCGGGGTAGGGTGTTACATTTATTTGGTAATCAGTGCTTTTAGTCAGTTCTAGGACTAAACCGGGCTCTCTTGCATCAATAGGATACTTGTGCCACCTAGGAGACTTGTATTATATAGCTTGTGTCTTTTCTTAACTAAACTGAATTCCTAATTGTTCTATTTGAACGTAGAATGTCTGAAACAAGGCTCACTTGGGACGATGAAAGTCTTGAAGGCTCCTCGAATGAATGAGATAGTGTGAGGATTGAGCAGAATCCTCCACAACAACAAGCTCAACCCCGAGCCCAAGCTGTTAAGCAACAAGAAACTCCTGCTATAAATCCTGTGCAACAGGAATGTCTCTGAGTATGAAAGAGATGTTCAATCATCTTGTAACTGTCTTGAAACAAGACCATCATATTCTTCCTACTGTTGTTGTGCCAAATAGAGATCCGATTGACAAGCTGGCTCAACACTGAGCCTATACTTTCACTGGAACTAATGAAGCCAATCCCGAAGTAGCTGAGTATTGGTTAGAGGCCACTACTCAAATCCTGAACAAACGACTACCTCATCCTGATGAGCACAAGCTCGAATATGCCATAGCCCTGTTGGCAGATGAAGCTCTAAGCTAGTGGAAAACCACTACACTGACTGTTCCTGCTGAAGCCATAACATGGAAATTCTTCCTCGAGGAATTTAGAAAGAAATACATCAGTGAACATTACATGGCCGAGCGCCGAAAGCGTTTCTTGTACCTCAAGCAAGGTGGACAACCCATTGAACAGTACATGAGTGATTTTTGCAAGTATTGCAAGTACAGGTCGGAATACATCAAGACTAATGCTGACAAGTGTAGAATGTTTATCGATGGACTGAATGATGAACTAAGTCCAATATTCACTTCCCTGGGTATCACTAACTTCCAGAATTTGGTGAATCGGGCTATTACAACTGAGGTAAAGATGAAGGCCTCTGTGAAACGCAAAAGTGGTAACTCCTGGAAAGACAAACGATCCATGAATGATGACAGGCCTCACTGGCAGTCAAAGAAGTCTAAACACTTCGAATTACACTCCTATTCAGAAGAGCAACTACATATCGAAACCTCAATCAGTAACCAAGCCTTCAGCCCTGATCATCTCTGTTGATAGTACGGGGAATTCCAGTAAAACTGCTCAATATTCTACTTGCAAGTTTTGTCAAAAGCACCACACCGGGCAATGCAGAACTCAATAGAATCTATGTTTCTTATGCGGAGCCTTCGATCACTATATCAGGGATTGTCCCCAGAATCCTAACAAGGTTTCGAATCGAACTTCTACAAATGCTAGCTCAGCTCATTCCATTCGAAACAAAGGTCCTAGACAAGCTCAGTCTGGAAATTAGGGGAAGAACAAAGGACCCCATTCGAATGCCCCTACTCACCAAGAATCTCGGGCTCTTTCTCAAATCTACCATATCCGAGAAAAAGAGGATGAAGAATCACCCGATGTCATAGTAGGTACCGCTAAGCTAAATTCGACTCTTGTTTATGCTCTAATAGACTCGGGATCCACTCATTCATTTGTATGCTCATCTTTGATTGTAAAGTTGAACTTAAAGCCTAAAATAGTAAAACAAAGCTTGCAGTTTCAAACCCAATAACGGGAATCACATCCATTAACTTCATTTGCAAGGAATGTTCTATAATCATTCGAAACATACCCTTTTCCTATTTATTTATATGTATTGCCAACTTATGAGTTCGATCTAGTGTTAGGACTAGATTGGTTAAGCAAACATGAAGCCTGGGTAGATTGCCAAAATAGGAGACTTTATCTCCAGGGTTTAGGAAAGGAATCCATTCTCCTAATTGATAGGAAACCGACCTCAATCTTTGCTGCTATGATTATACAAGATGAACTTGAATTCGGATTACCTAGTATGCCAATTGTATCTGAATTCATTGATGTTTTTCTCGAGGAACTCCCTAGTCTCCCTCCAACCAGAGAAGTAGAGTTCGGGATCGATGTTCAACTTGAAACAGCTTTGGTGTTCATCACACCCTATCGAATGGAACCTGTTGAATTGAAAGAACTCAAGAAGCAACTCCAAGAGCTATAAGACAAAGGCTTTATTCGGCCTAGCTCGTCTCTCTGGGGTGCTCCAGTCTTGTTCGTGAAGAAGAAATACGGGACCATGAGACTCTGTATTGACTACAAACAATTGAACAAGCTTACTATCAAGAATCGATATCCTCTCCCAAGAATAGAAGATCTTTTTGATCAACTCAATGATGCTTCGGTGTTCTCAAAGATCGATATTCAATCAGGATACTACCAAATAAGGGTAAAAGAAGAAGATGTAACCAAGATAACCTTTCGTACTCGATATGGCCATTTTGAATTCCTTGTAATGCCATTCGGGTTAACGAATGCTCTAGCTGCTTTCATGGACCTCATGAATCGTGTATTCAAGCCCTATCTTGACAAGTTTGTGGTCGTCTTCATCGATGACATCCTGGTGTATTCTCGGAATAAGGAAGAACATTTTGAACACCTTCGAATTGTATTGTAAACTCTTTGAGAATGTCAATTGTTTGCAAAGTTCTCTAAGTGTGAATTTTGGCTATCAAAAGTCTCACTCCTTGGCCATGTCATCTCGATAGAAGGGATTAAAGTAGACCCAAGTGAAATTCAATCCATCATGAATTAGAGACCTCAGACGAATGTTGGTGAGGTCAGGAGCTTTCTCGGTTTAGCCAGGTATTATCGACGTTTTGTCAAGGGATTTTCATCTATTGCCGCAAGCTTGACTAAGCTAACCCGTAAAGACATACCATTTTTATGGTCAAAGAATCAATAACAAAGCTTCGATCAACTTAAACAAGCTCTGACTCATGCACCGGTTCTCATCCAACCAGAATTAGGCAAAGAATTCACTGTCTATAGTGATACATCTCATTTAGGACTAGGATGTGTCCTAATGCAAGATGGAAAAGTGGTATCTTACGCTTCAAGACAACTAAAACCATACGAGTCAAACTATCCTACACACGATCTAGAATTGACAGCCATAGTATTTGCTCTCAAAATATGGAGACATTACTTGTACGGGGAGAAATGTAACTTGTTCACGGACCACAAGAGTCTCAAATACCTCTTGACTCAGAAAGACTTGAATCTGAGGCAAAGGGGATGGCTAGAATTGCTTAAAGACTACGATTTGGTTATCGACTACCATCTGGGAAAAGAAAACGTGGTTGTTGATGTCCTTAGTCGCAGACCATACTCGGGTAAACCCTTAAATCTAAATCCCAAAATAATTCATTCAAATTTAATCTTTCTTGGATTACAAGTAATCCATTGGAATTTAACCTTTCTTGTCTTGCAAGTACCTATTCAAAAACCTCTCTTAATAATCTTGTCCATTCGTTTGTAGCTTCCTTGGCTACCAATGCTCATTTCCGTTTATCCAAAGGATGGAAATTCTTGTCTGAACTTCAAGTTCAATCTAGCTTGATCTCAAGAATCAAAGAACTCCAACAAATTGATCCAGATCTTCAGAAGATCATATCCAAGCTAGACTCTGAGTCTAATTCTGACTTCTCCCTCAAGCCGAATGGTCTTCTCTATTCCAAAGATAGAGTATGTATCCCTAACAATGAGGAACTAAAACAAGAGATTCTACAAGAAGCTCATCAAAGCTCTTTCTCGATTCACTCGATATCAATTAAAATGTACAAGGATCTAAATCCACTATACTGGTGGCCAGGCATGAAATCGGCTATCACAGATTTTCTTTCAAAGTGGCTAACTTGTCAAAGAGTTAAAGCCGAGCATCAAGTCCCTACTGGATTGCTCCAACCAATTGAATTCCCTCAGTGGAAATGGGATCAGATTACAATGGATTTCGTTACTGGTCTTCCTTCCACTCCAAGAAAGAATGATGTTGTATGGGTGATTGTTGATAGATTCACAAAGTCTACTCACTTCATCCCTGTTCGAATGAACATGAGCTTGGAAACATTAGCCGAGCTATACATCTGTGAAGTGATTCGATTACATGGTGTACCTACAGCTATAATCTCTGATCGTGACCCCAGATTTGCTTCTCGATTCTGGAATTCTTTACAGAAGGCTCTAGGAGCTAAAGTGCACCTTAGTACAGCCTTTCATCCTCAATCAGATGGACAATCTGAAAGAATCATCCAAGTGCTTGAAGACATGCTACGTGCTTGTGTTATAGACTTCAGAAAGAACTGGGAGAAATCTCTAACCCTAGTAAAGTTTGCTTACAACAATAGCTACCAGACATCTATTCAGATGGCTACCTTCGAAGCTCTATACGAAAGAAAATTTAGAACTCCCTTGTGCTAGTCTAAATTGGGAGAAAGCAAGGTTTTAGGACCTCAATTGCTTAGAGAAACCGAATAACAAGTGAAGTTTATTCATGATCGATTGAAGACAGCTTTTGATAGGTAAAAAGCTTATGCTGACTTGAAAAGGAGAGACATTCAGCGTAATGTTGGAGACAAGGTCTTCCTCAAATTATCTCATTGGAAGAAAGTCTTTCGGATTGGAAGAAAAGGAAAGCTCAACCCTCGGTTTATTGGACCATTCAAAATCATTAAAAGGATTGGTCCAGAGGCCTATCGATTGGCACTCCCTAGTGAATTCAATAAGATCCACAATGTCTTCCATATTTCTATGCTCAAAAGGTATAGATCTGATCCATCTCATGTCCTTGAACTTGAAGAGGTAGAATTGAATCCTAACTTGTCATACGAAGAAGAACCAGTCCAGATTCTTGATCGTGAAGTTAGAAAACTCAAGAACAAAATCGTTCCTCTTGTCAAAGTCTTGTGGAGAAATCAGAAGGTAGAAGAGGCAACTTGGGAATCGGAAGAAGTAATGAAGAAGTAATATCCTCACCTATTCGATTCAGGTAAATTCGAGGACAAATTTATTTTAAGGGGAGGAGAATTGTAACACCCTAAACTTGGCCTAGAAAGTTACCACAATCTAAACTATAGGCTAATTGAATATATGAGCTAATCAAATTAAAGAAGAAAGAACATTAGCCATCCTTAAGATCAAATAAATGAAATTAGAACCAAATTGAATTGACTAGAAGGCTTAAATAGAATGATGGAAATGTGAACATGCAAAGCTATAAAGATTGTATGTAAAATTGAATTAAATTAAAGGCCTTGACACATGTTCTCAATTGATGAGAACATGTGCCTTGTGAGTAGATGACTCATGGCACTAGGAGGGGAAATGATGAACAAAAATTTCATCATCTTCCTCCATCCAAATCGTCCATGGCCGAATGTTGAGAGAGAAAAAGCTTCATAGATCATCTTCAATCCATGCTTCTTGATTTAACTTTGATCAAATTAGCTTGGAGAAGGTATATTGATTGATTACTACATGTTATATGATGTTTGAATCTTGAGATTTTGATGTTGTTGCCTAAATTGATTAGGATGATTTTTATGTATGTTAGGATCATGTTAGCTTCTAGTAGTACTTGAAATTGTGAATTCTAGTTGCTAAATTGCTAATGAGAGTGTATATGGTTGAAAACAGTTTTGATTAGGGACTGTTTTGATAGGTGAAAATGTTTAAGCATGCTAATTGAATGTAATGCCCTAATTTGGTCACATTGCTAGATGAATTGAGGATTGAATAGAGTAAATAAGTTGCTGGAAAATTAGTGCATCTAATTGGATTAGTTAAAACTAGGTAGTGGACTGCTCAAATGGTGAATTAGAAGTATAATGTTGATCAAATAGATCAAATTGAATTTAACATGATAATGCCTTGTTTTAAGCACATTTCTAGGTGAATTAGACTGACCTAGACATGTAAGAACATGAGAATAAGTTGAATTTCCATGTTGGAACCTTGTTTAGATGGGTTATGAAGCTAGAAACTCAACCTAGTGTAATCTGCCCAGAATACTCTATTATGGGAAGTAACTTTGAAAAATCACCATAAATTGTATAAAAGGAATTTAAGGCTGAAAATTTTATGGAATATGACTTGACATGTCTAAATTCATTAGGGGAAAACAGAACTAAATTCTGGATTGTAGAATGAATTGTAGAGAAGAAACACAAGGGACAGTGCAAACTGTCCAGTGTTGTAAGTTGCACCGTCTCTAAGCTAAAAAATGTATTAATTGGAAAAGAACTAAAATGCAAGGCCTATATAGTTATGAACAAAATTACGTTAGCTTTTCAACGGTGTAAACCAATTAAAATTCCAACATACGGAATGAATGTTATGCTTGTTTAAGTGAACATAGTACATGCTGCCTAGTAACAACAGTTTAGGTAATTGTACATTGTTTTGTGGCAGTTTGTAAACAGTTTTGGGACATTGATTTCTGCCCTGTTTTACATGAATTAGAGTATAGATAAGTGTAGTTAGATGTAGTAAAGAATGTATATGAACATGCTGCCAAATTTGTATATGTTGTGTACTAGTAACATTGCCTTGATTCAATGATTATGTCAACTTGTTTTAACATGTATATACTTGTGTAATGTGATAGAACCATGAGTGAACTTGGTGGATGAGGAAAGTGTGGAACATCCTAAAGCAAAGAACAAAGGAGTGTGGATCTAAGACTAGCTAAGCTTGGAGTATGTGAGTGTAGTTTACTTGAGAGTTAGGACAAGGTACTAACTATAGTAAGCATGTCTAAATTCTTGAATTGTTAATTGACTTATATGATCTTGATCTATAACGGAACAATGATTAAAGTAATGCATGAAACTTGATAACATCCTTGAATACATGTTTAATTCGATTACTAAGCATGTTTAAGTGGTAATATTGGTGCTTGTATGTGTGATATGGCATGTGATCAAATGCTTAAAGAAATTGCTTGTAATGTTATCCCACTTTATGAAATGAACACATGAGAATTACATGATATGTAAGCTATGGCTCAATTGGCCTAAGGGCCTAGTATGAAATGGACTTGCTTGACATGATCTTGAACTTGAAATACTTGTATAAATGGCTTAAATCGAACAACCTTGGTAGCTAGTTAGATTAGGTAGAAGGGCATGCCTTAGAGTCTAGAGCTCATTGTTTCAGGGTGGACTACGGTCCAGGGCTAAGGCCCCTATTAGGTAGGAGGGTACGTATGGGGTCTTTGGCGATAGTAGGAGTGTTGACCAGCACTATAGTGCATCTTGTAGAGACAGTTGGTTGGAGACTCGATTACCTATACAAACTAAATACCAAAGGGTTGTTTAATTGATAAAAAATGGGATAACAATCCTATAACACATGTTACTTGTCTTGAAAGTTATATAATGAATGTTACTTGAGATAAAAGCCTTGAATTGTATGTTACTTGACATGAAAGCCATGGATTGTATGTTACTTGTCAGGTAAGCATGATTTGCTTGATTCTTGATATGAAAGTATGAATTATGATTCATTGTCTCTTGTTCCTTATGCTAGCCTAATGCTTGAAATCCTTAGCTAGGATCATTTTAATGCTTGAAATCCTTAGCTAGGATCATTCTTGTTTAATTGACACTTAAATTGATATAAAAAATGGTTAAATCTAGTTACTACCTCACTAAGTCCATTCTTGTACTTATCACTCTTGTTTCATTCTTCCCAACCAACAGGATAAAGGATTCGATCGTTGCTTGATTCTGAAGCCTGTTTCCTTGAGCTCAAAGCAACACACAAGAAAAGTTAAAGTATGGTTTCATACTTGTTTTGTATATCTCCTAGATTGGTGGCACTAGAATGTATATAGTTTATCTTGATCATGCATTTTGGAAGTTGAGTACTTGTATATATTGTCCTTGTATGGGCCTTCTATGTTATGAACTTGGTTGTTAAGTTGAGACATGTGATGAACTAAACTTTCTTGTGAAAATAAGTGTTTTGCTGCACATATATGTATCAAATTGACTGAAAATGTTCACAATCTAATCTACTTGAAATAGTCGATTGCCTTGTTTAATGTACATGTGTATGATTGAATGAATAGCATAAATGTTTATGTATACTTAATCTTGTGGATGCCCATGGTAAGAAATGGCAATGCTAGCTTGCTTGGACTCAAGGTATGTACCATTGGGTGCTTTAATGATCATGTCTAATTGAAGTTACATGAAATGTTTCATGTCTTGCTTGAATTGAAAGTAGTATGAGTCGAACCATGCTTGCTTGTCTTAGGTCATTCGAATATGGTATGATATCAAGGGTTGAAAATGATAAATGATTCATGAAAGTAGTAACTTATAATGTAAGCATGAAATCAAACCTTTTAGTGGCCTATTCGAATGCCCTATGATATCTTGAAATCAAATTGTGAGATTACTTGTTTGTTAAGTTAAGTATGCTTGGTTGCTTACTAGTTAAGTAACTCATCTAATAGGGATGAGTTAATCAATTCCTGCCTTTTTATTTCACTGTACTACCTTGTGCATGCTTGGTAACGCTCTCGAGCCGGTTTGCTACTAACCTGGGGTAGGGGTGTTGCATTATATCTGAAAATATAGTCGCCATAGTTCTTTTTTTTGTTTGTCGGTGAGGTATCTAGGTTTCAGTAGAAGTTGAAAATGAATGTTTAAGGGGAAAGATGGGCGGTTCTGATGAACTGAGTAGATCTAGGAAGAAGGTAGTAAATATTTTGGGAGAATTAGGGGTTCGACACAGCGGCCGGAAATCACTTCATGGCAGCCGGTCGGAACCAGATGGTGGCCGAAGAGGAAAGGTGTGGCTGGAAAGTTTAGTGCGGCGGAGGACGGTGACTGGAGTTTAGGTATGGATGAAAGGAGATAGCAGAGGTGACCAAAGACGATGACCAGTAGAGGGCAACATCGCCTCCGACGGCCAGAGAATGGCCATTGGTGATTGGCTAACATGGGAGTGTAAACAGAGTGAGGTGGTTGTGGGTCGAACAGTGGAAAATGAAGAACACGGGATGAGTTCTTAAGAAATTAGGAGTTTTGATCTTCAGAAACATGAAAGTTTGGGAGTTTAAGTGTTTATTTGGATTGAAGTGAAGAAAAGTGGATGAACAAGAGAAGAACCATGGTGAAAAGTACTGGTTTGATCTAGTGGGGCGCTTGTTTTTCTGGGTTTAGAGTGTTTAAGTTTAGAGAGTTTAGGAGATGGGAGAGGATAGTGTGAGAGAGTGGCCGGTGCAAATGATCGAGCCAACTCAGTTTGGGGCTTTTTATACCCTGCGTGAAATGGTGCCGTTTTGGCACTAGGTCATCTCAGACCCACGTGTTTTTGAGTGGGTCGGATCATGGATCCATGCCCTATTTCAATGGGCTTTATACCAAAACCCTTTTGTTTTGTTTTCTTCCAATTTGGTCACATTTTCTTTGTAATTTGGCACTTAGTTTTGATAATAATTGAATTTAGTCCTAAATTTCAGTTTTAATTTATTTAATTACTTTATATATGATTGTTGCATGTATTTAATAGCATATAGTATAATTGTTTAGATAATTAAATCACCTAAATAATTAATTGTTAGAGCCTTTACACTATGTTCTTATTAGAATTAAACAATTAAATAGGAATGATAATTGTAGAAAATAAATGAGTATCAAAGAAAACACTTTGAAGTCCTAAGTTGGATAGTATCTCATTGTAATGAGATATTACCCAATGGGGTTTCTTAGGTAAAATATTTGATATTCATTTAAACCTAGAACATGTTAATTGACCTAGCTAATTAAATTAGATCTTTAATTAGGACTAGAACTTTAACAAATTAGACTAATTAATTAAATTAGGAATATTGTTCAATTTAGGGCTTAATATGGGTAGTGCCCAAGCAATTGTGTGTTATCACATAAACACCCTAAATTTAATAATATTCATAGTTTTAAACAATTCAATTAATTCGAGCCTTTTATGTTATAACTTAAAATCAACAAGAAAATAACCGGTCATGCATAAAAACATTTTATGTTGGGATATATATTTTTTGAATATGAATTGAAGTGCCCTAAAGTAACTGCGTGTTTCTAATTTCATATTCGTCCAAAAAATATATTTTCCTATAAAAGGATATCTCCATTTGGAATTTAAATTCAGTTGATAATTATGGTTAAATTAAATTCAAATTACTATTCGAAATACCAAAATGCCACGTAAAATTAAAAGGTAACGATAACAAGCGTTTGTAGGGATGCTAATCATTCCCCACACGCAATCGGCTCCCGAACCCGAATTTTAAGAAAAAAATCTCTGATTGTTTTTATGGTGCCCGGTCTACCAAAGTAATCGGTGGCGACTCCAAAATATTTTTCAAGATTAAATAAAAGGGCAATTTTCATGATTAATTAATAAAAATTGATTTAACACGGAAAACCTAAGTTTTTAAGACCAAATTTAAAATGGACAAAAACCCTAATTTTCAAGATCAATCATCGAGCTATTTTACACCGAGTAAAAATATGGTCACGACACGCCAAAAAGTATTTTGGCAAGTTGTTTTCACAAAGCATGGTTCTAGCCATTTCTTCTAAATTTTGATTTTTCCTATCAACTACCCCATTTTGTTGAGGAGTGTGTGATGTGGAAAAATTATGGCTTATACCATTAGAGTTACAAAAATCATCAAATCCTAAATTTTGAAATTCGGTTCCATGGTCACTTCTAATATGAGAAATTGATTGACCAAGATTATTTTGAGAAATATTTGAAAATGTGATGAACTTTTCTAAAGCCTTATCCTTAGTACTTAAAAATAGAACCCAAGTATATCTAGAGTAATCATCAACAAGTACAAATGCATATGATTCTCCACCCAAGCTCATAGTTCTAATAGGACCAAAGAGATCCATATGGACCAATTGTAAAACTCTACTAGTAGAGACATCATTAAATGGTTTAAAAGAGACTCTTTTGTGTTTTCCTATTGCACATGCATCACAAATTTTATCAAGTAAAAACTTAATTTTAGGCAAACCTCTTACTAGATCTTTTGAAACCATTTTTTCTAAAACACTCATGCTTGCGAGTCCTAGTTTTCTATGCCATAGTCATGAGTCATGTTCATCTTTAGCAACAAAGCATGCATTAGAAATATGTATGTCATCTAAATGCACCATGTAAATATTTCCTATGCGATGACCAATGAGCACTATTTTGTTCATTTTAGTGTTCAAGATTTTGCAACCATTTACATCAAAGAGAACATTAAAACCTTTATCACATAATTGACTAATGCTCAACAAATTGTGTTTTAGACCGTTGACATATAAGACACTATCAATGAGAACGAAAGAATGATCACCGATGGAACCAATTCCTTCAATGTGGCCTTTGGACTTGTCACCAAATGTCACCACTCCTTCACTTTTTGGCTTTAGCTCTAAGAATCTACTCTTGTCACCGGTCTTGTATTTTGAGCATCAACTATCAACGTGCCATGAGTTTTGACATGTAGCTTTAGCCTTGTAGCAATGCTCCCCCTACAAACAAAGATTAGGTCTTGATTTTTGGTACCCAAATCATTTTGTATCCATGAAAGTTAGCTCTCAAAATCTTGGTTCTCTTGGGAATACAAGAAGACATAGCAACAACATTATTAGAAGTAACTAGTTCCTTAGGAACCCATACATTTCTAATCCTTTTACCTTTTGAGTGCCTTTGGAAGCCTCTTTGTTTGTGGTTAACAAAGTTCCTTTTCACATAGTTGGTTTTAGAAGATTGTCCTTTTTCAAATGTAGTTGTCCCAACTTTTCTCAAGGAAACTTTGAGATCATTCACCACCTTTTGGTAATGATCATGAAGCTCGGAAAGAAGGGTGTTTGGATCAATATTCTTATTTTTTAAGTTCCAAATTATTTTTGGATATGGAATCGTTTTGAGTTTTCAAATCAAAAATAATTTTCTTGTTTTTCAAAATGATTCCTTATACTTCTCAACCAATTCATCATACACCTCTTGCAACTCATCATAAGCTTCTTGAAGTTCATCGAAAGTAAAATCAAAAAATGATAAGTTAGAGGTTACCTTAATCTTCCTTAAAAGCCAAAAGGCAAAAGTTGGCAACTTCTTGCTCCTCTTCATCGGATTATTCCTCATCACTCCAAGTAGCAACGTTGGCCTTGAGATTCTTCTTCTTCTCGAAGCTCTTCCTTTCAAGTTGGGGGTAATCGATTCGAATGTGCCCAGACTTTTTGCACTCAAAGCATATAAGTTGTTCCTTCTCTTCCTCCTTGTTCTTGTTCTTGAAGTCTCATCTTCTATTGAACTTTCTTCCCTGGTTGGACTTTATGAACCGAGTGAATCTTTTGGCTAGCATAGCCATCTCATCATCTTCCTCCTCACTTAAATCACTCTCTTCTTTTGAAGCTTTGAGAGCAATTCTGATTTTCTTCTTTTCTACCTCTTTCTTCTCTATCTTCTTTTCTTCTCTTCTATTTTATTCTTCTCTTTCTTGCTTCATGATCTCATGAGTAAGGAGAGAACCCATGAGAGCATGAAGCTTCAAAGTATTCAAGTTCTTAGCCTTGATGATGGTAGTTCTTTCCTATCTCATGACTCGGGAAGAGAATAGAGAAGTTTTCGGACAAGGTTGTCTTTGGGGATGACCTCTCCGAAGCCCTTGAGACTGTTGACGATGACGAAGATGTTGGGAAACACCGGTACACCCCATAGCGCAGCGAAAAAATTATCCGGTGTAATCCACTAGTGATCTATGTGCAAGGGACGAATTCAGGGTGATAAAGGATGAAACGTTACCTCAATAAATCTGGAAATTTGCAAAAAGTATAGGAGAATCCAAATCGAATTGTGTGAAAAATCAAAGGGTTTTGATGGGTATTTATAGGAGAAAACGTATTAGGGTTTTGAAGAATTTAATTTAAAGTGAAACACCCCTTTTAATGACTCTTTAAAGAACCAGCGTCTACGCGTACCGATACACCACGTGGCATATCAAAACTGTGTACTAGTATGCTATTTAAGCCATACCAAAACATGCTATCGGTACAGGCTTGCCTGTACCAAAGCACATTCAAGAATTTGTATCGATACGATATGGACTGTATCGATACACATGTTCTAGAAATTACATTTTGGGCAACAAGGTGGTCAAAAATTTGATTTTAATCGAATCAAAATGCATGTGTATGATGAATGAACAACTTGTATAGATTAAAACAGATACATACTCCCCATAGCAACAAGCATAGATGCATAAAGGAGCAAAACCACAAAAGCATAGTAATCAATTAAATTCAAGCAATTTTTACATCAAAAAGGCTCTAAAGGGTCAAGTAAGGCTAGTTAAACCTAACTCTCTCCTAAAAGAACAAAAATGCTCTTTATCTAATGGTTTTGTAAATATATCCGCTAATTGGTTCAGGGTGTCTATATATTCTAGAACAACATCATTTTTCAAGACATGATCTCTAATGAAATGATGTCTAATTTCTATGTGCTTGGTTCTAGAATGTTGGATGGGATTTTTAGTGAGATAAATGGCACTAGTGTTGTCACACTTAAGAGGTATGGTACCTACTTCAATTCCATAATCTAAAATTTGTTGCTTCATCCAAAGACTTGAGCACAACAACTTCTGGCCGATATGCATTTTGCTTCGTTGGTAGATAGTGCTACGCTATATTATTTCTTAGAGAACCAAGATATAAGCATACTGGGAATTGACAAGTACCAGAGGTACTTTTTCTATCTATCTTACAACCTCCATAATTCGCATCCGAGAAAGCATGTAAATCAAAGGAGAAATCTCTGCGATACCAAAGGCCTAAACAAAGTGTGTCTCTAAGGTATCTAAAGATTCTCTTAACGACTATAAGGTGTGATTCTCTAAGACTAGCTTGAAATCTAGCACACAAGCAAATACTAAACATAATGTCGGGTCTACTTGCGGTAAGATAAAGCAAAGATCCAATCATAGAGCAATAAAGCTTTAAATCAACACACTTACATCCTTCGTCTTTGTCAACCTTTGTAAAGAGCTCATTAGTGTTGCTTGAGGTTTCATATTCTCCAAGCCAAACTTCTTGAGCATATCCTTGATGTACTTAGCTTTATTGATGAAGATAACATCCTTCATTTTCTTGATTTGGAGTCCCAAGAAGAATGAGAGCTCCCCCATCATGCTCATCTCAAATTCACCTTGCATCAACTTAGCAAATTCTTGGCAAAGCAACTCATTACTAGAACCAAATATAATATCATCAACATAAATTTGTACTACTAAGATGTCTTTGCCTTTTCTTTTAGTGAATAGTATAGTATCCACCCTTCCTTTGTTAAAACCTTTTTCAATTAAAAAGCTAGATAACCTTTCATACCAAGCTCTAGGAGCTTGTTTCAAACCACATAAACCTTTGAAAGTTTGAAAACATGGTTTGGGTAGTTTGGATCCTCAAAACTGAATGGTTGTTCTACATACACTTATTCATTAATAAAACCATTTAAAAATACACTTTTAACGTCCATTTGAAAAATCTTGAATTCATGAAAGCATGCAAATGCAAGAAGCATCCTAATAGCTTCCATCCTAGCTACGGGTGCATAGGTTTCATCAAAATCGATTCCCTTTTCTTGAGTGTAACCTTGAGCTACAAGTATAGCCTTGTTCCTCACTATGTTACCACTATCATCTAGTTTGTTTCTAAAAACCCATTTAGTTCCTATGGTAGACTTATTACTAGGCCTATCAACTAATGTCCAAACTTGACTTCTCTCAAATTGATTTAGTTCCTCTTGCATAGCCAATATTACTAGCAAGTCTAAGAGAAGATATAGTGGTTTAGGTTTTAGGGTAGCAAGTCTAAGAGAAGATCTAGTGGTTACCCCTTTGGATGAATCACCCAAAATTTCACCACCTTTGACAGAGTTGAACTCCCTTGGGTAGGTGACTTCCTTTTCCTCTAGATTCATGTTCTTCAAGGCTTCTAGAGGTGGGACTTGTGTTTCTTCTTCTTTGGTTGGAACCTCATCCACTTTTGATGATTGCCCACCATTATTTGCTTCAAAGATTCCTACATCATTATCATCACAAGAATCCTTCCTCAAAATGAGGTTATCATCGAAAACCACATGTATAGACTCTTCTACAACTAAAGTTCTCTTGTTAAATACACGATAGGCTTTAGAGTTTAAGGAATACCCTAAGAAAATAGCTTTATCACTTTTAGCATCAAACTTGCCCAAATCATCTTTTCTATTATTTAAAACAAAACATTTGCAACCAAATGGATGAAAATAGCTAATGTTAGGCTTTTTGGATTTTAAAATCTCATAAGGTGTTTTCTTCAAAATAAGCCTAATCATAACTCTATTTATAATATAGCAAGCCGTATTAGTGCCTTCTGCCTTGTAATACCCGAATTTAATCTGGGGTACATATTATATAATTCCCTTAAAAATAAAAATAAAATAATAAGTATGTATTCAGTCAACCCACATTATACAAATGATAGTCTAAATAATAAATACAAGTCAAATATCCTTTACAAATGTCTATTATACAAATACAAAGTACAAAATTTTGTTAAACTCATTACATATGCTTTCTGCCCAAATTTGGAATGTAAAGGCCCAAATTTGTGTTTCTTGAGCCCGCTAAATTACCCACGTATCACCCTAGGAGTGGCCCACTCAAACCTTACATGGATCAAGCTCCTAATGATGTCATCCCTTGCATCAGCCTATATAAAGAATAGAGAGAATTAGTGGATGAGTAATAATGAGACAATTATTAAAACCATTAATAATTGCAATCAAAGAAGGGGAGAATGGAGCTAAAGAGACAACATGCCGAATAACAAGAGTCACCAGGAAAGACGATTAGTCGTTGAAGCTTTGCTGGAATCGTCCTTGCTCACAATTAGAGGTATCCTCTAAATCGGTCTATTATGTTCCTATAAAATAAGTGAAAAAAGTTAGATCGAAGGTTAAAAGATAAAAATGGAATTAAAAATTAAATCAGATATAAAAATATAGTCGCTGGAGTTCTCTTTTTTGTTTGTTGGTGAGGTATCTAAGTTTCGGTCGGAGTTGAAAATGAGCATTTAAGGGGTAGTTTTAGGGGAAAGACGAGCAGTTCTGATGAACTGGGTAGATCTAGGAAGAACGGCGGTAAAAAATGAAAATTTTGGAAGAATTAGGGTTCTAGGACAGCGGCCAGAAATCACCTCACGCCAGCTAGCCGTCCGCTTCATCGGGTCAGTAGATATGCCCAGCATCTATTTTGACTATAAATGGTACATAGAAGCGCAGAGAGCGGTAGCAGCCATTTACTACTTGGGTCGGGCCTTGCAGCCAGAAAATATGACTTCAAATGGGACTAGATCAGCTCAACCCATTTACTTTTTTATGGGGAACTATTAGAGACCTAGGAAACTCAGTCCAAAAAAATCGTCTTTGAATTTTTGGTGCGGAACAAAAAAATGAATTGAATTCAAAGTTGGGTCGAGTGAATAAATGGATAGAGCTCCGCGGCCCCAATTATATGGAAACAAAAAGGAACGAGCTTCTGTTCTCAATTTGAATGATTACCCAATCTAATTAAACGTTAAAAATAAATTAGTGCCTAATGTGGTAAAGGGTTTTCTCATGAGTAAATTATCGATTTTTTTATAAGTCCTAATTTTTAGTTATTCCCTTTATGGGTTAGACATGAATGTGTAGAAGAAGCAGTATATTAATAAAGAAAAGATATTTTTTCCAAAATCAAAAGTGCGATTGGGTTGGAAAAATAAAAGATTTCTAAAACCAGATGGTGGCTGGAGAGGAAAGCTGCGGCCAGAAAGTTTAGTACGACGGAGGATGGTGACCAGAGGTTAGGTAGGGATGATTGGAGATAGCAGAGGTGACCGGAGATGATGACCGGTGAAGGTCAACATCGCCTCTGGCGATCGGAGAACGGCCGGTGGTGATCGGCTAACAGGGGAGTGTAAATGGAGTGAGGTGGTTGTGGATCGAACGGTGGAAAATGAAGAACACGAGATGAGTTCTTGAGAAATTAGGAGTTTTGATCTTCATAAACATGAAAGTTCGGGAGTTTAAGTGTTTATTAGGATTGAAGTGAAGAAAAGTGGATGAACAAGTGAAGAACCGTGGTGAAAAGTATGGGTTTAATCGAGTGGAAAGCTTGCTTTTCTAGGTTTGGAGTGTTTAAGTTCAGAGCGTTTAGGAGATGAGAGAGGATAGTTTGAGAGAGTGGCCAGTGCAAATGACCGAGCCAACTCGGTTTGGGGTTTTTTAAACCCTGCACGAAACGATGCCATTTCGGCACCGAGTTATCTCAAACCCACACATTTTTTAGCGGGTCGGATCATGGATCCGCTCCCTATTTTAATGGGCTTTATACCGCAACCTTTTTGTTTTCTTCCAATTTGGTCACCTTTACTTTGTAATTTGGCACTTTGTTTTGAAAATAATTCAATTTAGTCCTAAATTTCAGTTTTAATTTATTTAATTACTCTATATATGATTGTTGCATGTTTTTAGTAGCATATAGTATAATTGTTTAGATAATTAAATCACCTAGATAATTAATTGTTAAAGCCTTTACACTATGTTCTTATTAGAATTAAACAATTAAATGGGAAAGATAATTGTAGAAAATAAATGAGTATCAAAGAAAAAACTTTGAAGTTCTAAGTTGGATAGTATCTCATTGCAATGATATGTTACCCAAGGGGGTTTCTAAGATAAAATATTTGATATTCATTTAAACCTAGAACATGTTAATTGACCTAGTTAATTAAATTAAATCTTTAATTAGGACCAGAACTTTAACAAATTAGATTAATTAATTAAATTAGGAATATTGTTCAATTTAGGACTTAATATGGATAGTGCCCAAACAATTGGGTGTTATCACATAAACACCCTAAATTTAATAATATTCATAGTTTTAAACAATTCAATTAATTAGAGCCTTTTATGTTAGAACTTAAAATCAACAAGAAAATAACCGGTCATGCATAAAAACCTTTTATGTTGGGATATATATTTTTTGAATGTGAATTGAAGTGCCCTAAAGTAACTGGGTGTTTGTAATTTCATATTCATCCAAAAAAATATATTTCCTTATAAAAGGATATCTCCATTTGGAATTTAAATTCAGTTTATAATTATAGTTAAATTAAATTCAAATTACTATTCGAAATGAGAAAATGCCACGTAAAATTAAAAGGTACTGATAACAGGCGTTTGTAGGGGTGCTAATCCTTCCCCATACGTAACCGACTCCCAAACCTGAATTTCATCAAAAAGAATCTCTGGTTGTTTTTATGGTGTCCGATCTACCAAAGTGGTCGGTGGTGACTCCAAAATATTTTTCAATATTAAATAAAAGGGAGATTTTCATGATTAATTAATAAAAATTGATTTAACATGAAAAACCTAAGTTTTCAAGAGCAAATTAAAAATAGACAAACCCTAATTTTCAAGATCAATCTTCGAGCTATTTTACATTGCGTAAAAAATGGTCACGAGAACTTGGCAACTCCGGTGGGGATTAAATTGAGAGTCAGACCTATTTAATTAATTTTACATGGCATTTTGGCATTTAAGAGTGATAATTTGAATTTAATTTTTCTGATAATTATTGAATGAATTTTTAGAAAGAATGGAGGTAGCTTTTTCTTGTGTGATATATCTGTCATTCATACATAAGCCTTCTACCCGGGCTTTCACCCTTGAGTGGAAGTTAGCTAACAATGATAGTACTGATCAGAATGAAGACAAACAACACATAAATTGGAGGGTCCTTAAGGAGTTGATATTGGTGAGTGGTGACGAACCAACCAAGATGAGCAGTTTATATTCTCTATGCATATATGGATTGGTTCTATTTCCAAGGACTTCGGAACATATAGATCCGTCAACAATGGGACTATTCGAACGACTAGAAAAAGTTGTAAATTCGGTACCTGCAATTTTGACCGAAACATATAGATTATTGACTGCATGTAAGAAGTCAGGAGATGGAAGGTTTTAGGGCTGTGTGCCGTTGCTTGAATCTGGTTCAGGGGACATAGATAAAATACATCATATAGAGCTATTAGGTACCTCAGTACATACTCATCGATAGGGGAGCACCTAGCTAATTTCCCGTTAGAAAGGGAGAAGGAAGAGTAATGGAAAGAATACTTCAAGGATATGAAGGATGCTGATGTTGTGTGGAGTACTCCTTGGTTGAATAGGGGAACATCCTTTCTGTATCGATGTGGAGATAAAGATCGTGTCCCACTACTAGGAATTTGGGGAGGAATAGCTTATTACCCCTATTAGTGTCAAGACAATTTGCTTCAAGGCAATTCATTCCAGCTACTGTAGGCATGGCACGATTTGGATATGCACACAAAACAAATGATTATAAAAGGATGGTAGCTCAAACTAGAAAAGCATGGGAAAAACTAAGGATGGTGAAGCCATGTTAAGAGTTCAAAGTGATGCCAGGGTATGAAGAATGGAAGACTCAGAGGATTAATGATAACATACTTCGAAGGGACCAGGAAAATGTTGGCTCAGCTACTCAACCTACTAGGAATGCACCACCTACTCAACCTACTAGGAATGCACCATCTACTCAATCTGCTAGGAGCGCACCATTAGTATTGGAAAAGCTACAACATGACCAAGAGTTGGATCAAAAGAAATACGAGAAAGGAATTAGTGACTTCACTAATGAGTTAACTATGACAAAGCTGCAAGTGACTTTTAACGAAGGAAAGGAAAAGGAGCTCAGGGAATGAAATAGGAAAATCTGTCAAGACTTGAAGGAATTGTGAGAAATTCATGATGGGTATAAAGTAAAGCAAAAGGGAGGAACAAGCAAGATGATTAAGGACTTGTATGACCAATTGAATGATATGACGAAGGAAATGAATAATTACAAGAAGATGTATGAGAAAAAGTCCCGAGAATTGAAAGAATATAGTAACAAGGCCAAGAAGAAGTTAGAAGAGAAGCAAGCCCAGAAGTCTGAGATGACAATTCAAGTGTCACGGTTAGAAGAAATGGTTCTAAAGTACCACAATGAAGACAATGTCAAGATGGAACAAGAGAATGAAGGACTGCAAAAGAGGGTGGCGAAGTTAGAAAGCGCGGTACAAGGTATGAAAGATCAACTTGTCAGTTATATGGGAGCACTGCACCAGGTAGATAAACCATTGAAAAGTAATCTCGAAGAAGCTGAGTATACAATCTATAAAAAGAGCCATGAGATGGTTAACTTTAGGAATCAAGTAAAGGGGATTGCCCAGTATGTGCATATCTTGTCTGAAGAAGCCGAAGGTCTGCTACAAAGCCCTGATATCAACCTCGACACAGAATTAGAACAAGCTCTGATCAAGACACTAAACGAAGTGATCAACTTAGAAGCTAGGGCTAATAGATTCATGTAGCTGAAGTAGCTAAGGCTAGTAGTTTTCGGTAAAAGAAGTTATCTTTTCCTTGTATTTGGACCTTTTAGCTAATGAATGTTTCCTGAAGACTTGTTCTTGAATCTAATACCTGCTGCATTCATTCATTCACGCATTCATGTATTTATATACTGCATTACATTATTACAACATTAAAAAAATTTAATACGAAAAATTCCATGGCAGTTTGCTTTTAAACCGTAATCATTTCGCATTCATATGGAACACGTCTGTGCTCTAAGACCATGGCTGTAGAAGACAGGGTTGCTAGTCTTGAGAATGATCGTGTTGAGATTTAGGGCAGATTTGATAAGATTGAACAGTCTATGGAGGACCAATATGCCCAAGCACAAAGGGAGATAATCAATCAACTAACTGCATTGTTGGAACTAAAGGAATATTGGAAAGGTAAGGCGCAAGATGGTTCAAACGAAATAAATGATCAAGGTGATACTACATCTCACGTGAGGGAGCAGCATGAAGGACCACCTCCTACGAAGAAGGTCCATATCAATTTGGTTGGGGTTACTGCAAGTCATCAGGTCAATATTAGAGCAAACTTTGGAAGCGGTGATGAAGTCCCGAACTTGAATATCGTCAATGAAATTGAGAAAATCCATGCTAAAATTGAGAGGAAATATCAAGAGCTGTAAGGCTCTAGAAGACTGCTTGCTAGAGATGCAAAAGGTAAATGAGCAAGGGTCTAGTGTTGCTGATTTGAGTTTGGTTGTTGATTTGGTCCTTCCACCCAAATTCAAGGTGCCAGACTTTGAGAAGTATGATTGGTAGACTTGCCCAAAAGCACATCTTACCATTTTTTGTTGTAAGATGGCCGCTTATCTAAAGGATGAGAAATTGTTGATTCATTGTTTCCAAGATAGCTTGTCAGGCTCAACAGCACGCTGGTACACTCAGCTAAGTCGGGTGAGAATCAGGTCATAGAAGGACCTTTTTGGAGCCTTTGAAAAACACTACAAGCATGTAACTGAAAATGGTTCCTAGTCGGGTCATGCTGCAAGCTATGGAACAAAAACCAACTGAAAGTTTGCAACAATATGTACAGAGGTGGAGAGAAGTGGCAGCACAGGTACAACCAGCGTCAATGGAGAATGAAATCACCTACATGTTTGTAAATACTTTGAGAGGGCCACTTTTTGAGCGATTGATTGGTAACGCCACCCATAACTTTGCTAACATGGTGATGACTGGTGAGTTGATTGAAGCGGCAATCAAGAGTAGAAGAATAGAAAGTGGAGAAAGTTCTCGCAAGAATTTCAAAAGAATGGATAATGAAGTGAATAATACAAGTACTTATAAGGCTCCGAAGAATGTTACGATCACACCACATGGGGCTGCATCAGGAAATTCATAGAATTCAAACAAGAAGGATTCTCGGGGGGCTGAGAAATGATAGAATGAACTTCACACCTTTACCAGCGTCGTACTATGAGCTATACCCACGGTTGTTTGATGTAGACTTGGTGAGACCTTACTATCTTACACCTCTTCAACCTCCATGTTCTCCATGGTATGATTTGAAGGCTCATTGTGAATATCATGTTGGGATCCCTAGGCATACAATTGAGAATTGTACCGCATTTAAGCAAGTAGTTCAGAATTTGCTCAATATTGGGGTGTTGATTTGATGAACCTAATATTGCAGCCAATCCGTTACCAAACCATAGGGGACGAGGTGTAAATGTAATAGAAGAAGATGATGAGGCCAAGCAGCTAAAGACTGATGTATTTGAGATCAGATCTCTTTTGAAATGGGTGTTTGAACAATTGTATAATGCTGGAATGATACAGATAGGAATGAAAGTTGAGAAAGAGGTGGTGTCAAGCATGTATTATGAATATCACCAAGATGACGGTGATGAGATTCAACACTGCTCTGAGTTCTGGTGCTTGATCCAAGGAATAATGAACAACAAGGAAATTGAGTTTTTTGAATAGACCGGTGAAAGAAAGGAAGTGGATGTATGCACCTCTACCTGTAGTGTAAAGCCAATAATGAGCCTTAAGATTGTGATTTCCCTACCATCACCATTTGCTTTTAAGGATTACCGCAAGGTTCCTTAGAATTATGTTGCTAATGTGACTTTACCAGAGGAGTCAAGGTCCCAGGAGGAGGTAAAGCCACTGGATGAAACAAAGATGGCATCGGAAGGAAAGAAAGATGAAAAGCCTGATGCTGAACCAATAAATAAAGGGGACATTTTACCAGGAGTGGCAAATGTTATTCACTTGAAACATCGAAAGAGGGTGAGAAAACAAAAGAGAAGGCCGCTGTAGTACCAAAGAGGATCTTTGAGGAGGAGCCTGCTCCCAAGATAAATGAACCAATCATAGAAGAACAAGATCAAAAGTTTTTTAAGTTCTCGAAGCATAGTGAATACAATATAGTTGAGCCGTTGAAGAGACAACAGGCTAAGATTTATGTCCTCGAACTACTATTGAGTTCGGAAGGGGGCCTCAATGCTTTGATTAAGGTGCTCAATCAAAAATTTGTGCCAAATGATATATCAGTGCACAAATTGGACAGAATCGTGAACCACATTATTGCTGACAACTATATCACCTTCACTGATGATAAGATCTTGGAGGGAGGAATAGGATTCATTAAAGCATTGAACATCACAACTCATTTAAAGGTCATGTTCTTCCCGAAGTCTTGATAGTTAATGGCTCAGCACTGAATGTCCTTTTGATGGTTACCTTGCAAAGGCTTCCCATTGATGATTCACATATGAAGACATACAAGAATACTATAAGAGCTTTTGACGGTACGACTCGAGAGGTTCTGGGAAAGATCGAGGTACCATTGCTGATTAGACCAACAATTTGCAATGTTGATTTTGTGGTGATGGATATCAAACCAACATACAATTTCTTGTTGGAAAGGCCATGGATTTATTCTGCTGGTGCAGTACCATCGTCTTTGCATCAGAAACTGGAATTTGTGATAGAAGAAAGCTGGTTAGTATTGGAGCTGAAGAAGATATTATTGCCTCTGTAACTACTAATGCCCAAACATTGAGGCAGATGAAAATGCTCTTAAGTGTTCATTCAGAGCCTTGGAGTTCATAAATGCGGCCTTTATTGCTGAGGGAAAACCGATACCATGACCGAGGTTATCAAACTGCACCAAGATGATTGTCTGTGGACACTTGGAAAGGGTGCAAAGACTGGAAAAGGAATTGGGAAGAATCTCCAAGGTTGTCTGCGTCTGAAGCCTGTCATCATGAAGAAGGATCGCTTTGGACTTGGGTTCAAGTCTAACATTCAACAGAGGCAGAAGGATCTAAAGAAAGAGAGGACCAAAGGAGAGCCTGATTTCTAGGGGGTGAGACTTCTTTTGAGCCCATGACTTTCCCTAACTTGACAAGCATCTTCAAGTTGTGTGGGTTTGAAAACATAGAGAAATAGCTCGAGAAGGACAATCAAAAGACTGTAAAACTTCAGGAAGAGGAGATTTTCGACGAGATCATAGAGGGGCTGCATGTCAATGGCGAATTTGTAGGGTCCTAGCTTGGAAAGTTTCTGGAGGGAATACGTCCATGCTTTCCTGATAAAGCACTCAATAATTGGACAGCAGAAGATCTTCCTCTTGTTTTTAAGAATAAAATAGAGTAATGCCAAGAACCACCTTGTACTTGTACCCGCAAGTACAATGGATTATCTGTAAAGGGCTATTATGCAAGTTTACTTCAATAAAGATTATTTCATTGTGATTCTCAAATGCCAAGCATGTTTCTTGTTTTTTTGCATCCCTTCCAAATATATTATTATTTTTCTTGGAGGTCTTCAATTATTATTTTCATGAATGATCCTGAACCTAATCTCGAATTAGATTCTGAGTGGCCAATGTGTTTAATGAAAGTCGATGAGTGTGAAGATAAGACAATGTGAAATCCCTAACGAATTACAGAGGTTGGTAGAAAAGGAAGACAAGCAGATCTTACCTCGCAAAGAAGAAATAGAAATTATGAACCTCGAAACAAATGAAGTCAGAAAAGAGGTGAAGATCGATACTACTTTCTCGCCAAGAATCAAACAAGAGTTAGTTGATTTGTTGCGAGAGTTCAAAGATGTCTTTACTTGGTCTTATCAAGATATGCCATGATTGGATACGGATATAGTGGTACATAAGGTGCCCATAAAGCCAGAATACAAACCAGTTCAACAGAAGTTCAGAAGGTTGAGGCTGGAGATGGTAATAAAGATCAAATAAGAGGTACAAAAGCAAATTGATACAGGTTTCCTCCAAGTGGCACGATACCCAGAGTGTGTAGCCAACATAGTCTCGGTGCCAAAGAAAGATGGAAAAGTACGCATGTTTGTGAACTACAGAGATTTGAATAGAGTAAGCCCGAAGGATAACTTCTCTTTGCCTCATATTGACATTTTGGTTGATAATACGTCAGGACATTCATGGTTTTCTTTCATGGATGGCTTCTCAGGATACAACCAGATAAAGATGAATCTAGAGGATATGGTAAAGAAGATATTCGTAACCTTGTGGGGCACATATTGCTATAGAGTAATGTCTTTCGGATTAAAGAATGCGGGAGCAATGTACCAGCGAGCCATGGTAACTCTTTTCCATGACATGATGCACAAAGAATGAGCAAAAGCACATCCAAAATTTGTGAAAACTATTCTAGAGGTTGAGAAAGTATCAATTGAAGCTCAACCCGAACAAGTGCACTTTCAGGGTTATGTCTGGGAAATTTTTAGGCTTCATGGTTAGTAGAAGGAGGATTGAGATTGATCCAGACAAGGTGAAAGCAATCCAGAATCTTCCACCACCTCATTTACAAAAAGAAGTACGAGGATTCCTTGGGAGATTGAATTACATTTCTTGGTTCATTCCCAATTGACTGATAAATGTTATCCGGTCTTCAGATTGCTTCGAAAGAAAAATCCAAGAGAATAAGATGAAGAATGCCAAGAGATGCTCGATAAGATCAAGAAATATTTTTTAAATGCTCCAATCCTGGTGGCACCAGTTCTAAATAGACCACTCATCCTTTAATTGACGGTCTATGAAAATTCAATGGGGTGTATACTGGGACAACATGATGATACATAAAGGAAAGAAAGAGCCATTTATTATTTGAGCAAAAAGTTTACGGAGTGTGAAGTACGGTACCCACCAATTCAAAAATTATGTTTTGCTTTGGTCTGGGTAACTCGTAAACTCATACAGTACATGCTATACCATACTACTTGGTTAATATCTCACCTTGATCCATTGAAGTTTTTGATGGAAGCTCCAGCGCTGACTGGAAGATTGGCTCGTTGGCAAATGTTGCTGTTAGAGTTCGACATTGTACATGTAAGTCAAAAAGAAATAAAATAAAGTGCCATAGCAGATTTCCTAGTTAGTCATGCTTTAGAAGATTATGAGCCCTTGAACTTTGATTTCCCATATGAGGATGTGATGAATATCTCCACGGAAAAAGTGGAACTCTAGAGAATGAAGCCTGGAAATTGTATTTTGATGGGGCAACCAACACTCTAGGACGTGGAATTTGATTAGTATTGATTTCCCCAAGTAATGTACATTATCCTTTCATAAGCAAGTTAGAATTTCTTTGTACCAACAACATAGTAGAATATGAGACATGTGTCATGGGCTTACGAGCGGCCATTGAAAGAAAGATAGAAGTCTTGAAACTATATGGGGATTCAACACTGGTCATTTACGAGCTTCGTGGAGAATGGGAAACAAAAGATGCAAAGTTGATGGAGTACCGAAAGTTGATCCTTGAGTTAATAAAAGAATTCGATAAAGTCATTTTTACATACATTCTCAGGGGAAGATAATCAAATGGATGATGCCTTAGTTACACTAGCTTCCGTATTTCTAGCAAATAGACCAGAGGGCATGATATCGATCCAAATACAGAGTTACGAGACCTATGCTCACTGTTACAGCATAGAGGAAGGGGCAGATAGAAATCCTTGGTATTTTGATATCTTGCAATACATTAAATTTCAGACTTATCCTAGAGAGGCAAATTATAATGACAAGAGAACTATTAGAAGGATGGCTTCAGCATACATAATTTATGGTGAAATCCTGTACAAAAGGGGAAAGGATCAGGTCTTGTTAAGTTGTGTCAATTCTTGAGAAGCTAGAGAAATTCTAGCAGAAGTGCATGATGGAATTTACGGAACACATGCAAATGGTTTTGCGATGGCCAGGAAGATTATGAGATATCACAAACTATACTGGACAACTTTGGAGGGAGATTGTATTGAATATGCCAATAGATGGCACAAATGCCAAATATATGTCGATAATATCAATTCTCCGCTAGTGCCTCTTCATACGATGAATTCTCGTTGGCTTTTTACTGTCTGGGGCATGAATGTTATTGGGTACATTCACTCCATAGCTTCTAATGGACATCACTTCATCCTTGTGGTCATTGATTACTTTACCAAACGAGTGGAAGTAGCTTCGCATGCCAATATCACAAGATCAACAGTCTGCATGTTTTTGAAGAAAGAGATTATCTATCGATACGGATTGTTAGAAAGAATTATCACCGATAATGCCAGCAATTTCAATAACAAGGTAATCGCAGAGGCATGTGAACAGTTCAAAATTATGCACCATAATTTTGTGACTTACTGCCCTAAGATGAATGAGGTAGTGGAGGAAGCAAACAAGAACATCTAGAAAATTATATCGAAGATGACAGAGACTTACAAAGACTGGCATGAGAAGCTACCCTTCGCTCTGTTCGTATATCAGACTTTAGTACGAACCTCTATTGGGGCAACACCTTACTCTTTGGTCTATGGAACAGAAGCAGTACTTCTGATTGAAGTTGAAATTCCATCTCTCTGAGTTTTATCTGAAGTAAAACTGGATGAAGCAGAGTGGGTACAGGCCCGGTTTGATCAACTAAATCTTATCAAGGAAAAGAGGTTGAAGGCAATTTGTCACAGTCAAATGTACCAAAAAAGGATGATGCGGGCATATGATAAGAAAGTTCGACCTAGAGAATTCCGAGAGAGAGATTTTGTGTTAAAGAAGATCTTGCAAATACATCGAGACGCCCATGGAAAATTGATGCCTAACTAGGAGGGGCCTTATGTTGTTAAAAAGGCTTTCTCCAGAGGAGCATTGATTATGAATGAGATGGGCGGTAAAGAGTTACATAAACCAGTGAACTCTAATCCAGTCAAGAAATATTATGTCTGAAGAATGTAAAAAATATATTGAAAAAGGAAAAAAGGAAAAGAAAAAGCATAGTGAAAACCCAAAAAGGGCGTTTCGCAAAATGAAAATATCTGTGGTGAAAACCCAAAAGGGCGTCATAGGTATAATAAAAAAAAGAAAAAGAAAAAGGAAAATGAGGGTTCAAGATGAAAATCTGCAAAGTGCGTCTTGAAACAAAAGGAGGATCTTGGTTGAAAACCCGTAAAGGGTGGCTCAGATGTGTTGAGGTTAGGCATCCGGCAATTAAGACTTGTCAGACACCTGGTATTTTGGGAGTGTAACACCCCATCCCCGCCTGGTTGAGAACCGGGTCAGAGTATGCTACCGAAGAACTAATGGTGATCGATATGCTAATTTCATATAATGAGCAATGATAATAGGTCTAACATTCAAGAATGAGTAATATAAAATTTCAATTAATCTATTACGAGTCTATGATTGTCCAATTAGGACCAAATTATAACATTTACAAGATTTAGGGACTTAATCATAATTTCAGTGTTTTAGTTGTCTGATTCTGAAACTTAACTTACTACAATGAAATTCACCATGCAAGCAATAAACATACAAATTGTCATACTATTTGGAGTTCATATGCTCGTTCAATTAAGCCATGTAATAATTAGTAAGCATTTTGTAAACAATACAAAACTATGATCTTTATCTTTTAACAGAATTAATTGTCATCGTACCGATACTCTTATGGCCGTATCTGTACGCTTTTACCTAATTCCCAAATTTTCAGATTCAATTTAGCATACCCGTATCGATACGGTTGAGGGTCGTACCGATATAGGTTGACCATGTTGACTTCGTATCGATACGCCTTGACCCCGTATTGATACCATTTTTACACCCAAATTCCAGTAGTCAAAATTTATACCGATACGCCTAGGCCGTATCGATATGCCCTTTGTTTACCTTTATTGATCTGACTAAATATGCAAGGCTGTATCGATACGCCATCAACCGTATCGATACACCCTGACCTGAAATGACAGATTTTTACTGGTTTTTATTCGATTTAACCTATCAAACAAGGTCCAAATGCAATGAAATTTTACCAGTAAGTTTTAAACATTATAAACTATTAGCATGCCAAAATTCGTGTTAATCCGAATCCATTTACTATGTTTTCACCTTTTATAGCCAAAGATGTATTTTTAGTCACTTTTATGCCATTCCAAAAGGGCCATTAAGGTATTAAGCGCTATTACACCACAAGCACAAAATACGCATATCAAAACGATCTTATATGACTCTTCTAAGTACTTTGCCACCCTACTAGGAGTTCATAGGTACGATATACATTACTTTGAACTTGCTTGTGACTTGTACAACGCAACAACTTCTCCGATCTCCGACATTGAATCTCTTAACCTGAAATGGATGAAAAGCAATGCATTAGGCATACTTTGCCTAGTAAGGTAGTCACAAATAACACTATGTCATGTAAATGCATTACAATTCATATCTTTTCAATAACAATGGAATAGATCCATGGAAACAATGCAATGATCATGCTCAATAACAATAAATCCATATTTCATCAATAACCCTTGTATGGATTCCAGATAATGGATACGTGAATTCCTACGTCTCACCAAATCAATGAATGGTCTAGTCCCTCCACCTCGCCAATATGACCAATATCCTTTGAATCCAAGGTCCGGTGAAAATATCAATAATTCATGTTCAATATCAATAGCCATATTCAATGTTTTTACCAATAAACAATTCGATGTTTTTACCAATAAACAATATTCCATTGTCTATGTTCAATAACAATGGCAAAGTCTAATGGTTTCAATGACATCATCGATGCTTCATTTACAATGTTTCGATAACAGTAACGATGTTGACATCAATAATCAATGACAATGGCTACATTAATGCTATATCAATGCTATGTCAATATCCTATACTTTCATGGTTCAATGACAATGGCGATGATAATGCTTATAACAATACTCAATGATGACAACAATAGCTATGTCCGATGTTCACTAACAATGATGATGGCATTGACAATGCTCAATACTCGATACAATAACTTACCTATACTTACCATAATGTCCGATAGGTGATTCGATGCAATAATCCTTAACAACGAAGTTAACAATGACAATTCTATTAGCGATGAAGTTGAGAAAGGCACCTAGCCTAATCTCGAGACTCTAACTACACTTACCTCGATATTCTGAAGCTTTCAAGGCTCTCGGATAGAAATCCCCTTGTTCCTAGCTTTAGGTGAAGCCGATGGATGCCCTTTCTCAATTCTTTGAGCTAGTAAATCAATAGGAGGGTGATAGAAACAATTCTACGATATCATAATCAATATAACAATGCCGAAATCAACACCCAAACTTAAAATAGCTATTAGCTATTAAGATGACCATGGGTAGACAAACCCTAACTTGTGATTAAGCTTAATATATCCATGGAATTCAAGGATTGCTTGGGGATTATAGCTTACCCAATCACTTGCAACGATTTGATAATGATAAATCGAAGAAAATCAAGCTTTTCAACCTTCAACAATAGAGGTGCTAGCTTGCTTGAAGAAGATAGAGGGAGGTTCTTGCTTACTAAAGCATCGAGTAAGCTCAATTCCTTAGCTATTCCCTTTGTTTTAATTAAAGAGCTTTCCTTGCAATGAAGGAATCTCTCCCGGTAATCCCATGTATGGGATTTATAATTAAGGAGGGGCTAATCGCAAGATTAGTCCCTCAACTTTCATCTCCTTATACTTTTATCCCCAAACTTCCATTTTTTATTAATTTAGCCACTAAAAGGTTTCTCGTACATTCAATAAGGTCCTTAATTAATAATTTGACTCAATTAGAGTCCAATATCAATATAATCGACCTTGTGGTCAACACCAATACAATATTTAAACATTTTTGATATAGGGTTTTCGATCACCGGAACCCAATTCTGACTAGGCTGGATTTCGGGGTGTTACATGGAGGGATTTTACATCTGTAAACATCTTGACAACATTGAAGTCTGATGGACAAAGGCTCAGGCTCAGAACTATATTCGGTCGATGGGGTTGTTGAGTCCTTCATGCCATGGATGCTCAAGGATCTGACATTGTTTCTTAATTTTGTTGTTTCGGTTTGCCATGACTTTTTTTCAAAATTGCATTGTATTTTTTCTCATAAGCCTTAATAAAATTCATGAATTTTCTTCTAAACTTTCTTTATTTTTCCAAAGCATCATGTTAGTAAATTAGTATAATTCATTAAAAAGCATATGATTTCTTGGTATTACTATGTTTTGAAAGATTACAGATGGTTTTAGCACTCCAGGTTATTGAAGAGGACTGTATAAAGAAAAGACATAGCAGAATATTGTGCCAATAGAAACAAGGAAATGAAATGCCTAAATCAAGTTATACTTGAACAAGTGGGAATGACAAACAAGAAAAAATGAATAGAAGGTGCAAAAAAGAGAAGAAAACGGTGAAAACCCAAAATGGGACCAAAAAAGAAGAAGAGAAAAGAAAAAGAGAAAAAGAAAAGGAAAAGGAAAAGAAAAGAAAAACTGAGGTGAAAACCTGAAAGGGAGCCTTGAGAAAAAGAAAAACCAAAGTGAAAACCTGAAAGGGCGTTTTAGAGCAAAGGATTAGAAATGCAGAAAATAGGTTTCAAAGGTCAATCCCGGGTGTGGGATGAAGTATCAATGCAGATCAAGAATAAACAAAGAGACATAGCAAATCAGATTGGTCTCCCAAAAAGTAGGAGATGTTTGATTAATCCCAATAAGTCTTAGTTCATGCATCATATAGTAAATTAGGGTCATATTAACCCTCATCAAAGCATTTTTAGTCTGTTTTGTCGGGAATTTAGCAAAGAATCCAAAGTTCCTAATGAGAAGAACTCGCCCAACAAGAATGTAGAGTTCCTAATGAGAAGAACTCGCCCAGCAAGAATACAGAGTTCCTAATAAGAATAACTCGCCCAACAAAGAATCCACAGTTCCTAATGAGAAGAACTCGCCCAGCAAAGAGTAAAGAACTCCTAATGAGAAGAGTTCACCTTTTGAAGAATAAGGAAGTTCCTAATGAGAAGATCTTGCATATTTGTTGCCTTTACAGAGAGGCAGATGACGTTTTCCAGAAGAATGAGGAGTTCCTAATGAGAAGAGCTTGCTTGTTCGATACCTTTGCAGAGAGGTGTTGGAGTATGCCCAAAGACCAATTATGAGATGGTTGTAAAAAACATACTTATTTTATCTTGTTTATTAATAAGAAGCCATTATTATTATTTCAGTTTTATTCTGTGTATCTATAAATAAACTGAATTATAATAAAGTCCTTAGAATAATATAGTTATTCTTGAATGTCCTTAGTCGAGAATTATTGTGGGCTTGGACAACAATAAGGTATTAAGACTAATATGTAGTTGATTGATGACAAAGTGTTGTCATTGACATAGAGATACCAAAATCAATACATATGTGTTAGGGAACGACATACTGGACTGACCCGCTATGAGCATGTTTCTTGGATTATTATGTGACAGTCACAACATTGCTCATGGTGATAACTACATGTATGATCCTCAGACTTGAGATCATCATTATTTCAACATCGTGAGTGACATATTTTGATATGGTCAAACGTGTGTTGTAACTGACTACACTATAAAGACTGATATTAAATATGTCATAATTCATGTAGCGAAATATGGTTGATCAAGATAGGATTTGTCCCTCCTACATAATAGGAGTAATATCATAGGCCACTTGATTGAGTGAGACTAGAAAATGCATGGCCATGCTCAAATGAATTGATATGGGATATCATAGTTATTCGTTTATAATAGTCTACTCAAGATATCAAGAAACATTAAATGGACTGTACAAGTGTGACTAATCCATGACTTGTGTCCGATCTAGATATGATGACAAAAGGATGAAATACATAAAAGAAGTTAATCACGGAAAAAGGTTAAATCGAACCACGATTTCATGTACCTTAGGTAGGGATGATGTATTGCTAGATGCCGCTCATTGCTTGTAATATTAGAATTGTTCTGGATATTACTGCTAACATTACATGAACCTACAAGGGTCACACCCTATTGTAACGAAGTTTTTTCCTTTCTTTTTATAAAAAATATAAGCGTGGTTTTCTTTTAGAAAATCCATCGATGCGAATTATCCCATAAATCAGTTTTGAAATATTGGTTTAAATGGATTTCTTTTGAAAAATGTTTTCTTTTGAAAAATGATTGAAAACTTAGAGTCGCCACTGTTCACTTGGATAAGGTAGGCCGGACACCAGAAAACCAGAGATTCATTTTGAAAGGGTGTGTGGGGAAGGATTAACATCCCCATCGCGCCCAAAAATTGGTACCAAAATATTTATTGCTTTTAATCGAAGGAAATTGTCAGAAATTAAAAAGAATTCAATTCGGTGACCTTAATTGAACGGGCTTTATCAAATTGGTGGGTTCAAATTAATTGGAAATTTAATTAATAAGGTTGACGATACATCAGACCATAGATTAAACTAACATCGAATAAGCCCGACTGCCGTGTTAATTTATGGTTCAAATCCCGCACGTCACCTTTATGCATAGTGCAAGCAGTTAAGATATGATGTAATGATTTTATCAACTTTTAACTTTACCTTGGGATGGTAAGAATTAAATTAGATATTTCGTCAACATCCTTTAAGCCCAAACTATTACGACACATATATCGGAATTAATAAATATCTCATTTTTTATGATTTAGATTAATTAATGTAAAATTAATGGGCCGTATGAATGACAATCAAGGAATGGCAAACAAAGGCACAAAAATAAACACAAAAGGCCCAACCCAAGACCTATCTTATAAAGGCCCAAATTATGGAAAGCCCAAATGATGATCTAATTATTAATTAGGTGATTCTAGTATTTAATCCTAGGTTAATTACCCTAAAAGACTAAAACTCTAACAAATTATGATAATTAGTTTAATATTAATCTCAACTTTGAAGTTCATTTTATCTTAAAAGTCATTAAAAAAGGTTCAATTAATTTAATGAATTTAACATTCACTCAAATGAGCCAAGAATGAATTTAAATTCACTAAACTAATTCAAATGCTAATCTAACTAAGGCTCTAAAGAAATTAAACCTAGAATTAACTTAATTAATTTAAGGATCGTGCCCCTATGAGACGAGCGCACGATCTCAATTAATTAAGCTAATCCACCTAGTCTAATCTAAGGTCCAAAAACTATTGGCTAGGCCCAACAATCTAAAACCCAAAGGCCAAACTACCTAAAAGCTAGCAAGCCCAAAAACCAAACATATAAACATAAAAAGAGAGTACTATAAAAATATCTTACATATGTGGAACTAAATTATAAAAGCTATATATGTCATATACACTAAAAAACTTATATTATGCTTTTGAAAACCTTATGTATATGTATTTAAAAACTATATATTACATTATAATATGATATATTATGCTTACATAAAATAACTATATATTTTGAACTTTTTAAAAAAAAACTATAGATTAAAAGGAAATATATATATATATATATTAAGAAAAGTCAAATATTATAAACATGTTAAGACTTATATTATATATAACGTAAAAATCTTGTATTTTATACTTTACAAAAATAACTATAATATATATATTAAAAACATTATATTTACTTTATACGGAAACCATATTATCTATATATGTACTATATTATATACCACCAAAAGAAAACATATATTACTCATATAAAATATAATATAGTATATAGGAAAGCACATTACATAGAATGGATATATACTATATATTATATATATTTAAGAGGCTTACATAAAACTATAAATATGAATACGGGACATAACATATAACACCATCTATACCACAAAAGCACCAAGTCACATATTAAAGGATCTAAACAAAATTAAACAGAAACAACAACATTAAACAAATAAAAAGCTGGAAATTAAAAATGCATGAAACTGGGGGAGAAATAACATTGGATTTGGGACCTAAACGCGAAGAAAAAAAATCAGTGAGCCAAATTAAAAGAAAAAAGAAAATTGGTTAAAACTGGGGACGAAATTGCAAGCCTTTCAAGTATTACAAGGACCCAGGGTGTAAATAAAAAAGGCGTAATGGCCTGGGAGGGGAATTCAAAGACGCGAGGGGACTGTTCGCATGATTTTAAAAGACAAAAGGGTTAAACGTGCGATTAAAATAGGGCAGAGGTCCTTATAATGCTATTTCACCATTTTTAAAACGTAAAAGCTTTATAAATACTCTTTATTTCAAATTATTACTCTTTTGGCAAAAAAAACAGAGCTATGCTCTTATAACCCTTCCCCATTGTTCATCTGGGTTCATCATGAACCCAGATTCCGACGATCCACCGCCGCTATTTCAAGAAAAAAGCCACTGCTCCACCGTACCGATCGTCGTACGACGGTGACCAGCGAAGCCAAAAAATCCTTTCTCGACCTAAAATTAGATTCAACCCTAGTTTTCCAAAACTTGATCTCCCCTCTTTCCAAAAACCCCCAAAAACAGACTCAAAAATGGGAGTCAAAAAACTGACCCCTTTACAACTTCCACCCTTCCGTTTCACCATGGACAACCTCGAAAGGTCGCAAGGCTTGTCAACGGTGATGCAAGGTAGATTGACACGAGAAGAAGATGAAATGACGAGGGTAAGAAACAAACTGAAACCCTAATTCTTTATGTTTTTATGCTTTCAAATGCAAAATGAGAGTAGAATACCTCTGAAAATTCTCTGTTTCTCTTTGTATTTCTCTGAAATCCCCTCTTTAACTTGAGGTTACAATTGGTTTCGGCCTTCTTTTTATACGCATAATATTACATTGATTTAGGAAATTAGAAATTACAATCGAAAACTCCTATTGGCTGGCCATTTGTGCTTATTTGTATTCATGTGTTTTTCTGATGATGTTGGGATGTCTCCCTATGTTATTTTTGATATTTTGTGCATTTTGCTTCTGCAAAATCAGTTGAAATGTCGTTTTTGACATTTTTCTTTGGTTGTATGTGATCGAGCGTTGGAGAGGAGGGGACCAGAAGAGCCGCGTGTTACAGCGCGTGGGCGAAGATGGATAGCCGGATGTCGACTGCACGCGCGTTCGATGCAATCTCGGCCGTTTGATGCGCTCCCGATCTAAGGGCTATGCTTGATGCGGCGCCAAGGAGGAAGATGGTCAGCTAGGGCTTTGTCCGAGATCTAATCTGGACCGTTAGATCAAGATTGATCTAACGGTTGTCAATGGGCTGCGCAAAGGAGAATAAGATGGATTAGGGTTTTCTGATTTTGGGCTCTAAATGGGCTATGTAATAACATGTAGTATTTTATGGGTTTGTAAATGGACTGTTTATTTTATATTAAAGTTTGGTTGTTTATTATAATTTTTAGACTTGATTTAAATAAAGATGGGCTTTTATTTAATTGATTAGTTTATATATATATACATGTACCTTGTATATTTTGGTTATAATTATATGATAAACTTAAATGATAGATATGGTAATAACACTAATAGTAGTAACAATGATGGTAACAGAAAACAACACTAAAAAAGGGATAAACTATAATACATTAATAATGTTTTGAGTTTTTCAATTAACTACCAAACATAACAGCTCATAACAAAAACGTAACTTAGTAATTTAATACAAAAATATAATACTAGTAAACTTTGTTTTTGTCTATTGATATGTCTTAATAGTCACATTCATACTAAGATTTAACAAAGCCCACAGTAGTATATATAAGCTCGTTATTATAAAACGAAATAGAAAGAGTTATCCCGGACAAAATTAGTGATTACAGCTACCCCTCTTTAGTTATGCTTGTGGAACAAGAATAAAGCAAAGACCATAAACACTAATTTTGTCCTAATTCCCTGTTTGAAGGTTCTAAGTTGCGAGTTCCTCCTATATAGAATTGTTTGCCCTTCTTCTCCCTATAGTATAGAACTATGAGTATCTGCCTCCTTTGCCCTTAAAGTCCTTGAGCCGCGGGTATCTGCCCTTTCTGCTCTAAAACCCTGAGCTGTGAGTATCTGCCTCTTTCACTCAATGGTTCTAATACAACGAGTTTGAAATCCTTTGCCTTCTTCGCTCTGAAAACCCCAAACTATGAGTATCTGCCTCCTTCGCTCGATAGTTCTAATACGGCGAGCTTGAAATCCTTCACCTAAAATCTTTGAGCTATGAGTATCTGCCTCCTTAGCATGCTCCTATCTTAGGGATGCCTAGTCTACATATGATGCATGACTGACTGGATTTAATCAGTTTTCCCAAAAGCCTTCACTTCCTCGATCAATTATTCTTTGATTTCTTATTTACTTCTTTCTTCTTCTTCTTCTTCTTCTTGCCCTTTGCAATGAATGTTGCATTGCCTCATACTTAGGTGCTACCATTTATGCCCCTTTTTCATTCCGATCTTCTGAAATATCCTCGTTTTAAAATGCCTTTCTGGTTTTCACCTTAGATTCATTTTTCCCAAAGTGCCCTTTCAGGTTTTCTTTTTCTTTTTCTTTTTCTTTTTTTTATTTTTTCTTTTTCTTTCGGTGCCCTTTTAGGTTTTTACCTAGGGATGGCTTTATCCTCATAATCCATTTGCTTCCCTGTAACAGTCTTAAAACCTAATGTGGTCGGGACTTGTTTTTCTTCCTTGGCCTAATAAATGGAGTCTCCTCTTGGTTCGGCCTTAACATACCTCTTTGCACCATCTGCATTTAAAAGTTTAGAACATAGTAATACCAAGAAACCTTTTGCTTTTCATAAATCTATGTTAACCTACTTGCAGGATGCTTGTAAAAAAGACATGAAAAGGTATGAAATAATACTTGATTAATATTTCAAAATTTTAGAATAATTTGAAAGTCATGGCAAACATAGAAGAAAAGGAAAACAAAGCATGATGTTGCATCCCAATCATTGACTGTATAAATGATGCGAGAGTACATCGACCGAAATAGATCTCTTGCTAGAAATTTTCTACTGAAACTTCTTAATTCCTAAGAGGGTTCCTTCTCTTGGATGCCTAATTTGCAACGATCCTCTGAGCCGCCCTTTTCGGGTTTTCAACTCAAATCCTCCTTTGGTTTCAAGACCACATTTTTTTGTTTTCATCTTGAACCCACTTTTGTTTTTTTTTCTTTTCTCTCTCTTTTATTTAGTAACCAAAACGCCCTCTCGGGTTTTCACTTTAGGTATTTTCAATTTGCAAAGCTCCTTTCCAGATTTTCACTCCGCTTTTTCTTTCTTTTTCTTTTCTTTTTCCTTTTTTTTCTTTTTTCTTTTTCTCTTTTTTATCTTCATGCATAGTACCTCTTGACCGAATCTGAATTCACTGAATTGTTCAACACATTTCTATCCATTTCTGTTAGGATCAATGCTCCTCCAGAAAAGCTCATTTTAACCACATAAGGTCTTTCCCAATTAGGCATTCATTTCTCGCGGGAATCCTTTTGAGTCGGGAGGATTCTTTTAAGCACTAGATCTCCCTCTCGAAATTCTGTTGGGTGAACTTTCTTATCGTAAGCTCACATCGTGCGTTTTTGGTACATTTGGCCATGACAAAGGGCTTTCAATCTCTTCTCCTCAATGAGATTCAATTGGTCAAACCGAGCTTGCACCTATTCAGCTTCTTCCATCTTTACCTCACTTAGAATTTGAAGCGATGGAATCTCTACTTTGATAGGTAGCAGCACCTCCATGCCATAGACCAATAAGTACAGGGTTGCCCCCGTGGAAGTTCGTACAGATGTGCGGTAGGCGAATAAAGAAAATGGCAACTTTTCATACCAGTCCTTGAAGGTGTCCGTAATCTTTGCTATGATCTTCTTGATATTTTTATTTGTCGCTTCTACAGCTCTGTTCATCTTGGGGCAATAGGTGGTGGAATTATGGTGTGTAATTTTGAATTGCTCACACACCTCGTCTGTCATCTTATTGTTTAAGTCGGAAGCATTATCGGTAATAATCCTTTTTGGCAAGCCGTAACGACATCTCTTTCTTCAAAAACCTGCAAACTATTGCTCTTGTAATGCTAGCATAGGATGATGCTTCTATCCATCTAGTAAAGTAATCAATGACAATAAGAATGAAGCGATGCCCATTGGATGCCTTGGGATGAATCTGACCAATGACATCCATTCCCCATATAGTGAACGGCCATGGTAAGTTCATCGTGTGTAGATGTAATGGTGGAGAATGGATCTTGTCGGCATATATCTGACACTTATGACATTTCTTTGCATAGCCAATACAATCTCCTTCCATGGTTTACCAAAAATATCCATACCTTATGATTTTTTGAGCCATTGAGAAACCATTGGCATGTGTCCCACATAGCCCATCATGTACCTTGGCCAATATGTTTTTGCTTCTTGAGTATTGACACACCTTAACATGATCTGGTCCTTACCCTTTTTGTATAAGATCTCCCCATCTAAAACATATTCTACCTCCATTATTCTGATGGTTCTCTTGTCATTTTCGTTGGCCCCTTTGGGGTAAGTTTGGAACTTGATATACTGAAGGATGTCATAGTACCATGGGTTACCATTTGCTTCTTCTTCCAAACTACAACAATGAGCCGATATTTCAAAAATTTTCATCTCAATTGGCTTCATTTCGGCCTCGGTACTTGCTTTAAACATTGCAGCTAACGTTGCCAAGGCGTCTGCCATTTGATTGTCTTCCCTTGGAATGTAGGTGAACCTGATTCTTTCAAAGCTTTTGATTAACTCTTGGATCAGGTCGTAATACTTGACCAACTTTGAATCTCTTGTTTCCTACTCTTTCCGTAACTGATAGATTACCAAGGACGAATCTCCGAAAACTTGAAGCACCTTGATTTTCCTTTCAATGGCTGCATTTAAACCCATAACACAAGCCTCATACTCGGCTATGTTATTCGTACAAAAGAATTCCAATGTACTGGTAAAGGGATAGTAGACGTTTTCTGGTGAGATCAACACTACCCCAATTCTATGGCCTAAAGCATTGGATGCCCTATCGATGTAGAGCTTCCACAACTCATCCTCTGGAGTAGTCTCTTCTTCAACTGTTATGTACATTATGTCTTCATCGGGGAAATTGAAGTTCGGAGATTTGTAGTCATTTGAAGCGCGGTTTGCTAGGAAGTCTGCTATAGCGCTCCCTTTTACTGCCTTCTGACTCACATACAATATATCGAATTCAGACAATAGTATTTGCCAACGGGCCAACCTCCCATTTAGTGTCGATGCTTCCATCAGGAACTTCAAATGATCCAACTTGGAAATCAACCACGTGGTATGATATAGCATGTATTGCCTGAGCCTTTTGGTAGCCCATACTAGAGTATAACACAACTTTTGAATCGACGGGTACCGTGTTTCGCAATCGGTGAATTTCTTGCTCAGATAGTAGATCGCCTTTTCTTTCTTCATAGACTCATCGTGTTGTCCCAAAACACAACCCATTGAATTTTCAAAGACAGTTAGATACAAGATCAATGGCCTACCAGGTACCGGTGCTACTAGAATTGGAGCATTAATCAAATATTTCTTGATCTTATCCATGGCCTCTTGACACTCTTCATCCCATACTCCTGGATTATTCTTTCGGAGCAATCTGAAGACAAGATCACATTTATCGATTAACTGAGAAATAAACCAAGATATATAATTTAATCTCCCCAATAAACCTCAAAATTCTTTTGGGTCTAAGGTGGCAGGAGATTTTGAATTGCTTTCACCTTATTCGGGTCAATCTCAATTCCATTTCGGCTAACCACGAAGCCTAAAATCTTACCGGATATGACGATGAAGGTGCATTTTTCCAGATTTAGTTTTAACTGATACTTTCTTAACCTTTGGAAAATCTTCCTCAAGTTTTGAATATGCTCATCCTCCGTTCGAGATTTGGCGATCATGTCATCTACATATACCTCGATCTACAGGTGCATCATGTCATGAAAAAGGGTTATCATGGCCCTTTGGTAGGTTGCTCCGGCGTTCTTCAATCCGAAAGGCATCACCTTATAACAGAATGTTCCCCACATGGTCAGGAACGTAATTTTTTCCATGTCGTCATGATGCATTTTGATTTGGTTGTACCCCAAGAAACATCCATGAAAGAGAACCACGAATGTCCCGCAGTGTTATCGACCAAAGTATCAATATGAGGTAGAGGAAAATTATCTTTGGGGCTTGCCTTATTGAGGTCTCTATAATCTACACACATACGGACCTTTCCATCTTTTTGGGGAACAAGGACTATGTTTGTCACCCACTCTGAGTATTTAGAGACTCTTAAAAAACCAGCATCGTACTATTTCTTTACCTCTTCTCGAATCTTCAACAACATTTCTGGTCTCATCCTTCTAAGTTTTTGTTGGACCGGCTTATATTCTGGCTTGATCGGTAGTTTATGCACTACAATATTTGTGTCCAGACCTGACATGTCTTGATAAGTCCATGCTAAAACATCATTGAATTCTGAAAGCAACTCAATCAATTCACGTTGGGTCTCAGACGAGAGGGCGGTACCAATCTTTACTTCTTTTCTTTCGTCTTCCGTGCCCAAATTGAGAACCTCTAACTCTTTTTGATGGGGCAAGATTTGCTTATCTTCACTTTCTATTAATCAGAGTAGTTCATCTGTGATCTCAACTCTCATCTCATCATCCCCTTCCTCGATTTTCGCTAAACACGAGGGTCGTTCAAAATTTATCTCGGGATTAGATTCAGAATCATTCATACAATTAATAATAGGGACCCTGAAACAATTTGAAAATGAATAATTATCGGGACAAGAAATGAATACTCTTATGGAATTAATGAAACAAATAAAATAATAATGAATAATGAATGTAATGAATAAATACAAAAAACAAGGTGTTTGCCATTTGAGAAAAAAAATGGAAAGCATCATTTTCATTGAATTGAAAGCAAGCAGATTAACATCTGAGACCTTTACAAAAGATCCCTATCACTCGCGGGCAAAATCGAATAGGGTTGGTTCTGAGCATTACTCTGATTCCAACCTAAAAACTATTGGCAGATCTACAATGGTCCAATTGCTGAGTGTTTCACCCAGGAAGCAAGGGCGGATTCTGGCCAAGTATTTGCTACTCCTTCCCTCCTTGGTTATCATGTTGACATCCATTCCCTCTAACCCTCATCGAACCTTTCCTCCTCGCTGAATTTGGCGCTTTCTAGACCGGCTTCGTTTACCTTTTCCTCCACATTGATTATCCCTCCAGACACAAAAACATTTTTTAAATGAGGGAAAGTCATTGGTTCCCACGGGATGTCTTCGCCCTTTAATCTAGCCCTCATTTGTTCTTCTCTTTTCTTCCATTCTAACTTCCTCTAATAAAAATTGGGTTTATGGCCGACCCAAGTCAATCCTTTTTGCTAATGACACTCTTGGCGTACAAGCAGCCTTGTAAACTCTTTCCAAGCCCTTTGCCCTTCTTGGCTCCTCGTCCCAAAGTTTGCCAGACTATCATCTTGGTGCAGTTTGATAGTCTAGGGCGTGGGATCTTGCTCCCCTCTGCTACAAAGGTGGCATTCACAAATTCTAAGGCCCTAAAGTAGAATTCAACAGCATCTTCATCGGTTTGGACATAAGGAGCATCGGTGGTTACAGAAGCAATGATGTCTTGTTTGGCTCCCACACTTACTAGCTTCCCGTTAATAACAAACTTTAACTTTTGGTGCAGGGATGAAGGCACAGCTCTAACCGATTGAATCCATGGCCTTCCCAGTAAACAATTATAAGTGGGTTGGATGTCCATTACCATAAATTCAACAACGTACTCGGTAGGCCCGATTAGCAAAGGTATCTCTATCTTCCTAATAACATCCCTTTTGGTCCCGTCAAATGCCCTAACGGAGTTTTGACATGGTTTCATGTGTGAATTGTCCACTGGCAGCCTTTCTAGAGTCATCATCGGCAATACATTCAAGGCAGACCCGTTGTCGATAAGCACTCACGGTAAGACATGCCCCTTGTAGTGGGTAGTGATGTTCAAAGCCTTAGTGGATCTCACGCATCCGTTGGGAATTTCATCGTCACTAAAGGTGATGTAGTTATTTGCAACAATATGACATACTATTCTATCTAACTTCCTTACTGAGATATTGTCCGGGACGAACGTTTGATTCAATACTTTCAACAATGAATCACGGTGCTTTTCTGAGCTTAACAACAACTCGAGTACCAAAATTCATACTTGCTGTTTTTTAAGTTGCTCAACGATGTTGTATTCACTGTGCTTTAGGAACCTCAAGAATTCTTGCGCTTGACTCTTTGTCACTGGCTCATGAATTTTTGAGGGAGGTTCTTCTCTAAAAATCTTTTTAGGTTCAGCGATTACCACTTTGCCTTTGTCTCTCAGCTTTTCCGAAGCCTTTGCCACGATTAAATCGAACCACGATTTCATGTAACTTAGGTAGCAATAATGTATTGCTAGATGCCACTCATTGCTTGTAATATTAGAATTGTTCTGGATATTACTACTAACGTTATATGAACCTACAAGGGTTACACCCTATGATTGAAACAAACAAATATCGACTAGATAGCATGTGTACAAACTTGTTGTACACGTAATTAGTGAGAAACTGAAATTGTTATATAATGGATAATTTCATTTTTATACATATATTAATATTTGATAAGTTATTGTGATTATCAAATACTATATATATATATATATCTAAAAGAAACCAAATTAAAGTATAATCAGATTCTACATATTTAATTATATTCGGTTAAATATATTGTATATTTAAAGAATATGAATTTAATTAGAATTAGGTTTTCAAATGCTATATAAAGGCATAAGGTCTAGAAGCCAAAACATGCCTTTTTCGAAAATGAAGAGCTTGCTTTTCGATGCCTTTGTAGAGAGGAAGATCAGTGTGACCAAGAGGAATGGGTGGGTTCCTAATGAGAAGAACCAGTTTAGACTTTACGGTCAGCCTTGACAGAAGAATGGGGAAGTTCCTAATGAGAAGAACTTGTTCAAGTCTTCTAGAGAGCAAGAAAATGAGAATCCAACAGTCGGATGATTTGAGTCAAATTCGTGTATTTTCAGTCTTTTCCTTATTCCTGTTCCACAACAATAAGCAAAGAGGGGCATATGTAAAACCCAAATTTAATCCGGGGTACATATTATATAATTCTCTTAAAACAAAATAAAAATAAAATAATAAGTATATATTAAGTCAGTTCACATTATACAAATGATAGTCTAAATAATAAATATAAGTCCAATATCATTTACAAATGTCTACTATACAAATACAAAAGCCCAAAATTCGGTTAAACTCATTACATATGCTTTATGCCCAAATTTGGATAGTAAAGGCCCAAAGAAACACATTTGTGTTTCTTGAGCCCGCTAAATTAGCCATGTGTCGCCCTAGGAGTGGCCCGTTTAAGCCTCACATGGATCAAGCTCTTTATGATGTCATCTCCTGCATCAGCCTATATAAAGAAGAGAGAGAACTAATGGATGAGCAATAATGAGACAATTATTAAAACCATTAATAATTGAAATCAAAGAAGAGAGAGAAAGGAGCTGAATAGACAATTTGTTGAATAGCAAGAGACATCGGGGAAGATGATTAGTCATTGGAGCTTTGCCGGAATCGTCGTTGCTCACCATCAGAGGTATCCTCATAACCGATCTATAATGTTCCTGTAAAATAAGTGAAAAAGTTAGATCGAAGGTTAAAATCTAAAAAGGAAGTTAAAAATGAAATCATACGTAACACCCTAAACTTGGCCTAAGAAAGTTACCACAATCTAAACTATAGGCTAATTGAATATATGAGCTAATCAAATTAAAGAAGAAAGAACATTAGCCATCCTTAAGATCAAATAAGTGAAATTAGAAACAAATTGAATTGAAATTAAAACTAGACGGCTTAAATGGAAGGATGGAAATGTGAACATGCAAAGCTATAAAGATTGCATATAAAATTGAATTAAATTAAAGGCCTTGACACATGTTCTCAATTGATGAGAACATGTGCCTTGTGAGTAGATGACTCACAGTACTAGGAGGGGAAATGATGAACAAAAATTTCATCATCTTCCTCCATCCAAATCCTCCATGGCCGAATGTTGAAAGAGAAAAAGGGGAGAGAAAAAGCTGAATAGATCATCTTCAATCCATGCTTCTTGATTTAACTTTGATCAAATTAGCTTGGAGAATGTTTATTGCTTGATTCCTACATGTTATAGGATGCTTGAATCTTGAGATTTTGATGTTCTTGTTGCCTAAATTGATTAGGATGATTGTTATGTACGTTAGGATCATGTTAGCTTCTAGTAGTACTTGAAATTGTGAATGCTAGTAGCTAAATTGCTAATGAGAGTGTATATGATTGAAAACAGTTTTGATTAGGGACTGTTTTGATAGGTGAAAATGTTTAAGCATGCTAATTGAATGTAATGCTCTGATTTGGTCACATTGCTAGATGAATTGAAGATTGAATAGAGTAAATAAGTTGCTGGAAAATGAATGCATCTAATTGGGTTAGTTAAAACTAGGTAATGGACTGCTCAAATGGTGAATTAGAAGTATAATGTTGATCAAATAGATCAAATTGAATTTAACATGATAATGCCCTGTTTTAAGCACATTTCTAGGTGAATTAGACTGATCTAGACATGTAAGAACATGAGAATAAGTTGAATTACCATGTTAGAAACTTGTTTAGATGAGTTATGAAGCTAGAAACTCAAGCTAGTGTAATCTGCCCAGAATACTCTGTTCTGGGCAATAACTTTTAAAAATCACCTTAAATTGTATAAAAGGAATTTAAGGCTGAAAATTTTATGGACAATGACTTGACATGTCTAAATTCATTCGGAGAAAACAGAACTGAATTCTGTATTGTAGAATGCATTGTAGAGAAGAAACACTAGGGGCAGTGCAAACTGTCTAGTGTTGTAAGTTGCCCTGTCTTTAAGCTAAAAACTGTATTAATTGGAAAAGAACTAAAACACAGGGCCTATATAGTTAGAAAGACAATTACGTTATATTTCTAACGGTGTAAACCAATTGAAATTCCAACGTACAAAATGAAAGTTATGCATGTTTAAGTGAACAGAGTACATGCTGCCTAGTAACAACAGTTTTGGTAATTGTACATTGTTTTGTGGCAGTTTGTAAACTATTTTGTAAACAGTTTTGGGACATTGATTTCTGCCCTATTTTACATGAATTAGAGTATAGATAAGTGTAGTTAGGTGTAGTAGAGAATGTATATGAACATGCTGCCAGATTTGTATATGTTGTGTACTAGTAACATTGCCATGATTGAATGATTATGTGAACTTGTTTTAACATGTATATACTTGTGTAATGTGATAGAACCAGGAGTGAACTTGTTGGATGAGGAAAGGGTGGAACATCCTAAAGCTAAGAACAAAGGAGTGTGGATCCAAGACTAGCTAAGCTTGGAGTATTGTGAGTGTAGTTTACTTGAGAGTTAGGACTAGATCCTAACTATAGCAAGCATGTCTAAATTCTTGAATTGTTAATTGACTTAATATGATCTTGATCTATAAGGAAAGAATGATTAAAGTAATGCATGAAACTTGATCACATCCTTGAATACATGTTTAATTCGATTGCTAAGCATGTTTAAGTAGTAATATTGGTGCTTGTATGTGTGATATGGCATGTGATCAAATGCTTAAAGAAATTGCTTGTAATGTTATCCCACTTGATGAAATGAACACATGAGAAATACATGATATATGAGCTATGGCTCAATTGGCCTAAGGGCCTAGTATGAAATGAACTTGCTTGACATGATCTTGAACTTGAAATACTTGTATAAATGGCTTAAATCGAACAGCCTTGGTAGCTAGTTCGATTAGGTAGAAGGGCATGCCTTAGAGTCTAGAGCTCATTGTGTCAGGGTGGACTATGGTCCAGGGCTAAGGCCCCTATTAGGTAGGAGGGTACGTATGTGGTCTTTGGCGACATTAGGAGAGTTGACCAGTACTACAGTGCATCCTGTGGCGACAGTTGGCTGGAGACTGATTACCTATACAAACTAAGTATCAAGGGGGTTGTTTAATTGATAACAAATGAGATAACAATCCTATAACACATGTTACTTGTCGTGAAAGTTATATAATGTATGTTACTTGACATGAAAGCCTAGAATTGTATGTTACTTAACATGAAAGCCATGAATTGTATGTTACTTGTCATGTAGCATTATTTGCTTGATTCTTGATATGAAAGTATGAATTACAATTCATTGTCTCTTGTTCCTTATGCTAGCCTAATGCTTGAAATCCTTAGCTAGGATCATTCTAATGCTTGAAATCCTTAGCTAGGATCATTCTTGTTTAATTGACACTTAACTTGATATAACAAAATGGTTAGAACTAGTTACTACCTCACTAAGTATATTCTTGTACTTATCACTCTTGTTTCCCAACCAAAAGGATAAAGGATTTGATCGTTGCTTGATTCTGAAGCTTGTTTCCTTGAGCTCGAAGTAACACACAAGCAAAGTTAAAGTATGGTTTCATACTTGTTTTGTATATCTCCTAGATTGGTGGCACTAGAATGTATATAGTTTATCTTGATCATGCATTTTAGAAGATGAGTACATGTATATATTGTCATTGTATGGGCCTTCTATGTTAGGAACTTGGTTGTTAAGTTTGAGACATGTGATGAACTAAACTTTCATGTGAAAATAAGTGTTTTGCTGCGCATATATGTATCAAATTGACTGAAAATGTTCCCAATCTAATCTACTCGAAATAGTCAAATGCCTTGTTTAATGTACATGTGTATGATTGAATGAATAGCATGAATGTTTATGTATACTTAATCTTGTGGATGCCCATGGTAAGAAATGGCAATGCTAGCTTGCTTGGACTCAAGGTATGTACCATTGGGTGCCTTAATGATCATGTCTAATTAAAGTTACATGAAATGCTTCATGTCTTGCTTGAATTGAAAGTAGTATGAGTCGAACCATGCTTTCTTGTCTTAGGTCATTCCAATGTGGTATGATATCAAGGGTTGAAAATGATAAAGGATTCATGAAAGTAGTAACTTATAATGTAAGCATGAAATGAAACCTTTTAGTGGCCTATTCGAATGCCCTATGATGTCTTGAAAACAAAATGTGAGATTACTTATTTGTTAAGTTAAGTATGCTTGGTTGCTTACTAGTTAAGTAACTCATCTAATAGGGATGAGTTAATCAATTCTTGCCTTGTTCTTGTATTGTATTGCCTTGTCCATGCTTGGTAACGCTCCTGAGCTGGTTCGCTACTAACTCGGGGTATGGGGTGTTACATTTATTTGGTAATCAGAGCTTTTTTAGTCGGTTCTAGGACTAAATCGGGCTCTCTTGCATCATATAGGATACTTGTGCCACATAGGAGACTTGTATTGTATAGCTTGTATCTTTGCTTAATTAAACTGAATTCCTAATTGTTCTATTTGAACGTAGAATGTCTGAAACAAGGTTCACTCGGGACGATGAAAGTCCTAAAGTCTCCTCGAATGAATGAGATAATGTGAGGATAGAGCAGAATCCTCCACAACAATAAGCTCAACCCCGAGCACAAGCTGTTGCTCAATAGGAAGCTCCTGCTATAAATCTTGTGCAGCAGGAATGTCTCTGAGTATGAAGGAGATGTTCAATCATCTTGTAACTGCCTTGAAACAAGACCATCCTATTCCTCCTCCTGTTGCTGTGCCAAATAGAGCTCCAATTGACAAGCTGGTTCAACACTGGGCCTATACTTTCACTGGTACTGATGAAGCCAATCCTAAAGTAGCTGAGTATTGATTAGAGGCCACTACTCAAATCCTGACCAAACAACTACCTCGTCCTGATGAGCACAAGCTTGAATGTGCCATAACCCTATTGGCCGATGAAGCTCTGTGCTGGTGGAAAACCACTACACTAGTTGTTCCTGCTGAAGCCATAACTTGGAAATTCTTTCTCGAGGAATTCAGGAAGAAATACATCAGTGAAAAATACTTGGCCGAGTGCCGAAAGTGTTTTTTGTACCTCAAGTAAGGTGGCCAACCCATTGAACAGTACGTGAGTGATTTCTGAAAGTATTGCAAGTACAGGTCAGAATACATCAAGACTAATGTTGACAAGTGTAGAATGTTTACCGCTGGACTGAATGATGAACTAAGTCCAATATTCACTGCACTGGGTATCATTGACTTCCAAAATTTGGTGAATCGGGCTATTGCAACCGAGGCAAAGATGAAGGCCTCTGAGAAATGCAAAAGTGGTAAGTCCTGGAAAGATAAACGATCCAGGAATGATGACAAGCCTCACTACCAGTCAAAGAAGTCTAAACACTCCAAGGAACACTCTTCGAATTACACTCATATTCAGAAGAGCAACTACATATTGAAACCTCAATCAATAACCAAAGCCTTCAGCCATGATCATTTCTGTTGATAGTACGGGGAATTCTAGTAAAACTGCTCAATATCCTACTTGCAAGCTCTGTCAAAAGCACCACACCGGGCAATCAAAACTCAACAGAATCTATGTTTCTTATGTGGAGCTTCTGATCACTATATCAGGGATTGTCCCCAGAATCCTAACAAGGTTCCGAATCGAACTTCTGCAAATGCTAGCTCAACTCCTTCCATTTGAAACAAAGGTCCCAGACAAGCTTAGTCTGGAAATTAGGGGAAGAAAAAAAGACCCCATTCGAATGCCCCTACTCACCAAGAATCTCAGGCTCTTGTGCGAATCTACCATATCCGGGGAAAAGAGGATGAAGAATCACCTGGTGTCATAGTAGGTACCGTTGAGCTAAATTCGACTCATGTTTATGCTTTAATAGACTCGGGATCCACTCATTCATTTGTATGCTCATCTTTGATTGTAAAGTTGAACTTAAAGCCTGAAATTGTAAAATAAAGCCTTGTAGTTTTGAACCCAATAAGGGGAATCACATCCATTAACTTCCTTTGCAAGGAATGTTCTATAATCATTCGAAACATACCCTTTCTTATTGATTTATATGTATTGCCAACTTGTGAGTTTGATATAGTGTTAGGACTAGATTGGTTAAGCAAGCATGAAGCCTGGGTAGATTGCCAAAATAGGAGACTTTATCTCCGGGGATTAGGAAAGGAATCCATTCTCCTAATTGATAGGAAACTGACCTCAATCTTTGCTGCTATGATTATACAAGATGAACTTGAATTCGGATTACCTAGTATTCCAATTGTATCTGAATTCATTGATGTTTTTCCTGATGAACTCCCTAGTCTCCCTCCAACTAGAGAAGTAGAGTTCAGGATCGATGTTCAACTTGGAACAACTCTTGTGTCCATCACACCCTATCGAATGGAACCTGTTGAATTGAAAGAACTTAAGAAGCAACTCCAAGAGCAACAAGACAAAGGCTTTATTCGGCCTAGCTTGTCTCCCTGGGGTGCTCTAGTCTTGTTCGTGAAGAAGAAAAACTGGACCATGAGACTTTGTATTGACTACAAACAATTAAACAAGCTTACTATTAAGAATCGATATCCTCTCCCAAGGATAGAAGATCTCTTCAATCAACTCAAGGATGCTTCGGTGTTCTCAAAGATTGATCTTCAATCGGGAAACTACCAAATAAGGGTAAAAGAAGAAGATGTACCCAAGACAGCCTTTCGTACTCGATATGGCCATTTTGAATTCCTTGTAATGCCATTCGGGTTAACGAATGCTCTGGCTGCTTTCATGGACCTCATGAATCGTGTATTCAAGCCCTATCTTGACAAGTTTGTGGTCGTCTTCATCGATGACATCCTGGTGTATTCTCAGAATAAGGAAGAACATTTTGAGCACCTTCAAATTGTATTACAAACTCTCCGAGAATGTCAATTGTTCGCAAAGTTCTCTAAGTATGAATTTTGGCTATCGGAAGTCTTGTTCCTTGGCCATGTCATCTCAATAGAAGGGATTAAAGTAGACCCGAGCGAAATTCAATCCATCCTGAATTAAAGATCTCTAAGGAATGTTGGCAGGTCAGAAGCTTTCTCGGTTTCAAGGGATTTTCATCCATTGCCGCAAGCTTGACTAAGCTAACTCATAAAGATACACCATTTGTATGGTCAGAGAATCAACAACGAAGCTTCGATCAACTTAAACAAGCTCTGACTTATGCACCGGTTCTCATCCAACTAGAATCGGGCAAAGAATTCACTGCCTATAGTGATGCATCTCATTTAGGACTAGGATGTGTCCTAATGCAAGATGGAAAAGTGGTAGCTTACGCCTCAATACAACTAAAACCACACGAGTCAAACTGCCCTACACACAATCTATAATTGGCAGCCATCGTATTTGCTCTCAAAATATGGAGACATTACTTGTACGGGGAGAAATGTAACCTATTCAGAGACCACAAGAGTCTCAAATACCTCCTAACTCAGAAAAACTTGAATCTAAGGCGAAAGAGATGGCTAGAATTGCTTAAAGACTACGATTTGGTTATCGACTACCATCTGGGAAAAGCAAACATGGTTGCTGATGCCCTTAGTCGCAGACCATACTCGGGTAAACCCCTAAATCTAAATCTCAAAATAATTCATTCAAATTTAATATTTCTTGGATTACAAGTAATCCATTCGAGTTGAACCTTTCTTGTCTTGCAAGTAACTATTCGAAAACCTCTCTTAATGATCTTGTCAATTCATTTGTAGCTTTTTTGGCTATCAATGCTCATTTCTGTTTATCCAAAGGACGAAAATTATTGTCTGAACTTCAAGTTCAATCTAGCTTGATCTCGAGAATCAAAGAACTCCAACAAATTGATCCAGATCTTCAGAATATCATATCCAAGCTAGACTTTGAGTCTAATTTTGACTTCTCCCTCAAGCCGAATGGACTTCTCTATTTCAAAGATATAGTATGTGTCCCTAACAACGAGGAACTAAAACAAGAGATGCTACAAGAAGCTCATTAAAGCTTTTTTTATTCACCCGAGGTCAGTTAAAATGTACAAGGATCTAAAGCCACTATACTGGTGGCCATGCATGAAATCGACTATCACATATTTTGTTTCAAAGTGCCTAACTTGTCAAAGAGTTAAAGCCGAGCATCAAGTCCCTACTAGATTGCTCCAACCAATTGAATGCCCTCAGTGGAAATAGGATCGGATTACAATAGATTTCGTTACTGGTCTTCCTTCCACTCCAAGAAAGAATGATGTTGTATGGGTGATTGTTGATAGATTCACAAAGTCTACTCACTTCATCCCTGTTTGAATAAACATGATCTTGGAAACATTAGCCGAGCTATACATCTCTGAAGTGATTCGATTACACGGTGTACCTACAGCTATAATCTCTAATCGTGACCCCAGATTTGCTTCTCGATTCTGGAATTCTTTACATAAGGCTCTAGGAGCTAAAGTGCACCTTAGTACAGCCTTTCATCCTCAATCAGATGGACAATCTAAAAGAATCATCCAAGTGCTTGAAGACATGCTACGTGCTTGTGTTATAGACTTCGTAAAGAACTGGAGAAATCTCTAACCCTAGTAGAGTTTGCTTACAACAATAGCTACCAGACATCTATTTAGATGGCTCCCTTCGAAGCTCTATACGGAAGAAAATGTAGAACTCCCTTGTGCTAGTCTGAATTGGGAGAAAGTAAGGTTTTAGGACCTCAATTGCTTAGAGAAACCGAAGAAAAAGTGAAGATCATTCATGATCTATTGAAGGCAGCTTTTGATAGGCAAAAAGCTTATGCTGACTTGAAAAGGAGAGACATCCAGCATAATGTTGGAGACAAGGTCTTCCTCAAAGTATCTCCTTGGAAGAAAGTCTTTCGGTTTGGAAGAAAAGGAAAGCTCAACCCTCGGTTTATTGGACCATTCAAAATCATTGAAAGGATTGGTCCAGTGGCCTATCGATTGGCACTCCCTAGTGAATTCAATAAGATCCACAATGTCTTCTATGTTTCTATGCTCGAAAGGTATAAATCTAATCCATCTCATGTCCTTGAACCTGAAGAGGTAGAATTGAATCCTAACTTGTCATACGAAGAAGAACCAGTCTAGATTCTTGATCGTGAAGTTAGAAAACTCAGGAACAAAATCGTTCCTCTTGTCAAAGTCTTGTGGAGAAATCACAAGGTAGAAGAGGCAACTTGGGAATCAGAAGAAGTCATGAAGAAGCAATATCCTCATCTATTTGATTCAGGTAAATTCGAGAACGAATTTATTTTAAGGGGAGGAGAATTGTAACACCCTAAAATTGGCCTAGGAAAGTTACCACAATCTAAACTATAGGCTAATTGAATATATAAGCTAATCAAATTAAAGAAGAAAGAAGATTAGCCATCCCCTTAAGATCAAATAAGTGAAATTAGAACCAAAATGAATTGAAATTAAAACTAGAAGGCCTAAATGGAATGATGGAAATGTGAACATGCAAATCTATAAAGATTGCATGTAAAACTGAATTAAATTAAAGGCCCTGACACATGTTCTCAATTGATGAGAACATGTGCCTTGTGAGTAGATGACTCACGGTACTAGGAGGGGAAATGATGAACAAAAATTTCATCATCTTCCTCCATCCAAATCCTCTATGGCTGAATGTTGAGAGAGAAAATGGGAGAGAAAAGGCTTCATAGATCATCTTCAATCCATGCTTCTTGATTTAACTTTGATCAAATTAGCTTGGAGAAGGTATATTGCTTGATTCCTACATGTTATATGATGCTTGAATCTTGAGATTTTGATGTTCTTGTTGCCTAAATTGATTAGGATGATTGTTATGTATGTTAGGATCATGTTAGCTTCTAGTAGTACTTGAAATTGTGAATGCTAGTAGCTAAATTGCTAATGAGAATGTATATGGTTGAAAACAGTTTTGATTAGGGATTGTTTTGATAGGTGAAAATGTTTAAGCATGCTAATTGAATGTAATACCCTGATTTGGTCACATTGCTAGATGAATTGAGGATTGAATAGAGTAAATAAGTTGCTGGAAAATGAATGCATCTAATTGGATTAGTTAAAACTAGGTAATGGACTGCTCAAATGGTGAATTAGAAGTATAACGTTGATCAAATAGATCAAATTGAATTTAACATGATAATGCCCTATTTTAAGCACATTGCTAGGTGAATTAGACTAACCTAGACATGTAAGAACATGAAAATAAGTTGAATTGCCATGTTAGAACCTTGTTTAGACGAGTTATGAAGCTAGAAACTCAAACTAGTGTAATCTGCCTAGAATACTCTGTTCTGGGCAGTAAATTTGAAAAATCACCATAAATTGTATAAAAGGAATTTAAGGCACAAAATTTTATGGAAAATTCCTTGGCATGTCTAAATTCATTCAGAGAAAATAGAACTGAATTCTGGATTGTAGAATGAATTGTAGAGAAGAAACACTAGGGGCAGTGCAAACTGTCCAGTGTTGTAAGTTGCCCTGTCTTTAAGCTAAAAACTGTATTAATTGGCAAAGAACTAAAATGCAATGCCTTTATAGTTAAAAAGACAATTACATTAGCTTTCAAATGGTGTAAACCAATTGAAATTCCGACGCACAGAATGAAAGTTATGCATGTTTAAGTGAACAGAGTACATGCTGCCTAGTAACAACAGTTTTGGTAATTGTACATTGTTTTGTGGCAGTTTGTAAACTATTTTGTAAACAGTTTTGGGACATTGATTTCTGCCCTATTTTACATGAATTAGAGTATAGATAAGTGTAGTTAGGTGTAGTAGAGAATGTATATAAACATGCTGCCAGATTTGTATATGTTGTGTACTAGTAACATTGCCATGATTGAATGATTATGTGAACTTGTTTTAACATGTATATACTTGTGTAATGTGATAGAACCAGGAGTGAACTTGTTGGATGAGGAAAGGGTGGAACATCCTAAAGCTAAGAACAAAGGAATGTGGATCCAAGACTAGCTAAGCTTGGAGTATTGTGAGTGTAGTTTACTTGAGAGTTAGGACTAGATCCTAACTATAGCAAGCATGTCTAAATTCTTGAATTGTAAATTGACTTAATATGATCTTGATCTATAAGGAAAGAATGATTAAAGTAATGCATGAAACTTGATCACATCCTTGAATACATGTTTAATTCGATTGCTAAGCATGTTTAAGTAGTAATATTGGTGCTTGTATGTGTGATATGGCATGTGATCAAATGCTTAAAGAAATTGCTTGTAATGTTATCCCACTTGATGAAATGAACACATGAGAATTACATGATATGTGAGCTATTGCTCAATTGGCCTAAGGGCCTAGTATGAAATGAACTTGCTTGACATGATCTTGAACTTGAAATACTTGTATAAATGGCTTAAATCGAACAGCCTTGGTAGCTAGTTTGATTAGGTAGAAGGGCATGCCTTAGAGTCTATAGCTTATTTTTTCAGGGTGGACTACGGTCCAGGGCTAAGGCCCCTATTTGGCAACAGACGGAGGGTATGTATGTGGTCTTTGGTGACAGTAGGAGGATTGACCAGCACTATGGTGCATCTTGTGGCGATAGTTGGTTGGAGACTCGATTACCTATACAAACTAAGTACAAATGAGATAAAAATCCTATGACACATGTTACTTGTCTTGAAAGTTATATAATGAATGTTACTTGACATGAAAGCCTTGAATTGTATGTTACTTGACATGAAAGCCATGAATTTTATGTTACTTGTCATGTAAGCATGATTTGCTTGATTCTTGATATGAAAGTATGAATTATGATTCATTGTCTCTTGTTCCTTATGCTAGCCTAATGCTTGAAATCCTTAGCTAGGATCATTCTAATGCTTGAAATCCTTAGCTAGGTTCATTCTTGTTTAATTGACACTTAACTTGATATAGCAAATGGTTAGAACTAGTTACTACCTCACTAGGTATATTCTTGTACTTATCACTTTTGTTTCATTCCTCCCAACCAACAGGATAAAGGATTCGATCGTTGCTTGATTCTGAAGCTTGTTTCTTGTGATGAACTAAACTTTCTTGTGAAAATAAGTGTTTTGTTATGCATATATGTATCAAATTGACTGAAAATGTTCACAATCTAATCTACTTGAAATAGTCGAATGCCTTGTTTAATGTACATGTGTATGATTGAATGAATAGCATGAATGTTTATGTATACTTAATCTTGGGGATGCCCATGGTAAGAAATGGCAATGCTAGCTTGCTTGGACTCAAGGTATGTACCATTGGGTCCCTTAATGATCATGTCTAATTGAAGTTACATGAAATGCTTCATGTCTTGCTTGAATTGAAAGTAGTATGAGTCGAACAATGCTTGCTTGTTTTAGGTCATTCAAATGTGGTATGATATCAAGGGTTGAAAATGATAAATGATTCATGAAAGTAGTAACTTATAATGTAAGCATGAAATGGAACCTTTTAGTGGCCTATTCGAATGCCCTATGATGTCTTGAAAACAAAATGTGAGATCACTTGTTTGTTAAGTATGCTTGGTGCTTACTAGTTAAGTGACTCATCTAATAGGGATGAGTTAATCAATTCTTGCCTTGTCCATGCTTGGTAACGCTCCCGAGCCGGTTTGCTACTAACCCGGGGTAGGGTGTGTTATATCATATCTAAAAATATAGTCACCAAAGTTCTTTCTTTCTATTTGTCGGTGAGGTATCTAGGTTTTGGTAGGAGTTGAAAATGAGCATTTAAGGGGTAGTTTTAGGAGAAAGACGGGCGGTTCTAATGAACTGAGTAGATCTAGGAAGAACGGTAGTAAAAATGAAAATTTTGGGAGAATTAGGGTTCTGGCAATGCGGCCGGTCGGAACCAGACGGTGGCCGGAGAGGTGACCAGAGATGATGACCGGTAGAGGCTGGCATCACCTCTGACGGGCGGAGAACGGCCAGTGGTGATCGGCTAACATGGGAGTGTAAACGGTGTGAGGTGCTTGTGGGTCGAACGGTGGAAAATGAAGAACACGGGATGAGTTCTTTAGAAATTAGGAGTTTTGATCTTCAGAAACATGAAAGTTCGGGAGTTTAAGTGTTTATTTGGATTGAAGTGAAGAAAAGTGGATGAACAAGAGAAGAACCATGGTGAAAAGTATGGGTTTGATCTAATGGGGAGCTTGTTTTTCTGGGTTTGGAGTGTTTAAGTTTAGAGCGTTTAGGAGATGAGAGAGGATAGTGTAAGATAGTGGCCAGAGCAAATGATCGAGCCAACTCGGTTTGGAGTTTTTTAAACCCTGCGCGAAACGATGTCGTTTTGGCACCAGGTCATCTCAGACCCACGCGTTTTTGAGCGGGTCGGATCATGGATCCACGCCCTATTTCAGTGGGCTTTAAACCGCAACCCTTTTGTTTTGTTTTCTTCCAATTTGGTCACCTTTACTTTGTAATTTGGCACTTAGTTTTGATAATAATTGAATTTAGTCCTAAATTTCAGTTTTAATTTATTTAATTACTTTATATATGATTGTTTCATATATTTAATAGCATATAGTATAATTGTTTAGATAATTAAATCACCTAAGTAATTAATTGTTAGAGCCTTTACACTATGTTCTTATTAGAATTAAACAATTAAATATGAAAGATAATTGTAGAAAATAAATGAGTATCAAAGAAAAAGCTTTGAAGTCCTAAGTTAGATAGTATCTCATTGTAATGAAATGTTACCCAATTGGGTTTCTTAGGTAAAATATTTGATATTCATTTAAACCTAGAACATGTTAATTGACCTAGTTAATTAAATTAGATCTTTAATTACGACTAGAACTTTAACAAATTAAATTAATTAATTAAATTAGGAATATTGTTCAATTTAGGGCTTAATATTGGTAGTGACCAAGCAATTGTGTGTTATCACATAAACACCTAAATTTAATAATATTCATAGTTTTAAACAATTCAATTAATTAGAACCTTTTAAGTTAGAACTTAAAATCAACAAGAAAATAACCGGTCATGCATAAAAACCTTTTATGTTGGGATATTTTTTTTTTAATATGAATTGAAATGCCCTAAAGTAACTGGGTGTTTCTAATTTCATATTCGTCCAAAAATTATATTCCCTTATAAAAGTATATCTCCATTTGGAATTTAAATTCAATTGATAATTTTGGTTAAATTAAATTCAAATTACTATTCAAAATGCCACGAAAAATTAAAAGGTACCGATAACAAGCGTTTGTAGGGATGCTAATCCTTCCCCACACGTAACCGGCTCCCGAACCTGAATTTTAAGAAAAACATCTCTGGTTGTTTTTATGGTGTCCGGTCTACCAAAGTAATCGGTGGCGACTCCAAAATATTTTTCAAGATTAAATAAAAGGACAATTTTCATGATTAATTAATAAAAATTAATTTAATATGGAAAACCTAAGTTTTCAAGACCAAATTTAAAATGGACAAAAACCCTAATTTTCAAGATCAATCGTCAAGCTATTTTACACCAAGTAAAAATATGGTCACGACATGCCAAAAAGTATTTTGGCAAGTTGTTTTCACAAAACATGGTTCTAGCCATTTCTTCTAAAGTTTGATTTTTCCTCTCAACTACCCCATTTTGTTGAGGAGTGTGTGATGCGGAAAAATTATGGCTTATACCATTAGAGAAATTGATTGACCAAGATCATTTTGAGAAAATTTTTGAAAATGTGATGAACTTTTCTAAAGCCTTATCCTTAGTACTTAAAAATAGAACCCAAGTGTATCTAGAGTAATCATCAACAAGTACAGATGCATATGATTTTCCACCTAAGCTCATAGTTCTAATAGGACCAAAGAGATCCATATGGACCAATTGTAAAACTCTACTAGTAGAGACATCATTAAATGGTTTAAAAGAGACTCTTTTGTGTTTGCCTTTTGCACATGCATCACAAATTTTATCAAGTAAAAACTTAATTTTAGGCAAATCTCTTACTAGATCTTTTGAAACCAATTTTTCTAAAACATTCATGCTTGCATGTCCTAGTTTTCTATGCCATAGCCATGAGTCATGTTTATCTTTAGCAACAAAGCATGCATTAGAAATATGTATGTCGTCTAAATGCACCATGTAAATGTTTCATATGCGATGACCAATGAGCACTATTTTGTTTATTTCAATGTTTAAGATTTTGCAACCATTTACATCAAAGAGAACATTAAAACCTTTATCACATAATTGACTAATGCTCAACAAATTGTGTTTTAGACCGTTGACATATAAGACACTATCAATGAGAATGGAAGAATGATTACCGATGGAACCTATTCCTTCAATGTGGCCTTTGGACTTGTCACCAGATGTCACTACTCCTTCACTTTTTGGCTTTAGCTCTAAGAATCTACTCTTGTCACCGGTCTTGTATCTTGAGCATCAACTATCAAGGTACTATGATTTTTGACATATAGCTTTGGCCTTGTAGCAATGCTCCCCCTACAAACAAAGATTAGGTCTTGATTTTTGGTACCCAAATCATTTTGGATCCATGAAAGTTAGCTCTCAAAGTCTTGGTTCCCTTGGGAATCCAAGAAGACATAGCAACAACATTATTAGAAGTAACTAGTTCCTTAGGAACCCATACATTTCTAATCCTTTTACCTTTTGAGTGCCTTTGGAAGCCTCTTTGTTTGTGGTTAACAAAGTTCCTTTTCACATAATTGGTTTTAGAAGATTGTCTTTTTTTCAAAAGTAGTTATCCCAACTTTTCTCAAGAAAACTTTGAGATCATTCACCACCTTGTGGTGATGATCATAAAACTCGGAAAGAAGGGTGTTTAGATCAATATTCTTATTTTTCAAGTTCTGGATTGGTTTTGGATAAGGAATCGTTTTGAGTTTTCAAATCAAAAATAATTTTCTTGTTTTTCATAATTGATTCCTTATACTTCTCAACCAATTCATCATGCACCTCTTGCAACTCATCATAAGCTTCTTAAAGCTCATCGAAAGTAAAATCAAAAGATGATAAGTTAGAGGTTACCTTAATCTTCCTTAAAAGCCATAAGGCAAAAGTTGGCAACTTCTTGCTCCTCTTCATCGGATAATTCCTCATCACTCCAAGTAGCAACGTTGGCCTTGAGATTCTTCTTCTTCTCGAAGCTCTTCTTTTCGAGTTGGGGGCAATTGGTTCGAATGTGTCCCCGACTTTTTGCACTTAAAGCATGAGTTGATCCTTCTCTTCCTCCTTGTTCTTGTTCTTGAAGTCTCATCTTCTATTGAACTTTCTTCCCTGGTTGGACTTTATGAACCGAGTGAATCTTTTGGCTAGCATAGCCATCTCATCATCTTCCTCCTCACTTGAATCACTCTCTTCTTTTGAAGCTTTGAGAGCAATTCTAATTTTCTTCTTTTCTACCTCTTTCTTTTATATCTTCTTTTCTTCTCTTTCTTGCTTCATGATCTCATGAGTAAGGAGAGAACCCATGAGAGCACGAAGCTTCAAAGTCTTCAAGTTCTTTGCCTCGATGATGGTGGTTCTTTCCCATCTCATGACTCAGGAGGAGAATAGAGAAGTTTCCAGACAAGCTTGTCTTCGGGGATGACCTCTCTGAAGCCCTTGAGACCGTTGACGATGACGAAGATGTTGGGAAACATCGGTACACCCTATGGCGCAACGGAAAAAATATTCGGCGCAATCCACTAGTGATGTATGTACAAGGGACAAATTCAGGGTGATAAAGGATGAAACGTTACCTCAATAAATCTGGAAATTCGTAGAGAGTATAGGAGAATCCAAATCGAATCTAAGTCGTCATAGCAGCGTTCTGACCTCTACGCAGTCTACCCAAATAAAACGAATAATACTTTCTCTTCTCTGACTGTTAGAGAGGTTTTCCGAAAAGCATATATTTGGTTGCTAGACCTCATGCCTTTATATAGCATTTAAAACCCTAATTCTAATTAAATTTGAAATTTTTAAATATACATTATATTTATCTGAATATAATTAAATATGTAGAATCTGATTCTACTTTTATCAGGATTCTTTAGGGATATATATATATATATATTAACAGTATCTTATAATTACATTAATTATCTAGTATTAAAATATATATAAACAAAATTATATATAATTCCAATAATCAAAATAATTTTGGTTTTACTTATTCCGTGCACAACAAGTTTGTACACATGCTATCTAGTCGATATTTGTTCGTTTTAATCATAGGGTGTGACCCTTGTAAGTTCATGTAACATTAGCAGTAATATCCAAAATAATTCTAATATTACAAGCAATGAGTGGCATCTAGCAATACATCATTGCTACTTAAGTTACATGAAGTCGTGGTTCGATTTAACCTTTTTCCGTGATTAACTTCTTTTATATATTTCATCATTTTGTTCTTATATCTAGATCAGACATAAGTCATGGATTAGTCACACTTGTATAGTCCATCTAATATTTCTTGATATCTTGAGTAGACTCTTATAAACGAATAACTATGATATCTCATATCAATTTATTTGAGCATGACCATGAATTTTCTAGTCTCACTCAATCAAGTGGCCTATGATATTACTCCTATTATGTAGGAGGGACAAATCATATCTTGATCAACCATATTCCGCTACATAGATTGTGACATATCCAATATTAGTCTTTATAGTGTAGTTAGTTACGACATACGTTTGACCGTGTCAAAATATGTCACTTACGATGTTAGAATAATGATGATCTCAAGTCTGAGGATCATACATGTAGTTATCACCGTGAGAAATGTTGTGGCTATCACATAATAATCCAAGAAACATGCTCATAGCGGATCAGTCCAATATGTCGTTCTCTAATACATACTTATGTATTGATTTTGACATCTACATGTCAATGACAACACTTTGTCATCAATCAACTACATATTAGTCTTAATACATTATTGTTTTCCATGCCCACAATAAGTCTCGACTAAGGACATTCAAGAATAACAATATTATTGTAAGGACTTTATTATAATTCAGTTTATTTATAGATGCACAGAATAAGACTAAAACAATAATAATGGCTTTATATTAATAAATAAGATAAAATAAGTATGTCTTTTACAACCATCTCATGATTGGTCTTTGGGCATACTCTAACAGGAAGAACGATCGAACATCTTCGTGACATTCTCATCGGGCTCCATCTTGAAATTCTCGTTGCTCAAGTTGAGGAGTTCAATCTTGGTCTCATTAACGTCGTCGGTGCCCTCATATGTGGTCTCGAACGTGTCCCACGCCTCTTTTACACTTGTACACGAAGACATCTTTGAGTACATGTCTGGTCCAAGTGCACAAAAGAGCATGTGCAAGGCCTTATCGTTCACTTTTAGCTTTCTTCTTTCTTCATCTGTCATTTCTTGCTTGGCCTTGGGTACTTGCCTATCTCCTTCTTGCTTCATTGGAATGGATGGCCTGTCTTTGATTACATCCCAAAGGAGGTAATCATTGGATTTGATGAATATCCTAATTTGGTTCTTCCAATATGGGTAGTTGTCCCCATTGAATAAGGGTGATTTGGTAGTAGATTGCGACTCGTATAGATTTTGGCCAGAGGTAGATGTCATTGCTTTGATGTCGGTCGATTGAATCACTTTAAGGATCGTCTCAAGTAGATGTTAATCCCTCAAAGAGTTAGGATCTGATACCAATTGTTGAGATGATCAATTGATGACATTTGGCCAAGAGGGGGTGAATTAGCTATTAAAAAATTAAAGGGAGGAAATTAGAATAATAAAAAATTGAGACACAAGAATTTTAGATTGGTTCAAGCTTCTAACAAACTCTACATCTACTACCTTAGCTCCCCCACTAAGGATTTCAAACAATTCACTAATAGAATTCGTCCCCTTTTCTAGGCTTAGGGGGAAACCGTTACAAACTGATTAAGCTTTCTACCCAAAGCTTAATCAAACTCACTCTTTCACAAGAAGTTGTGGCAAATGAAAATTTGACCTCTCAATAGGTAGATGATTTTCCCAATTACAAGTGTACACTCCCCAAACTTGAAATAAAGAAATACAATGAAGATTACACAAGTTGGGTACAAGGGTTTGACTCTAAAATCTCAAAGTGATTGGATTTTGCTTGTATGCTTTAAATTCATTCAATAGTTATTGCTGAAGCTTTGAAGGCTTGCTTTTATATCTCTTAATTGATTTCTAGCCGTTTGGGTGGTTGAAGTCATCAATAGAGCCGTTGAGCTACATTTTTCCCGTAATAAATAATGTTTGATAGGCAGCAGTATCGGTACACGAAGAGCCGTATCGGTACCTGTCGAAAGAAGAAAGAGTCGTTGTGCATATAAATACAGAGGCGTATCAAAATGGTCTTAGTGTAAAATCAGGGGTGTATCGATACGGTAAAGCCATATCGGTACGAATTTTGCTTACTGGAATCAGAGGTAAAAGTCTTGCAAAAATTGCATCGGTACGCCTACATGGCGTATCGATATGGTTCAACTAATTTTTAAATTTCACTGATTCCCATAACTGACAAGAAATGGTAACAAAAATTTATTGCAAAGATTTTCAAAATCTGAACAAACCGTATCGATATGCTGAAGGCCGTATCGATATGCGTAAGCATAAACTTAAACCCAGATGAATCTCGTACCGAAACGGGCATGGCTGTATCGATACGCTAAAGCTTAAATATAAACCCAGAAGTAGGCCATAACGAAACGGGCTAAGCCGTATCGAAACGGTATGTTCAATTAAATTTCCAGTGGTGAAATTTCGTATCGAAACGCTTAAGGCGTATCGATACGCCTGTGCGTATTTGAAGAATTTGGCTTTGAAAACACTTAAAAAATTATTTGGGTTTAGGCTTCAGACTTAGAGAATCTTCCTTGTCGATTTGTGAGACTTTTGAATACTTAAAAAATTACTTTCTTTTACAATTTAGTCCCTTAAACAATTTGTTATATCAAAATCGAAATAGGTTTTACATTTTTTTAAAATAAATTAAGAATATTTATATTTTTTTTAAAAATATAAAATCAAAAATAAATTATGATTTTTTATATCTTTAAAGATATTTTTATTTTTTATTTTTTATGAATTTATTTGAATTTTATTTTCTAAAAGAATATTTCAATTTTTATTCAACGTGACACTTTGAAAATAAAAAATAACTTGGCATTACTTTTTAAAAGTGCGGTGGAAAAGTACTTTTTGAGATGTGCTTCGAAAAGTATTTATGTTTTGTTTTGTTTTAAATTAAGAGTGTTTTATATTATTGTCAAAAAGTATTTTTAAGTAAATAAAAAGTCTAGTTTAGACATTATTTTTGAAAATATAATAAAATTGGCAATATAAACGAGGTTAAATAAATAATTATACTCAAAAGTACTATTTGGAAGAAAAAAAAACCCAAAAGCTATAAATTTAAATTTTTTAAAAATGTTCTTCAAACCAAGTTAAAAATCACTTTCTCCTTAAAAAAAGTTTGTTTTATATTATTTTAAACCATAAAATTACTTTTGAGTCCAAAATCACTTTTAAAAATCAACGGAGAACATAATGCACAAAATGATAGCACATGATCACACTTATAAAAAATAGTATAGGTACCGAATTGACGATTTGGATAAAGTGCAGGGGCCGAAAGAGGTATCACGCCTTGTTTTCGATTTGGGCAGGAACTCTGGGCCGAGGAAACGATAAAAGAGGCAGTTGGCTTAGGTAAAAACACCTTTGAACCCTATAATTATTTGTTGAAAAATTACTTTTTTAAGGAATTGATTATTTGTTGAAAAATTATCTTTGAACCCTAGAATTATTTGTTGAAAAATTACCTTTTTACTTTATCTAACTTTAAAATTTTCAAATAAGTAAACATTGAATCGTTTGATTTTTTTAATCACCTCCCGATCCAATATATATTGTATTACTAGGTACATATAGCAAATATAAAAGACGTTCTAATTTGATCATCGATCTATTATTTATGTTAAATTATTGCTTCGATCAAGTGATTGGTGTTTCATTCTTAAAGGCATATATTCCTAGGTTTAATCTTATATGTTGCCAATTTAGTTCTTAAATTTCTAATCAAATTATAAGTGATATGTGTCATCATCTAATTAAAAGATAAAATATTAAATTATTTCTAATTAAAATTAAATTAAAATAAGTCATAAATATTAAGATTAAATCTATTAATATTTTGAATTAAAACTAAATTAATTAATTAAATATAGAGTCATACAATTTAATTAACTACCACATCCATATTTCCTTTTGACTTTTAATAACTAATAACTTGATTGACAATTTATATTTTAATGGTTAAAATGGAATTACCTCTATGTTAAGTGACTATAGGGGGAAATTTATCCTATAATTAAAACTTATTTTATAGTAAAACCTTCGATTAATTTAAAATTTAAACTTTAACATAATAATTTTAATACTGTACATATAAAACATAAAAAGGAAATGACAAAAAAAGTGTCAATAATCTCTAAAGTAAGTGGTTAAAATTCCCACTTAATAAGTCCTCCTTCTTCTCTAAGTTATAAGTTAAAAACCTATTAAGAGTAAATTATACTTCCTCCTAGAAATTGTTAAAAGAAGAAAGTATTTTCATTACACGTATCTGTGGTTCATGTTCATATGACATTTTAACTCCTAATGAGGAGCGGTATAATGAAACAAGCTTCTGAGCAATTGAAGCAACCCTAATCTTCATTCCCTGTAATTTGTAACATCTTAATCCTCCTATTAATCACCTAATGAAACTATGTCAACAATAAAACCAAGAATCTAGTATCATCAATGTCTTTATAAGAATGGTGGTTTGAAAAAATTGTCGCTGTATTTGGCCCTCACTTTGACTCTAGAGTTCCATATCCATAAGGATTCTTGCTGGCCCAGTTCCACTGATCCCTGCACATTTCTTCGATGCCGTATTTCGCCCTGCAAGAATTACTTATGACATCTACTCCCTCATCAAGTCAAACACAACTAGTAAAATGTCGGCTTTTCATACGTATGTATGGCCTTACCTCCAATTCAATTCACGCTCTGCCTTTTCAGTTGAAGCATACACGATTTCGGCATCACCGGGTCGACGTCCAGCCATTACAATAGGGATTTTCTGATAAAAGTGAAAATTTCGGTATGTTAGCTCAATGTTAAGGAATAATACAAGAAGATTGGACAAGAAAACAATTACCTTACCAGATGCCTTTTCGAAGGCAGTAACCATCTCCAAAACTGATGATCCTTTACCCGTTCCCAAGTTGTAAACCTCGCAACCTATAATAGCAGTGCTTATATGATTAAGGCCAATTCAATTTAAATAGTTGCAAATGCAGAAAAAGGAACAATTAAGAGAGAACCATTTCAATATATGACAGTGCTCTTTGACCATAAACCGAATAATTGAGGCATTTCAACAGTCACAAACATGGAAGAAAACAAAACAAAAAATGCACACACACCTATATTTGGATCGGATAATTTGCGTAGCACAGCAATGTGGCCATCTGCTAAATCAACAACGTGGATATAATCGCGCACCTGAAAAAAAAAAAAGCCTTCTGCCATAAGGGATCACAACCTTGAATATAATCCTAAAATCCTGAAGCATATTGCTTCAAAATGTTGAATGGCAGAAACTTCTGTGCCGGAAAGGGAGCCTGAGCTTCACGAGGTCGTCTTCTTGTTTATAAGGAAGAAAGGGTTTGCTTAAAGGAAAGATGTTGCTAGTGGGAAATGGGGATTCATGGTTTTGTGTGCAAGATGCATGGATTGCCAGAATTAACAAGTATGAAAGGAATCCAAGGACATGTTAGGAGTTTAAACACATATCAAGCTTAACTAACTAAAAAGGTTATAGATGGAAGCTAAACAGAATTAAATCATAGTACAGTTCCTACACATATTGAAAACAAATTCTGAAACATGAGATAAGATCGATTGGAATCTAACAGTCACGGATAAAAGCTTACCCCAGTACCATCCTTTGTTGAATAATCACTTCCAAACACTGTCAATGCCGGTCGCCTCCCAATGGCAACTTGTTGCACAAAAGGCATGAGATTGTTTGGAATACCCCGGGGATCCTCACCTATATGGCCACTAGGATGTGCACCAACTGGATTAAAATATCTTAGAAGTATGATCTTCCATTCAGGATCAGAACGATGGATGTCTTGACAAATTTCTTCTATAAAAAGCTGAAAGAGCAACCATGTCAGATAAGGGCAGATGATGCTATGGGAGAAAATATCAATTGCCAAATTCCTAAGTACTCATAAAATTGTAATGATTATCCATGGCTCTTTCTTTTATCCATACTGCTTCTTAGAGATGCAAAAAAATATGCACTTATGTAAGGCTCACTGCATACCTTCGTTCGTCCATATGGATTCACTGCAGCCAGGGGGGACTCTTCTGTACATGGAAGCTCCTTTGGCCAGCCATAAACAGTAGCAGAGGACGAAAATACAAGCTGAATTGTAATAAATAGGAAGATTGATCAAGTTAATTGACAATGCTCTTCATATGAATCATACAAATTTATAAAGCAACTCTAGGTTCCATAAGGCCAGCTTCAGCAATTAAATGGACATCTAAGAACATAGCCTTTGAAATGATCGAGAAGAAAACAAAGTGCATGTCTCTTTATCTCTAGTGTCAATGATTTCCTAGGAGTTGCAAAGAAACGGAAGACTGGAAACTGCGGTAAAACTATCATAGAAAAGGAAGGTAAAGAGAAATACATTTTTACATCCATGAGCAGCCATGACTTCCAACAGGGTGATTGTCCCAATAAGATTGTTGTCATAATAGAGTAATGGTTTCTCTACACTTTCACCAACTGCTTTTAGTCCAGCGAAGTGAATCACGGCATCGAACCTGTTATAACCATGTAATTACCTTAGAGGTTGAGCAAGAGGAGAAGGCATAAGAAAAACTGCATACTGATTCCTCACAGTACTTGATCTCAGAAAAGAACTTTTCGAGTGCTGATCTATCCCGAAGGTCCACCTGCAGTAGAAAGCAAAGGTTCAAACATTGGGTACATCTCAGATTTATGGTCAAAACAAATCTAGGATGCATAATATAATATGATACAAATATTTTGTACACACTAAACACCAATAATGTCATAATAACTCAACAGCACATGATGGGTTTGATTATTGGCATTGGCAAAAAACCGACAAATTCCTATAAACGTTTTATTCTAAAAAGCAAAAACAGAACAATAGAGACCCTTCAACTGCAGATTTACAGAATAGAAGGTTAATAATAATTAACTAGCCAAGTAAAATTAAAGTGGAAAACTTTTCAATATTATCCAGCTAAAGCCATTACCAAGCAAAGGAGAGCTTCACTAATTCCTAGAAACTCTATAGTTTAATGGGAAAAAAGAATTATAAATTAATTCACTAATTCCTTTATCAATTAAAATTAAAAAATTATGTAAAAAAATAGAAAATTAAAAAGAGAGCTAAAACTAATACAATACTTCATCAACGATTCGAATACTCGGAATTATTCCAACAAATTATCATCTAAAAAATAATTGAAAATCGACGAATTTTAGAACAAAGCATGTTGCCAGCTAAAGCAATTCATTTATCAAGAAAGCCTTCAAGTTAATCAGATTTAAACCAATTAGACTCCAAATTAGCAGTTTAAGCATAGAAATTAAAAGAGCTTTCCTCCTCCTACTCTGGCAACCAACTCAGCAGTCACGATTAAAATATTACAAAATGACACCTCGAAACAACTCGTATTTATTTTTTTCTTAAAAAAATGAAACTCGATGAGTTCAACGTTGAACGAACCTGGCGAAAAGATATGTTTTTGCCGAATTCACCGGCGAGTTCTTCGACTCTTTTGATAGCGACGGCCGAGGAATTATCCAGATTATCAGCGACGACCACTTTGTATCCGCCTAACAGCAGCTGCAACACAGTGTGGCTTCCTATATAACCGGCGCCACCGGTCACCAGAATGTTCTTCGACATAATCGATACCGCACAAACCAAATACCAAAAAGAAAACAGAAAGAATGAAACAGAGCAGAGCAGAGCACAACTGAGAAAATATTAAAAACCCAAAGAGAATATGAAACGGAGAAAAGGGCGTTAGGAAGATAAATGACTTTCCTTTGAATTAAATGGGGAATTTATAGCGGGAGGAATGAGAAAATATAACGAGGGAAAACGAAGAAAAAAAAAGAAAAAATCCAAATTAAGAGGAGGAAAAGGAAAAGTACGTTAATTGAATAATGATGGGCCACGTGGATATAATTCAAGTGCGGAGAGTCTTCCTGTACGTGGCGCTTTTGGATGGGCTCTGGTCTTGTTTGCAATCGGATCTTCTAGATGTTTTTCTACTTCTGTTTATTCATTAGGCTTGTATACATTTTTTTTCCAGAAAATTGGGGCAGAAATCAGTTTATTAGAGAAAGAGTTTATAGAGAAATAATTATAATTTTTATAGCTATTATGTCCTCCGCAGTCAACACCTCCATAAGGTCATATCTTTGTATTTAGTAGTAATTTGCAACAATTTTTTCATGCACAACATTTTTCGCTCACATCTTGTCGGATATAAGATTTTAGGAACCTCTGAAAACTTCAGGCTGCTTTATTATTGAAGAAGTAATTGTGCCCTGGTAAGGTAACTATTAAGTCTAACTGGACCACTAAGTCAATTTTATTAACTAACAATCAGGTAGCCTGTCACATTTATAATGTCCTATAAAGTATAGGCTCGACATATCTGTCAAATTTCTTAATATTATTATGAATTATATCTCGCAAGTGATATATGGCTAAGTAAAACTAGAATATTACACTTCTTTTTTATGCATTCTCCACAACCACATCGATTGTGGCTCTTCACCCAAATCGAAAGCGTTAAACAGTCTAAAACAACGACAGCCACTATTGTCCTTCTTTTATCATTAATAATTAGTGTAGTGAGCGTGGAGAACTTCCGTCCAAAAAAATCAGTGATGATGAAATCCTAAAAAAGTGTCCCTATTCACTAGCCTCACTTGGTTTCCCTGATTGGTGGTGGAAAAATATTTAACCATCTAAAAGTTGAACTCCTCAAGCATGACGACTGTGACGACAGAACGTGGCCAAAGAAGAGACAAAGTTTTACACGTGTCACGACTTATCGACCCAGAAGGAAGAAGAAAAGGAATGAGGAAAGATATGGGGCAACAACCTATCACAAAGCTCATAGGAAAGTAGCAACACAACAACCATAAAACAACAATCACTTACTAGACACCTTAGCGAGCTTAAAGTTGTTTTTCCTATAAGTCTGAGAGCTCATATATAAAGAGTTATGCCGCTACGAAAAGATCCTCAAAACTGACTCGTTACCATGTCTTCCGACGAGGTAATAAGTCCAGTGGAGGATAGATCCGAGGGGAGGCCTAACATGTTATTCATTTGAGGCACAAACGTTGGCTGCCAAACTACACTTCAACTAGAAGACCAAGAGACCAACCCATTATTGTGTCCTCCGAAAATGCAAAGACAGCAAGCTCCAAGAAGATAGGTAGCCAGATATGATACAGGTAGTCGGTTGCGAAGAATGCTAACTAGGTAGCGTAGAAACATGACCTTTAGACAAAACTACTACAACCTCTACTACAAACTAGGCGTTGAGATTTCTTCGCCCCACTCCTAGCATATGAATACATCTTCCCTATAGCTAGAACTTCTAGGAATACTTCTACGAACTCCTCCACCCTAAAAGGCATCGAGGTAGACTAGCTTGAAGACTCTACCCCACCTTAAGAGGTGTTGAAATAAAACTAGAGTAAGACTTTGCACTTCGATAAACTGTAATGTGTTTCTACAAAGGCGTCGAAATATTTTATCCTCATATTAATAAACTACAATGACCCTGCATAATTGTTACAAATACATTGATACTCTTCATCCTGACGAAGGACGTTGAGTCGAACACACATAGCTTTATATTTCATAAAACATAATTTGTTTATCCAAGAGCGTTGAGACCCTCAGCCCTATTTTCAACATCGAGATGTCCCCGCTCTATGCTAAGAAGTTTGTTTCCAAGAGCGTTGAGACCCCCCGCTATATTTACAACATCGAGATGCCTCTAATCCGCAACAAATGATTTATTTTTCTAAGAGCATTAAGATCAACTGCCCTATTTCCTGCGTCGAGATACCTTTGCTCCATGCCGAAGAATAATATTAAGATCCAATTGAACTTAGGTAGGGTTTATTAGTTGTTCATTATTATGAGGCTAGTTAGAGTTACTTAGGGTTTATTTTCTATAAAGAACGTCGGTATTAACTTTTTGTATTAAGTTTTCATTTTTTCAATTTTACATAATAAAGAAAAACTTCTTTCTTAGTTTTGATATGATATCAGTTGATTTTCTCTTCCTCAATTAGTTTATTTTCCTCATTTTTTTAAGGTTTCTTTACAGTTTTCATTCGATCTTTCAAAGTTTTCTTCTCCATCATGGTTGAAATCAATGATCGGTTTGATAACCGCATCAATTCGTATTATCTACATTAGTCTGACAATCCGAGGATGATTTTGGTGACTCAGCCATTAACAAATGACAACTACAACATTCGGAAAAGATCCATGTTAATGGCGTTATATGCCAAAAACAAGTTAGGCTTTGTCAACGGTTCGATTGTTTCTCCTGATTCTTCCTAGACTGACTTGTTCAATGCTTGGACGCGAGCTAACAATCTTGTTAACTCATGGATCCTGAATTCTGTATCCAAATAAATCACAGCAAGTCTTCTTTATCATTTTATTGTTTCTGCAATTTGGAAAGACCTTGAAGATATATTTCAACATACGAATGGGCCTCGAATCTTTCATCTCAAAAGGAAACTCAGTGAGTTAGCTCAAGGGTCAATTTCTGTTAGTACCTATTACACTCAACTCAAAATAATTTAGGGTGAATTGCTTTCTGTTAAGCCAGTTTGTTCTTGCTTACTATGTACCTGGAGGTGTTCGTAAGATGTTAGATGATAATCAAAGAGAACAAGCAAAACAATGCTTGATGGGTGTACATGAATCTTATACGCATATCTGTGCACAAATTTTGCTTATGGATCCTCTACCATCTATTACAAAGGTTTTTTCTTGGATTTTACAAGAAGAAAATCAATGTTCTATTTCGTTAAGTGCTCCTAATCCTGAAGTTGTTTTTGCTATAAAAGCTTCTTCTTCAACAAAAAAGCCTCGTCTTCAATGTACTCATTGTCATATGTTAGGACATAATAAAGAAGAGTGCTATAAATTGCATGGTTATCCTCCAGGCTATGGTGCTCGATCCAAAGCTTCCCATGCTAATAGTGTTGTTTCTAATTCTTCTTCATTGCTTAGTAACACCGATAACATCAATATCAATAGTGTTGTTTATGGAGGTACTAATAATGTTGGTAATTCCAATGACTTTTTGATTACACAGCAGTGTCAACAACTCATTGTTATGTTGACCACACAATTGTAAGCTGCCTCAACTGTAGATATTCCTTCTACTTCTGTAAATGTTTCTATGCAAGGTAAGATTTTGTCCTATATAAATATCTTATCTTCTTTATGTACTTCTAATGACTAGATAATTGATTCAGGGGCATCTCGACATATATGTTGCTCAAAAGGTTTATTTGCTTCAGTCTTTCCTATAAGTAATAGTTCTATTATGCTTCCTAACAAATCTGTTGTTTCTTTTCAATTTGCTGGCACAGTTTAATTGTCACCTCAATTGGTTCCGAAGAATGTGTCGGAACCATTTTTTATACCGAAAAAATAGCTTGACGATTAATTTTTGAAAACTAGGGGTTTTATGATTTTTAAATTTGATTTTTGAAAATCAAATTTGGAGTCGTCACCGATCACTTCGAGGTAGACCGGACACCAGAAAAATAACAAAAGATTCATTTTTTAAAAAATTGGGTTCGGGAGTCGGTTATGTGTGGGGAACAATTAGCACCCCACAAACGCCCGTTATCGGTACCTTTAATTTTACGTGGCATTTTGACATTTCGAATAATAATTTAAATTTAATTTAACCCTTAATTATTAATTGGATTTAAATTCCAAATGGGGATATTCCTTTTACAAGGAAATATATTTTTATCCGAATATGAGATTAAAAGAGCCCAAATACGTTAGGACAACCCTATTCGTATGCAAAATATACTTCCAACATAAAAGGCTTTTAATGCATGATTAATTATTGTCTTGTTTAATTTTAAGTTCTGACTTATAAAAGGCTCTAATTAATTAAATTGTTTATGATTACGAATATTATTGAATTTAAAGGCTTCCATAAGATAATACCCAATAGTTTGAGCATCATCCATATCAAAACCCCTAAATTAAATAGTATTCGCTAATCAATTTATTATTCTAATTGTTTAAAGTGATAATCTTAATTAATGCTCTAATTAACTGACTAAGTTATTTATCAAATTATAAGGTTACAGTGAATATTAAATGTTCTACTTAAAAGTCATGTTGGAATAACACCCCATTGTGATGAGACACTACCCAAATTTGAACTTCAAAGTTTTCCATTTAATATCCACTAATTTGCTACAATTATCTCACTTAATAAATTATTGAAAGCCTAATTAAAGAACCTAAAAGACTAAGGCTCTAACAATTAATTATTAAATCTACGTGATTAAGTTATCTAATAAATATATACTATATGCTTAATTTAAACATGCATCATACATATAAATAAAGACAATTAAATTAAATTAATGAAATGACTGAATTGAAAGGAAAGCAAACTCGAAATTCTAATTTATTACAAAAAGATGACCAAATTGAAATACACTTCAAAGCCCTAAGGACTAAAACCACAATTAGCCCAAACTAGAAAATGAACGGATCCTCTGCCCGACCCGGATAAGAATGCACGAACCTTACCTTGACCCGGTGCCAAAATGACACCGTTTCAACTCACTTATATATGCCCAAAACCGAGTTAATTCATTCATTTCCCACCCTCACATACTCTCTCCTCTTTCTCACACCTCCCAAATTCTCTGCACAAAAACATGAAATTTCCCAGAAAATCCTCTCATTTGGATCAAAATCATGGGTTTTGGGATGAGCTTCATCCAAGTTCATCTTAAACCGAATAAACCTCAAAAACTCCAGCCAAGCTCCATCATTAATTCCGCCGCTCGATCTTACACGGTCGTGCTCCGATCACCCATCAGTCGTTTGCCGACCACCACCAAAACCCTAGTCATCTCTTTCATTCCTCCGACTGCAGTGTTTCGAAGCCAAAATCCCTTAAAACTCCATTTTCACCCTTAAACCTTAGATCTACCCAGATCCGATAGGATCTACCCGTTCTTCACCAAACTAGGCCTAAATCTACCCAAACCGCTCTTATTTTCAACTGCACCACGACTGTTGCGTGTTTTGAGTGCTTCGCAATTAGTGCAAGTGTACACGTCACAAGTTATAGTATAGAATAGATATTGTCTCCACAAAGATTGGTGAAACTATGATTTCTAACTCCTTGCACTAAAAAAAATAAATTGTGATGGTAAGTGTTTTGAATTAACGAGTACAATAAATTATGCAAAGTAAAAAAATTGGAAAGTAATCGAATGAGAGAGTATCCCAAGCTATCGTGAGTAGTGGTGCGATAGTTGAATGGATAATCTCAGAAATTGATTGCTTAGGTAACTTGATTGTTGTGGCAACTAAAGCTGACTGAATTGCCATGGCAAGTGATTATACCGCGACACTGGTTCAATTGCTGTGGCAACTGGTTCCTTCCTTCAAGGTTTAGTGAAACGATTTTCAATGGCTTCTAGTTATCCCTAATCGAAACATTAGTTTATTGTGCATGCCTTAGTGATGCATCTCTGCGTTAACCTTGGGTGAAAAACAACTGATCTTACACTCCTATTAGTCATTGAAATCCAAATCTTATTCCTACGATGGATTAACCTCCATTAACGATTTGTTGAATGAAGATCATGCTCATTCATTTCTTGAATCTAACTCTCCCGATGCTAGATAAATGGATGAATTTCGAGATCCTCTCTGAGTTCACTCGAAAGCAAAAGTAAAAACCAAGAATGAACAAACCTTGAATTTAAATTACAATAAAAAACCTAAATCATTCAATCGTTTATCAAAACCACAAACCCAAGATAACCCAAGCCAATTTAATTTAGTTTATGGTTGGGTTCAAAAGAAATACAAAATAATAATTCCCAAGCATGAATCACATAAAAATAAAGAATAATAAGAAGAATATGTGATCTGCTATATCTCTCACCAATTCCCATCCTTTGGCTGCAATTTGATATTCTCTATTTAAAGGGGATGATCCGATCAGTTGTGTGTTGATATGAGGAATTGGTTCTCGTTGGAATTCCTTAGAGATAGGGCTCTTATCCGATCAAACTCTTGAATTATGTAGATTGTGTTATAGATGGGATAAAGATTGATTTAATTTGGATAAAAAACAATAAATATCTTCCATCTTTATCTCCAAAGACTTCTCACAAGGTTGAGTCTTTATCTCCATCAAATTCTGGTTGAAAATCTGGATCTTGGGGAGTTATCCCTTGCTTTTTGATCTTATCCCAAAATTGGGGCAAAATCATCCAGGTATGTCACGACAATCTAGCTCAGCAATGCCTTCGGAGATGTCCCCTACTTGTCACGACAACTCCTTCAGAATTGGCCCTTACTTGTCAATACAAAACTCACTTACCACGACAATCTTAACCTGCACAAAATAGAACACACCAGCATCATCTTTTCGACTAAAAACAACCAAAATGCAATACCAAGCTCAATAATGAAGGAAACTAGGAAAGTGTGCATGAATACTTAATAATGCAACTAAAATGTTCCTAAGTCTAACAATAATTATGAGTAAAAGGGTAGAAAATATAGTACTTTTACACACTTAATACACCCCCAAACTCGAACTATTATTTGTCCTCAAGCAATGCAAAACACTAACAATTACTTGCCAAGGCTTTTAAGAACAATTTACTTACCTGACTTCAACCCTCAGAACCGTGGCACAAAGTATGATTACCTTTCAATTTTTCAGATGACACAGAAATTACCCGATATAATGCTCGTAACAATGTGTGTGAAGTTGTGTACAAGTTGAATAATAGGATTCCATGTAAATAATAGGTTTATCAATATTAATCATCGGGGCATTTAAGTTTACTAGAGCCAATTTCGGGCACCTCTAGCAAAGCAAGCATTTTTTTAATATTAATTAACTAGAGCCAATTTTGGGCACCTCTAGTGATTGTAATGTGTGAAAACTAGAACCGGTTTCGGGCACCTCTAGTAAACAATTATTTTTATTCCAATTTTAGTTTCATGCTAGAGCCGGATAGGCACCTCTAGCTCAAATTTTTAAATTACCCAATTTTTAAGCACCTAAGTTCACTAAGTCTCCCTTAATCAAAAAGTCACAACAGTGTCAAATAATATTCAGCATTATAGTAAAATCCTAAGTGTTTTCCACGCGAATCCTAAAATTAAGGGTTCTATCAATTAAGTACAGTGGCAAAATTCATCATAGGGTATCACAGCAGGTTCCAAAAGTTCTACTCAGGCATGGCAAGTAATATATACAACTATATGAATGTAACTAGCTAATTATAAAAACTAATTATGAAACAACCGAGAACACAACGCCTCAAACTCAAGAGAAGCATTATCCTCAATGCATGAAACAAAAACAAATAAAAACTAGAAAATAAAATGAGAATGAAAATGAATTAGTCGGAGAGGTCATCACCTCGAATGACTAGTTTCCTTCGAGCCGTTTGCTTGGTTCTCTTTCCGGCTCATGGTGGTTGTGTACGCAAGGCTGGTGGTACTGTTGGAACCGTAGTTTTCGTATCCTCATCATCCAATTCATCCTCTTTGGCGTCTTCCTCTAATTTTGTGCTTTGATTTGATCTTGGATGGCGCGACCTGTGGTGACTTTCTTGGTGCAGAAATAGACTCGTCCGAATCTGAAAAACCATGAATGGATTCAGTACGAGTAGGTTCAGTCATAGGCTCCTTACCTTTTGTTGGAGCAGTAGTTGCCGCGGCAATGTTGCTAGATGCATCATCAGTTATCGGGGCAAGTAGTTCGGTAGGGAAAACAGGGAAAGGAGTGGTGCTATCGGGGAAATTTTCCAAGACAACTCTTGTGAAGGCGACATCATGGTCCTTCATGTATCGCATTAACAACAGATGGCGTGCCTCCATTTTCTTTAATCGTTTAGTTAAAGGACGGAGAACTTCAGCAATTCCTTTGATACTTGCCGTGGCATGTGCACTTGCCGCAGCATTTTTGGTTGCCTTGACAGTAGCTAGAGCCGAAAGTGGTTGTGTTACCTTCAATTCTCTAGCAAGTTCCCCACCCATCATTTTTAGACATTGACTCCGGAACCACCCTCGTTTAACACATCAATTGGCACATGTTCTTTTGCGCATAATGTCGATATCAAATTAGGGAAAAAGAATGTTCTTGTATCCCTTTGACTAAAAGCATAAATCTCATCAACAATGATTTTTCCAATATTATTAGTGTGCTTGTTCAAAATAGAATGGAGGAGTAATAAACGAGAATACGAAACCGTAGTATTATGGGTAATAGGCGACAAACGGGTTTTAATAAAATTGTTCCATAGTTTGGCTGTCGGCTTCAATAGGATACGATTCACCGTCCCCTTTAAATGTTCTTCATTCCACTCGGCTCCCTTAATTTTAAGATCACGGAACACGTTCTCCACTTTGTTAATTGTGATTTTTGCAAAAAAAAAAATTGAGTGCTCGTCCTTCTCATTATACAACCCAAAGTAGGTGTTGATGGCATCGGAATCTACAAGAATTTCCCTACCACGCACATAAACGTAGGGGTTATCTGGTGTAGAAAGATGTGAATAGAATTCCCTTACCCATGATATATTTTCGGGCTTTGGTTGTTCGCCGAAAATCTGCCATTGATGTTGCTCTATGATCTTGTAGATGGTATTTTCAAGCCTGTAGTTCTTGAGGGCACATCATACTCGAATCCAAGCTTTTTCCACACTTTTTGATTGGCAAATTTCACAAGGTATCGCTTCTCAATGAGTGGGGTTAAATACAGTCGAAAAGAGGGCTCGGCCTCTTTTGAAGAACTTGGCTTGGGCATTGATATGAACTTATTGGCCATGACTATTTTGGGTTCTTGGTTGGAAAGAAAATCAAAGAAAACTAAGAAGAAACTTAAGAGTTTTCATAAAGAAAAGAGAAGTTAAGAAAAAGATGGAGTAGATGGAAGATATGGATCTAATGGTTGAGTGAAAATATGGTAGAAGTGATGAGTGGGTACTCTACCAATTGGGAAAAGGAATAGAAAAGAAGACAAAGGTTAGGGATTGGGTAGAATGGATGGCTAGGGTATAATGGGAGGGAAAATTTTGGTGAAAAAGGGTTGTGAAATCCCTTATAGCTGAAAATTTGGATTAATAGGGGTGATTAAATCCCATAAAAATCGGCCCTTTTACAACTTTAAGGGATAGATGGAATTCTATCTTTGGCCTAACTCATTTCTCTTTGTGAACTCTTATCCTAAAATTTAAACAAAACAAAGAGATAAATATTAAATAAAGATTAAACCTAAAATAAATAAATAAATATGGAGATAAATAGGATAAAAACAAAGATAAATATAAAATATGACTATCCTAAAATGAAAATAAAGATGAAGATAAAAACTAAAAAGAATAAAACTAATATCTGAATAAAAAATAAAATAAAATAAAGTCCAAAAATAAAATTAAAAATAAATTGGAGAATAAAATAAAAACTTAAGAAGAGTATGTTTATGCATCTTCCAAAGTGACAACTTCTTTGTCACGTTCAATATGGGTGCCGACATAGTGCTTCAATCATTGTCCGTTGACTTTAAACTCATGTCTGTTGACGGTAGACTTGATTATAACAGCACCATGGGAGAAAGGTTTTACCACCTCGAACGACCTGGACCATCTTGACTTTGGTTTTCCCAGAAAAAAATTTTAACCGAGAATTGAAAAGGAGCACCAATTGCCCTGGCAAGAATTGCCGCGGCAATAGCTTCTTGTCATGCCAACGCTTCATTTTTTTGTAGATTCGGGCATTGTCGTAAGCTAAGGCTCGAAATTCTTCTATCTCGTTTAGGTCTAGTAAACGTTTTTGCCTTGTATTCTCCCAATCCATGTTCACTGTCGTGATAGCCCAATATGCCTTATGCTCTATCTCTACCGCTAGATGGCAAGTCTTGTCGTAAACATGTCTATAAGGAGACATGCCTAGGGGCGTTTTGAATGTTGTTCGGTAAGCCCAAAGTCCATCATCAATTCTCAGAGACCAATCCTTTCGAGAGGGATTGACAACCTTCTCAAGGATAATCTTCAGTTTACGATTGAAAATTTCAGCCTGCCCGTTTTTCTGCGGGTGATATGTCGTGGCAATTTTTTGTGTCACTCTGAAGCGCTCTAATATCTTGGCAATCAGCCTATTGTCGAAATGTGTGCCCCCATCGCTGATAATTGCTCTCGGTGTCTTGAATCGTGTAAATATATTTTTCTGCAAAAATTTCTACACGATCTTAGAATTGTTTCTGGGAACTGCAGCTGCCTCAGCCCATTTAAACACATAGTCCATGGCAAGTAGGATGTACAAATTGCCAAATAAGGATGGGAAGGGCCCCATGAAATCGATCCCCCACACATCGAACAACTCTACCTCGTGGATATTTTGCAGTGGCATCTCATGTCGTCTCAAAATATTCCCTATTCATTGACAACGATCACACCGCTTGTAGAATTCTTGAGCATCCTTGTAAAGAGTGGGCTAGTATAAGTCGGATTGTAAGACTTTGGCCGCGGTGCGAGTACCTCCAAAATAGCCTCCATAGGGTAAAGAATGCCATTACCGATGCACATTTTGCTCCTCCTCCTCGGGAACACATCGTCTTATAACCTGATGTGCACATTGTTTAAACAAAAGAGTCTCGTCCCAATAATAATGCTTAGTATCATATAATAACCGCTTCTTTCCTTGGTGAGTAAGGTCATAAGGTAAGATACCACAAACTAGAAAGTTTACTAGATCGACATACCATGGTGTTGCCGTGGCAACTAACATCTGCTCATCCGAGAATTCATTATGGATCTCCAATGTGTTGTCATCTTCATTGCCTCCTTCCAGCCTTGACAAGTGATTAACAACTTGATTTTCCGATCATTTCTTGTCCATAATTTCAATGTCAAACTCTTGTAAAAGTAAAATCCAACAAATTAAACGAGGTTTGGCATCTTTTTTAGCAAATAAATACTTAATTGTTGAATGGTCAATGTAATCCCCTAAACCCGACCCAAAAAATGGGCCAAATCTAGGAAGTCGCATTTGAAAACTTTCCCCCTCAAGTAACAAGTTTTAGGGTTTAAAGGTTTATAAAACATAATTCTTTTTAAATAATAATAATTATTGTAAAATATCACAATTATTTATGAAACTCAAACGATAAAACATATTCTGATCATTTAACAAAAACATCTAGATTAAAATCCGTAAATGCATGCGGAAACATAATCCCAAAATATAATGTCCAAAAGTCTAAATTACATAAATGTCACAAAACATAAAATAATAATCTGAAAGTTTAAATAAATAGCTCAAACTGATGATAAAGTATCCAATTAAAAAGCGAGATGCTACAAGTACCAAGTCACCTAAGAGATTCTGAATATCTGAAAGAAAAATTATTGGGGTGCAAGCTAAAGAGCTTAATGTATCTCTAAAGTGCAAACAAACACAAAACCAAAACAATATTTTTATTTTCTGATAAAGTCTTTTGAAAACACATTCAGTCTGATAAATTTAAATCATAATGATGTGATGTTTGATGCATGACTCAATACCCGACTATCTGATATCATACAGAGTTCAGGTTGCCCTCGCCAGAGTGGAGGTTTCCCTCACTTTTTTCGAACATACTTCTGATCCCATGACTCATGATATGATTTGAAAATCATAAATATGAACTCTTACAAGTATTTCATTTTCGAAAATCCGATGCTTGATTTTAAAACATAGTTTAATATGATACCATGCAACTCTAAATCATCATTCCACAAATACATAACATAGATGAAACACAGAGAAGAATTAATCATTTATAGCACCAAAAGAAAATATACAAGTATAGCACAAGAAGAGACACGCCTTAAGCAACGGTAACTCTAATACCGAGAAGAACGTGTCTCACGCTTAGGTCTAGCTGAATCTGAACCTACAAGATAACTCTACATTATTATTTATTACCATCACTAAGCCACCACTATAAATACAAGAACTGAACTAAAGGTATACTCATGCGTAAATCTTGAAGAACGTGTACGATAAAACTGAACAGGATGAGATAGTAGCTTGTTACCCTCAAAGTCAAAACCTAAACACGAGAATAACTCGAGTCAAACTCAATATTCAAAACACTATAATTACTAAATACAATAAATTGTAAAATAGTAAAACGGAGCTTTCAGGTTCGAATTTGACAAAACAGGCAGCGGATACGGACTCAAGACGTCGAAAAAAGTTAAGATGAAGAATGTCCAAAAAGTCAACTTTGGTCAACTCTAGTTAAACTGGTCAACAATCAACTCTGGTCAAACTGATCAACAGTCCACTTTAGTCAAAGGTTAAAACTAATTCAACTGGTTCAATTTCGAATTGGTTCATTGGTTTGATTCGGTCTGGTTCAACTTTTAAAACTCTATATCTAGTTCACTCAAACGATTCAGTCAGGTTAAGGGTCATAACCGGTTCACATATTAATGGGTCCAACAGGTTCGGCCGGTTCACCCGGTTTTGGCTCCATCACATAACAAGCATCTCACTTATGTCATACAGATTTGGGCCTCCATATTTGGGCTCAACCAAATCCCACACATACACACATAGCCCATATTTTTTTCTCAACAACCAAAAAGAACCTAAGGTTCCTGAATCACCCTTGGCGGCTAGGGTTTAGAACCCAAACGAAGGTGACCACAAAGGTGACGACAGTAGCGACAAAAACAAAAGGCGGCAGTAGACACAGTGACTCAATCGGAGGTCTTGAATGGTCATTCACGGTCAGAAAACAACGAAAAACATGAGATTAAGACAACCCAAAAAGAAATGACAAGAAAACTGAGCCAAAAAGGCTTACCCAAGCACTTACACAAGCTTAACAGAGGAGGAGATCACGACAGTGCAAAATGAGATACAAATGGATCCAATTTTATTTCTCACTGACGTCGAATAGAAAACGGGCTGCCAAAAGGGGTTTGGTCACGGCTCAACAATGGACACGATAATGGTGACGTTGAAAGGAACGGACGAAGGATGGTGGCCAGTTGAGGAGTCGATAGATAGAGGCAAGCACTACACGGCTAAGATTTGGGGCTCGATCGGAGCTTCGTCGGAGATGGGTGAGGGAAGAAAAAGAGATCGGGGAGAAAAAGGCGGCTGCAACAAATGATATCCGATAGGGTTTTTAAGTCTTATAATTGAGTATAAATACCCACTCAAAAGGGTAAACCACAAAAGAAGGGTCCCATCTTTACTCGTATAACAAAAAGGTCACCAAAGTTCCAATTTTTAACAAATTGGTCACTAAAATCATATTAGGATTAATCAATTCCCAAATTTCTCAAATAGGTTTTAAATTTTAAATTCCCAAAAGATATTGTTTACAATTAGGGATTTTTAAATTGGGGAAAATTTTGGGGTGTTACAGTCAGTATGGACGATTACCTTCGTACTAATTAAATAGGAACAAAACTTGTCAAATGTGAAAACTACTGCTAGTAATTCCTTTTCCGTCGTGGTGTAATTCAATTGAGCATCGTTAAGAGTTTTACTAGCATAGTATATCATATGGAAAATTTTACCTTTCCGCTGACCTAAAATAGCTCCTACCGCGAAGTCGCTTGCATCACACATAAGTTCAAAGGGTAAGGACCAATCGGGTGGAACGACAATGGGTATCGTGGCAAGTTTCTTTTTTAGGGCTTCAAATGTTGTGGCACAATAATCATTAAATTTGAAAGCCTTATCATGTTCAAGCAAATTACACAAGGGTTTAGTAATCTTATAAAAATTATGAATAGACCTTTTGTAAAAACCTGCATGTCCAAGAAAACTTTGGAACCCTTTGACTGAATTTGGTGGTGGTAATGTCTTAATCACATCCATCTTGGCTCTATCAACTTTGATTCCCTTGGATGAGATCTTATGATTGAGCACGGTGCCTTCATCCACCATAAAATGGCACTTTTCCCAGATTAAAACTAGGTCAGATTCCTCACAGCGTGCTAACACCTTCTCCAAATTGCCGAGGCAATTGTTGAAGCTATCTCCAAATACCAAAAAATCATCCATAAAGATTTCCAGGAAATCTTCCACCATGTCGGAGAAAGTTGTCATAATACATCTTTAGAAGGTTACCGGGGTATTGCATAATCTAACGGCATCCTTCGAAATACATATGTACCATAAGGGTACGTGAAGGTGGTCTTTTCATGGTCTTTCGGTGATGCTGCGATTTGATTATAACCTGAGTAACCATCAAGAAAATAATAAAAAGGTTTGCCTGCAAGACGGTCAAGCATTTGGTCAACAAAGGGTAAAGGAAAGTGATCTTTCCTAGTAGCTTTATTTAACTTACGGTAATCCATACAAACTCTCCAACCTGTAACAGTCCTAGTCGGAATGAGTTCATTGTTTTCGTTACTTACCATGGTTATACCTCATTTTTTAGTACATATTGTACCGGACTTACCCATGTACTGTCAGAGATAGGATATATGATACCAACATTAAGCAATTTGATGATTTCTTTCATCACAACCTCATTCATGGCAGGGTTAAGTTTTATTTTTGCTTCAATTGATGGTTTATGATTATCCTCCAATAGGATTTTGTGCATACATACCGCCGGACTAATTCCCTTCAAGTCTACGATTGTCCACCCTATTGCCTTTTTGTGCAATGTCAACATGTCAATCAACCTATTTTCTTGTTCAGGCTGCAACTTAGAAGAAATAATTATGGGAAAAGTGTTATTGTTTCTTAAATAAGCATATTTCAATTGCCTTGGAAATGGTTTCAATTCTAAAATGGAGAGGTTGCTCAATAGAGGGTTTTTCGATTTTTCTTTCCTTACCTGAGTAATACAAAGATTCAAAGTTCTTAACCGGTCAACTTACAATACAATTTGCTTCATTATGCTCTTCATCGTTCGACTTCTCAAGTCCCTCAGGTTCGGCAATGCAATTGCCATGGCAATACTCCTCTATGTCAAAATTGAATTCGGTGGTGGCTTGAATGACTTGGCATTCTTCTGGATCATCATCATGCTTAAGGGTTTGGAAGACATTAAGCTTGAGTTGCTGGTCATTTACCCTCATGATGAGTTCTCATTTCTCGACATCGATCAAGGTCCTTACCATTGCTAAAAACGGTCTCCCAAGAATAATGGGTATGAACTCATCTACTTCACAATCCAAAACAATGAAATCAGCAAGAAAAATAAATTTGTCAACTCTTACCAGAATACCCTCAATTTTCCCTCTAGATGCACATAGGATCTGTCTATAAGTTGTAACATAATTGTCGCGAATCTCGCCTTCCCTATGCCCAATCGTTGGAAACCGATTTTGGCATAAGGTATATAGTTGCTCCAAGATCGCATAATGTCTTCCCGACATAGTGATTTCCAATTGCACAGGGTATTTTAAAACTGCCAGAATCCTTCAGCTTGGGTGACATTTGGTTGTGCAACATTGCCATACATCATTCTATCACAACAACTGTTTCAAATTCTCTTAGCCTAGTTCGCTTAGAGATAATGCCTTTAAGGAACTTAGCATAGTTCAACATTTGCTCTATTGCCTCAACCAATGGCAAGTTCATGTGGACTTACTTCAAGATGTCAAGGAATTTCTTGAACTGGTACTCTTATTTCTGCCTTCTCAGCCTCTGTGGGAATGGTGGTGGTATTCTGATCTCCTTGTCCTTCTTATCTGATTTGGAATTGTTACTGGGACTTGCCGCGATATCTGGAATTATTAGAGCATCAGGAATTGCTGAGGTAATTATGGGAGATTGTTTTACTAATTGATTGTTCTCTGTAGGTTGAGCAGGTGTAACATTTGGCTTTTGTCCGCTCCAAGTGGTAATTACCTTACACTACTCATGGCATATTCCTTTTGCAACCTCAATATCGCTAGGTAAACTCTCTAGTGGTCTCGTGTTCAAGTTCTGAGCAAATTGCTCGACTTGCGTCTCTAATGATTTCAACGTTGCCTCATGGTTCTGTAGTCTCAACTCAATCTTGCTAATGAAAACATTAGTCCTTTTCATGAAAGTACTATTCTCAACCATATAAGATTTAGTTTTTAACATAAAAGCATTAAGAGAGTTTTCCAAAGAACTAGATGGTATAGACTGTTACTGCGGCATCTGTTACCGTGGCATATTCTGCTGGAATCCCGATGCTTATGTATTCTGACTGTTCTGATTAAGGGCATTGTTCTGGTTACTCCATGAAAAATTAGGGTGCTTCCTCCAGGCTGGATTATATGTGTTAGACATCACATTGTTATTTCAGTTGTAGTTTCTAACGTAAAAGCTAGATTCTGGGTTCTGCGGACACTCAGAAGAATCATGGTTACCATTGCATTGATCACAAAATGAGTCTACTACCTTGATTTCCTATGTGTTGCCAAGTCGTTGCATATTTTTAACCAAATTGATTAAGGTGGCCAACTGTGTTGAAATAGTATCAGACGAATCAAGTTCAATTGTCGAAGAATTTCGCCTGACTACTCCCCTTCTAGTGGTTGGGAATTGATAGTCATTCTTGGCAAGTCTATCCAAAATCTCCCAAGCTCCCTCTACGTATTTGTCTAGAAGCGTGCCATTTGCCGAGGCATCTAGCATCAACATTGTCGGTGCATTGATTGAATTGTAAAACATTGTTACTTGCATCCAATCTCTAAATCCGTGCATGGGACATTTGCACAAAAGCTCCTTATATCGCACCGAAGCCTCGTACATGGACTCATCATCTGCTTGTCGAAAAGATGTGATGTCATTATGCAGTTTATCAGTTATATTTGTAAAACTAAACCTAGAAAGGAAACTCTAGCATAAATCGGTCTAAGATTATAAAGATTCGAATGAGGTACTATTTAACCATGTTTTCTCTCTATCCTTCAGTGAATAGGGGAATAATTTTATCCTTGGGACGTCCTCAGGGACTCCTTGTTGCTTGAATGAATCGCAGATTTCTAAGAATACTTTGAGATGTTGTCTAGCATCCTCAGTCACTGATCCGCCAAACTGACCAACTATATTGATCATATTGAACATCACAGGCTTCAACTCGAAGTGGGTGGCTTGAATCTCAAGCGTAACAACTCCTGAAGTGAGACCGTCAAGATCTTGTTCTAAGTAGTCTCGGATGGGTCTAATCCGTACGATAACTGATTGATTCAGTAAGGCCATCACGCCTCCTACTGCGGCATTCTGATTGTTGTTAGCATTTAGATTGCTAACTGGATTATTAGATGGATCTGTCATCTATTCTCTCAACTCTCTTCTACGTCTACAAAAAACACGGTGGATTTTTAGTTTGAATGGATAATTTGGTGTTATCGGTCTTGCCATGGTCATACACCAATGCAAAACCAAAGTTATTAACCTCTTGAAACCAAACACAAAGATAAAATAAATAAACAAAGGTGTAAGAAAATAAAAACAAAGTCACTATTGCCAATCCCCGGCAATGGCGACAAAAACTTGTTGCGTGTTTTGAGTGCTTTGCAATTGGTGCAAGTATACATATCGCAAGTTATAGTATAGAATTGATATCGTCTCCACAAGGATTGGTGAAACTCTGATTTCTAACTCCTTGCACTAAAAAGAAAAATAAATTGTGATGGTAGGTGTTTTGAATAACGAGTAAAGTAAATTAAGCAAAGTAAAAAATTGTAAAGTAATTAATGAGAGAGTAGCCCAGGCTATCGTGAGTAGTGGTGTGATAGTTGAATGGATAATATCGGCAATTGATTGCTTAGGTAACTTGATTGTCGTGGCAACTAAAGTTGACTGAATTGTCGTAGCAAGTGATTATGCCGTGACACTGGTTCAATTTTCATGGCAACTGGGTTCCTTCCTTCAAGGTTCGGCAAAGCATTATTCAATGGCTTCTAGTTATCCCTAATAGAAACACTGGTTTATTGTGCATGCCTTGGTGATATATCCCTGCGTTAACCTTGGGTGAACAACAACCGATCTTACGCTTCTATTAGCCGTTGAAATCCGAATCTTATTCCTAAGATGGATTAACCTCCATTAACGATTTGTTAAATAAAGATGATGCCCATTCGTTTCTTGAATCTAACTCTCTCGATGCTAGATAAATGGATGAATTTTCAATATCCTCTCCCAATTCACTCGAAAGCAAAAGTAAAAACCAAGAATGAACAAACCTTGAATTTAAATTGCAATAAAAACCTAAATCATTCAATTATTTATCAAAACCACAAACCCAAGATAACTCAAGCCAATTTAATTTAGTTCATGGCTGGTTCAAAAGAAATACAAAAGAATAATTCCCAAGCATGAATTGCATAAAAATAAAGAAGAACAAGAAGATGCGATCTGCTCTATCTCTCGCCCAATTCTCTCACCAATTCCCCTCCCTTGGATGCGATTTGATTTTCTCTATTTAAAAGGGATGATCCAATCGGTTGTGTGTTGATAGGAGGAGTTGGTTCTCGTTGGAATTCCTTGGAGATAGGGATCTTATCCGATCAAACTCTTGAATTTTGCAGATTGTGTTGTTGATAGGATAAAGCTTGATTTAATTTGGATAAAAGACAATAAATGTCTTCCATCTTTATCTCCAAAGACTTCTCACAAGGTTAAGTCTTTATCTCCATCAAATTCTTCTTGAAAATCCAAATCTTGGGGAGTTATCCTTTACTTTTCAATCTTATCCTGAAATTGGGGCAAAATCATCCAGATATGTCACGACAATCTGGCTCGGCAATGCCTTCGAAGATGTCCCCTACTTGTCATGGAAAATCCTTCATAATTGGCCACTACTTGTCACGACAAGACTCACTTGCCACGACAATCTTAACTTGCACAAAATAGAACACACCAGCAGCGTATTTTTGACTAAAAACAACCAAAATGCAATACCAAGCTCAATAACGTAGGAAACTAGGAAAGTATGCATGAATGCTTACTAATGCAACTAAGATGTGCCTAAGTCTAACAATAATTATGAGTAAAAGTGTATAAAATATAGTACTTTTACACACTTAACAACAACCTAACCACCCCCTGACCATAAAGATAAGTTTCGGTCACTCAACATCACTCTGATTTGCATTCTTTTTCAAATTTCACTTCTGCTTTTATAGTAACTAATGTTTCTATTTTGTTGCAAGAATTCAAAAGCATTGAGAGGGATTATACATCTCAGAAATGAAGATGACACTCTGGTCTTTTCTCTGGCAACGGTCGGACTTCCACAATAGTGGCTCTTCGGCTTCCGACAACTCCTCGGCTTTTGGAGGCTCCATTCCCGAAGGTAACTCTCTCTTCTCATTATTATCTAATATTATTATTATTACTAGTTTAATAATGGCTATTAATGGATAATGATCTGACACTCTTTCTCCTCCTTTATATAAGGGTTGTGGGAAATGACACAAAGGATGATGTCATCTTAGTGATGTTACGAGCCAACTGTATCCAGCTAACAGGGAGAAAAAACATATCCGTGGCTTTAAGTTTGGACCTATTGGAGACTGCCACATGTAACATTTTGGGCGGGAAAAATCTAATTTTGGACCAATTTGTGTTTTTTTGACTATATATATTTGGATTTGGGCGAGAGCTTATTAAAATTGAAAACATGCTTTTAATTGGGCTTTTGGTTTTGTGTAAAGGATTTTGGATTATGTAATGGACATTATAAGGGAAATTGGACCTTTTATTTTTTTATTTATTATTTGGGCTTTATTTATAGAAATATAGTATATATGGGTATACCTGAATAAAATTTTGATCTTACAGAATGTTATGTTTGTTCCTAATTTAAATTCAATTTATTAGTTGTTAGTGAACTAATTAAAGACTCCAAGTGTACTATATTTTTTTATTATCAAAGTGGTTGTTTGATACAGAACGAATGGCAAGTGATTGGGAAGGGTGATGCTTATCAAGGGCTTTATTTGCTGCAAAGTTCTTATGTTGAAAGTTTAAATGTTGTTAGTTATGTTTATAGTGTTATCAAGTCTGATCATGGTTTAATATCTTCGCACAATAGATTAGGGCACCATAGCAATCATGTCTTGTACTTGCTTAAAGATGTTTTGTGTCTTCCTTTCTTGAATAAAAATGATCCTTGTTACATATGCTCTATTGCCAAACAACGAAAGCTTCCTTTCTTTATATCCACTACACGTTCATCTAAACCTTTTGAACTTATTTACTGTGATGTTTGGGGTCCTTATAAAACAACTACATATGATAAACATTATTTTTTTCTCTGGTTGATGATTACACGCGTTCTACTTGGACTTACTGCAATATAAATCTGATGTTGTTTCTATTATTCATAGTTTTATTAAGATGGTAAAATGCCAATTTGGTTTTGACTTAAAAGCTTTTCGTTTTTATAATGCTTCTTAGCTTAAGTATATAGAATTGTTTTCTTCCCTTAGCATCGTTCATCAGTTTACATGTGTTGAAACACCTCAACATAATGTTGTGGCAGAAAGAAAACACCAACATCTTCTTGTTGCTGCTCATGCTTTATATTTCCAATCAAAAGTTCCTATAAGATTTTGGGGGTGATTGTTTACTTATTGCCAGTTATATAATTAATAGGTTGCCTTCAACTGTTCTGAATAACAAAACTCCGCATGAACTTTTATTTTCCAAAGCTCCTTCTTGCTTGCATCTTAAAACCTTTTGGATGTTTGTGTTTTGTTTCTATTCTTCAAGCCAAAAAAGACAAGTTTGATGCTCATGCTTTACATGGAGTATTTCTTGGATATGTTCCAGGGATAAAGAGATATAAAATTTATGTTCTTCAATCTTAATCTATTGTTATTTCTCAAAATGTTGTTTTTCATGAGAGCATATATCCATTATAGGCTTTAAAAGATCCTGATATGATCATTGATCCTTTTCAAACTTATTCTTTTCCTCATATGGTTACTGATTCTTCCGATTTGTCTGTAAATAAGGTACATGCTACTGATAATCGGTATTATTATGACCAGCAAGATAATTTGTGAGAATCTTACTTCTTTTTTGGTAATCAAAATGATCATGTTGAAGCACATATTGACTCTCCTAGTGGCTCAAGCTCACGTATTATTGAACCAGTGCAACATCTAGTTGAGTCTGAACCAATGCACCATCTAATTGAATCTGAACCCGTGCAACATCTAGTTAAACCTGTGAAAAATCCAATTAAAGGTCAAGTTGTACAAAATCCAGTGGACAGAATTATTAGACGATCAAATCGAGTTTCTGAAAGACCTTCCTACCTTAAGAGCTATCATTACAACAATATTTCTTCCACTTGTTTATATCCTATTGAAGATTATATTTCTACATCAAAGTTGTCTTCATCATATGAAGTGTTTATTAGTAATGTTGCTTCTTCCCATGAGCTTTTTTTTTATCACCAAGCTATCAAGTTTTCTAAATGGAAAGTTTTCATGCATGAAGAATGAAAGCTATGGATGATCTTCACACCTGGACGGTTGTTCTTCTACCAGAAGGAAAACAATCTATCGATTGTAAGTGGATGTATAGGATTAAATACAATCCTGATGAAACAATAGATAAGCATAAGGCACGCTTGGTTGCTAAGGGATTCACTCAAATTGAAGGTGTTGACTATATTGATACCTTTTCACCTATTGCTAAAATGAATTTCTTCAATGTTTTGCTTAGCTTGGCTATAGTTAGTAATTGGAATCTACTTCAAATGAATGTTAATAATGCGTTTTTAAATGGGACACTTGATGAAGAAGTTTATATGAAACTTCCTCTGGGTTATCGTTCAAATGATTCTAGGAATATGGTGTGTAAGCTGAACAAATCCATCTATAGATTGAAGCAAGCATCTAGGCAATGGTTTTCTGCATTTTCTCAAGTGACTATCAAGAATGGCTTCATACAGTCACCGTCAAATCATTTTCTCTTTACTAAAGGCACAAGCAATGATTTTGTGGCTCTTCTAGTATATGTTGATGACAGTTTTAGCATGGCAGAATTTACAGTTGTTACTTGATGTCCAATATTTTCTTCAACAACATTTTAAGTTGAAAGTTTTAGGAACGTTGAAATATTTTCTTAGTTTTGAGATAGCATGAAATGATACTAGCATCTATTTATCCGAAAGACATTATGCCCTCCAACTATTGGAAGATACTGATACTCTTGAAAAAAAGGCAATTGACTTACCAGTCATTTTTTCTCATAAATTGAGTCTTCATGAAGGTGAACTACTGTCTAATCCTCAATTGTACAGAAGGTTAATTGTCAGGTTGCTCTACTTAACTAATACCAGGCTTGACATTACTTTTGTTGTACACTTGCTAAGCCAGTATGTTTCTTCCCTTCGACAACCACATTTAGCAGATGTTTATCATTTGTTATCATATATTAAGAAAGCTCCAGGACTTGGTCTTTTCTTTGCTACTCACAACAATCTTCACCTTAGTGCATTTGTGGATGTTGATTATAGTTCATGTCCAGATACTCGATGTTCCACAACTGGTTTTGCACTTTTCTTGGTAACTGTTTAATATCATGGAAGTCCAAAAAGCAAACTACAGTGAGCCGCTCTTCTTGTGAAGCTGAATATCGTGCCATAGCTTCAGCAACATGTGAACTCGTCTGGCTTAAAGCTCTATTGTCTTCATTTCAAGTTCCTATATCGCATGCTTCTCTTTTTTTGTGATAATCAGTCAGCCATCTATCTTGCTTCTAATCAAGTATTTCATGAATGTAGCAAACATATTGAAATTGCCATTTCATACGTGACGAAGTTGCTGATGGTTTCCTCAAGCTCTTCCATGTTCAATATGCTAATCAATTAGCATACATCTTCACCAAAGTTCTTACTTCTTCAGCATTCAAAGATTTTATTATCAAGATAAAATTACTTAACATCCATCCAACATCATCTTGAGGGAGAGATATTAAGATCCAACTGAAGTTAGGATTTATTAGTTGTTCATTATTATGAGGTTAGTTAGAGTTAGTTAGGGTTTATTTTCTCTTATATAAAGAATGTTGGTATTAACATTTTGTATTAATTTTTTATTTTTCAGTTTTACATAATAAAGAAAAACTTCTTTCTTGGTTTTGATAAATAAGTTTGTTTTTGCCATTTAGTGTCGGACATCAATATCCTTTATTATACTTCTAGTCTTGTATATGTCTTTGCTTTGCTAATGGAATCTCGCTTGAGTGTCGAGATCATCCACTATACTTCTAGACTTTTAGTGTTGTAGATGCTTCCACTCCACTGTGACGAGCGTTGAAACCTTTTACCCTATTTTAACGTCAAGATGCCTCCACATCACCTGGATGGATTCCTTATGTCAAGTGTCAAGATCCTTCACTATACTTTTAGTATTGTATACGCCTCCATCCCATTGTGACGTGCGTCGAGATCTTTCGCCCTATTTTTAGCACCGTGATGCCTTCGCATAACCTGTACAGATTTTCCATGTTAAGTGTCGAGATCATCCACTATACTTTTAGTATTGTAGACGCATCATCTTTGTTGCGACGAGCATTGAGATCCTCTACCCTATTTCTAGCATCAAGATCCTCCGCAACACTTGAAAAAAATACACCACACTGAGTGTCGAAAACCTGTACTATACTTATAGTGTTGTAGATGTCTCCACTCTATAATAAACAACGTAAAGACACCTTCACTAACAAATATTCTACATTAATGAGTTCCACGAAAAGTATCTTATACTAAACTTTTGATATCTTCCACCTTATCTCCGGTGTCAAGACGGCTCCACTTAAATTTAAAAAAAAAATGGTCAACTAAGTACTCACAAACTATTTCTCCGAAAATGGTAAAAACTTAAGACAAATCACTAGTGTTGAGATACTTACGTGTATTTCATTTTGTTGACCCAAAAAATACACTAGTGTTGAGATACTTACGTGTATTTCATTTTGTTGACCCAAAAAATACACTAGATATTCGAATTGAGTTAGCTATAAAGCAATTCTTCTATTGGGTGGGAATATATTAAATCTATGTTGCCACATAATTAATATTTTGAATTGGTAATGTTGAAGGTTTTCCAACAGTTGTCGAATAATTAGGATTTCACCGTTGTACTGCACATTTGACTCGTCACATCCATTTTATTCTCATTTTACTCTTTTGTTCTCGGATTTGGATCCACACACACCACAATCTTTTTTTAACAAGAACCACAATCTTATATTTGTTTTTACTTTTTACGCATCTAGTAATATCACACATAATAATAAATCTCAGTCATGTGGATCGCTATTTGACTCACACTTCATGTGCGATCATTTTATTACTTGTGTGAAGTATATGCTTATGTAACGGGGTCATTACTTTCTTCCTAAAAGACGTGTCTGATAGAATATGTAACCCACTTTTTATATATCTCAAAAAATTTTCTTTTTTAATGTTAAATTCATGACCCGTCTCTTTTTAAACGTGACACTTGTATCTATTTGTGCCGACATTACGCACAACATCACTTCACTAACTAGATGAATAAGAACAACTTAATTAATTAAATAAAGGGAAAACTACATAAGTAGTACCTCACAAATAAGGATTGCAACGGAGCGGGGAGGGATAAATTCTTGATCTATAAAGTTCAAAACACGATCTCGTCCCACTCTAAAATTAAATATTAATTTACTCGCCCCGCCCCAACACATAAATCCTTAAATTTGACTCGACCCGAAAATTTAAAAATCTTAATCTTCACCGACGATAAATGTTAGATCCAACAAATCTACCATCACGATCACAAAATGTGGTTTCAAATGACTTTAAACCAATATAAAAAAATAAAATAAAATCAATTTTGAATTACCCACATGAAAAGTTATATATTTAAAAGAATAAACTTGAACCACTAAGCGTCAAAATTAGGTATGTTAAAACTTGAACGACATCTAACAAAAAATTACGATAAGCACAAACCAAAAAATAGCTTAAAAACTAAAAAAAATGTTTATAAATAGTGGTATTTTCATAAATATAATAAAAAATATAAGTATATAATTAAAAATGTACCAGGGCGGGGCGGAGCGGGGAATTTCTAGCATATACCCGAACCCGCCCCGGCCCGACTCGAAATTGAAGAAAATAAATACTCGGATGGTTCAGGGCACAGCGGATCGAGTAATTTTGTCATCCCTACTCACATATTCCCGCATTACAGTTTTAGTACCTCAACTATTTTTTTGACAAAATAATATATTACGTTTCATTTTTATGTTGGTACCCATCGTTAAAAAAATTAATGAAAACATAAAGTGGAGTTTGAACCCAAAATCCCTTGCATAAAGGGTCCATAGATTAACCACTGGGCTACTTATAAAATATGACATGATTTCACCAAAATATTTACTTAACTTAATCTAAATCAGTATCTTAAAATTAAGTAAAACTACTTCCTTAGAGAATCAAACTTGAGACCTTTTAAATAAGGATCACATAATTATTCATTAAATTGGGTTAGTAATTTGAATAAATTTTTTATCAAAATTATTATTTAAATTATGCAATTTGACCGTCAAAACTATTTATATAACTATTTATTTTTTTAAAATATTAATATTAAAGAATTCTAAAAATTATTTTTTTAATATTTATTTGGCATAGAATATAAATATTAAATTATTTAAAAATAATTTTTTAGATTTAGATTTATTATTTTAATTTTTATATTATCTAATACACTATTATAAAAAATAAATAGTTATTTAATTAGTTTTTTAAATTTAAATTAGATCATATATAATTATTCAAATAAATTGAATTTGAAAATAATTAATGATTTTAATTTTTAAATAACATTAAGTTTATTATTTTAAAAAATAAAAAATATTTGTTATTTTAAATAATATCTAAGATTATTATTATTTTAAATAACATCTAATTTTTATAATAGTGTATTAGACAATATAAAAATTCAAAAAATAAATCTAAATATAAATAATTGTTTTTAAATAATTTAATATTTATATTCTATGACAAATAAATATTATAATGTTAATTTTTACAATACTTTTAATATTATTTTTTTAAAAAAAATTGTTATTTTATTTAGTTTTGGCGGTGATATTGCATAGTTTAAATATTAGTTTTGGTAAAATTTACTTGAAATACTAACCCAGTTTAATGACTAATTATGTTATCCTTATTTAAAATGTCTCAAGCTTGATCCTAAGAAAACAATTTTACTTAATTTTGAGATACTGAATTACATTAAGTTAAAAAAATATTTTGGTGAAATTGTATTATAATTTAGGGGTAGCCCATTGGTTAAGTTGTGGACCCTTTATGCAAGGGATTCTAGGTTCAAACGCCATCTCACTTGCATGTAGCTTTTTTCAACCAATCAAACGGTGATAATCATTCGAGTTTTTGAATAAAATCCTTAAAATTAACACATGACTTGGTGTTAAAATTAACACATGACTTGGTGATTAGGAGTGAAAAAATTACGTAAAAATTAAAAAAAAGCTATATCAGCTTTACCGTTAATTTTTTTAACGTTAAGTACCATTTTGTCAAAAAATAGTTAAGTACTAAAACAGTAACGCGAGAATTTATGAGTACTATTTATATATTTTCCCTTAAATAAATAAATAATTAAAATTTTACGTACCCTAATTATTTATTTTTTTCAGATTGATTAATAATATTTTTTAAGATATATTAAAAATAATAAAATGAATAAAGTAAAATGAATTTTAATAATAATAATAATAATTAATAGCGTTGGTAGAAAAAAGGGAAAGGAAAAAATGCGTTGAAGCACGATAGAAATTTCAAGATGGAAAAAAGAAGCAACGAGAATTGCACGAGTAAAATTGCATTATCACGTGATTGTGCGGTGCTAGTACTTTAGAAAACTAAATAAAACCATGTCTTATTAATTAATTAAATAAAAATAAAATTATAAATGTGTCATAAATCCATGAAAGGAAGTTAATATTAAAATCATTTATTCATGATAGGAGAAAAAGGGAAAAGAAAAGGGAAAGAAATGCGTTGAAGCATGATAGAAATTTCAATATCCAGTGATTTTGAACAATTTAAAAGGAATATAATATTCTAACAGCTAGATTTTTTCTTCAAGATATCATTTTAAAAAAATTCTTCAAAAATGTCATTTTTGGTTGTGATTTTAATATCTCCGCGACGCCGTCTAGATTTTTTTCTTTGTTTTTAATTTTAAATAAAAATTCTTTTAATTTTAGATTTTTCTTTTTATATTTTATTGTATTTGTTCGCTTGTTTACGTAGTACGATTTTATCTATATTTATGATAGTCTAAGTATTCGTGTAGCAATCATCACGAAGATTGATCAAGAAAAGTCGACGATCTAATATGATTAGATCTCTTTTGTGATAGTTTGTCGATGCAATCAGAACTATTAGCAAAGTAATATGAAAGATTGATTTTCTCGATCTCCACTCATACATTATTATAGCGCCTAATTGAAATAGATAATAAAATTTTCACGATGATTGCTAAATTTTCTATAGAAGATGAATATCGTAATAAAAGAAATGTTTAATCTTTTTCTTTTCACGTCTTTTAGGTTTTAGTTTTTTTCCTTTAAAAGTTTTCTTAATGAACATGGTTCTTAAAATTCCTTTTTTTATTTGGATGTCTTGCATTTATTGTACATTTCTTTTTTTTATTGAATCCAGTTTGTTGTTCTTGTTAAAAATACATTTGATAGTTTATTTTATACATGTCATAAATATGTATTATGTTATGTTAACTAATGGATGAAATTTTATCTATTTTTTTAATGATGACATCTGAATTTTATTAAACATCAAGAAACATATTACAAACATAATGCATCAAAGGGGGGGGGGGGAGAGGACTAGTCCACTAAAAATCTCATACAAATGTGCAAAGAAAAGAAAACACTTCCATGAAGATTAGCATCAAAACCCAGAAACCTTCATGAATCTCTTTGTCTCTAGCTAAATGAGACGTTTTACGAGATGAAAAGAGAGTGGTGAGCGAATCAAACTATCAGACAGATTGCTCCGCTACACAGTTATGATTACATCGGCTAACAAACCATCAAACGAGTGAAGATCAATCTATTCTATGACCACCGACAGAATCAAATAAAAAAATTAACGTCGTGAGGATATCTATACGAGCACCAAACGACTGCCAAGGTATGTTGAAATCGTGTCAAACGACAGATGAAATGAACCACAAAAGCCAATGAAAAGCGTGCCACAAGAGCAAAGTTTCTTATTAAAATTAAGAAAATAAAACATGAAAAAGTAAGAAAAATAATAAACATCGGTGATTTTCAATCAATATTAAGACTGGTTGCCGACTGTCGACCGAGGAATCAAAAGAAAGAAAACTGTTGCACAAAATTTTTAAAAGAGAAAAAATTAGGTTTGAAAATATTTTATTGGTTATTCTTCTTGAGGTTATCTAGTTTTAAAACAATTCTTATCTAGAGGGGGAAGAGAAAATTTATTCCTACTAAATCTAGAACACATAATCTAAGAGAAAAAGATGTATCAACTGAGAACTTTTAATCACGTACTCTAAAAGTTGTTGACTAAATGTTATCTAATTTTAGAAAATCAAAAACTAAAATTATGGCGTTATAAATAAATATATTTGAGATAGGAAAGTTTTAAAACCCAAATCTTATATAGCACAGCTACATAAAATTTGTATATTTATTTATTTTTTAAATAGTCTTAAAATAATTATAAAATAATATATGTTTATTTTTTATTAATTTTTTAATAATACAATACTTTATGATAAAATTGTTCTAATTCAAATTTCCTGAATAAATATCATCTAAAATCCATATACTTGTTTTTTTTTAATTGAAAAGGAAAGGACAAGGACAAGGACAAGGACACGGAAGTGCAATAATAGCAATCGGAGAACGCAACGGCAAACTGGAATACTCCATGCCGCTATCTTCATAATGGCCAGAAAGGTTGAGTTGTGCCTACTTTTTGTTTACCAAAAGTAAACGAAAATGGGTTGGTACTTTGAAGTTTGGACTTGTTATGCTTACTTATGTTGTATATTTTATATTTTTAAAAAGTTAATCGAACTTAAGAACGAAACCGGAATGACAATTTAAACGGACAAAATATAATTAACAATAAAAAATGAGAGATCAAAATCAATATTAATTAAACTTAGAAGATCTAATTAGATATATATCTATGTACTTAGGGACAAACCCATGTGAGTAATTTTTTATCTTTGTTTTGTATACTTTTAAAAAAATAGATTATTATAAATTTGTCCCTCTTACTTTATAATATTTATATTTTATGTTTAACCTCCAATACTAGTTCCGACCTGCTTGTACTATTTTGATAAACCAACACAGCGTCATTTGAATTTAATTTAAATTTTCGCAAAACAAACCTTTTAGTTAAAATATTGCGGCTTTTTTTTAATTCAATTTAAATTTAATTTTCGCATGCAAGAAATTCAACATCTTTTGCGTTTTTTTTATTTTAATTATTCGTTTAATTTAAAATTTATTTAATTAATTATATTAATTAAATATTCAAACTCAAAATTCAAATATATAACTAAAATGTATAATAAATAAAATAAGTTCCAATTCATTTTAATTTATAATTAATTAATTATGATAAAAATAATTTTACATAGTTCTATTTAATTTTTTAAATTACAATTTCATCGTCTTAGATCTTATATAAAACTTTATCTAATTTTTATTTTAATTTTTTTATTTCAAATAATAAATTATTAATCTAATATTCTATTTTAAAATATATTAAATAATAAACTAAAATTATTAAATTAATTTTTAATTTATTTAAATTAAGTCATAATTTTTTATTTTATTATTCTACTCTGGAACCAATTAAATACTTTTTTTAAAATTATTAGATTAATAACCTACTTGCATAGACCTTATGAGGTCATTGTGGGGTTTTTATCTCAAGCTCGTTCATATGATGTAAAGAATGATTAAAAGTGAAATAGATTAAGCAGTACTTTTAATGATCATTGTGGGTTTTAGTGTGCCAAACAACATAAGTTATCTATGCGAGAATGAAGTGGGGTCGCTTTGAGGAAACTTTTGTGGCATAGTTCTCTCAAACTCTTACAAGACCATTAGATGTCCACGATCATATGAACATTCCCATTAGAACTAAAGACCTTATGAGGGAGGTAGTTGTGTGAGGTATATTATCGTTTACAAAAAAATAGCAGAACAATTCAAGGAAATCGCGTCTACTTATCATCTAATAAAGTAATATAGTTTCATAATGAAAAGTTTAAGGGTTGATGCTTACCTATTCTATGCAGCTATCGATTGTAGATTATATCACCATATTGAGTCTATGATTTTTTATTAAACCATCAATTTTATTCATGTGGGAGATTATTAGAAAATAATAGATTTCTGGAAAGTTTGAGACATATTTTCAATGAGTAAAGGAGGAGATTCAACTCATAAAGTTATGGTTTTATATTCTACTTCATGTGACCTTTACAGTTGTATATCATATGCTCAAAATTGTTGAGTAATGAATGAGAAATTGATGTTGTAGCCGACTATTTTGCCACTACCATGCGAGGCAGGCCATTGTGGGCTTTGACGATGGAAATAGCACCACTTTGGGTGCATATGATTGTTCAATGTGAGGCACATCTAGCTATGTATCCTAATAGGTGTGGGGTTGATCCTTTTGTTTCATTTTGTCTTTCGATTACTGTTTAGATTTGGTGCTTCTCTTTGGTTTGGCTTAATCAATCATGTTAATATAACCATATGCAATATTTTTCTTCTATCTAGGATTATGGAGGTTTTTTTAATGAGGCATATGGTAGTATTCATTTCCATTTTGAATTTAAAAAGAAATTGATGCTAAAAGTAAGTTACTTGTAAATTGTGTCAAGGAAAATAGAAACGTATATCTCACATTAGTGAGATACCAAGTGTGAGATATGTATACATTCATAAACCAACATAGTAGTCATTGAATAACTTAAGTTAAGACTATCCATCACGGGTAGAGAGTGCAAATCCAAAAATTTTAGGGTTGGGGCATGCACTTGAACGACACGGGTGATGTAAGTGTTAGGACCGGTCGAGCCCTCAAAGGAAAGGGGAAGCCAAGATTGAACTATGAGGGGGGACATACCGATTAACTTTGAAAAGGTCTTAAAAAGTAATTAAACCTAAAAAATGTGGGGTAAAAGTTTAATTTTATTAATTTTAAATGATAGGGATCCTAAAAAAATAATAAACAAAAAAATTAAGAGGGGCAAAGGTTTAATTGCAATTGTTTCAAAACTATTTGGAGTTAAAATGTAATTAACCCATTAAGTATTTTTGGGGAGGCAATTGCCCTCCCATCTTACATGTAACACCGTCCCTGTCAAAGGATCGTGGATATTTTATCCCAATACGTGTATTTATTTATTTATTTATTAACATAACTTCTCTTTCTTGAATTTCAAGGAAAATTTTAGTGGCTCATTTAAATTCAAACACTATTTTGGTAACTGCTCCTTTAATTCACATACAAAATATATTCAGGAATATATGATATTGATGGCTCTTTGATTCTTGTATATTTACTGCTCCATTATTTGAACTTTCCAATAACCCGTCTATGTTAATCTCTTATTTAAACCGTGTAAACATACGAGGAAAATAGACACAAAATATTTTCCTAATTTCGACATAGTTTTCAGTGATAGAAAAAAGTAGGCTACAGTTTGTTGATCACTGCAGTCATGCTACTGCTTTGCTCATCTCATTTTTCTATCCAACACAATAAGAACAACTAAATATGTTTTAAGGAAACTGTGAAAACATGCCTCAACTTCCTTTCAGTCATATTCTAGTTTGCTTTCAAGTATTTATTCAACTATGCTCCTTTTTAGTTTCTTTTTAGATTGATACAATTTTTTATACTATTTTATTTCAATCTTTGTTGTACCTCCGCCAAACGTCTTTGAAAAACGATGTCTCTGGAGAGATCGCATCCACACTGTGCTCCGATGGCTCCTCTTGAAGGCTCACCTCTAAGATTTGTAAAGTCCCAAGAGTCCACAAGCCCCCAGGGTTAGCTAGTCTCACGATAAACCCTTCGGAGGGAACATCATCGTCTCTGCGGTGTGCTCTAAACAACCACGGACGGAGCCTGGACACTCTTGAGCCTCCGAACCTATCAACCCTAGAGACCTCTACCCTTGGTCACTACACCAAGAAAAGACATCCATCAAGTTCGACTGATCTCCCAGCTTGACAGTTGAGCTAAAACCTGTCAGCCCGTCAATAGCCATTGCCAGGTGTAGTCTCGCCAAACGTCCATTCATCTACACCTCTAAGAGAATATAAATACACTCAAGAACAAAAGCAAAAAGGACGCTCCCTTAACTCTCCAAGGGCTATCACGCTCTTATTCCTCCAAGGGCTATCACGCCCTTCTTCCTCACTCACTATCTCTTAACTCTCGACCAGTGGCTCTCCACCCATATCAGAATAGGTGAACCACCACCAACTGTAGCCAACCTCCGCCCAGCCACCAGCTTGACTCTACTAGCGACTCTAGGCCTTAAGTTCACTAAGGGTGAACCACCAAAGTCAACGACCAACTATGGTCCTTTGTAGCTCTCAGCTCGTCCTCCAACGAGTCAACCACCCATCGTCATCCCTACACTATCCTTCGACCACCATCTCCATCTCCTTGTCTAGTGTCACCCAAAATCAACATCAACAATTGGTGCGACGAGTGTGGAGATCCTCCCGACCAAGTGAATCAGTCATGTAGGTTCTCTTGTTCCTAAAAATCCCTCACCTCCCTTGATAATACAAGGAAGATTGATCATCAATCTCTCACAAGCAACATTCGAGGCCAACACTATGGAACCAATAGGACAACAACTCATCATTAGGGATGATGATGGTGATAAGTCGAACGCTGGCGAGACCCCATCGTTCAGTGAAAGTTTGAGATCACCTAAACAAGGAGGAAGAGGGTAGCATACAAAAGCTGTGCCTCTCGACCAACTCTGCAAAGTAAGCCATTAGGCACTATCGCTGACAAAATCAAGCAGCAAAACTTCACACATGCCCACTAGCAGACCACGCTGTGAGTGTGCGAGGCGAGGGTCGAAAGAAATGCCAGCCTCTAACCCCATGAAAGTTGTCTCTGACGTAGAGACAAAGGAGCGTCAATAAGAGCTGCAAAGATTCATCCGATATTTGGGAGATCCATGAGCACCCAGGCTTGGCATGCACAAGAGGAACTAGAAGCTAAATATCTCCCCCTTTATATGTGTATAGATTGTGTCTGTCACTATATGTGGCTTTAGGACTTAAACACCTTTGGAGCATGAGGTCTCCGACTTACATGTAAATGTAAAATGATACAAACTATAGGGTAATCTTCGTTTTGTAACTGCCTTTATGCGTGCAAGATTAAAGGAAACGCGGAAGACCCACCCTTGAACTAATGGAATAAAGACGAAACTTATGCTAAAATGAATTCCCCACAAAAAACTCTCCAACAAGTAATCCCTCTACAAAACTATAAGGTACATGGGCTAGCCCATTAATATGTAAAGTACCCCGGTGACTTAGTACATCCTGGACAAGTATTTGAACTGCTTTGAATGCTGGAATGAATATTTCCACTAACGAATGTATAAATAAATAGATGAATACATATGCTCTTTCGACATTTATATTCCCTACCCAATCTAAATGGTACCTCTAAAAACACTTAAAGATCTCGACTACCTCTATAAATATCCTTGAAACTCGATTGTTCTGCAATGTCTTCAACCTGCGACCGACTCTACAATGTCTTGGAATGATCAACTTGACAAACGATTGTTTTTACAAAAATAATAATACCTCCGTCCATTCAATACCAACGACGTTGTGTTTCTACAAAGATATTGAGATACCTTTGTTTATTTACCCAGCTTATCGATTAATTCTCCAAGGGTACGATTCTACAAGAGCGACGATCTACCTCTACCCAAGAAAAAAATTGAACTCTCCAAGGGTATGAGATGTCTCTTAAAAGAGATGCCTATATACATTACCTCTATCTTCTCAAGAGAAACCCTCCGAGAGCATCAAAGAAGAAGGCTCCACCACAACGCTCGATGCTACAAGAGTGTTGAGAAAAAGCTCTAGTTCATAACGCTCGATTCTACAAGGGTACAGGATGCCTCGACCTAGAAAATATAAATGACTCTCCAAGGGTTTGAGATGCCTCCATATGGACTAGCCTCTGCCCATATTTAAAAACGATTCTCTGAGGGCATGAAGATGATTAATATGATTCTCCGAGGGTGTCGAGCAAGGCTCCACCTTATGTATTATTATCTCTCTACCTTATGTATTATTATCTCTACCCAATGTATCATCATTTCTCTAATGGGCGTCGAGAAAGGCTTTGCCCATGGCGTCGAGAAAGGCTCTACCCGCTATATGATTATTCCCTTAGAAAGCGTTGAGATTACCTCTACTAAGTTTATGATTTTTCATCTAAGAGCATCAAGACATCTCCGCTTAGCTTATATCTATGTAATTTCTCTCAGAACATTATGTTACCTCCGCTCAACACACCACTATTTGCTCTATTACATTAAAACAACTCTCAAGGGTTTAACAAAGGCAACCTTCGCCTTGTTATAGGGGAGCCAAACATGCACCCATTCCCTAAAACAAGACACGCAAACAAAATTTCTCCGACGTTTTTCTGAAGTTGAGTAACTTTTCTACTCACTCCCTTGACGATATCCCAGGGATAAGCCATCATTGAGTTCTTTGCCCAGAAAACATTGCCTCTCAACTTGAATATGGTCCACGACCTGAATCAATAATTGGCCATAATCCTCCACAAGAAGCTTCATCTAAAAAAACTTTGGATTTCTTTCTAAAGAAAGCCTTGGGCACCCATCTAATGGGAACATTCCTTCCCAAAGAGGTCTCCCCAAGCCATGGCACCACCACTCAAACTGCCTACCCTACGACTCTCCGCCCCTAATCTATAGAGGGTAAACCACCTAAAACCTCCAACTGCGACTCAAATCAACTGCGCCTAAAACTGCCAACTACGAGGGGGATAGACCGATTAACTTTGGAACACACTTAAAAAGTAATTAAACCATAAAAATAAGGGAGTTTAGGTTTAATTTTACAAATTTTAAAGTTAAAAGGTCTTAAAAAGTAATTAAACCAAAAAAATATGGGGTCAAAGTTTAATTTTATTAATTCTAAATGATAAGGTCCTAAAAGAATAATAAACCCAAAAATTTAAGAGGGGCAAAGGTTTAATTGCAACCGTTTCAAAACTATTTGGACCTAAAATGTAATTAATCCATCATGTTTTGGGGGGCAATTGCTCCTCCCACCTTACTCGTAGCACAATCCTTGTCAAAGGGCCGTGGATATTTTATCCCAATACATGTATATATATTTATTTATTAAAAGAGCTTATCCTTCTTGAATTAAAAGGAAAAAATTAATGGCTCATTTAAATTCAAATGCTATTTTGGTAACTGCTCCTTTTATTCACATACAAAATATATTCGGGAATATATGATATTGATGGCTATTTGATTCTTGTATATTTACTGCTCCATTATTTGAACTTTCCAATAATTATTATATGTTAATCTCTTATTTAAACCGTGTAAACCTACGAGGAAAATATATACAAAAATATTTTCCTATTTTCGACCTAGTTTTCAGTGATAGCAAAAGGCAAGCTACAGTTTGTTGATCACTATAGTCAATCTACTGCTTTGCTTATCTTATTGTTCTATCTAGCACAATAAGAGCGACCGAATCTGCCATAAGGAAACTGTGAAAACATGCATCAACTTTCTTTCAGTCAAATTATAACTTGCTTTCAAGTATTTATTCGATTATGTTCCTTTTATTATCTTTTTAGATTGATACAATTTTCTATACTAATTTCTTTCGATCTTTGTTGTACATCTGCCAAACGTCTCTAGAAAACGTTGCCTCCGAAGAGATCGCCTCCACAATGCGCTCTCGCTTTTCCTCTTGAAGGCTCACCTCCGAGATTTATGAAGTCCCTAGATTTTACAAGCCCCGAGGGTCAGCTAGTCTCATGATAGACCCTTCAAAGGGATCATCACCGTCTCTATGGTGCACTCCAAACATTTACAGCTAGTCGCACGGATCCCAAACATCCTTGTGCCTCTAGACCTATCAACCCCGGAGAGCCCCCACCTTTGGTCATTGCACGAAGAATAGAGAGCCATCAAGTTTGACTAAGCTTGCGGCCTGATAGCTGAGCTACAACCTGTCAACCTGTGAATAGCCATCACTAGGCCTAACACAATCTTATAAAATGTCCCTCCATCTACAGCTCCAAGGGGTTATAAATATCCCCAAGACAGAAGGCAAAATGGACCATCCCTCAACTCCCTAAGGGTTATCACGCCCATCTTCCTCTCTCTCTCTCTCTCTTACACTCCTTCACTCTCAACCAGTGGCTCTCCACCCACATCAGAATGGGTGAACAACAACCAACTGTAGCCAACCTCCGCCCGACCACCAACTTGACACTACTTGCGGCTCTTGGCCCTAAGTTCACTAAGGGCAAACCACCCAACTCAACGACCAACTATGGTCCTTTGTGGCTCTCGAATCATCCTCCGACGAGTGAACCACCCATCGTCGTCCCAACACTATTCTTTGACCACCATCTCCACCTCTTTGTCTAGTGTCACCCAAAATAGGCATCGACAATCTTAAATTTTAATACTATTTGTCATTCTTTCTCTTTTTGATTAATGTTATTTCAACAACAATTGTAAACATGTAATTAATAAATATAATATGATATCTATATATATATATATATATATTAAGATATACAATAAACTATCATCATTTTTATTAACCCCATGATCTGACTCATTAGTCGATTAACCCGGATCAAGCTGCAGATGCTCAATATGAGGGAGATACTCCTAGTGACAGATTTAGGTTATAAGTGGGATGGGCTCTTGTCCCCACAATTCTTTATATATTTTAATTATATATATTTTAAAAATATATAAAATTATGAATTTGTCTTCCCACTTTCAAACATTTACGTATTGCCCACCAATCCCCAAATCTAGTTTCATCCCTAGACTATTCCAACCAGTCTCCTTCATTCACAATGCTAGGATTTGAAACCGTGATCTTGCTTAAGAAACCTAATGTCTTATCCCGCTAGACCAATTGGTTTAAAAATAAATTTTCTTTCTAATTATAATTAAATAAATTAGTTTTAATTTTTCCCTAATTATAATTATAAAAAAATAAAAATATCCAAGATAAAAATAATATAAATTGGGTTAAAATTTCAAATCAGTGGAAAGAAGAAGCTTATATTTTTATAATTTCATGTCGATACGTTGGGTTATTTTCAGAGAGGTTGTCTTTCGGCTCTAGTTCAATGATGGTTGAGCATGGCTTTAGTTTAGGAGCACTCGCACTCTGGGTCCCCTGACTCGAGCTTTGTTCAAGTCCTATCACTCATGTCATGTGTTCCAACGTTTGAGATTTTTTTCCTAACCGTTCTTTAAGATTTAGGATAAATTAAAAAAATCATCACTGGAATTTGCTCTCTGACTTATTTTGGTCACTATACTTTCAAAACAATCAATTTACTCACTAAACTTTATACATTGACCTATTTTGGACATTCAATATTATTTTATTAAAATTTTGGTATGACTTGACATAAATTATTATTATTAATTATAAAAATAATTTAAAAATAAAAATAAAATAAAAATATTATTATTAATACAAAATTAATTTAAAATAAAATATATATTTCCTTCAACATCAAAAAAAAAATTCTTTTTTCTTTGCAGCCATCATTTCTGCGACTGTCGTTTACCATTGAAGGCTGCCATTGAAGCTCGAATTTCACCAAAAGACTTGTCTTTACATGCAGTGTCTGAATTCGACGACCATTTCACCAAATGATGCTCTAAAGCCCGCGAATCTCGACTGAAACCTTTCAGTTTTATTATCTCTGATCCCTCTCCACCACCATTGGATTGAACCAAAACCAAAATATGTTGTCCCTAGCTTTATTTTGATACTATCCACCATTGGAATTGAAGGACGGAGGCAACAATCATCGCGAACAAACTCCACCAATAGATGAGTTCTCCGATCATCGAAAAATCACCCATCGAAAGTAAAAATTCTCCCCTTTTTGGTGTTAGTTTCTTTATTTCTGGGGTTTAATGCTTGATGGGATTTTGATTTGGACTTTAGTTATGGCAGTGAAGGTGAATGAGGTTTCAATGGTGACCTATGGTGTTAGTGAATGGAAGGAGAGAGAGGTAACAACGTTGTTGTTCATGGGTTGAAATGGGGGATGATGAGCATAGACTTAAGTGATGATGGTTATCAGCTTGAGTGATGAAGAGGCAAACCGAGAGGTAGGGTTGAATGGGTAAATTGGTTTTTTGGCGATGTGAACCGGCGAGGTTGAATGGGTAAGGTGAAAATGGCGTGATGATGGAATAGTGGTGGGCATTTTGGTGATGGTCTCGATTGGGGTTAGGGAATGAATTAACCGATGATGGAGGTGGTTGTAAACGGTACCGGGGATGATGACCTCTCCAAGAAGTAGTGAACGATAGTGAGGGGTGTTGTAGGTGAGGGTAACCGATGAAAAGTGTGATCGGTGGAGGTGAAGGGAAGAGTTTTGAGGTTTGTGGATTGAAAATTGGGTATGATTTAGGGTTTTATTTTTATTTTAAATTACTTTTTATTATATAATAATAAAATATATTTTATTTTAAACTATTTTTATAATTAATAATAATAAAATATGTCAAGTCATACCAAAATATTAATAAAATCATATTGAGTGACCAAAATAGGTCAATGTGTAAAGTTTAGTGAGTAAATTAATTGTTTTGAAAGTTCATTGACCAAAATATGTCAGAGAGCAAGGTTTAGTGATGATTTTTGTTATTTACCCTTAGATTTATTCGTATTATTTTTAAAAGTGTTCTTTATCCTAAGATTTATTCGTATTATTTTTGTTATTTACCCTAAGATTTATTCGTAGTATTTTTAGTTTTAAAATGTTTTTAGCTTGTTTTTAACTTTTAACTTTTTTTTAAAAACGCTTCAAGTACAATTACTCAATAATCTTCATTTACTCATGTCAGGTGTTTCAACGTTCGAGACTTCCTCCTTAACCGTTCCCTAAGTTTTCTTTTACCAGCGGGGTTGGTCTAAGTGGTAAGCAGCTTGATATCACTTAAGCAGGTTTCGAGTTTGAGGCCTAGTGTATGCAGAAAATTCCCGCTGGGAGACTCATCCACCAAAGCCAGGTGTGCGACGCGGGTCGGTCTGGATTAGTCAAGACAAAGCCCTGAAACCATAGGGCAATAAAAAAGAACAACTTTTCAGTTCAAAAGTATTTTTCCACTTGGTTTGAAAAGTTCTTTTCAAAAGCTGAAATTTTAACTTTTTAAAAAATACTTTTAAACTTAATTACTCAATTATCCTCGTTTATATCATTAATTCTTTTATATTTTTAAAAATAATATCTAAAATAAATATTTTATCCTTTTAAAAGAATTTTCTACAGTAATACCAACCGTTATTATTTTAAAGTCAAGCATGAGCACCTTCTAAACTAGAATTTGAAGGAAACACCCTCCAAAAATATTAGGGTAAAGTACACACATGGTCACTAAACTATCCTTAAAATACAACATAGTTACCAAACTTTTAAAAATTACATAATGGTCATTAAACTTTAGTTTTTATTACAAAATGGTCACGGGGCCATTAACTGTCATTAATTGGGAGACGTGGAATTTACGAAAATTTGTATAATAGCATATTTAATCCTCAATATTTACACATCCAATCAATTTAGATATCAATAACGAGGGTTAAATTAGGAATAAATTGATTAAATATGTCAATATAGAGGATTAAATATTATATTATTCAAATTTCTGTAATTGTCACGTCACCCAATTAATATCAGTTAATGGCTCAGTGATCATTTTATAACAAAAAGTAAAGTTTAATGCTCGTTATGTAACATTCGAAAGTTTGATGACTATTTTGTATTTTTAGAGATAGCTCAATGACCATTTGTGTACTTTACCCAAATAATATTAGTGTTGGAGCCCAGCAAACGTCATGTAGCACTCAACTTCTTTGACCTGTTACAGACCAGAATAAAAATAAAATAAAAGAATAAAAGAGGATTGGATTTGCATACAACTAAGCTTGTTCGAGTTGGTTATCTGTTAATTTAGGCCAGCGGGAATTTTCTAACCTTTGGTTGGACACTTCACACTTGTAATTGGTAGGTCACCAAACACAAATAAGATAAAGAAGTGACACACACAAGCTTTATCCTCTTCGAGTCTACTCTAACATTTGGACTGTACCTAATATGAAATTCAATAGCCACCATTAATCAATCATCCAATTGTATTTAAACATTAAACATAAAAACACAAAATCACCATTAGCTTTCAGCTGGAGGAAGGGAATATTCCACCATGACACCAATTGATTATATTTATAAAGATGAAATATAATAAAAGCCAGATATTGATTTAGATTATCGAATAAATTATTTTTTAAAAAGTGTTCGAACTCTCAAGTTTTTAAAGATAAATATTATCATCCTCAAGGGCGGACCTTTGTAAGAGCTCAAGGGAGGCTTCGCTCCCCAAAAATTTGGGGAATTAACTTTTGGTTCTTGAAAAATTTTAAAATTTTAAAATTTTAAAATTTTAAATTTAACCCCTCTAAAAGTTAAAAAAAATGTTATTATATTTCATAAAAAATTGAATAGTTTTTAATCAAGTCTCTCGAAGATTTTTCATTAAACCTAAATATTTTTGAAAATTTTAGTTTAGACATAATTTTTTTAAAAAATTTAAATAAACCCCCTCAACCTAGATCGTCAAAAATCCTCCTCTAATTATCTTTTTTTTTTACTTAAACCGCTTGTTGGCTTCTCAAATTATTCTCATCTAACCGTTGTTTAGATTTTTTATTAGTTAAATAAAACCAAGGAGATAGTTAGGTTAGGGGTGATAATGAGCCGAGCCGCTCAGCTCAGAAACAATATTAATAGGCTCGGCTCGGGCTCGAGACTTGTCGAGCTTGAAATTTTAGGCTCGAGGCTCGTCGAGCTCGAAATTTTAGGCTCGAGCACAGCTCGGGCTTGAGGCTCGTCGAGCTCGAAATTTTAGGCTCGAGCTCGACTCAGAAACAATAATATTGGGCTCGGCTCGGGCTTGAAGCTTGTTGAGCTCGGCTTGGCTCGAAATGAACAATTTTGCTATAATTGTTTTTATAAAAGATAGAGCCTCGTTAAAAACCCCTTTCATAACCAACAACGAAACAAAATTCACTGTCGGAAAAGGGGAAAAGAGTGCCCAAAAATTAGATTAATCAAAATAACCTAGAAATATTCCTACAATACAAACATATAATCAAAGAAAATACAAAATCAAACAACAACCAAGGAAATGAAACCACAAACATGCATTAGTGGATTTTTCCCTAATTTATTTTATTGTTTTTCTTCTGCTAAACATATTACTTTTAGTATATATATATATATAATTATTCCGAGCCTATTCACGAGCTTTTCGAGCCGAGCTTAGGTCGACTCGACTTGACTTGTTAAGGTCTCGAGTCGAATCCGAGTCCGAATAAAACTCACTCGAGTCGGGTTTTGACCAAACTGAACACGAGTAACTTGCAAGCCGGTCATGCTCATTATCACTCGTAAGTTAGGTTCACTTGTATTTGCTCGTATAAACAAAGTAATAGATTAAATAAACCGTGTTCAAACTTTGTAGCGTTATCTGCTTACGTAAATGAAAATAAAAATATGAAAGTATACAATTTAATACATTTTTAAATTTAAACATTTTCTTTCAAAAAAAAAAATTAAACATTTAAGTTCTTTCCCATACGTCAATTCCGTTCGTAGCTTCAAAGTTTGAATTTGTCGGTAAGAGACTTCATCCCACATTTGGTTGTGAAACCTACGCCACCCGACCTTTCACACTTCAACCGTCCAATGCTTTTATAATTTAGTTAAGCGTTCCTTAATTTTAAGAAGAATGTCCCTCCACTTTGAAAAGCTAACGAAGATCGCACTCCAATAATATAGTAGACTTGTAGCTACCTCTTTTATATCTTTTGAAAACCATAAGGGCTTCGTAAGTTCGGTGATACGGGTTGTTCCAAAATCATTCTTTGAAAATTGGTTTTAAAGGAGATCACTTTTGAAAATCTTCATTCTTTTGAAAATGATAAAAAAACTTGGAGTCGCCACCGGCCACTTGGGTAAGGTAGGCCAGACACCATAGAAAACCAGAGATTCAATATGAAAGGGTCCGAGAGTTGGTTACGCGTGGGGAAGGATTAGCACCCCCACCACGCTCGAGAATCGGTACTTGAATACTTGTTGCTTTCAAATTGATGGAATTTGAATTTAATTTAAATTGACATACTTAATTGAAAATTTGCCCTTGATTACACAGACTTTATCAAATTGGTGGGTCAGAATTAATTGGACATTTAATTAATAAGGTTGACGATACATCGGACCATAGATAACCGGCATCGAATAAGCCCGATTGCCGTGTTAATTTATGGTCCAAATCCCGCACGTCACCTTTATGCATGATGCAATCATTTTAAATATGATGTAATGATTTGGTTAAGTTTTAATTTTACCTTGAGTCGATAAGGATTAATTCAAACATTTGGTCAACATCCTTTAAGCTCAGACTGTTACGACACAAATGTCAGAATTAACGACTACCTCCCTTTTTATGAGTGAAATTAATTAACATGTAAATCAAATGGGCCAAATGCTGACAAATAAAATGAATGTCAAACAAAGGCTTGAAAATTAAACACACAAAGGCCCACTAAAAGCCCTAACCTAAAATGCCCAAATTATTAAAATTTAATTAATTGTCACATTCTAAAAATTGGCCTAGTAGGAAGTAGGCTTCGGTGATCAGAAATTTTGAATCCGATGTGTTAAAAGTTTGTAATAATTGACCTTTGTACCCCTCTTGTATAACGAAGTTATATTTTGGTCCTATTTGACTGAATAAACTTCCTTGTACGAAATTCAAAGCCAAATTGCAAATTCTGAGCTAGGCGTACCGATACGACCAATCCAGTATCGATACGGTCTAACTGCCAGTAACTAACTTACCCATTTTAGCGAGAGTGTATCGATACGGCCATAAGCGTATCGATACGGGTCCCTTGTTTTGAATCTGTTTGAAGCCCAAAATTAAAGGAAAATGAAGCAAGGTGCGTACTCACCTCCTTGCTTGGCCTTCCCCACGTGAAAGTCATCAGAAAAGATGACTATTGAAGTCAATAGCCAACTTGGAATGCTAATGACCATTGGGTTTAGGATAGAGGAAATGTTCCTATTGGTTGAAGGATAGGTGAGCCATGATTAAGATGGCCAAATAAGTATTAAAAGAATGAAACAATGCGAAGTTCTCATCTTTGAATTCCCGGTAAATCAAAATTTCCTTTTTGTTTCCAAAAGAAGCATACACCTCTATTTCCATCTTCAACCTCAAGCTAAGCTAGCACCTCGGTGCAATCTCCATCATTCGTTCAAGTTTGATATATCGTTTAGAAGCCCACGTTTTGGTAAGTAAAACCCCTATACTGATTTGATTATTCCAATCTCCGTTGAGGTTTAATTTCAAGACTAGGTTTTCTATGTTCAAAAGGGAAGCCCATGATTTAGGAATCTATTCTCGATATTCCGGTGTTGCTTACAAGTTTTAGTAAGCTTGAAATATGTTTTGAATCCTTAGGTCAAATTTTAATGCAAATCCTAATTTTGTGCTAGCTCGAATAGTGGAGAAGGATCCCTTGTCATCTCCAAAGGAAGTTAGGCACAACGAAATTGTAATCCGAGAACCTCGTAATCAAGGTGAGTGTAGTCGTGTCAAGGGATCGGCACGGAGCCATCCTGTTGCATTTGATTTGTGATTTTCATGTTAATATGTATCTTGCTAAAGGCTCAAGTAGAGCAATGCTTGTGTGGATGCTTACGGTGAGCATGGTAAGTTCGAAATTGATATTCGTAAGGTATGATTTGTCACAGTTAACTTGTGAATATGTTATGGTATAATATGATCAAGCTATAATAGGCTATGTGAAATTTGATATGAGAATGCTATGATATGTTATAGGTGAGCCAAGGCTCAAATCCGATTTCGATATGTTATGATATGATACGTATATGATATGATCCGTTATATGGAGCTAAGGCTCAATTTTGATTCCGATATGCTATGGCCTATGGGCATAAAGGTAAATTACATGATGAAATATGTGTTACCTTGGACATTTGTGAATTTTAGATACAATTGGTATGCCATAGGGTTATTTGAGCTCGTATAAGTAAGGGATTGGACTACGGTCCGGGGCTACAACCTATATGTGGGGGGAGATAAGGATGGATTGTGTAAGGGATACTATCCGGAGCTACGGACTATTTTCTATTATATGTGGCTACGACCTATGTTTCGATATATGTGTGGTGTAAAGGGGAATCCGCGTATCCACTTGTTACATTGTCCAAGGGAATTAATATGTGTTAAGCTTTGCTATGATTATGTGAAAGTATAATAAATGACTTGAGCATGAGACTTATGTGATTAATAGTCTAATTATGATATTTGAGTATAATGCTATATTATTCATGACCATAGTATGCCATTCATGTCATTTAATTGTTTTATTTTTGTTATGACTACCTCACTAGGCTATGTAAGCCTAACATATGTGTGTCTCATGCATTTCAGGATCCTAAAGCTCTTCAGACATTGATCGTGTATTTTTCGGTTGCAAGTCACTCCCACTACTATATGTATGTCTACTTTTGTTTCTGAACTCCTAGTAGGGTGGCATAAGGTTTAAACGCATTATAATAACTTATTTTGATGTGGTTGTGTAAGCATAATAGTAACTAGGTGTTGTGTGTGTAATATGGCATGTTTTGAGTTTAGTAAATTGGTTAAAATGAGCTTAAAAGTCCTAATTGGTAAAATCTTAGTAAATGGATTCTAAACGCTCTAAAATTTGGCATGCTATTAGATTTACTATTTTTAAGATTTTTGGTAAAATTTGAATAACGTTTGGGGTGAGTAAATTGAACAAAAACCAGTAAAAATCTGTCATTTCAGGCCAGGGGGTATCGATACGGGTGATGGCGTATTGATACGGCCCTTGCATAAATGGTCTGGTCAATATTGTCGTATCGATACAGGGTCAACGCAAGTCAACTGGTATCGATACGGGCTTAGCTGTATCGGTACAAGTTTGACATCCTTTAAATCTAGAAATATGAAATTAGGCTTAGTGTATCGATACGGCCCTTAGTGTATCGATACGGTGTTAGTTAAATATGTTACAAGGCATAAAAACCGAATTTGGACAGTTTACAAATTGGTCACTAATAACTACACGGACTAATTGATTAGGTTAATGATATTCGATAGTAATGAAACTTCATAGATTAGTAATTGGTAAGTTAAAATAAAGAATTCAGATTAGGGTTGCTAATTTGTAAAGTTTACGATTTAGTCTTTGAGTTTGAAAAAGGTTAAAATTAACCCCGATTCTAATAAGACTAGTAACAAATAGGTTCGATAAGTCTTAAGAATGATTAATAAAATATCCCGAACAAGTTTTGAACTCTGATTCCATCTTCTGACCTTCGAATAAGTTTTCGATAACACTTTCCGACTCAGTTCTCTACCAGATCGGGAAAGGGGTGTTATATTTGTGGTATCAAAGCCTAGGTTTAGTTGATTCTAGGACTAAACTGAAGCCTGTTACGAGTCCGTATGTACTTATTCCACCTAAGAGTTATTTATTTATATGTTATCTGTGACTTGCAGCTTACACGATTTAATCTTTTTGTATGACTAGACCCGAATATGTCTGTGCCTACTGATAGACGCGTTGTTAATGAACCAAATATCGGTTCTTCCTCGACTTTGGGGGATGATCTGAGGTCCGAAGCAAGGCCTGAACAAGTGGGACAGAATGACCTACCTCATCATCCTCCAATGCTTCCGGCTCAATAGGAGTATTTTCTGTCGATGGCGACATGATCAAACAAGTGGCCGTGTCTCTCCAAAAAGAACCGTTCCCTCATCCTACTGAAGTATCTAAATTTTATTTGAGAGCCCCTATTGATAAACTCAATCAGTATCCGGTTTATACCTTCACCGGCCAAGACTTGGATAATCTCGAAATTATAGAATACTGGTTGGAGAATACTCTAAAAGTGCTGAATAAACAGATGAAGTGCCCCAAGGAGCACAAGCTAGAATGTGCTTTGGCCTTGATCGCTGAAGAGGCCCAGAGCTGGTGGGATACTATGACCCTCACTGTCCCTGAACACCGAATTACGTGGGGCTTTTTTCTTCAAGAGTTCCAGAAAAAGTACATTAGTGAACACTATATTGCTGAAAAGCATAAGAGATTACTCCATCTAAGATAAGAGAAAGACCCGTAGAGCAGTACATCCACGACTTCTGCAAATATGCAAGATATGGTACTGAGATTATCTGCACAGAGAAAGAGAAGTACCGAATGTTCATAGACGGCCTAGGTGATGAATTACGTCCTCTCTTTGTTTCTTTGGAGATAGAGGACTTTTAGACTCTTGTCAACCAAGCCATCGCTACTAATTTGAGCCATGGTTAACTGATTAAACCATCTCGAAGTAGATCCCACTAAGCTGTCTTGAAAATAGTGAATTCGGAGGTTCTCGTTGTTGGTAAATCTAGCCATCTTTCGGCAAAACATCACTATATGAGCAGGTGGGCAGGTGGTTCCATCAAACTTTTCAAAATATGGGGTCTTGAACTTGTATAGGATCTCCACATCGGGGACCAAACTGAGTTCCCTAGCACTTAACCCATAGGAGCCATCCTCGTCTTCATTCACTCAAAACTTTTCCTTCAGGTCTTTCTGAGTATCTTCTAATTGCTTATCAAATTATACCTTCATTTGGTTTATCTTCTTCAACTCATCAAAGTCTGGGATGCTATCCTCGACAACTTCAGGATTCCCGAAGGTCACTCCCGGTTGAGTCTGATGAGCTAGACCGATATGAGATGAGGATGGCCCTTGTAGGGATTAAGAGAAGGGTCAACGAGCAGGGGGTTCTGGATGATCTGGGCATGAGGGCGATCCCCCGAGTTTTGGGCAAGATTCTTAAAGGTACTCTTGCCTCTCGGATCTGGTCCTAGCCGAGCTTGCAGCATCTGAGATATTTCCTTCATCATGTCCTGCTGAGACTTGATGATTGTGTCCCTTAATTCTCGTTGGGCTCGTTCCAAATGGCCACGTAGGTCTGCCTCCAACTTGGCAAAGCTCTCCTCCATTTGCTTTGATTGTGAGTGGGTATGATAAGGGTTTGGAATGATGACAATTTTTTAAGAAGCAAAATGCAATCTTTCTGAAATAGAAAGCCCTTTAATTAATAAGTGGCAATTAATCAAAAATGTAAACAAATGTACTAATGGGATGATTATTAGTTTTAAGCAAAGCATACAAATGAAAGAATCATGCATGAATGCAAAGTGCGACACTAAGTTTGGTAAATATCATTGTTAAACGACTTTCATTAATGGAAATGTTGTCTTGTTACAATAACTTAAAGAGAACCAACTACACATATGGCTTCAGGGTAGTATCAAGGTCAATGATCTCCCTCAGAATCCAAACGATCCTCTCTCCTTCCTCAGAATCATCATCCACATCGTCATGGAGTTCGGTAGCGTCTTTTTCCAGAATGTGTACTTTTCGGGCAACCTCTTGCATCTGAGTTATCGAATGTGCCAACTCTTGTTCCTGCCTCCAAATTGTGTAGGCGGCGAAGTGTAGTTGCTCCAAACTCGGCGTCGAGCGTACTTGAATAGCTCCCCTAATGCTTGGCAAGTGATCCTTGAGTCGTTGAACCTCAGTTTCCAACTAATCGACACGAGTCGTCAAGACTTAATTCTCTAAGTTGCCGGCCTTCAGCTTGCTAGTTGAACCCTTATGCTTGAAAAGAAAATTTTCCAAACACTTCACCTGATCTTTCAAGGTTTCATTCTAGTGTTGTTTCTTTTTGATCTATCTCGAGTGGGAGATTCGTAGATTCTTCACTTCTTTAGTTAAAGTGAGCACTTGACGTTTGTGCTCGTAAGATATTCTTTTGTAACTTTCAGCTCTTGCTTTCTCCTCTTTCAACCGGAGCTCTAACCCTTTACTTGGCCCACCTTCCGCGACTCTTTTGCTCTTATTCAACCTTTTAAGCTTCTGAATCTCTTCCTTCTCCATCTTGAGCTCGAGTTCCAGCTCACTTTTTTTCCTTTGTAGATCTTTAACCACTCATTCGAACTGTGTCTTCTCTAACTCGAATTCAAACTTTTCTTGGTGGGCTTTCTCCTCAAGTTTGAGGTAACTCTTTCGCTCATTCTCCTCATCAAGTCGCCCTCAGTAGAAAGCGTGGCCAATCTCTCATCCACAGATCTCTTTCCATCAGGAATCAAGTGGGGAATGTTATCATCGACATGATTAAACCGCCATGCTTTGTTCTCGGGAGTGACCATGTACGGAGCATTAATGATCCTAACCCATCTTGCGTTGTATACCATCTTCTTGTAACCCTTCTCTTTTGCATAATCCAAGTTGAACTCATTTAGACCTTTGGTGGCTGGCACAAACTGTTTCGACCCGTACTGTCTCGAAACTAGAAGAGGTGCATATGCGGTATGCCCCCAGAGGCCAAGCAATGGTACCCATGAATGCTCTCCACATCTATAGAGAATGTTCTTTGCCAGCAACCACGGTGCTCTCCAAACTACATCCTCCTCCATTAGACTTCAGAGGACATCCTGCCATACTTCCTTGGATCTTTGGGTTGGCCAATCATTCTTTCACAAGAATTCTTCTAAGGGAGAGAACGAGCCGTCATAAAGGGGCCTTGAAAAACTGGGATTGGTCTAAAGGTGGTTGTAGAACCAAATAGTCAAAAGTTGCAGGCATCCTCTAAAGGGACCTCCTCCATGCTCCCAACAGAACCTCAAGGATCAAAAAGTCTCGACCAGAATTACGGGTACCAAATTAGTCCCGCTATCAAAATGATCAAATAGATCCAAAACCAATGGATCAATGAGTCCCAATGCTCGGGGAAAGAGTACCAATCCATAGATCAACAAAGCGAAAAGATTCCGCTGAACTCGGCCAATATGATGCATAGAGGCTAAAGCTAAGATCCCTTCCCACTTAAGATACTCTTTGTTGTACCAAGTAGTGACTTGATGCTCGACCCAAGATGACAGCATATCTGAGAACTTCTTCAACTTTCCTCAGAAGGCTTTGTTCTTACTTGGCTTTGAATATACCCTATTAATGTCAATCTTCTTGCAGTTTATGAGGTATCGATATTCTTCGATCGTTAGAGTTAAGTCAAAGTTACCAATTGTAAAGCAGATGTAAGTAGAGTTCCAAAAACCCACCAAGGCTTGTAGTAGTGCGTGATCAACTAGAACTTCTAGTAAATATGCGATGTCACCATACACTTCTCTGAAAGTACTCTTCGTTTCAAAGTCCCAACTGTTCCAAACCGGCTTCAATTCAGACACATCATTGAACTCTATATTCATGAATGTCATGGCTGACATGGCTGATCTAAACCCAGTGACAATATTGTCTCCCTCATGTAATTGATCCCCTTCTGACCATATCTGAACATCGGAATTCTTTTCATCACTGCTACAGACTAAGTCTCCCATTGATCTAGTTTTTAACTTCAAACTATTTCCAACTCAATGTGCTCTTCATGATATGATAAGATATGCAAAAGAAAAGGACAAAAAGGAAAAGGAATAGAAAACAAAAAAGAAGCGTGTTAGTCATAAGATAAACAATAAGTTCAAAAACGATAAGAGATAAGTACAAACAAATTAAGCAAAAGGCAAACAAATAAAGAAAACCCTAACCACATAATTCTAGTTCGCTATGGTTATCCGCATGGCTCTAATGGGGTGGGCTTCCTAGATTCTCACACATGGGTTTGGTTCTAACTGAGGGTACCCGAACCTATCTCATTACCTACTAAGGAAACAAGAACCCCAATTTTGGCCCATTATAAGCTTGCAAATTGGTTTTGGTTCGAGGGAAAACACGACCTAGTAACGTGGAGGGCTGCTCACGTGTCAAAAGGCATGGATTCCAGAAGTGAATTACCGACCTGTGGAGGGTTACTCACGTGGGTATGTGGTGTTTCACTCCCACTTAAGGGATGGAGCTCGGGTATAGAGCTTGATGAACATGATGCAACAAATGTCGGTGATTCCTTAGAAATTAAATGAAAACTTAATCCAAAACCCACCAATTGTCAAAGCCTATACAATCTTAGCCACATTTTCAGGAAATGATCAACCTCGTTAAACTCAATCGAAATTACAACATTTTTCATCATTTTAAGGCAACAAATATTCTTTCGGCCTAACTCTCTTTTGTTTTGTAAAAACAAATTAAAGTCCCCAGCGGAGTCACCAAGTTGTAGCAACCTCTTTTATATCTTTTGAAAACCATAAGGGCTTCACAAGTTCGGTGCTACCGGTTGTCCTAAAACCATTCTTTGAAAATTGGTTTTAAAGGGGATCACTTTTGAAAATCTTCATTCTTTTGAAAATGATAAAACAACTTGGAGTCGCCACCGGCCACTTGGGTGAGGTAGGCCGGACACCATAGAAAACCAGAGATTCAATATGAATGGGTCCAGTAGTTGGTTACACGCGGGGAAGGATTAGCACCCCCACCACGCTCGAGAATCGGTACCTGAATACTTGTTGCTTTCAAATTGATGGAATTTGTTGGAATTTGAATTGAATTTAAATTGGCGTACTTAATTGAAAATTTGTCCTTGATTATAAAAGCTTTATCAAATTGGTGGGTTGAATTAATTGGACATTTAATTAATAAGGTTAATGATACATCGGACCATAGATTAAACCGACATCGAATAAGCCCGACTACCGTGTTAATTTATGGTTCAAATCCCGCACGTCACCTTTATGCATGATGCAAGCATTTTAAATATGATGTAATGATTTGGTTAAGTTTTAATTTTACCTTGAGTCGGTAAGGATTAATTCAAACATTTGGTCAACATCCTTTAAGCTCGGACTGTTACGACACAAATGTCGGAATTAATGACTACCTACTTTTTTATGAGTAAAATTAATTAACATGTAAATCAAATGGGCCAAATGATGACGAATAAAATGAATGCCAAACAAAGGCTTGAAAATTAAGCACAAAAAGGCCCACTAAAAGCACTAACCTAAAAGGCCCAAATTATGAAAATTTAATTAATGATCTAGTTACTAATTGGGCGATTCTAATATGAACCCTAAGTTAATTAGCTCTAAAAGACTAAAAACCTTAACAAATTATGAATTATCTTGGAACTTGATAATTAATTCAGTCGATTTTAAACTAGTGTTCCAATAAGCCAAGAACACTATTTAAAATAAATTGAGTTAATTAACCATGGTTTAAAAATAAATGTCAATCTAAACTTGCAATTGATTTTATCCTAAAAGTGATTAAGAAATGTTCAATTAATTTAATGAATTTAACATTTATCCCAATAAGCCGAGGATAAATTTAAATTCACTAAGTTAATTCGAACCTAAATCTAACTAAGGCTATAAAGAGTCTAATCCTAGAATTAACTTGATTAATTTAAGGGTCGTGCCCCTATTAGACGAGAACACGACCTAAATTAATTAAATTAATTCCTAAACTAACCAAAAGGCCTTAACAAACACAAAGCCCACCTAAACTAAGCCCAAGGCCCACTAAGCTAGAACTAACCCTAAGCCCAAAAACAATAAGGCCCACACCTAAAATAAACACATACTAAAACACATATGTATTATAAGAGTATATTATATAATTTTAGAAAAACTAATTATGTACAATTATAGAATATATATATATATATCTACCAATACAAATTTAATACACATAAAAAGGGGGGAATACCGCATGTATATACCAACTATGCACATCATACATGTATACATATATAATATTTGAAAACTATGTATTATATGGTATATATAAAATGTAAAACATAGGTTTATATATATGTAATGATGAGGATATACTCAAACTATGCATTATATATATACACGTATAAACTATACATATGTTTAAAAATATACTTATATTCGAACTATATAAGATATATATGTATATTACTATATATTATATAAAAGAGGCTTCAAAACACATATGAACCACATATAATCATTTACATAAGAACTACACAATGAATACATTTACCACAACCAAACAACAAGAGTTAATATTTAAAACGAAAACAATATATAAAAGGCTGGAAATTAAAAGAAAAGAAGCAAAACAAGGAATAAATATGCTTGATGCAATAGGGTTTAGGTTCTAGAAAAGAGACCGAATTAAACAAAACAGAAGCAAGGAGGCCAAATTAAAAATCAGATTTAACCAAATCAGGGGGCAAGATTGAAAACCTTTAGAAAACTTCAAGGACTCGGTGGGCGATTTTAAAAGACGGAATGGCTAAATGGGGTATTTTAAAAAATCGAGGGATGGATAGCGTAATTATCAAGTGTGGAATCCCTTCAGGCACAAATAAAAAGGGGTAGAGGGACTTATAACACAATTTTACCAATTTTAAATCGAGGGCCGGTTATATAACACAATTTTTTTTTAAAACCAAAAAACTTTATAACAACCCTCTCTCAGCCTTCTCCTTTCTCCCAACACGGGGATGAACACTGCCGTGTGTTCATCCCCAAACCCAGGAACTGACGAACAAACCTAAAAACTGTTGTGGTTTCCAGAACTCGGCGGCCTCTCCGCCGCACTAGCCACCGCCCACCGGTACCAGTGACCCCAAAAAACACACAAAAAGTTTTTTTTTCAACCAAAGCTCGATCCGGCCCTCCTTTTACTTATAAACAACAAAAAATTCTATTTTTTTTTGTGAAAACAGAGTCGAACAAAACATATCTAAAAACTGAACCCAACTTTGAAACCACTCTTCGACATTAGATTCCTCACCGGTTCACTACTGTATGGTCATGGAAGATCAATAGGCTTATCATCGGCAAGGAAACACAACGACACAAAGAAACTGAAATAGAACTAGGGTAAGAAAACGAGACCTAATTTCTATATGCTTGTTATACTTTGAAATTAAAAGAGATGAGGTATACCTCAAAAATGCTTGAGGATTTTCTTGCTTTTTGTTTCTGCTCTATTCCCTTTTTTGTGAGATTGCTCCCCATTACAATAGACTAGGGTTTACAAATGATTTTGTTTCGGGTTATATAACAATGAAATATTACATGAAATTTGATGTATATATAAAAAGGAAAAATCTGCTATTGGTTGCTTCTGTCTATTTTGTCTAGATTCAACTAATGCCCGCTATCTAATAATTTTGGTGCGTTTTCTGACATTCCTTCATTTGTTTTGCATGTAACGAGAGAGGAGGGGACCAGCCCTGGTTGTTGGCGTGGCTTTCGACGTGTCAATTGATGTGACAGAGCGATGGTGAGGTGGCGTCGAACCACCAATTCTCTTTGGTCGATGCGGAGGCCACGCTGGAGGATTAATCAGTGCACGTAGAAGTAGTGTTGGAAGATGCAAAAACGTGAATGTGCGCATATGGGAACCAGAGAGTTGCACCTGAGTACGTCTGGGAATTCGAGACGCCGGGTGCGTGGATCGCACGCGCACATAAGGATCGTCTGATGAAAGTAGTTTAGGGCCCTGATGGGCTTAATGTATAAAAATGTTGGGCTTATTATAATTGTAAATGGGCATTAGATATAAACTAGTATATGTTTAAAAATGTTGGGCTATTTTATTTATTTATCGGGCTTTCTTTTCTTTTGTTTGCTGATTGCAAAGAACATTCGAGTAATATATATACTAGTAATAATAATAGAAGACAATAATAATAATTATAATAATAGTAACGTATAATAAACAAAAAAGACAATAATAATAGTTATAATAATAGTAGTGCCACTAATAATGATACTATATTAACATAATGTTATAGTAATAACATAGTAGTGGAACATATACATATATAACTAGTTAATATTTAGGGGTTTTCTCAAATGGATAATGATGTGATAACAAATAACAATTAACAAATAGTAATATTTTTGGCTTTTGGACTTTAAATGACGATCACATATATACTATTTAATAATAACATAGATAAGGTAGATAAACAAAACCCCTTATATATATGTTCTCATAGGTAGTAACACCATATAAGAAAACCCATTATTGTAAAAATAAAAACGGGTCACTCCCAGACAACAATTAGTGATTACAAGGCTATCTCATTATCCCCTAATGAAGAACACGACCTTAATATTTTATTTGAAATAACTCATGTGATGCGGAATAACAACACAATGAATGGAAGCATATGAATAGTGATAGATGTTAGAAAATCTTTAATCCAAAGAAATAATAAATCAATAAAATATAAATATTATATTAAAATATTGAACGAACAAAACAAGAAATATAGATACAGCATATCTAAAACCAAACCGATTAGGAACGAGTTTAGGCCTGTAGGTACACAATTTCCTTAAAATAGATTTTCGGCCACTCCTTGGTGCTTGAGATTTTTGGTCGTCTGTCTCCCAAGATACAACAACTAGATGATCAACTACAGTAACACAACTGCAGAGATCAGGAACTATATCCTTGTCTTCTCCTATAACCAAAAACTACTTTTGAAATCACAAAGTAAAACAATAGAAAATTCTTTTTGTTTTTGAGTTGTGTGAAACCTAGAAGTTTTATACGATATTTATAGAAGTTTCACAAGGGGTATAAGGAAACTTTTGACATAATGGAGTATTTATGATTTAAGAATTAATGAGCCTTTAAAAAGCAGTTTCTAAAATTATTATCTGAATTAAAGGAAACTTTTATTTATCCTTTTAATTCCAAAACATAAATGGAAATGTTATTCTCTTTTTGAGGAAATATTTAGGTTAAAATATCTGCAAGCCCACGGAGGGCCAGATCGGTCCGAACATTCACTTGCCCACTTTGTGCATCGTTGCACATTTACTAACCAACAATTGGTTCCACATTTTTCCTCAACAACTTTTGGATCAATTTCTCATTCAAAACTCCAAAATTATCATTTATCCAATAATGCTCCACATGAATGAAATTGATCATTTAATCAAAAACATTTTAACTCGATGTGGTGACAGAATCTAAGATATATAGCTACATAGGATATGCAGGTGTCCACCCTTGAACCTTCCCTTATGAGAGTATATTTACTTTACTGGTTGGCCAGTAGACGTGTTGTCCTTGAATTGTTCTGCCATTTGTGTAAAAGATGACATACTTCACAAAACTACCTCCATGACGAGGTTTTTACTTCTCATGGTTCTATTCATATGACCGTGAACATCTCCCTGGTTCTGTAAGAGTTTGAGAGATTTATGCCCCAATAGTCTCCTTGAAGCGGCCCACTTTACTTCCACATAGGTGAAATATGTTGCTCAGCTCACCGAAGCACACAATGTTCATTAAAAGCTTTTATTATCCTATACCACTTTTGATCATTGTTTACATCATAGGAACAGACTTGGGAGAAGAACCATCATAGTGACCGCATAGGTCTCTGTAATTAGGTTGTCCTTTTGAACCTATATCTTGGGATATCCAATCAACTAGGTAGGGTTTTCCTTCACATAAGGCCTTAAATTTTCATGGTATTTAGTCCTATTCCTTTCGATGTTTTATCAACTTGATCTCGATTTAACCCTTTGGTTTGTGGATCCACAATGTTATCCTTTGATTTTACAAAATCAATAGAGATAACTCCATTTGAGATTAGTTGTCTAATGGTATTGCGTTGACGATGCATATGTCTCGACTTACCATTATACAAAAAGCTTTGTGCTCTACCAATTATTGCTTGGTTATCACAATATATGCATATTGTGGGCACTGGCTTTGGCCATTCAAGAATATCCTCCAAGACATTCTAAAATCATTTGACTTCTTCTCTAAACTTGACTAGAGAAAAAAAATTAGATTCCATTATGGATCTTGTTGTAATCATTTATCTTGAGAAATCCCATAATAAGTTCTTCTCTTTGATGTGAAACATATTCGCTTGTGCATTTGATAACTTGAATATTAGATATCATACTGGCATCGGAGAATCCTTCTAAATAGTAGGATATCTAGAATAATGAAGTTCATAATCTTAAGTATATATAAGATATCCTAGTACTCTCACAATTGTTTCCAAAGGTTTGGCCATGGTTTGCTTGTGAATCTACTTAAACTGCTCAAGTGAAAACAATATCTTGTCTAGTTAGTTTATTTAGACTCTCTATGGCACTTGGATATTCCATTTGGACAAATGTTAGCTTATATTTATTGGAGTTATGGCTATGCCAGAAACATCATTCTCAAACTTCTCTTGTCCACGTAGTGTGATTGCTTTAATATGAGACTATTAGACAGTCATTAGATTGACTGCCCAAAATCAAATATGCCAGTCTCATATTTTTCATGTCAATCTTGAATTTGACATGTCTTTGGTACGTTTACCATTTCATTGTTACTTATAATAATAAATATGCCATCAACATAGGATCATATATTCTAATGTTGGTAGGTTTTACATACACATTTGTTACACTTATTTGTCATCATGACAATATTTTTTATTCAACATTTTTTTGAACATCTGGACTATGTTCATTGATAGTATCTAAAGGTCATTTCATTGAACTTGGATCAACTTCCTTATAAGGAAGTGTATTTTCAAGGAATGAGACATTCTTTGATTCCATCATCATATTCGTGTGAATCTCAGGATTCTTTGATTCGCACACAAGAAAAACTGATATACATTGGTATGATATGCATAACCAATTAAAATACAGTCCACCATTTTGAGACTTATTTTTATTTACTTTGGTAATGAGGTCACATTACCTTTGCAAGACACCCACATTTTCAAGTAGTTGTAGGAAGGTTTAATTACCTTCCATAACTCGTATGATGCATTTCCTCTTTTATTGTGGGAAACCATATTTAAAAGGTAATTGATTGATTTAATTAATTTCCCTCACATGTCAGGCACATTTTGAAGTTTCAATGCTTTTTAGAAGCTATTTTCAAAATCATTGTACCCTTGGATCTTGAAGCGTTACTCACATAGAGTTTCTCCCCACATTAGTAAATTTATTAAGTTTGGGTTTCAACATGATGCTTATAGAGAATAATTTCTCTATAGCATCTTTGCTTTTAAGCAAATTCTCATAACACTAATTTGTGTTATCATGAAAGTAATAAATTTTCCTTGAAACAATTATTTACTATATCAATTGTTATGACAATATTTTGTTATAACATTGATTTCATTTGTTCTGAGTTCTTTAGAAGCCTACAGTCCGGAGAATTGTTCTCCATCTTATGGAAATTTAAAGCATTTCACATGAAATATTGGTAACGACCCAAATTTTGGGTTAGTTAAATGGCTCTCGAATCCGGGTTTCGAATCTTTAAGCTGGTAATTAAATAAGAAGAATTATTTTGGAAGCTCATTAAATGAATTTTTAGACTAATTCAAATAAAGATTTAAAGTGGACATTACACCAAGTATGTTATATAGCGGCGCTTTTCGTGGCGTTTTAGGAGCAAATGCTGCTAATATTATACTTATCGTGGCGCTTATAAGACAAACGCCACTAGTGAATAGCACATCGTAGCGTTTGATAGAAAAAATGTCGTAATAGGTCTCTCTTTGACAGCGTTTTTGCATAAATGCCACAATAGGTTTTTGTTTTTTAGTGGTGTTTTCTGCTAAAAGCCGCTAAAGAAAACATATAGTGGCGTTTTTCTAGTAAACACTACAATAGGTGTCTTTTTTTAGTGGCGTGTTTCTAGAAAACGCCGCGATTGTTAGAACACAACGTTTTAATTTGATAATTATATCTCAGTTTTTAGACCCTTTTCACCATCCCCAATCATAAAAAATCCTTAAATCCCTTTTCACCATCCCTAAATCAATCGTGCTCCTCGTTGCCGTGCTCTTTGTCTCCCTCGATTCTCCTAAATCTCCCTCTTTTTTCCCTCACCATTTCCATCTCAGTTCTTCAAGAAACGAGTACGACATCTCTTTCTCTCTTTGTCTCACAATATTCTATATTAGCCTTCACTTTTGGATCTGTCTGCAACCTTGGTTTTATAATATAGTAATAATTTTGATAATATAAAATCTTGGTTTTATATTAGTTCTTAGAACTTGTAGGTGAATTCTTTTTGGCTGTAAAATGTGTAAACTTTTTAGCATTGCTTATATGGTGCATTTCATCATTTAACATAACCAAGAATGGCTGCTTTAGTTTAGAAACATTGCTAGTCTCCAAATTCAAAGAGTTGTAAGATTTAGATTCGAGAGGGAACTATAATTTCTTCTTCTTTTTTTGGTTAAATATGTACATGATATTTTAAAATTAACAGATTGATGAGAGAACTAGTGCTAAAAGTAGGGGCGGAACTAGAATTTACAAGGGGGACCAAAATGAAATTAAAAAAATTAGAAATTATAAAGGGGCTAAAATGAAATTAAAAATTTTGAGGGGGTCATACTAAGATTTTACAAACTTTGAAGGGATTATAGAGGTAATTTTCTCTTGTTTCTAAAAAAATATATTCTATTCCTAATAAAAAAAAGTTGGCAGGGACCAAACCCCCTATGTTCTGCCCTTGGCTAAAAGAATAACCCCTGATAAAGAGAAGAATGTAAGCATAAATCAAGAAAAACGCAACGGAAGGATCGAAATTCATAAATACCTCCAGCCATTGTCAAAATCGTATGCCAAATTGAGATGTGGTTGCACCACCATCGAGCAAGTCGAACCACCGTTGGATGCTTAAAATCACCATGAAAATGCCTCGAACCACCGTCGAATATAGCGAATTCGACTACACAAAAACTTAAAACACCAAGGATCTTCTAAGCACTCGAGAACCTCACTAGATGGAATACTTTATGCAAAATAAATTGCTTGTGTTTTTTGTGCTTAGGGACCTCTCAGCTATCACTATTTATAGGGGTGGTTCCCCATTAAAAACCACCCATTGGACATTAATGCCCCTTAATCGACCACTCACACACACGTCCACTTTCACGTAAGCTACAATGTGAAGATGGGTGTAACACGTTCAATGTGGGAATCTCAACCACTTAAACAACTTGTGGAAAAGGTAGAAAAATAACCCACAATGGAACCGAAAACAGTTCCTACATTCTCCCACTCGGTTCGCATTGTCCATGAGAACTTAAAGTCAAAGCATAATGTATGAATCATGGTGATATTTTCTCTTATAATATGAGTAGTATCTTCCATGTATCACTATACATCAAGTCTCAACTCCTTAGACCATATACTTAATGAATAAACCCGATGTTTATTCTATGTCCAAACTTTAGTGACATTTCTCGAAATAATTAACTTAATGTGTCACAACATATATGAGAAATATCAAACTTTATTAGAGTTTCAACATAATCGTTCTTACAACGAAATTTACAAAGTGGGAACAAGTCCCATAGTGACAACATGATCCTTAAATTTATGTGGTGGCATGCCCTTAGTCAAAGGATCAGCTAACATCTGCTCAGTGTTAATGTGCTCAATGACCACTTTCTGTTCTTTAACACATTCCCTTATGGCTAGATACTTAATGTCTATGTGTTTACTTCGACTTCCACTTTTGTTGTTCTTAGCCATAAAGACAGCAGCTAAATTGTCACAATACATCCTTATTGGCCTAGAGATTGAATCCACAAGTCTCAACCCAGAAATGAAACCCTTTAACCATACTTCATGTGAGGTAGCCTCAAAACACGAAACGAACTCGGCCTCTATAGTGGAAGTGGCAGTCAATGTCTGCTTGACACTCCTCCAAGATATAGCTCTGCCGGCAAACATAAATATGTAACCCGATGTTGATTTACGTAAATCAACACAGCCAGCAAAGTCTAAATCGGAGTATCCAATCACATCCAAATGGTCAGATCGTTTGTATGTAAGCATGTATTCCTTTGTACCTTTGAGGTATCTCAAAACTTTCTTTGCAGCTCTCCAGTGGTCCATACCCGAATTACTCTGATATCTTCCAACATTTCAACGGCAAATGCTATGTCAGGTCTTGTACAGACTTGAGCATACATTAGGCTTCCAACAGCATAAGCATATGGAATGTTTTTCATTTGTTCATTCTCAAATTCGTTCTTCGGGCATTGGTTCAAATTGAACTTATCACCCTTCACGACAGGAGCAACACTAGGTGAACAATCTTTTATCCGAAATCTTTCTAAAACTTTGTTGATATAGGTTTCTTGAGATAGACCTAAGAAACCTTTATGTCTATCACGATGAATCTTAATGCCAATGACATAAGATGCATTACCCATATCTTTCATATCAAAATTTTTAGAAAGGAAATGTTTTACCTCATGTAGCATACCACTGTCATTTGATGCAAGTAAAATATCATCCACATATAGAACAAGGAAACAAATTTTACTCCCACTGACCTTCTGGTATATACATTGATCCATGATATTCTCAACAAAACCAAATGAAGAGATAAACTCATGGAATTTCAAATACCACTGAGGGATGCTTGTTTCAATCCGTATATAGATTTCTTTAACTTATAAACCAAATTTTCACCATCACTAGAGGAAAATCCTTCAGGTTGTTTCATGTATACCTCTTTCTCTAGGTCACCATTAAGAAAGTCAGGTTTCACATCCATTTGTTGTAACTCAAGGTCAAATTGAGCTACTAATGCTAACACAATGCGTAAGGAATCTTTTTTAGATATTGGACTAAAAGTTTCAGTGTAATCAATTCCTTCTCGCTGAGTGAATCCTTTAGCAACAAGTCTTGCTTTATATCTTTCTATGTTGCCTTTTGAGTCTCTTTTTGTTTTGAAGACCCATTTACATCCAATGGCTTTTACACCATCAGGCAACGGTACAAGATCCCAAACTTTATTGCTTTTCATAGAATTCATCTTATCCTTCATAGCATCATACCATAATTTTGATTCATTGCTGCTCATGGCAGTTAAAAATGACTCCGGGTCATTTTCAGCTCCAACGTTATAGTCAGATTCTTGTAAATACACAAAATAATCACTAGAAATTGCTGATCTTCTTTCTCTAACAGATCTCCTTAACGTTGAACCAACATTTTCTTGTGGATCATGTTGTTCAACTGGTTGTTCAATAATTTCTGGATTTTCTTGAACAACTTGATCTACTAGAGTGCTTTCAGCAGGCTGTGGAACTTCATTGATTGGTTGTTCAACACTCGGTTGAGCTTGAGGAGTGTTATATATGATAACCAATCTCTCACTTGAAGTGGATGGATGAACTACAGGTATTGAATCCCGAGACAAATCACTCCACTGATTGAGTCATTCTCAAGAAATTTTGCATTTCTTGATTCCAAAATTCTAGTGTTGTTAGATGGACAATATAATCTATAACCTTTGGACCTTTTGGAATATCCAATGAAATACCCACTAATGGTCCTTGGGTCCAGTTTATTTTCTTGAGGGTTATAAATTCTCACTTCATACGGGCATCCCTATATACGTATATGTCGCAAACTCAGTTTCCAACCTTTGAATAACTCAAAAGGTGTCTTTGGGACAGCCTTGGTTTGAACCCGGTTTAATATATACATAGTCGTCTTGAGAGCTTCAACCCATAAAGACTTAGGTAGCTTAGAGCTACTAAGCATACTTCGCACCATGTCCATTAGAGTTCGATTTCTTCTTTCTGCAACACCATTCTGATCAGGCGAGCCTGGCATGGTGTATTGGGCAACTATACCGTTGTCTTGAAGAAATTTTGCAAATGGACCAGGTACTTGTCCATCCTCAGTGTATCTACCATAATACTCACCACCTCTATCGGTTCTCACAATCTTTATTTGCTTACTGCATTGTTTCTCCACTTCAGCCTTAAAAACCTTAAAGGCTTCTAACGTTTCACTTTTATGATGAAGCATGTAGAGATACATGAACCGTGAGTAATCATCTATGAAAGTGATGAAGCATTTCTGACCTTGCACATCCATATCTGGACAACAAATATTAGAATGGATGATTTCCAATATTGTCGAACTCCTCTTGGCACCTTTCTTTGACTTGTTAGTCTGCTTGCCCTTAATGTAGTCTACACAAGTATCAAAATCAGTAAAATCTAAGGTATTGAGTACCCCCATCATTTACTAATATTTTAATCCTTTCAATGGAGATATGTTCTAATCTCTAGTGCCACAAAGTAGAGGAATCTTCATTTATAACACAACGTTTAGTACTAGTTTGAATGTACATAACATTATGAGTGGCATTATTTTGTAAATCAATAGAGTAAAGGCCATCACTTAAAACACCATTTACAACAATTTCAGATCTATAAAATAAACTGAATCCAACATTTGAAAAATTAAAACAATACCCCAAGGGTGCAAGTCTTGAAATGGAAATTAAGTTTCTAGAAAAACTAGGAATATAAAAAGTCTTTTCTAAAATTAAAACAAAGCCACTGTTAAGCACTAATTCGCAGGTCCCAATAGCTTGCACATGCGACTACATCTTGTTTCCCGAATAGATGTGTCGCTCAGCTCCCACTAGTTCCCTCAGGTTTTTTAATCCCTGTAAGGAATTTGAGACATGGATTGTAGAACCAGAATCATTCCACCATGTGTGATAATTAACATCAACCATATTTGACTAAAAGAAAACAAGTGAGATTGATTTACCTTTCTTTTCAAGCTAGCCCTTATGCTTGACACAGTCAATCTTCATGTGTCACTTCTTTTTATAGAAGAAACACGTGAACTCTTTCTTTATGTCAGCTTGGGGTTGCATTTTAGCCTTCCCCTTCTGCTTGGCTTGGACTGACCTCTTTCCTTGAGTAACTGTCAGTGTACTCTCTCCCATCTCCAGCACGAGCCTACCTCCTTCTTGATCACACATGGTCAAAAGTTCATCAATAGACCATTTATCCTTATGTGTGTTATAAGAGATCTTGAATGGCCCATATTTAGGTGGAAGAGTGTTCAATATATAGTGCACCAGGAAAGATTCAAACATTTCAACCTCAAGTGCCTTAAGTCGAGCTGCCAAATCTCGCATCTTATTGATGTGATCACACACACCTTTCACTGTAGTGAGCTTTAGTGACGTAAACTTCATAATTAGGGTGCTGGCTAATGACTTTTGAGAAGTCTGAAACTGTTTCTCTATAGCCGTTAATAGCTCTTTGACATTCTCATAATGCTCAATCGAGCCACGAACATCAACATGAACCTTGCTCTTAATGAACATAATACTTAAGCGATTGGATCGCTCCCACTTTTCATACAGAGCAAGATCAGCCTGATTATTGGTGTCAGTGATATGTGGCTCAGATTTCCTTATAGCATAATCAATATCCATACACCCTAATTGAAGAAGAATACCCTCCTTCCAGAACTTAAAGTTCTCACTGCTTAATTCAAAGATATCTACTTTATTATCAGGAATATTCATAGGTTGTAATGCTGCAAAATAAATTGACATACATGCTTACTATAAATTTGAGGCAAACATAAGTCATAATTTACCAATGCATCTAATAATTATTAAATTTATTTTCATAATTCCTGTGGGTAATTATAAAAACTCATCTAATAATTTTTATCTTAATAAGTTATGTAATGGGATTCAATATCTAAGCTTTCCGTATGTGATTTTTAACCTTAGTAATTTCATTTAACTAAAGATGTTGTGGCTAGTCTTTAACTAAATAAAATTATGAAAATCACTTAGCTAGATATTAACCCTAAACTTTATTCAAAGTTGTTGCTAATTCATTATGCAACATTTTATGTCTAATCCTTATGAGATCTTTACCGTAATTTTATTTAATTAAAGTTGATGTGGCTAATTCTCTAATTAAATAAAATTATTCGGATCCCTAGGCATATATTCTATAGTTTTATTGCTTAATACTTTATGCAATAAATCTTAAAATTTTACGTACCTAATTTTATGTATATAACTAATTACCTGGCAGTTATACATCATCTCTTAATTTAGGCATATACAATAATTATTTCAGCTCTTTAGAGCTTATACTGTAGATAACTTTAAGAACCAAATAATGTTTCCCAAGATTCCACCAAACCATCCAAAATGTACACTAACTCTTTATGCTGGAAACTCTACTATCAAGCCAAAAGTTTAAAGGTCTGTGTATCCCATCCTTACTCATTACCCTCTCATCAGCATTTTACCATATGATCAAGACAAACATTATAGTACCAATATATGATAAATCATAATCATATTTTAAGATATATTTATTATGGTCCTAGATTTGTTTATTCTGAACCTAGACAAAGCTTATAATGGCAGCCACATTAGTGGTATTAATGGTATTATTGGCTTAGGCATTCAAAGAGTGAAAGATGAGGGATACATGGAATTAATGGTATTATTAGCTCTGGTATTTGATACATAGAATTTATGGTATTATTGGCATTTGATTGTTTGATTAATCTAGATTAGATATTGATACTGGAATGATTCTTTCAATTTGTTCAATTCGAAAATTATATTTTGTTTAAAAGATTTGATTGTTTGATTAACCTAGATTCGATTTGAATTGGTTGAGAGGGATCCCACACCTCTGCATCGAGCTGCAAAATTGTTGATAAATTCTCAATTGCCAAACAGTGGTTTTCCCTAACATCTAATTGTTTCTGGCTTTTTTCTGGGCTATAGAAAATGGGTATTCCATAGAGAAGCCATGATCCAATGAAAGAGGGTTGGTATGTTGTACTTCGTAACACCCCTAGAGAATTGATAGACATCGGGGATGGAAGTAGAGATGACATTGAAACAAGATCAAAAAACTTTGCCTTTTGTAGAACAAAATTAGATGGAACAATCACTAGTTCTAGTTCGCAATTCCAATGGGTTCGGAATGAGATGGATGAAGGTTTTAATGAAAATAACTGCATAACAATGTAGTAAGATTTATATCTTAACTTATTAATTTATAATATTATTACTTCTAACTTGTTTTCAAATACATACATTAATAGTATTGTTGTCTCTAGTTACTAAAATTGTTTTTTGTTTATTGTAGATATTATGCCTAGGAGGAAATTAAGTGATCCGCGGATTGTTCAAGTTCCTCGAGAGGAGGAAGTAAAAAATAATGATGATTTGTCTGGTATTGGATCTTCACAAGTTCCGAAAATAGTTGAAAATGTAGAAATTGAAGGCAATGTTCAACACTTTATTTGAATGCCAACCGTTTGTTATTATTGACTTGATTTTAAAAAAAAAATTATTGAATTATTTCTTATATAGCTAGAAATGGTCGAAGGTGCAAGACTAGAGGGCGCACAACATTGATGGAATTATACAATCTTTTTGTTGAGGAACGCGTGAAAGTTTCAAGAAACAATGTCGGCGAACCCATTGGGGAAGAAGCAGGTGTTTTGGGCAGTTACGTAGGCATTGTTGCACGCAATGCTTCAATTTTGCCGACCAATTATGATTCATGGCGTCAGATGCCGAATAGCAACAAAAACCAAGCTCTAGATCTTGTTAAGGTAATAATGTCACTGTAATAGATAATCCATTACAGTTTAATAATAATATTTATATTTACTTTGATTGTGTAATTTGTAGGATAAATTTTCTTTAGACGATTATGTGAAGCATGCGTTAGGAAAGAAATAGAGAGAAAATAAGAGCTTTTTGGAAAAGACATATTTCAAGAATAATCTCGGCCTTCAAGAGAAATTGCAAAATGTCCCACTAGGAATTCTCCGATATCAATGGGAAGATGCAGTCAGGTTTTGGAGTTAAACAAAAGGAGAGGTATGATCGATGCACTTTTAAAAAAATAATACTATGTCATTATAATATTGGCTTTATACGTAATGTAAATTTTAAATTGTAGGATCGAGAGCGCATTGGAGTTGCTAACAGAAGTTTACTCACACTGCCGAGTCGAAGAGCTTCGCTCGTATAGCTAATGAAGATGTATTATTTTTTAATTATTGATTATTTTTAATTTATTACTTTTTTGTAAGTATTAATTTCTATTATACGTTGTAGCAAGTTACGACTGGCACCAGCGTTGGACGGATACAGCTCTTCGACATTACACACAAAAATGATGGCTCTCCTATGACTCCTGAAGCTGCAAAAATTATGGTATATTCATTGGACAGAAAATATGGATTATGTTATATTTATATCAATAGTATGACATGTTTTATTTTAAATAATATTTGATGAATTCATTATTAATTGATTATCAGGTGAAATTGAGGGAAAAAAGACAGAGTATGAAGCTACGACTTCAACTAATGGTTCTGCTAATGTGGAGGAGATCAAAAATCAAGTTATTGTTGACATTTTTGGTCATAAAAGATACGGTCAGGTTCGCTGCCAAGGATTATTTGTTACCCCAACAAAATATATTGGATCTAACTCATCTCAGTACATGCCATCACAGAGCCAGTCTTCTCAGGCAGAAGTTAATGGTTTAAAACAACAGTTAACTTAATTTCAAGCTGAGGTAGAAGCGAAAGAAGCTGAGAGCGAAAAGAGAGAAACTGAGATAGCAGCGAGAGAAGCTGAGAGAGAAGCAACATATCAGAATCGCCAAAAAGAATTTCAAGAAATGATGGCGATGTTAAGGCAAAACCAATCAAAGAATCTGCCATCTTAGTTGATTTTATGTTCGTTCATGTATGAATTCAAATGAACAATGTTGAACTACATTTCAATTTAACGTTGAACTATATTTCACTTCAATGTTCTGGACTAGAATTTGTTTTTTTTTGCTTCTACTTAATTTTTGTAATTATTTTTTAAATTTGTTGTTATTTGGATAATGTTATAGGTTAAATTTGGGTAGTATACATTTTAAAAATGATGTATGGAGAAGCAGTAAGCTTAGCGGTGTTTGTCTTCAAAAATGCCGCTAAAATTTAGAGACATGCAGCGACGTTTGATAAAAAAGCCACTGTACAAGGCATTAGCGGCGTTTTGTAAAAAATACCACAAAAAATCACAACACTTTTGCGGCATTTGTTTGAAAAATGGCGCTAAAGAGGACGCATTGACAGCGTTTGAAATTACAAACGCCACAAAATAAGAGGCATTTCCGGTGTTTGAAAACACAAATGCCACTATAGAGCAAAAATCTACCGCGGCGTTTTTCAAACTAAAATGCTGCTAACTGTTGTGGCGCAGCTTTCAGTGGCGCTTCTTGTGGCAATTTTAGCACCGTAAGAGTGTTTAGTGGCGCTAAAAATGTCGTTATAGGGCTATAAAAACGTCGCTAAAAACCTATTTTGCTACAGTGGGAGTCTAGAGTAAAAATAAGGATGATGACATGTGATTAATTATCTTATTGGTGATAGTGGTGTTTAAATTTGAAAAGAGATGGGTGGTGGAAAAAGGAAAAAGAGGATAAGATGGAGAGAGAGAGAAAGAGAAAAATTGGAGAGAATGTAGAAGGAGAGCTTTGAACTCCAATCTATCGAGATTTGACTGTCTGTTGTCGACACCTCCATTACTATTGTGTTCATCTCATCGATACGAGTTTTCTAGTTGAGGAGGTTCGAGAGCTTGAAAAGAGAAATTGAGGCCACCATTGTGCTCACCGGAGTCGAGAGATTCAGGATAGGGTTTTGTAGTCACCGTTCGAACACCTGAAGCTGCTGCACGCGCCACTGCTTACGTATGGGAGACGTTCAACCGAATATAGCTGCTATAACAGCTTGGCTCAAGCTATTGGGCCAGCCATTTGAGTCGGCCTACTAAGCCAAGCCATGGGCCAAATAAGTCAGTCGTCTTATGGATAGAGTCAGTCTGCCAAGCCGAACCGAGCTACCGTCACCATTGACCGGTGTTGACTTTTTTCTAGGGGAGCCTTCCAAGGGGTTTCTTGACATTTTGTGTTCGATGGCGAAGTCCTTTTTGCCAAATTTGACCCCGATATATTTTTTACGCATTTAACCTTGTATACTAGTAATTGAATAAGGTTAATTAATATTTGTGGTATTTTTATATTTACGAGGATTGTTCGGGCTCCAATACCAGATCAAGAGTAGCGTTTGAGGATCTCGAGTAAGGATTTATCAATAATCACTTAAGGTTAGTACACCTTGAACTCCTATTGCTTCATGAGCATCATAAGTGTAATTGCATTGCTTGTTAGTGTTCGCAAAATAGGTAGACGGCGAATAAGCATATTGAGAGACCGGTATCATGAGACTTGATATATGTGTGAGGCATGATGATATTGTGAATATGCTGAGACTCGTAGAGGCTTCAGAGACTATGCATGGTCGTTTGAGATGCTTGTATAATTACTTGATGTCTGTTTGATTGATTGATAATTGTGATGCATTATATGTTTGATCGAAATGAATTAACGTGATTCCATGGGAATAATTCTTAAGGGATAAATACTCGATTAAATGATTATGAAGCTGCTAATTAATATTAATTATATGAATGCATTAGTACACAAACTCTAATGACTTTCATAATCTTTAGGGATCGAATAAAGCATTATAATATCGTAATTTGAGGAAATTGTATGAACTCGTAAATAAGGTATCAATACGAGTTTCACCCTTATCGGTATGAAATTTGGGGCCATATTGATATGGGTCGACCTGTATCGGTACTTATGGAAATCTAGGTTTTCCTATAAGCAATATCAGTACCGATACTCATGTTCGAGTACTGGTACCCACAGAACGAAATAATCTATAATGCTTATAAAAAGATGGAAATTGGCGTGGGATGTTAATGAGATAATATGAATTAATAAGATAATTAATGAGGATTATTAATGTATACTTCCATAATGTATTAACAAGTTACTAAACTTAATTGGGTGACTTGATAATTGATAGAAACCATATAGTTATGGTAATTGTGCCAGTGTTGTTTGTTGTATTGGTAATCGTGTCAATTTGTGTGCAGTTTGGAAACTTGTTTGGTTTAGTCACCATTGATTGTTGGGATCTGGATACCCAGTGAGAGGAAGAGTGTGTTGCAACACCATGGTCAAAGATTGCCAAATGTTTGTTCCTTAGGCTTAGTGGTACCGGGTCTATTCGAAGATGCTCGATGAGAGATTCCGAGCATGTGTGTGTCATCACGAGGCTTAGTGGTATCGGGCCTCACCCCAAAGGGTGTATGATCCCGAGGTTTAGTGGTACTAGGCCTCACTCCAAGTGTATGATCCTGCGGCTTAGTGTTATCGAGCCTTACTCTAAGTTTGTGGTATGATTGTTGTATAAGATTTTAGTGGTACAAGGCCTTACTCAAAGTGTATGATCCTGAGGCTTAGTGGTAACGCTACATGTTTATTTATCTCTCCGTATTTCTCGTACTAGCTTGCATGCTTATGTTTATGATTAACATAAAGTAGAGTAGAGTAGATATGTATCATTGAGCTTTTTAAGCCCAATGCTCGGAATCATTGTTTCCTTGCGTAGTTTGATCGTCGGATCGTGGGATTAAGGAGCATCATTAGTATAGGATTCCAGCATGTGGGGTTTTCCAAAGAACGATACTTGTATTTACTGGGTTGTGTATTCATAGGGCCTTATGTGCTGAAGTTTGTAATTCTTATTTTTTAAATTGTATTAATCAAGTCGAATGTTTAAATGTTTGAAATTAAAATGGAGCTCTTTTATAACGATTTAAATTGTTTATCTATGTTTTCAGCTATTGGATTCAATGTTTTCGAAAATACCTTGTTTGGGCTAAACCGAGTTGAAAAATTTTGTGGAAACAGTTTGGGCTTAAGGCCCAAATATGGGATTCGAGTTTAGGGTGTTACATTTATTGGTACCAGTGCTTAGGTTTAGCCGGTTCTAGGAAACCCCAGGGTGGTATAGGTGTTTTAGTGAGGTGTTTAGTGAATACAAGCCCTTAAATTAAGTTCGTACTCCTTAAGACTAGAATCCTGATGGTGTGTCCAATGTTGCGACACTAAGATAGTTACGATCATGGCTAAGAAGGCCGAGTTAAGTGTTGAGTCGCTTGTGGGAGCGATTTTAGGGGCGAGGATGCCTTAGACTATTGAGATATGAGTTAGTTGAATGATGTTGGAGTCGATGATGTGTCCTCCTATCGCCACCTGAACGGTTTCTTCCTTTTTGTGTAGTAGTCGTTCCGAAGTCTTCAGATATGCTACGAGAGTTTATGACAAAGAGTCTTCATCGTTATGCGTAAATAACATTTATGATGCATTTATGGGAAACTCGCTCTCAAAATCGATCAGTGGATGCACCTTGGTTGGAGGACCATTGTTCACTTAAAGGGAGTCTCATTGATACCTAGAAAGTATCATCACCCTTCTCAAAGGCATTTCTCGAACATGGTGGATTCAGTATCCACTAGTTCGTTAGAGTGTGACCAAAGTTAGATGTTCTACAGGTTTGTAAGAGCTACATTCTTGAGAGTTGTTGCACCTTGGAAATTGATTTGGTTAATCAAGCATGCCGCTAGCTTGTAAGGTCGAGAGTTGTAATCGAGGCTTTGAGACCTCGAGGGAACCCAACCTTTGGTAATGAGAATATTGAACTATTACACTTCTACTATGATTTTCGTAGTGGTCGTTTTGAGAATGACACAACAGGGTTGTGATACATGTTTGACTGTGCGATAGGTGCTAATGTGTATAGTTCGACGCTCGGGGGCTTTCAGACTTTTATAGTGTTTGTTTATGCTTCTTGGAGGAGTCGTCAAGATTTCCTCCTTGTCAAGAACATGAGTGGATGTTGAGGTAAGGCCGAGCTGGATGTCGGTGCCCATCGCCTTTGTCAGAGGACATTGACCCAATTGAGAGAGTCGAAGATTCAGTTGCGAAGGTGCAACTTGTATGAGGTTTCTTTTGTCCGAGTGTTTCACCCAAGGGAGAACCAAGCTTTTTCTCTAGTAAGAAGTTGGTTCGTTGAGGTGATGCTTAGACCGTTGATAGCTTGTTATGTGACAGTGAAAGACCGTTACATGTCTCCTAAGGTGGATGACTCGTTTAATCGATTGTGAAGTACATATGAGTTCTTCCGAGATTGGTGTGAGAATGAGATGCTTAAGTTTAAAGGGGTGGAGGCTAGTAGTTTTAAAATGAATGTTGGAATGAGGTTTCTCTCTTTAGGGCGTGTCATGGTAATGTTGATGTTTGCAGTGACGTTGAGGTGTTTCAACGATGTTAGGGTGGGAGCCACCATATTATCTCTTGAATATAAGTTTGATGCTTTGTGTGACACGTGTGAATGTATAAGGAATATGGAAATATGAGCGTTGGTAAGATAATTACCTTAATGACCTTGTGTGTGGGAAAGATTAGTTAATGTGTAATCAGTTAAGGAAGTAAGGGTTTGAATATTCATAAATGCTTTTGATTTGTATCATATTTTCCTTGGAACGAGCCGATGAACATTTGTGGAGATTCGTGTTGTGTGAGGCTGTTTTATTGTGACAATGGTGCTGAATCGATTAGAGTCAAATAAGATTTCTACATCTTCGAAGATGTTTTGTTTTATTGTTAGGGCTATATTTTTGTGCTAGAAGAGGGAAGATTGTGTTTACTCAATAGTGTGGAATTTTGGGTACTTGATCTTTAAGGAATTTGAGATTTGGATAACAATGTGAGTCGAATTAATTAAGAACTGTTGATCGTGTGATCGATCACCACCTAAGTAAAATAAACTTGATAAGTGATGGATTGTAAGGAGTTAGTTTGGGTTCGAGTATCATGCTACCCATGTGGGCGTTCAAGGATCGCAAGTGATGGTTATGTAAGGGAGTACCAATACTAGCTCCATGTGGTACTGGTACTCTATTCATCTGGTGTCGGTACTAATTGTTTAGTACCGATACCCGTGTGTTTTGTTAGTTAAGCTCCGAGTGAGGATAGGTAACTCTAGAAGCCGTGAGAAGTAGCATCTAATTGTAATTAAGATGATACAATGGTTTGATTGAATTTGGGTTCGATGGGTTCTGATGGGCTTTGAGATCTTATTGTGGATTCTTTAGAGGAATAATATTTATCAAGGCAAGAGATTCTTCCTATATAGTATAGTGGCTAGTACATGGTGAATTCTGAGAGCGATAGTTTGTACCAAACTTTTGTCGCGTGTTTTGGGAGATAGTGTGGAGTCGTGTGTTTGAGATAGTGATAAGTGTTTGACTTGCCATCGGTTGGGAGTCAAACATTGAGTTCCTCAGAGTTGTTGTGATGCTTCGATATTTCTCGATGGAAATTAAATAGATGGTCGTGAATCTTGTAAAGAATTGTGAGTGCATAGTTTCGATGGGATTTTGTTGAGTAATGGTATTTTCCTTGGTAAGTATTGTACATTAGTTTTGGCAAAGACGAGATCTAGATGAGAAGTCTACTTGGATTGGTTGTTGGTTGGGTTGTATGACACTGTGGTGTATACCTTGCAGGTACAAATGACGTGTTTTCCAGACACGTTATAGTTGGATTGTAAGAATCTTGCGTGAATCGAGTTAATAGGAGTTGTTTTAGTTTTTGACATGAGTTATCATACTGAGTTTAAAGTAAGTGTTTGGGGCGAGTGGAGACATCGTCAGTTTATAGAAGTCTTGCACCAGGTAAGGAATGATATTGGTAAGGGATGCCACTAGAGTTAGAGTCTTCTCTAGGGAGTCACCGCGAGAGGAATCGTTTCGTTTTGGTTGCAACGACTGTTCAAACTCCTGTTCTTTTAGATCATACGGAGATATAGAAGGATTTTGTTGTGCATCAACCTTTTGGTTTTCTACAACATAAGTTAAGTTTCATTGATTACGTTTTTGCGTGACGCTTTTGACAGGGTACCGTTGGGTTTTTCTTGTCGTCTGTAATGTACCGAGTGAGGATGAATTCCTCCTAAGAGAAAAAATCAGTTAAAATTATGATTGTATCGTTAGAAGACAAAGGTTATAATTGATAAGTGATTAGATCAGAGTAGTGCAACGGGATATGTTTGAGGGCGCCGAAGAGTTATAAAGTTTCTAGCATCTTCCTTCATTTATGGGTACAAATTTCAAGGATGAAATTTCTTTTAAAAATGAGAGAGTTGTAATGACCCAAATTTCGGGTTAGTTAAATGGGTGTTGGATTCGTGTTTTGAATCTTTAAGGTGGTAACTAAATAAGAAGAATTATCTTAGAAGCTCCTTAAATGAATTTTTGGACTAATTCGAATAAGGATTTAAAGTGAAGTCTAGAGTAAAAATAAGGATGATGACATGAGGTTAATTATTTTATTGGTGATTATAGTGTTTAAATTTTAAAAGAGGTGGGTGGTGGAAAAAAGGAAAAGAGGATAAGATGAAGAGAGAGAGAAAGAGAAAAGTGGGAGAGAAAGTGAAAGGGGAGCTTTAAACTCCAATCTACCAAGATTCGGCCATCCGTTTTTGACACCTTTACCGCCATTATGTTCATCTTGTCAAGACGAGTTCACCGGTACCAGTGGCATCACCACTAGAGTCGCCGTTGGAGGTGGTGAGAGCGATGAAGTTTCAGGTTTTCTAGTTTAGAAGGTTTGAGAGCTCAAAATGAGAAAATGAGGTCACCATCGTGCTGACCGACGTCGAGAGAGTTGAGATAGGGCCTTGCGGTCACCGTCCGGCCACCGGATGCCGCCGCAAGCGTTACCACATACGTTTGGACGACATATGACCGAATATAGCTGTTATAGTAGTTGGGCTCAAGCTGTTGGGCCAGCCATTTGAGCCTGCTTGCTGAGCCGAGCTATGGGCCAACGAGCCAGCCTGCTTGTGGATCGAGCCAGTCCGCCAAGCCGAGCCGAGCCGCCGCCGCCGTTGACCGGTATTGACTTTTTTTAGGGGACCCTACCTGGGGGTTTCTCAACGTTCTGAGTCTGTTGGCGCAGTTTGTTTTGACAAATTCAAACCCAATAAGTTGTTTTTATGTGTTTGACCTTGTGGATTAGTTAGTGAATGAGGTTAATTAATATTTGTGGTATTTGTATATTTATGAGGATTGTCCGGGCTCGATTACCGGATCAAGTGGAGATTTTAAGGAGTTAGAATAATGATTTAGCAATAATTTTAAGGTTAGTACACCTCAAACACCTATTCCTTTATGAGCATCATAAGTGTAATTGTCTTGATTATTAGTGTTCGCAAAACAGGTAGACGATGAATAAGCATATTGAGAGACCGCTATCATAAGACGTGATATATGCGTGAGGCATGATGATGTTGTGAATATGATGAGACTCATGGAGGCTTTAGAGACCGTGTAGGATTGTTTGAGATGCTTGTATAATTACTTGATGACTGTTTGATTGATTTATAATTTGATGCCTTATATGTTTGTTCGAAATGAATTAACATGATTCAATGGGAACTATCCTTAAGGGATAAATACTCTATTAAATTATTGTGAAGTCAGTAATTAATATTTACTAAATGAATGCGTTTGTAAATAAACCCTAATGACTTTCATAGGCTTCAGGGATCTAATAAAGTATTGTAATACCGTAATTCGAGGAAGTTGTATGAACTCATGAATAAGGTATCAGTACAAGTTTCAGCCTTACCGGTACATGATTTGGGGCCGTATCGATATAGGTCGACATGTATCGGTACTTGTGGAAATCTTGGATTTTGTAACACCCTAACACGGTTTAAGAGTAAACTGAACTAAGAGGTGTTAAATAGCAAACAAAGGATTGGCTTATTTAATGTAAGCCCTTAGATCAAACTTCAAAAGTAACACAAGGTTAAGAAGTACAAAAATTTTCTTTATTCATTAACTAGATTTTAATTCCTTTAGGATCAAATTGTCTTATACAACTTAACATCTTATTCGAAATTGAAACATCTAACTTAAGGAAGGGTCACAACCGTTAGGATATTTGAATTCCTATTAACTTGATCATGTTGCATAATCTGAAGCTTATCAATTTCTATGTCAAAAGCAATCATATTTAGAAGCTAACAAATGAATTTAATCTAATCAAGTCCTATGTCCATTTTTATTTAATCATGCTTGAATTAAGATAAGGATTCACATAACACAACCGAACAAGAAATCATAAGTATCAAGTACTCTAACGTCAAATCTATCATAGCTTAACCAACAAACAACCATTTGAGCAACATACAAGGGTGGTCTTATATCAAAGATAAAAAAGGATTAAGGTCATTCATACAATTTTTTGTACCAAGCTCAATGATTTCTTAATAAATTAAGCTTAGCTTTAATAAATCTTGTTATTACAAAAGTATTTTAAATCCATACATAAGTTCATACAATTTGTTGTACCAAGGTCAATGATTTCTTAATAACTTAAGCTTAGCTTTAATACATCTTGTTATTACAAAAGTATTTTAAATCCATACATAAGTTGCATACACACCACCAAGGTATCACATTCATGCATTTGTGATCTTGATTCATTAATAGTTAACATGTTACTTCTAATCTAGTCTAGATGTGTGTTCCATTCAAAGGTGATCCAAAATGTAATCTAATCAGCCAACAATTTATCAAACCTTGATATCATGATAGACTCCATTCGAAACATGAGTTATACTGGTTCACTACATTTCTTAATCACATATCAGATTGAATCAAACAATATAAGAGTATCTAATGTCATGACTTTACAAATTAATACTTTTAGGAATTCAAATAATCATGACAAGAGTTTCTATAACAACCTAAGCATACAAGAAATCACCACATGATCATGTTACCACTTAAAAATGCATACTAGTCTCATTCGAACCATTTAGCTAATTCATACATACTTCTATGTTATACACTCATAACCAAAGTGATCATCCAACAATAACTACTTAAACCTCTCAAGAAATAGATAAGCCATTTACAACTTTGCAATGAATAATACAATACTACAACTTATTTGATACACTTCTTTATGATCACTATGCCACCATCTATGGAGGTTCAACTAAGGAAAGTTTAGACTCTACTTGGGACTTTAGGCAGTTACTTGCGACACTTGACCACGATTGAAATACACAAGCTTTAATCAATCTGCACATGCATGAATAATGAATGCATTAGGCTGATATAGCCTAAGTGAGGTAGTACCATAAGAATAGCAAAACAAAAATGCCGAGTATTGAGAAAAATCAAAGAATATACACATAAGTTAGTAGTTGATACTTCTGTCTTAAACATAACATAAACAAGGCTTTGATTATTAGAAGCTTTTTTAGAGTTCTTATTCTTTCATATTTGATTTGAATATCTTTTAGAATTTTTAACTGATTTCCTTCGAACTCTTATCAAACTTATCAAAGTCCATAACATGTCTTGTTGAAGTCTTATCAAGGCTTATCGAAATACTTATCAAAGTTTTCAAAATTCTTATCAAATCTTATTAATGTACTTATCAAAGATTATCAGTTTTTAACAGATTTCTTACAAAGTTTGTATCTTTTAAAACGTCTGCCTTGGATCACATTTGGACATATGTATCATTGGTTAAAAATTCACTTAGCACAAAGCAATGACTAGTGTATAGTAAAACAGACCTAGCTTTTCTTCTCTATCCAACCAACTGTCACCAATCTCCTTATCATCTCCCTAGTTACCTCCTACTGTTGCCAATATATCACATATATAGGGTTGTCACCCTTGAGCCGTAGCTCATGGACTGTAGTCTTGAATTATACCATGTACTATGCCAAAGTGTCCAAGGGCTTTCATTGTATAGACAACTTAGATATTATATGCTTTGAAGTTAGGAGGGGTATCTTATGACACAAGTAAACTTACTTGTTTCCTTACTTAGTATCTTATGGCAAAGATGAGCTAATAACTTCTTAGGGATTGTTTCTTGTATAATAAGCTTTCAATGGATTAAAGATTTTAATACCAAATTCAAAGCAATGCTTATATATATATATATATATACTTCAATTCAATAATTATCATAACATGGCATGCAATGCATTCATGATGCATACGTACTACAAATCTTATCCATGAATCTTCAATGCCATGATGCAACCCAATCTTGAATGCTCTATGTGAGCCTTATGCAAAATGATCATACATGTTACATACTTGAACATTTAAGATAACATTTCTACTAAAGTAAATATCAAAGTGACTCCGCGTCACCCAAACAAATGCAACTACACTCACCTCGTATCTCGAAGTTATGGGATACCTAAACCACAATCACCTCTTTCTTTTCCAACTTACTTCTTTTCCTAATATCCTTCAACAATGTGTGTACCTCAAATTAAATAACCATTATTAGGAATTGCTAATCTCAATCTTATATTTAGTGATCACTACATCAACCGTTCAGGATCACTTAGGTTCCTTAACAAACTTAAGACATTCAAAACAGTCCAATTATTGTATGTATACATGCATGTGAATCAAAACAGCCCCTAATGTATTCATAGATGTTCAAAACAGTCTAGATTTTCACATATATACATACATATATCCAAACAGTCCACATGCTTTAATATTCATTCAAAACAGTCCAGATTTTCCTATATATAGATGCATATATCCAAACAGTCCACATGCTTTAATATTCATTCAAAACAGTCCAGATTTTTCCTATATATACATACATATATCCAAACAGTCCACATGATTTAATATTCATTCAAAACAGTCCATTTTATTAACAAACAATGTACTTCTGTTTTTAGATCACCAAACCAGCCTTTATACTTACTCATATATGTGCAAAACAGTCCAAAAATACTTGTATACATATTTATATGTACCAAAACAGCCCCGTAAACTTATATATATATATATATATATATATTGGCATATCAAAAACAGTCCCAAACTCTTATATATATAAAAAAACAGTCCCGAAACACTTGTATATATATTTTAACATATCAAAAACAGTCCCAAACTCTTATATATATAGAAAACAGTCCCGAAACACTTATATATATATATTGACATATCAAAAACAGTCCCAAACTCTTATATATATATATATATATATAGAAAACAGTCCCGAAACACTTGTATATATATTTTGACATATCAAAAACAGTCCCAAACTCTTATATATATAGAAAACAGTCCCAAAAATCTTGTATATATATTTTGACATATCAAAAATAGTCCCAAACTCTTATATATATATAGAAAACAGTCCCGAAACACTTGTATATATATTTTGACATATCAAAAACAGTCCCAAACTCTTATATATATAGAAAACAGTCCCGTTACACAAATTTACACATTTATAAGTATTTAAAACAGGCCTTAATCTTTTTGCAAGGCAGCCCTCCCCTGCTTTTTACTTAAAAAAAAAACAGTCCCTAAATACTAACAAAACAGTCCCCTGTTTTACTTATTCAAAACAGCCCCTAAATTCATCAGAACAGTCCCCAACACGATTACTTTTAAGCAAGACAGTCCCTAAAGATGCCAATCAGCCCTTATTAATACAAAAAAAAAACAGCCCACTAAAGCTTTTAAAATATGCAAAACAGTCCTGCTTTTCATATATACAATATTAAAGCCCAAAACAGTTTTAAGAAATACTCATACGATCAAATCACTTCTTAATTTGCAAATATACAATGTCGTGACCACAAAACAGTCCTTACTACATCTATATCAAGCAATGCAAACATATTTCAATTCCAAACACAACTACACAAGCATCACAACCATATTATTTCAAAGTGCACCAAAAATTACTATAGTCCTAACTTAATACTCTAACATTTCTAGCAATTCCCATGATTGTATGTACATCTCCACAATTAAATATAACTCTTTACTTGAATATGGAAAAGGAACAAGGTAATTACCTTTCTCCCAAGCTTATTTGAACAAAATCCAAACAAGGACGTTGGACGAACAAGGCCTTATCTAACTTTCTCTCCATTCTCTTTCTTCTTAGTAGTTTCGGTTTTCTCATGGAGGAAGAAGATGATAACTCATTTAGTTATCTTTCTTCCCACCACCCAAAACCCTTCAACACTTGCCCCCTCATCCAAATGACACCTATAAGAGCCCTTAAATTGTTTCCTCTTTAGCATGCAGACTTAGATATTTGCAAAGTTTTGATTTAATCACCTTACCATTTAGCTATTCAAGTTTTATTTATTTCAATCTAATCCTAAAATCACATAATTAGTCTAATAGATGATAAATCACATAATTAATCTATTGCAGAATACTCCTAGGCCAAAGTTTAGGATATTACAGGTTGAGTCCTTTTTAAATGTAGTCATCTATTGCTTTATAATTCTAATTTGGTCCTAAGGCTCCCAATTATTCATTCTAAAAGCATTTCAAACAAATTTGAATTACAATCGAACTAGTGTCAAAGCTCTAGGCTACATTTTGGAGTATTACAGATTTCCTGTAAGCAATATCAGTATCGATACTCTTTTTCCGGTATCGGTACCCATTGAACGAAATAATCTATAATGTTAATAAAAAGATAGAAATTGGCACGAGATGTTAATGAGATAATATGGATTAATAAGGTAATCGTGTCAATGTTGTGTGCGGTCTGGACACTTGTTTGGTTTAGTCACCATTAATTCTTGGGATCTGGATACCCAGTGAAAGGAAGAGTGTGTTGCAACATCATGGTTAGAGATTGTCGAATGTAAGTTCCCGAGGCTCAGTGGTACCAGGTCTTATTCGAAGATGCTCGATGAGAGACTTCGAGCATGGGTGTATGATCCCGAGGCTTAGTGGTACCGGGCCTCACCCCAAAGAGTGTATGATATTAAGGCTTACTGGTACTGAGCCTCACTCAAAGTGTATGATCATAAGGCATAGTGGTACCAGGCCTCACTCCAAGTTTGTGGTATGATTGTTGTGTGAGATTTTATGCATCTTTGTTGGTTGTTATGTGTTTAGGCGACTAGTGGTAGCGCCACATGTTTATTTATCGCTACTTATTGCTTGTATAACTTGCATGCTTATGTTTTTTATTAGCATGAAGTATAGTAGAGTAGATGTGTACCAATGATCTTTGTAAGCTCAACGCTCGGAATCGTTGTTTTCGTGCGTAGGTTGATCGTCGGATCGAGGAGCATCATTAGTATGGGATTCTAGCTTGTGGGGTTTTCCAGAGTACGATACTTGTGTTTAGTGGGCTGTGTATTCATAGGACCTTGCGTGGTGGAGTCTATAATTCTTATTTTTGAAATTGTAGTAATCAAGTCAAATGTTTAAATGTTTTAAATTAAAGTGGAGCTCCTTTGTAACGATTTAAATCGTTTATCTATGTTTTCAACTATTGGATTTAATGTTTTTAGAAAGTACCTTATCTTGGCTAAACTGAGTTGAGAATTTTATGGAAATGGTTGGGTTTAAGGCCCAAATGTTACATTCAGGTTTAGGGTGTTACATTTTGCTTCTTGAACACATTGTCTTTTGGTCTCATAAGACCTTTTCTACGGTTTGTTTTCTTGAAGTTCTTTTTTTACTTCCACTACGTTTACCCTGTCATTTGCCTTGGTAAAATTAGGTTTGATTTTAGCCGTACCTTTATTGTCTTAGCAACATTTGCCTTAGCAGTATTTGATTTAACAATATTTGATGGTGGTAGAAACGTTTATCTTATCCTCTCTTACAAATAAAAGAATCATCTTTTAGATATTTGACCAAGTTTATCATGGTCAAATAGACAACATCTTTTGTTGTTACATTTTGAAATTCTTTCTATTGAATTTCACTAGTTTTTCACTATGGTTCATTGTCACAAATTAGAATTTGATAAACGTAATGAATTTAGTCAAAGACTAAAAACAAGAAACAAGACCACTTTTTCAACTTTTGCTAGATGACAGGATTTTAGTAAATTAAAAACTCGAAACGAAAGTTCATATAGTCTAATAGAAAGAACAATAATGAATTTTGCACCAGATAGACAACTTATGAAAAAAAGGGGTGGTGCACTAAGCACACATAAATATCAGGTCTTTCAAAGAACCAATCCTAGACGTGCACTATCGTATTGTTTTTCAATCATCCGTTTATAGATTTCATTCTCTTATTCTTAAGGAAGTTCTTGAAGTCATTCCAAGTATAGGTTAGCTTTTCAAATGACTAACTTCTAAACGTATTCACTTATCAACATTCATTTTGTGAGAATATCGTGTGTGATCAATTAAAGTTATTGCCTTTGATTCACAACAATTTGGAATCAAACATTAAGAATTTCGTAACTAAGAATTTCTTAGCACCGACGTCTTTCATTTTGTATCTATGGTCCAATGACCCTCACAATTCTTTAGCCATTTTTAAATATTGTACACTTCGTAACGTGCATCAGATATGATTTTAAGAATGTAATTCCGACATAGAAAAATAAAGTTCTTCCATGCTTTGATTCAAGACCTCGATCGGAATCAACGCTTTGGATTCAGTAACCAATGTTACTTTCAATAACAAATTCTGTTATAACATATATGTCCACTTTGTTTGAAAGGGGATCAATTAATTTATTTACAAGATCTCAATTTGTAAACAAGATTCTCAATAAATAAATTAAACTATTTATTTCCTTTTATGAGATAAAATCATACTAGATTTCTAGGAAAATAAATAATTTATTTCCTTTTCCAAAATAGAATTATACAAGATCCCAAGAAAATAAATTCAACGATTTATTTCTTTTTCCAAAATAGAATCATACAAGATTCCCAAGGAAATAAATTCAAAGATTTATTTTCCTTACAAAGTTAGAATCAACGTAAGATTCTAATGGAGAAATAAATTCAATGATTTATCTCCCTTATTTCATGTTATATATTCTTTTAAACGATGAGATTAGTAGCACTAAAACTCAAAACAAAGATATCAAGGCAACCCGATTCTGTTTAACAAACAGAGATAAAAAAGGAAATAATCCTTTGATATTAATTTCGTTGATTTTCGTTTCGAAATGAGATCAATTAAACCCGTTAGAATGACAGGAATTAAATCCCGAAACGAATTATTTACAAGATCTTAGTTTCCAAAACAAATCAAAATTTTGTATTAGTATCATGTTCGTCTCTATAAAATTTCTCAAAGGAAATTATTAATACACGAATAAGAAAAATTGTTTCTAAAAAACACAAGTAATAATTATTACATATTTAATAATTATTACGACATAATATATTTCTCATTAATTCCATTTTTAATATATCTTATTATAGGCAAAAAATTATAAGGTAATAATATCATGATAATATTACTAAAATGATATCATTACTTAAGGTTTTACCTTAATAATACATACACATATTTATATATGATTTTAATATTACCAAAATTCAAGAAAACAATGATAACATACCTTGTCGAAACTTAACTCCACGAAAGAAACATAATGCTTGTCCAGGCCAGTTTTGCTCATCATATCAACACTCATACGGAAACAAGTACATTAATAAATAATTAATATATAAAAACATGTTTCCATATAATCCATATAATCACTTTAGGATATTAAGTTCTCAATAAGCTTAAATATCTGCAGTGAAAATTTTACTCAGATATAAGAATTATACTTATATTAAAAGGGTGCCTTTTATTCAACATGGACATAATTTAATGGTCTTAATAATATCATAATTATTATTAAGATTAAAGTTTACCATTCACGATTGCCGCAAAAGCTCCAAACCAAGCAGTGAAAGTAAATTACCAGTCAATCTAGATCGCTCAAATGCCTTGCAAGTTCGATGGTCTATGACCATATTCACGAAATTTGTTCGCCTTGGATTAAATAAAATTTTATTTTAAAATTTTTAAAAGTTCGTTAATCCAAGAAATAATAATTAATAAAATACAAATATTATATAGAAATATTGAACGAATAGAATAAAAAATATAAATACAATATATCTAAAACCAAATCGATTAGGAACGAATTGAGGCCTGTAGCTACACAGTTTCCTTAAGACAGATTTTCAGCCACACCTTGGTACTTGAAATTTTTGGTCGTCTATCTCCAGGATACAACAACTAGCTGATCAGATGATCAGCTGCAGTAGCACAACTGCAGCCACACCTTGGTACTTGAAATTTTTGGTCGTCTATCTCCAGGATACAACAACTAGCTGATCAGATGATCAGCTGCAGTAGCACAACTGCAGAGATTACAAATTATAACCTTGCCTTCTCTTATCACTAAAAACTACTTTTAAAATCACAAAGTAAAACAATAAAAATTCTCTATATTTTTGAATTGTGTGAAACCTAGAAGGTTTACACGCTATTTATAAGAGTTTCACAAGGGATATAAGGAAACTTTTGACCTAATGCAATATTTATGATTTGAGAATTAATGAGCCTTTAAAGAACACTTTCTAAAATTTATGTTTGAATTAAAGGAAACTTTTTACATTTATCCTTATAATTTTAAAACATAATTGAAAATGGTATGCTCTTTTTGAGGAAATATTTGAGTTAAAATATCTACAAGCTCACGGAAGGCCAGACCGGATCGGACATGCACGTTACCCATTTTGTGCATCGTTGCACATTTACTAACCAACAATTGGTTTCAATTTTTCTTTAAAAATGTTTGAATTAATTTATCATTCAATGCTCCAAAATTATCATTTTTCCAACAATAAACACAATAATACTAATGATGTAGGATGCTAACTAAAAATATGAAAGTTTAGAAAAGTGAACCATTTTTACGAATAGAAAATACGAGAGTTTAATTTAAATAACGAAGTTCACTTGAGAAAGACACATTTATTCGAGTGACTCTTAAAATCGTACTCCAATCATATAATAGAAATTCACTTGAAATATGAGAAAAACACTTTTCTGTTCGAATGATTCTCAAAATCATACTTCAATCATATATTACACTATTTCGTGAATCATTCGCACAAAAGAGTATTATCTCGTTTTTTTTGAATAGTACACACTAATAAACTTAAAGACAGGATGAAAACTAATTTGAATAATAATAAAACTATTCATAAAGATATGTTTGTATAAATATACTTTTTAAAAATATGTGATTTAAACATGGTAATATAGAAAATTGACATTTTGAATATATATATATATATATATTATGAAAGTCATGTACTGTATGAAAGAAAATTTTAAAAAAAAAAACTGTATATGTATCTATATATATATATGGCTTAAAGGTCAAATTAGCCCTAATCGAAAAATTAATTAATCCCTTACGAAAATTTTACACTAAATTTAGCGCTCACAATTCAAATTGCAATCAATCAGGTCCTTAAAATTTAAATTGTGATCAATGTAGTCCTTCTGAAATGTTGATCGTTAAAGTTGACTGCTAACTCACAAACAATCTTTAGAACGGTGATACGTGTAACACTCTACAAGTGAAACATCATAAAATTGTAAAAATAATTAAAAAAATCTAAAAAATATTTAAAATTATAATAAAAATTAAAAAATATATAAATATATAAAATTATATTTTTTATTTCAAATTGCAAAAAATATTTAAAGAATATAATATTTATTTAAAATATTTAAATATTTAAAATGAAATATTATTTAAAAAGTGTATAAAATTAAAAAAATATTCTTCATATACTTCGATTATACATACAAACCGTAACGATTTTACTTATAAACTATTTGTATAAAATATATAAAAAATTCACAAACTTCAGTCTTTAGTGTAACATAGAGAAAAATATTTGAAACCTTAAGAATCATAAAAAATTCACAAACTGTGATCATATATACATATTTAGTAGAAGATGAAACAATTGTAGTTGCTGTCGTTTTTCAGACTTCCATCATACATACAAACTTCGTTAATAAGAAATTTTTCTCAGTTGAATTTTTTAATGATTTTGAATTTTTCATAATTTCAAAATATATTTTTTAATATTTTTATATATTATATTTAAAAAAAGAATTTTTTTATATTTTTATAATCTTTATAATCTTTTAACATTTTTATATTTTTAATATCTTTATAATATTTTTGATATTTTTTAGTTTTTAACCTTTTTAAAATTTTAAAAATATTTTAAATATTTTTTAAAAAAAATACAATTTAATGGCGTGACACTTCAATGATGTGCCACATATCATCATCTTATTGGTCGTTAATGAGTTAATGGTCAAAAATTTTTAGTTGTTATAAGTGTAACGTTTGTATAAATGTATAAATATAAGTTTGAATGCAATAAACAAATGAATAAAGCATGAAGTAAATAAAATGAGAGAAATGAATGTGTTACATTGGGAACCTCCGCACCCAAAAATTCCGAAAATGGCTATCAGAGCCACTGTGCCCAACGACTCCAGAAGTGACCCCATAAAAACAGATCCTCCGGAGAGATAAAGACCCCAGAGATATGCACAAACTCTGGAACAGACACGGTAAAAAAGCTAGAGCGCCACACCCACGTGATCGAGCTGCTAAGACTAATATTTGGGAGTTGAGCTTATCTTTGCCGATCTATCAATAGCCATCACTAGGCCTGACACCATCCTATCAGCAACAATATCTAAGGCTATAAATACTCATGCAGTCGTAGAGATCGGGAAGGAGAAAACAGTAGGGGAAAAATACCTATCTAATCCCATCTCTCATCTTCTTCCCCTCCTCAATTCGACCACCGTATTGTGTGCAGTTCTCCGCCCAAATCTATTGAGGTGAACCATGTAGCGACTAGTTTAAAATTACTAAGCATTTATAAAAATTGGTATCTAAAGGTTCGTATCGTAAATGCAAAAAAAAAATTCAGTTTAATTTAAAATTTGATTCCTAAAATGCATGCATGCATGATAACATAAATAAAATTGCCTCGGTATTCACAGTACTAAAAAAGATGACACCCCCTAAACTACATGCGACATATTAATTATTAAATGCATGAATAAATAATATATGCTAACAAATAAATATAAGACAAGAATAAAACATGAGAATTAAATAAATGCACATATATCAAAGAAGGAGAACCGTAGTCAGGGCGAAGCCTTAAAAAGAAACAAAAAAACAAGAAGAAAAAACGTACACACGCACGCATACATGATGAAGTGATTTAAAAGGGGAATATCAATAAGTATACACACACAAAATGAAGTGATTTAAAAGGAGAATATCAATATGTACACACACAAAATGAAATTATTTAAAAGGGGAATGTCAATATGTATATACATGGCAATCAAGGGTAAAAGTAGCATTTAATGTTCATATGAAAAAGCAAAAAACAAATTAAAACAGGTCGGTACAAATTAATGTACAAATAAATAATTAAATCTATTCAACTAGTTAGGGCAATTAAAACATACCATATAAATTTTAATCTAAGTAAGTAAATAAAGTAATTAGTAAAAACATGCCATATAAATTTAAAACTAAAGAATTAATTAAAACAATAAATGATGATTGAAATGAAAAAGGATTAATAACAAAGAGGGGCTAAAAGGGGATTAACCCACTATTATTGGACCAAATCAACAAAATAATGACGAAATTAAGAAGCTTGAAAAAATCCAGGAACTGCGAGAAGAATTATTCTTGCGCGGAGGGACTTAAATGAGCAATAAAACCATTTTTAAAAACGGGCATAAAACCCAAATTTCACCAATAGAATTCATTTTTCCTTTGCATCAAAAATAGATCAAACCCTCCATTTTTAAAACTCTCTCAAATGTTCTTTGATATTTATCTAGGTTATTCATGAACGTAGGTTTCGACGATTGCTCTACTATACTGGCTGCCTCTGGCTACCGCAGCTCATCGTCGACCGCAGCTCACCGGCGCCAGTGAACTCGTAAAAACAAACCCTGAACTCCCTTTCTTTTCCCTAAAACCGAAACACACTTAGATTTTTAGAAACAAGACCTCAATCTCCTTTAAATACTTAAAAACCGAGACCCAAAAAAATATTTTTGAAAACCTTTTTTTTGGGTAAAAAGAAGAGTAAAAACCCTTGCCGAAAAAGTAAAACGAGAAGACGAAGGGACAAATACGTAAAGTTCTCATTTATCGGCGGCACAACCTTGGCCTACCTTACATTGAGGCAGCCTGAAACCGAGAACGAAGTAAAACCCTAAAACCCCTTTCCCCTTTTTAAACCGAAATATAAAATATCAAGACTAAAAATACCTCAGAAGCTTTCTCTTTTTTTGTATTAATTCTAATCTAAATATGATTACAATATTTTTATTGGTTATATACCGAATTTGTTTACATTTTTTATCTTATTCTACTATTGTTGATGGATTGACTAACATCTGCCATTTTTTGCACACAGGTTGGTTGAGGGAGATGGTGGTCGTACGTCAACGTGGAGGCCATCGGAGGAATGGTGGTCATTGATGAAGACACGTGGATGAAGAAGATAAGGGAAGCTCGAGCTCATGGGCCTATGGGAAAACCAATGGTCTGGAGCAGTGGCTTCACCCGCGCGTGAAGGGAGATAAGAGGTCACTCAGGCTTGATCTAGACCGTTGGATCAGATCTGATCCAACAACCAGATCTTGGTTGCGCACAATACAGGGAAAATATATCATATTAGGGCTAATTAGGGTTTCTTGTATTCGGGTCAAATGTGCTTATGTATTATATGGGTTTTTTATACTTTTAAATGGACTGAACACATTTAATATGATTGGGATTTTTATTATTATGATCAGTTTTTTAGATAACAATATTAATAATACTAAATAATAATAATGTTGAAAAACATAATAATAATACCACCCGAATAAAAATTAGTGATTACATATGCCCCTCTTTGCTCATTATTGTGAAACGAGAATAGAATAAAGATCATAAGCACTATTTTTTATCATACTTCCTTATCTGACGCCTTGGAGTCATGAGTTCTTCTGGAACTTTTCGCTTTTTCTTGGCGGATTCTTTAAGCTGCAAGTTCTTCGATACCCCAATTTCTGTCGTGCTTAAGATGATGACCCGATTTTTTTTTTATCATTTTGGCATCAAGAGAAGGCTCAACATCATGCTCGAAGATGTTACTAATGGCCCGAAGGACTTAAGAAGTGTCATTTCAATTAGAGATTACCAAAATACCTAAAGATGATGCCTTGATTTTTGCTCGTCTTAGCATCAAGAGAAGTTTCAACATCATGCTCGAAGGTCTTAGTGATGGCCTGAAGGACTTAAGAAGTTGAATCTCACTTACAGAACACCAAAATACCTTAAGATGATGCACCGATTTCTGCTCATCCCGGCATCAAGAGAAGGCTCAACATCATGCACGAAGGTCTTGTTGATGGTCTAAAGGACTTAAAAAGTGACATCTCACTTAGAGAACACCCAAATACCTTAAGATGAGGCCCTAATTTATGCTTGTCTTAACATCAAGAGAAGGCTCAACGTCATGCCCGAAGGTTTTACTGATGGCCCCAAGGACTTAAGAAGTTACATCTCACTTAGAGAACACCAAAATACCTTAAGATGATGCCCTAATTTTAGCTCGTCTTGGCATCAAAAAAAGGCTCAACATCATGCCCGAAAGTCTTAATGATGTCCCGAAGGACTTAAGAAGTGGCATCTCGCTTAGAGACTATCTGATGGAAATCTTTAATAGATTTAACTTTTCAACATGAAGTTGTAGATCCAAGTCTTGTCTATCCTTTGACTATATGTTAGAATAAGCAAAATTCTTTTAAGTTAGCATGCTCCTAACATAGGGTTGTCTAACTACATATGCATAAAATTTCCAGAATTGTTGAAACAAGCTTTTGTCTTATGAAAGGTCATTTCATCTTGCTTTGCTTTGCTTCTTTGTTGTATGATCTTAAATCTTCATCTTGTTAGCTGGATATTCATCTCAAATATGAATTAGCAATGCACTTTCAATTCTTTCGCACGAGTAGCTTTCTTGTCTTAAGGGTTACTATCCATCTTCATAACTAATCTGCCTTCGGTCCCTATACTATTCTTATATAATAACTCTCATTGTTTCTTATGTTCATCATTGCCCTAATCAATCTTGAGCTTAAGTACTTTCTCGTCTTTGACCCAACATTCAGAGTTTTCATCTATTCTAACATTAGGGTGAGCAAAATGCCTCCACTCCCTAAACCCATCTTTAAGTTCAATCTTCTTTATCGAACTCTAGGTCCTTATGCTTTAATTCTCATTATAAAGTAATGCAAAAGGCAATTTTCTTGTGTAGACATCAAAATAAGAAAATAATTGAATTTTGAAAAGAATGGCAAACATTTTTAAAATCAAAATTTTAAGAAAATGGAAAACATTTTTAAAACCAATGTTTGGCCCAAAATATCAAATACAATAGCGTATTCGCTTCAAATTAACAAAGATCAACTCAAATGAAATATATGCTTAGAAGATCTTGACTGTTGGGACGATATATACACATGTGTAGTCTATTCCAATATATTAGGCCTCTAAGAGGAACAATTCTCATACCTAATTTCTAACCAATATAAGGTGGCTCTCTTAATCTCACTAACTCACCATGCCCTACCCTTCCTTCATTTGGTGTCGATCAGGCACTTGAAATTTGATGTTCCTTGGAGAAAGGTTAACCCTTATAGACGGAATGTAATATGAAGACAAGTTCATCCAACTTAGATATCCACGTATGATCAAAATGGCCTTTGTAGGCTCGTAGTGTAGGCCATGGGTCACGGTTAAGCGAAACTGCATTTCTATACTTGTTTGACCTAGATATGATCATATGAATTATTCTCTTCTCTTTTATTCTTTGGGTCACTCTAGATTGCCTATTTTTGAGTTTTCACCCTAGAGTTCATTTCCATCTTCTGTAACTTTGGACCGGCTTGCATCTTGGTTGGATATTAATGTTTGCTTTCTATTCAAAGGTGATCGATCCTCTAAGTCTCTTCAAAATTGAGATTTACTTGAATGGAGGATTACGTATAAATCTTTGGGATCATTTATTTCGATCAAAATCTCATTCCTGTGATTGAAATTCTCAGACAAAAATATTCATTTCTCTTTATTCTTTGGATCGCTCTAGACTGCTCATTTTTGTATTTTCACCCTGGAGTTCATTTCCTTTCTTCAAATTTGGGAATATGTATCTTTGGACCAATTTTCGTCTTGACTTGGCATTGATGCAGGCTTCTATTCAAAGATGATAAACCCTCTATGTCTTCGAAATTGATATCTACTTGAATGGAGGATTACGTAGAAGTATCTTACTCATTTCTTCCAGTTAAAGCCTCATTCTTGCATTTCGTAATCTGACTGTGGTCATATGAAGTATTCTTTTCTCCCTTTTTTTCTTTTTTTTTCTTTTTTTCTTTTTTTCTTTTTCTTTTTATTTGTTATACTGCCCATTCTTGGATTTTCAGTCTAAAGTTTATTCCTTTCTTCTAATTTAGGAATATGTATCTTTAGACTATATTGCATCCTGACTAGTATTGATGCATGTTTTCGCTTGAAATTAATCAATTCTCCACGGCTCTTCTAAATTGAATGAAGACTTTCACATGTGTATCTTTCTTTCCTTTTTAGTGCTTTCACTTTTGATTGTTTCAACTTTGATGTTGGAAACTTTCAACATGATTTGGTTGTCTCTTTGAGCATAATTTTTCATTCAACAGTTTCTTTTTTATGATTCTCTAGTCTTTTGTATCAAATGTATCTGGTCTCATCTCTTTCTCCTTAGAAATTGAAAGAATGACATTCATTGTCTCGTTCATAGACATCCAGAGAAAGTTTTAAGGGGGTAGAAGTTTAGGGTCAACACTCGACTCAAGGAACTTAAACACAAATGCCTAAGAATTTACTAAATAAGATCTTCCCATTATCTGAACACTTGTTTTGTTCCCCCGTTGGACTAAATAGATCAACAGATGCTCACATTTGCAATATATTCACAACATTCAATTCCTTCTAAACATAAGCAGCTTGGAATTGATCTTTGGATTTGAATGAAAGGTACTCTTGCAATTGAAATTCAAGGTCCTGATACAAATGAGATATACATATGCATGTCCTTTTCAAAAAATATGTGTATATGTGTATGGGAGAACAAAAACTACCCCATAACAATGAGTGAAATGTTTAAAAAATCAAAGAATGCAAAAATGTTTTCTAAATAAGAATAAAGAAAATGCAATTTTCATTCTGACAAAAATAAATAGACATGTGTCTTTACAAAATATTCATACTACTTTAGGGATTAAGCCACAGGCTTTGCTTTGTGCATTATTCTCGAAAGGGGAAACCAAAATGTGGGGGAATCAAACTAACATATTCATAAAAGGATGAGAAACCCAAGCATAGAGACTTTTGAATCATCCTAAGAGTGACAAATCATTCTGGCCTTTTCAGTGTGGTGTAAGCTTGTCTCATTTCCTTTGTTTTCCATTGCTAGATTAATTCCCATTTCAGGATTCCCTCGCTAACCAGCTACTTTATTTCTTCCAATAACGGCCCACACTTCCTGGTGGAATGCCTCAGTGCCCCTATTATCTCCTAGAAAGTACTGATTTTTTATGCATATTTGACAATACTTTTGCTTACCTTTAGGTATATATATTTGCATTTAGTTGTTAAAATCATGCATTTGCATAAGGAGTTAGGGAGTTGTTCTTTTGCCAGCGTGAAGGATTATTTTGTTGGCATTGATGCAGGTTAGGAGTAGGGAAAGCTTGGCAGAGCAGTGCAGGAGCAGAAAGCAGGAAAAGCATAAGAGAATTGTCGAGTCATAGTTAGCAAAGTTGGACCAGAGATTGCCAAGCTCGGTTGGCAAAGAATTGGTGTCTGATGCCCGGTCAAAGTAGTCATTGAACCCAGTACACGTCAGTCCTAAAATTCAAAAAGGGATAAGAGGATAATGAGTTTATCTTGGTGTGTTATCAGATTTCAAATTTCAAAACCACTCTAGGGTTCCCTCGCGTGCCTATTTAAAGGGAGAGAGCACCATGGTGAAAGAGGAAGCTAGAGGGCAAATCGTGGTTTGAACATCTTTGACCGAGAGCTTTGGAGCATTCGAAGGGTTGCATCAATGGACCTCATTCTTTTTCTAATCTCTTATTTAATTTGCATTTAAATGGTGATGTTAAGATACGATATTTTATGGATGGAACCCCTAACCATGAACTAAGCTTTTACAGTTGGCTAGGGATGTTTGCGATTAACACTCAGTTTGTTTCTGGTTTTTAATAATGTAAAATGCCATGGCATTATTTTTTATCTGGCTAGCACTTCATTTCTTTAAATTCTTTACCATATGATAGTTGGAATTGTTTGCTTATTATGCCTTAATATCTTAACAAACTTAAGGGGTAATGATCAGTTGCCAGGTACTGAGGCTTTGACAAAAGATGTTCAAGTAGATGAGCTTACTTCGGAAGTGAATCTACCCACTAGGAGTATAGTTTGAAACTTAATCAAGTTAATTTATGAAAAGCTTCACTATAGACATATATGAGTTTTATCGTGGTTAACTTAGGGTATTGACATCGACAGAGATAATAATACCCTTGAAATCTTCTCAACAATAAATCCAAGGCAGAACATTATTAATAACTGGCGTAGCTAGCATAAAATCCAGGCATCCCTTGCCAATGCTCATCACTAATTTGAATACATTTTTTTGCCAAACTGTTTTCACTTTTATTGCATTCCCTTAGCTATTGTCTAAAACAAAAATTCAAATCAATCCAACCATTCTTGATTCCTTTAACAAGTAAACCATTGAACAATTAAATTCTTGTTCAATCTATGTGGATACGATGCTCAACTTACTGCTATATTACTTGCTGACCGTGTATACTTGGATTCCATAGACCCACTATTGGCATTATTTCTTACATATTTACACTGCATACTCAATCTTTTGCCAAGTGTTAGCAAATTTGATAGCTCTCCATATAGAAATCACAAGCATTAGTTAGGTCAAAACTGTAGGCAGATAAGTTCTAGGACAACTAGTGTCATTATACTTCTCAAAGTCGGGGACCTTGAAATTAGATAGGATAACTAGATCACGGACTAGACAAAGATGCCTTGCATTGGAAGCATCAACTAATCCTCTTTTCTTGACCTCTCTCTCCTATCTATCTTCTAACTGCTCGGATCTTGATCTCTGAGTTTGTTCAATTCTTTCATCCATGAAAAAACTTCAACTGATTCCCATATCACTTCATCGAACCCCAAGAAACTTATTATTTAATTAATTAATGCAGGAAATGTGTCATAACTAAATAGCAGGAGGGCAAAACAATAAGTATGAAATGCTAATGAATGCAAATGGAATGTTGATTCGAAAGTATTCCTTAGGAAGACTTTTATTAAGAGAAGATATACAAAAGATTGACAATATTCTACAGGTATCAACCAACTAGTCTTTCTAGTATCTTGACTTCCTAGAGTGAAGTCTGCACTCGATGCTCCAATTTTGTCTCCATTTTCCATTTTCTTCCACTTGGACCATCCCCAAACCATACTCCTAATATGGAATATTTTTTTGAATCAACACCTATGATATGCAATGTTGAAATGAAATGTAAACATGAATGCAACAAGGTATTTATCGCAAAGTTCTCATCATAGAAAGACTTTCATTAAGCAAAAAGGCTTATTACATCATACATCATTCTTTAAAATCTTTACAAATACTGATGAGCCCTAGCAACTAACTTCTTGACTTCGTTCAACAACCGAGTTAACTTTTCTTCATGGTCCAATGCCGGATCAATATTATGACTTAACGACATTGTTGCGTCGGCCAAGTCCACCACTTGCTGAGCCACTTCACACGTTTGGGTGATAGCAATCTTCAAGTCATTGTCCCTCTCTTGTATTTCTCGCTCAACCTTTCGTGACTTGAGAGTTAGCTCTACAGTGTTTTCACATGCAAAGTACTTGTAAGTTTCAGCACGAATCTCGTACGTGCGCAATGAACTTCTAAGGTCATCCGCTTGCTCTTTAAGTACTATATTTTCCAATTGAATGATATTTGATTTGTCCTCGCACTATTGTATACTCGTATTCAAAACCTCAGTCGCGGCTAGACTATCCTGCAGCTCATCCATGAGAAAGTTGCACCAGCTTTCGGCTTCCTTCAAATTTCATGATAGCAGCTCGACTTGATTTTCACTTGTCCTACTTATCTTCTTCCAATAATCTAAGTCATTCTTTAGTTGAATGACACCGTTCTTCCATTCCTCAAGAGTATCACCCAATCCAGTATTCTTGAACACCCAATAAAGCTTTTGATAATTATCTTGTAAATTTTTCAGTTCCTTGCTCAAATCATATCTTTCTTGCCTGAGCTTGTTTGCCTGAGTGTCACATTCGAGCGAATGCTCGTCTTCTTAAGTACTTTCATCCTTAGCCTCATATTCTAACTCCCTTGAGCAGTCCTCTTATGTACTAGGCTGACCTCTTGCTCTAAATTTCCATTTTCCAAAAGAATTTGAACTCATCGTTTGAAGTCGATGCAATTCTCAATGGTATGCCCCTGAATTCTGGGAAAATACTCATAATGAGCATTAACGCCATACCAATCTAGATATAGGGGTTGCTTGGGTATCAGATACAACTTTCCATATGATATGGGTATCAGATCGAAATGAGGACCTTTAACTCTCACCTTCTGACCATCAATCGAGAAGTAGACATTGAGATTTGAACCTTCTACTGGTACTGGTCTTTCTTCAATTTTGTTTATCGAGTTGTTCTAGCAATCGTTGGTTCATTGTAGAATAGGGGTCTTCCATCTTTGAAACCCAACACTCATGTCTTGATAAGGTCTTGAAATTTTTTCTTTTAAGCCCCGTAATTCTCGGTAGTATGACCCGAACTTCCCAAATGAAAATTGCATCTGGCACGGATTTTGTAATCTTTCGGGTAAGGAGGTCCCTTCAGCATTGACTGAACCGAGGTGATGAGATTCCTTTCGACAAACATCGATAGAAACTCAATGTATCTCATGGGAATCAGACATGCTTCTTCATATTACTTACTTCTCGGTTTCTTCTGGACCTACCACTGCTTTCCTAGAGCTCGACTCAGATATTCCTCCAACTAGTTTGTTGATTTGAATCACGAATGGGTTCGAACTATGGTATTCATTGGAGTTTCCTCGTTTAAGGGTAGAGTTTTGACCATCAAGCTTCACGTTCTAATTTTTGACAAATTCGTCTTTTGATTCGACGAACACTTTCTCTTTAGCCATAACGGTCATTAGGTTCATCATCTCGTCCATTTGCTTCTTCAATTCTTGCATCTCATTTCGTTTGTCACTAGCGCAAGTATCACTTCCCTTGTCTAATTCAAAGCCTTCAAATGAACTGGCTTCTCTAGTCTTGTAAAACCCCAAACTCTAACTTGGGACCATGTTACAATAGAACTTTATGTTAGATTGCTTTAGTCATTAAATCTTTTGGATTAAGTATGATCCTTAGGACCAAAATAAAATTTTTGGAAACTTGAATAACCTTTTTAAGAAGGGACTAAAATGGAATTCAGGTAAAAGAATAGGATTGTATGTTGAGGGGAATTAAAAATGAGGGCTGGTACAAATGGCATTTGATGAACATGCCATGAAGGAAGACACTCGGCCATGTGGAATCCTAATCTCAATGTGTCATCTTTTTTCTCTCTAGTGAGAGCTGAATGAATAGAAATGAGAGAAAATGAGAATTCAACTTGATGTCTATGGAGCTTTGAGGGTTTCGGGTATTTTCTAGCCAAAATTCTTGCATTTTGTTCGATTCCTAGGAAGAAGGGTAAGCATTCTAGTTACCTTTCGTGAGTTAAATCTTAGATTGGAAATTATGTGTGAATTTTATGAAACCAAAGCTTTGTTAATGGTTAGAGAAAATTAGAGTTATGATAAGAATTGTTTTGAATTTATGTAAGTAACATTTAGAGGCATTTGTGTACTTGTTGTCTTGTTCGAATGCTCAAATTGATCTTCTATGAGTTCTTGAATGTATGAGTTTCGATTAAGTAGTTGTTTTGAGCCTACAAATCGAATGAAAATGAATATAATCTGAATTGTTATGATGAATCAACATATGAAAAATGCAGATTTTCTACATGAGTATTAGGAAACATGTTATTAAAACAATGTTTGAAGTAAATGTTTATGTTTATAAGGTTGCCTTGTTTTGCATTAAGGAATAAAGCATGGACATATTCGATTAAATTAAATGCATGAACTAAAAACATGACCTATAATATGATTGTAAGGACCTAATAGGTCTGTTTCGAGTACTTTTAAAGCATGTTGGACTGTTTTGGTACATTTGTGATTATTGTGGACTGTTCTTGAGAATTTTTGGACTATTTGATTAAATTTGAATGTATGGTGGACTGTTTTGCATTGTAAGATTGTGTATACATGCTAAATGGACACATTTGACTAGAATAAATCATGTTATGGACTGTTTTAATTGAAATTTGGAACTACTATAGGGCAAAAATCCTGTTTTGGTGTATCTTTAAATAACCCTTGGAATTTATATGAGAATGATAAGTTATGAAAGGAAATTGTTCTAGGAAAACTTTGAACTGTTTTGCAACTTTAATTTCAGTTTTATAAATCTGAAGTGAAAGGAGTATTCAGCAAAGTAGGATTTGTTCTTAACACTAAAATAAACTATTTTCACTTGAGTTGGATTTATAAGGACAATGTAATCAAATTGGAAATGTGTATATATGTATGTGGGCTGTTATGAGTTCGAATGGGACCCTAGGAACCATCTTAAAACTGGAATAAATAAACCCTATAAAAACAAGGAAGAATCTCGAAAAAGCGACATTAAAGGAATGTTTAAAACATAATAAAGGGACTGATTTGAAGAGTATAACCTTATTAGGGACTGATTAATCCCATGAGAATGTTTATATGAAAATTTTGGACTGTTTGGAAACATCTTTCTAAAGCATGCTTTGTTGTTTTAATATGCACATGGGTATATGATTGCATTTGCTATGTTTTGTGTATGCATGATTAAGAATGGACTATTTTTTAGCATGTGTGTAGATGAAAATATGTAAAGTAGATTGTTATACATGTATGCGAACCTTAAGGGCTGTTTTGTTCACCTATATGCATACATATACATCTTGGATTGCTTGGCTTAGATATAAGTACATTGTGGACCATTATGTGCATGGTATAGGTATACATGGTTTGTTTCGAGTATGAACATGTAGGTGTAAGTATCTTGGATTGTTCTGATTGTAATTAATCACATACTAGACTATTGAGTATATGAATATATGCACTTGTAAATAAGACTGATTTTATTAAGTATTTATGTGTACATGTTTAAGCTTGGGTAGATTTGAATTAATATGAAAGTACATTGACTATTGAGCTTGTATATACGCATGTCTATCCTTTAAAACTGTTTTGTAGGGATTCAAAAGTGTGCTAGGTTGTCTAGGACATGAATGAAAGTATTTATGTGTGTTCTATGAGTTGCTTTATACATGTATGATAGAATATTCATGTATTAGGATCTGTTTTATAAGTTGAGTGGATTAAATTTGTTTTAATGATTCGTTATTTTGTTTGAGGTACATGATATGATATGGAAGAGTAAAAGGGAAGGAATTAGTTGAAAGCTATGGTTAATTGTGGATTCAGGTATCCCGTAACTGCGGGATAAGAGGTGAATGTAGTTGTGTTTGTATTGCGTGAGACGGTGTCATTCTGAATCTTATTTCTATGATATGTTGAGATTACTTCTAAGCATATGCATACGGCTCATATAAAGCACAACATGTGAAAGCATTCATAGCATGGCATATTTGGTAAACATTTTAAATTATGAATGCGTTACATAAGTACTATGTCCCTTGCCTTGTTATGTTGGTAATGGATGATTATGTGTACCTTGTAATAAGCTTTGAAGCTATTTGTTGATCAATGTTGTCATAAGACTTAAAGAAGAATAATTAGTCTTAACCCTACAACTTATGAACTCTTAAGTCTAAGGAGCTAAAAGTTCAATGCAAGTTATAAGATATTAAGTAAGAATAATTGTGCAATAAGATACTCTCCAATTCTCAAACATAAGATATCTAAGTTACCTATTCAATGGAATCCCTTAGACACATTGTCATAGTACATGGCATATTTCGGGACTACGGTCCATAAGCTACGGCTCGGGGAATGCCCCTTATTATATGTGATATATTGGCGACAGTAGGAGGTAACGGGGGAGATGTACGGAGATTGGCAACAGTTTGGTTCGATAGAGAAGAGAAGCTATGATTGTTATGATTAGACACAAGCTATTGCTTTGTGCTTTGAGCTATGTGTAACACGGACCAAGGCTACTCATGTCCAAATGTGTTTCAAGGCAAATGATTTAAAAGATTTGTATAAGTTGAACTTGTGATGATCTGTCAATAAAAAAGCCTTGGTGGAAATGTTAATAAAGATATGGAGCAATGCTTACCTTTTATAAGAAATTCACATGTGGTGAATGTGTTCCTAATACAAGAGACAATAAGCTTTGAAATGAAACTTTGATAAGTATTCTGAGAAGACTTAGCAAGAAATTTGAAAGCTTTAATAAGTAATTCAACAAGTCTTGAAAAAACTCCAATAAGATGAAGTACGAACTATGATAAGATTGATAAGAGAATTTTTAAAACTCAGTTAAGATTGAAGGATTATAAACCTTAATAAAGCTTGTAAAAGTTAAGATTAAAGTATTAAGACCAAGCTAACTTATATTTGTATATTTGATTTATTCCATTTAATATCATGAATGATATGTTTGTTATTTTTATGTTACTACCTCACTTAGGCTATATAAGCCTAATGCATTCATTGTCATGCATTTTCAGGATTTAGAAGCTTTAATTTCGATCGTGATCAAGGGTTGCAAGTCACATTTCGAGACTTTTGTGTGTTGTCTTGTTCTATTGTACAACTCCTAGGATGGTGGCACTATGAGTCATGTATTTGCATCTAGTTAATACAGTTTGTAATGTAAACATGAGGATTAATCTATGTTTGTAAAAAAATCCAGGTTATGCTTCAAATGGATAATTGTCTTGAGTATATACAGTTGTAAGTTATAAGCGAAGCTTAATTGATGATTGTTTGAGATTGGAAGTTTGACTGGGATCATGTATTGGTTCAAATGAAATTATGCATGCTTATAATGAAAAATATTTTGGAAATTTGATTGTTTGATTTAAGAGCTTGATTGGTATGATATGGAAGTTTACTAGATCATGTCATGGTTTAGTTGTGCATAGTTGGTTAAACGTGATTAAGTCACGTGTATTAAACATTATTTTGAAGTGAATTAAGTTGTTAAGTCTCTACTTAGAGTTCATAACTTTTCTAATAGTTTATCATGAATGGAGAGGTAATAAGAGATGATTTAGGCCGAAGCCTCTTGTATAATTTTTCTATGTTATATTGGTTACTTAGGTTTCAAGTTAGTTATTTGGTGGATCTTAACTTGAAAAGATGGTAAGTGTTATATTTGGTATGAATTGATACGTTTATAGCCTCAGATTGTGTTATAAAATCAAAAAGGGGATGCTAAATAATTATAAACACAAGTTTAAAAGGACCTTAGCAAATGGGAACGATAGAATGTGTTAGAGAAGTTTTACTCTCCTTTGGTTTTATTTCCTAAGAATTAAATTTTCCTATGCATAAAAACATTTGGATAATATACCTTTAGATTATTTGTGTGCTTAAAATATTGAAATGTTGCCACCTTTGTAAACGGATTTCATATGTCGTGTTTGTCTTAGATGGAATAGTTAACCAAATTGGTATCTTGCTGTTATATTATAATAGTGTGAGAACCTTTTGATTTCTAATTGATTAAATCCTAAAACAACACTCTATTCTTAAAAGATTAAAAGATGAGAAATTACTCTGGTGAAAAAACAAACAGAAAGATGATAAAAGGAAGTTTTGTTAACCTGACTTGTCCAATTTTGTTAGGTTTTAAATTTTTGGGTTCAAGTCTCTCTGGTTTTCTTTGCCGTAACATCTTTGGTTCTGGTTTTCTCCTAAACTAGGTTAAGGGTGTTACAACCTGGTATTAGAGCTTAGGTTTAGTCGATTCTCGGACTAAATAGAAGCAAATTTTATGTCTACATTATGCATATGCCACCTAGGAGTATAAGTTTCTATCTAGTATGGGTGACTTGCAAACAACATGATCTATACCTTCCCTGTTTCAATAGCAATCTTGTATAAACAATAGACGTAGCTTCTTAGTTCAATAGAAATTCGAGGACGAGTTTCTTTTAAGGGAGGATATAATACCCCAATTTTTTGTTAGTGACTAAATTGCAAAAATTCAAAAGTTTGTGGTTATAATTTAGTGACTAAAATGTAAAAATTCAAAGTTTAGTGACAAAAGTGAAAAGCTGGGAAAAGTTAGGGACCAACATGATAATTTTCCCAATAAATATTTTTATGGCAAAAATGAATAGTTCATCCCGGTATAAGAATTCTGGTGGGAATTAGATTGTTGGTACGAGATTTGTGTAAAAAGCTGTAAAAGGAAAAAGTTACGGGAATTAATTCGAATGAGCATTCAAACTCGAACAATTATAAAAATTTGATGGGAGTCTTAGACAGTCTAAAGGAACATGATAATGAAATTTGGAAATTTTCTGAATTGATTTGGATTCGATTCTATGCAGTATTCTAAAATAGTACATAATGGCATTTTGTAGATATATGGATTCATTAATGGCATTTTTGACCTTTTGCCCTTACTTTTTAATTAAAATTGATTATTTTGGATAAGATAATACAAGTGTTGTGATCCTATTGGACATAACTAATGGGAAAAATGGTCATTTCACTATTAGTAGAGATTTTTATATTGGATTTTTTAGAATAAAATGCCATTTGTCCTTATAATTTAACAAAGAAAAAGCTAAACTTTCTCCTCTTCTTCCTCAAGTTCGAATACACCATAGCCAAGGTAAGGAGAATTTTTTATTCAATTTTTGGTTAGATTTGGCTGGTTTTTGGATCAAGACATGAAATAGAAAATTGATCTCCATCAAATTCTCTTTTATTTGGCATAAATTTTAAGTAGTTTCCATGTTTATATGTTGAGTTTGGGAGTTAGGGTTTATGAAGGACAAGTTGATATATTGAGTTTTATGGATTGTTTTGATTAAATGTGGTGTTGTGATGTTGTTTCAAGCATGAATATAGTGAAGTTTCTATGTTTTGGTTGTTAGGTGATTTTCGAGAAAACTGAAAAATTAGGGGAAACTCTTGCAAAATTTTCTTTTGAAGAGGAATAATGTTAGAAGCTTGAATATGTTGTGTAGAAGCTAAAAACATGCTTGAATCAAGTTGGGAAGTTAGGTCAAAGTGACCATTTGTATTCGGCTAAGAGAAAGAATTTGGGGGGAAATTTTGGAAAAATTTTCCTAAGCTTGGAAATGATGTAAGGATGATTTTGTAAACTTTAGAAAGTCATTTGGACTATTATGGAAGGTTGTGAAGTAATAAGGACTAAGTTGTAAATTTTGGAAAGTTTAAGGACTTAGTTGTTAAACTTGTTGTTGGAGTGTATTGTGATGGAAAATCAAGGTTAGTGATTAAAAAGGTTGATTTTAAAGTTTAGATAGAATTTGGGGACCAAATTGTGATTTCGGCAAATTTAAGGATTAAAGGTAAAATTTTAAAGCTTAGGTTCTCAAGTGTAAAGAATGAAGAATGTAAGGTTTAGAGTTGAAAATGATGGTTGATAGCTTAAAAGGAGTCTTTTAAGACTAAAGTGAATATTTTTGGAAAGTTATAGAACTATTACGAATATTTTCCTAATATATATATATATATATATATATTAATGTTAGTAAGATACTAACATTACTTTGAAATGGTACTTGTTGTTGAAATGTGGTGTAGATCGTATTCGTGATCACAATCAAGGTTCGAACAAGTCAGTAGATAAAAGAAAAGCTCCAGAGTAAAGTAATAGTATAGTATAGCTAGTGAGGCAAAGGTGAGTGCATTTTTATTTATTTATTATTATGCTATGAGATAGACTTGTGATAAGTCAATCTCGAAGGTTAAGGGTAAAGGATTTGAATTATCTGAAATGTTTGAATGATTTATAAATGATTTAGGGTATGAACTGCCCAATGCAAATTTCTATATAAAAGTGATTTATTATGATTTATTGGTATTATTGATAAAAATGAAAGTTTATATTATTGAAATGTTGAATGCCCATTGTATGTCTATTGAGAGTCTTGGTATATTGGCATGCCAAAGAGTTAGAGTATATTGGTTTAATACTGCTACTAAGCAGGTGATACATTTAATACTGATACGGCAGGCGAGACGGTGAGTTGTGTTTTACAACTATGATCCAATGAAGGTTATTAATGTCGTTAAGTTACGGTAGTATTTCTAGTGATACACTAGCATTGATTTATTGATCCAAACACAACTGATTAGTTGTTGCGGGCACATGTGCATTACTCATCATTAAACTCACATACCTTATATTCTCATATATAGTACATTAGGCTATGCTATATTATCATTGGAATATAAAGTGGAATGGTTTGGTAAATCATATTCGTGATTTTCAAATCCTTTTTAATTTTCTTATTGCACTCTACATATTTCTACTATACTTATAGTGAAATGTTTTCAATTATCATATATATTGCCTCACTAAGTGTATACTTAGCGTGTGATTGTTTCACGCATAGATATTAAGGAGCGTAAGTAGTAAGGAGCAACAGAGGACATCATCATAGTTTGGAGAGCAAATATCAGTATCAGTATGACATCTTTAATTTTGTCTTTTGATATTACTAGTCGGCATGTATATTTATTTATATTTTGGCTGCTCTGATATGTGTATGTTTAGAAAAAAGTTAGTTTAAATCGTATTTTATTTACTATCTAAATGATTTTTAAATTAGGTAATTTTTAAGCAGTTTTATTATTTAAATAACTACTAAGTGAACTGCCTAGTTGCTACTTGAATTCAGGTTTGAACTTAACTTAGAAAAAAAATTAAGTTTAAAATTTTACGTGATTAGGTGTTAATTTATTTAAAGAGTAAATTGTTTATATTTTAAAAAGAAACAAAATTTTACTGATTTATAAAGTGGGAACTATAATACAAGTGTCATGTGACAACTCTAACTTGTATTCAGTAATGGATATGGGTGAGGGGTGTTACAGAGGGAGAATTGTAATACCCCAAACTCTAACTTGGGACCATGTTACAATAGAACTTTATGTTAGATTGCTTTAGTCCTTAAATCTTTTGGATTAAGTATGATCCTTAGGACCAAACTGAAATTTTTGGAAACTTGGATAACCTTTTTAAGAAGGGACTATAATGGACTTTAGGTAAAAGAATAGGATTACATATTGAAGGGAATTAAAAAGGAGGGCTGGTACACATGGCATTTGATGAATATGCCGTGAAGGAAGACACTCGGCCATGTAGAATCCTAATCTCAATATGTAACACCCCGAAATTGGCCTAGTCGGAAATGGGTTCCGGCGATCGGAAAACCTATATCGAAAATGTTCAAATATTGTATTGATGTTGACCACAAGGTCAATTATATTGGTATTGGACTCTAGTTGAGTCAAATTATTGTTTAAGGGTCTTATTAAAAGTATTGGAAACCTTTTAGTGGTTAAATTATAAAAATTGGAAGTTCAGGGGTACAAGTATAGTCTGCCGAGAGTTGAGGGACTAACCTTGCGATTAGACCCTTCTCAAATTAAAATCATTCACCGTGGAGTGATCTGATGAAGTTGCTTCTTCATAGGGAAAGCTCCTAAGCTTTTGTTAAAATAGAAAAAGAAAAAAATGGATAGAAAACTCACCCAATATTCCATCAAGCAAGCACCTCACCTTATTGTTTTCTTCCACCTCCAAGCACACACCTCCATTGTTGAGGTTGATGAAAGCTTAGTTTTGTTCAGTTTATTGTTATCAAAATGATCCTAGCAAACGAGTAAGCTTATTCCCTCAAGCTATTATTGAAATCCATGGATAAATCAATTTTAATCCTAAGCTAGGGTTTGGCCATCCATGGAGTTTTATAGCTAATTTAAGATTTGATATTGATTTTGATATCGTTATAATGATTTCGGTTTCGTAATATTGAATTTAACCGATTCCTATTGATTTCCTAGTTCAAGAAATCGACAAGGAGCATCCATCGACCACACCAAAGACTAGGAACAAAGGGGTTGTCATTTGAGAATCGTAGGAGCATCGGATTATCGAGGTGAGTGTAGTCGAAGTCTCAGGATTAGGCTAGGTGCCTTTCCCGACTTCATTGTTAATAGTATTATCATTGCTAACTCTGTTGTTAAGGATTATTGCATCGAGTCACTTATCGGACATTATGGTAAGTATTGGTAAGTTATCGCATCGAGTATTGAGCATTGTCAATGTCATCATCATTGTTATTGAACATCGGACATGGATATCATTGTTTTCATTGAATATTGTTATTTCCATTATTATCGCTATCAACATCGAATCATGAAGTATGGGATGTTGTTATAGAGCCATTGATATAGCCATTGTCATTGATCATTGATGTCAACATCGTTATTGTTATCAGAACTTTGTGAATAAAGCATTGACCATTTTTATTGTCATTGAAATCATTGGACATTGCCATTGTTATTGATATTGACATTGAACATGGACACCAGAATATTGTTTATTGATAAGAACATTGAACTGGCCATTGACATTGAACATGAACTATTGATATTGCCACCGAACCTTGGATTCGAAAGGACTTTGGATACAATTGGCATGCCATAGAATTCATGAGCTCAGTGCACGGGTGGACTATGGTCCTTGGGCTACGGCCTGTATTGATTTGGTGAGGCGGAGGGATGTGATGTGATATTGGTCATATTGGTGAGGCAGAGGGACTAGATCATTCATTGATTTGGCGAGGCATAGGAATTCGCGTATCCACTATCTTGAATTGATCCAAGGGTTAGTGTTGGAATATGAAATTCATTGCCATTGAACATGTTCGTTGCATTGTTTTAGTGATCTATTGCATCGTTATTGTTAAGTCATGAATTGGAATGCATTTCATTGACATAGTGTTTAATTGTGACTACCTCACTAGGCAAGGTATGCCTAATGCATTTCATTTCATACATTTCAGGTTAAGGATTTTGTCATTGAAGATCGAAAGTTTTGACGTTATCAACAAGTCACCTCAAGCCACAAGTAATGTGTTTTGTCCCTAAGAACTCCTAGAATGGTGGCAAAGTAGTTGAACTAGTCTTTTGTGACCCTTTGGGTATGTATGTATTAAGCATGGTTGGTAGAAGTAGCTAAGGCCCTAAATGACCTTTTAAAAGTGACTAAAAAGGGTTAAAGTTGCATATTTGGCTCTAAAAGGTGAAATCATGGTAAATGAATTCGTATGATCATAAATTTTGTCATGCAAGCAGTTTATGGCCTGGAAATATTGTGTGCAAAATTTCATTGCATTTGGATAATGTTTGGTAGGTTAAATCGAATAAAAACCAGCAAAACTCTGTTATTATAGGTCAGGGCGTATCGATACAGTTGATGGCGTATCGATACGACCTTGCATATTTGGTCAGGTCAACATTGGTCAAAAGGGGGCGTATCGATACGTCCTAGGTGTATCGGTACGGATTTTGACTACTAGAATTTGGGTGTAAAAATGGTATCGATACAGGGTCAATGCGTATCGATACGTGGTCAACCAATATCGGTACGAGCTCAACCGTATCGATACGGGTCTCTTACCCTGGATACTGGAAATTAGGAATTTAAGCTTGGCGTACCAATATGTCCCCAAGTGTATCGGTACGGTGTTTGTTAAATTAACTAAAAGCCATGGAAAACAGTTTTGCATTATTTACAAAGAGGTCGCTAAATCTTGTATAGACTAATTGGAAAGGCAAATGAATTTCGATTAACATGAAAATTTGCATGGTTGATATTTAAGCCCAATTTCAAAGAATGACCTCTATAATAATGACTTTACGATTGGGTCCCTAAAACTTGGATTGGCTTAAAATAGGTCCTAATTGAGCAATCGTAAACTCGTAACGGATTAGGGAAACCATCCATTGAATAATATGGGATTAAAAGTCTAAGAATATTGTATTTTGTTTGAAATTATCGCACCGATCACTGCAAGGTTCGCCGGTAGCATTCTCTGACCCGGTTCTCGACCAGGCCGGGTAGGGGGTGTTACACAATATGTCATCTTTTTCTCTCTAGTGAGAACCGAATGAATAGAAAGGAGAGAAATGGTGAATTCAACTTGAAGTCTATGGAGCTTTGAGGGTTTCGGATATTTGCTAGCTAAAATTCTTGCATTTTATTCGATTCCTAGGAAAAAGGGTAAACATTCTAGTTACCTTTCTTGAGTTAAATCTTAGATTGGAAACTATATGTGAATTTTATGAAATCAAAGCTTTGTTAATGGTTAGAGAAAATTAGAGTTATGATAAGAATTATTTTGGATTTATGTGAGTAACATTTAGAGTCACTTGTGTACTTGTTATCTCGTTCGAATGCTCAAATTGATCTTCTATGAGTTCTTGAATGTATGAGTTTCATTAAATAGTTGCTTTGAGCCTACGAATCGAATGAAAATGGTTATAATCTAAATTGTTATGATGAAGCAACATATGAAAAATGCAGATTAGCAACATGAGTTTTAGGAAACATGTTATTAAAACAGATTTTGGAGTAAATGTTTATGTTTATAAGGCTACCTTGTTTTGCATTAAGGAATAAAGCATGGACAGATTCGATTAAATTAAATGTATGCACTAAAAATAGGACATAGAATATGATTGTAAGGACCTAATAGGGCTGTTTCGAGTACTGTTAAAGCATGTTGGACTGTTTTGGTGCATTTGTGATTATTGTGGACTGTTCTTGAGAATTTTTGGACTGTTTGTGTAAATTTGAATGTATGGTGGACTGTTTTACATTGTAAGATTGTGTATACATGCTAAATGGACACATTTGACTAGAATAAATCATGTTATAGATTGTTTTAATTGAAATTTGGAACTGCTATAGGGCAAAAATCCTGTTTTGGTGTATCTTTAAATAACCCTTGGAATTTATATGAGAATGATAAGTTACGAAAAGAAATTTTTCTATGAAAACTTTGAACTATTTTGCAACTTTAATTTCAGTTTTATAAATCTGAAGTGAGAGGAGTATTCACCAAAGTAGGATTTGTTCTTAACACTAAAATAAACTATTTTAACTTGAATTGGATTTATAAGGACGGTGTAATCAAATTGGAAATGTGTATATATATGTATGTGGGTTGTTATGAGTTCGAATGGGACCTTAAGAACCCTCTTGAAACTGAAATAAATGAACCCTATAAAAATAGGGAAGAATCTCAGAAAAGAGACCTTAAAGGAATGTTGAAAACACAATAAATGGATTGATTTGAAGAGTATAACCTTATTAGGGACTGTTTAATCCTATGAGAATGTTTATATGGAAATTTTGGACTGTTTGGAAACATCTTTCTAAAGCATGCTTTTTTGTTTTAATATGCACATGGGTATATTATTTCATTTGCTATGTTTTGTGTACACATGATTAAGAATAGACTATTTTTTAGCATGTGTGTAGATGAAAATATGTAAAGTAGATTGTTTTACATGTATGCGAACAATAAGGGCTGTTTTGTACACCTATATGCATAAATATGCATCTTGGATTTCTTGGCAGAGATATAAGTACATTGTGGACTATTATGTACATGGTATAGATATACATGGTTTGTTTCGAGTATGAACATGTAGGTGTAAGTATCTTGGATTGTTCTGATTCTAATTAATCACATACTAGACTGTTGAGTATATGAATGTATGAACTTGTAAATAAGAATGATTTTGTTAAGTATTTATGTGTACATGTTTAAGTTTGGGAAGATTTGAATTAATATGAAAGTACATGGACTATTGAGCTTGTATATACACATGTTTATCCTTTAAAAATGTTTTGTTGGTGTTTAAAAGTGTGCTAGGCTATCTGGGACATGAATGAAAGTATTTATGTGTGTGCTACAAGTTGGTTTATGCATGTATGATAGAATATTCATGTATTAGGAGCTGTTTTAAAAGTTTAGTGGATTAAATTGGTTTTAATGATTCGTTATTTTGTTTGAGGTACATGATATGATATGGAAGAGTAAAAGGGGAGGAATTAGTTGAAAGCTAGGATTAATTGTCGATTCAGGTATCCCATAATTTCAGGATAAGAGGTGTGTTTAGTTGTGTTTGTCTCGGGTGACACGGTGTCATTCCGAATCTTGTCTCTATGATATGTTGAGATTACTTCTAAGCATATGCTTATGGCTCATATAGAGCACAACTTGTGAAAGCATTCATATCATGGCATCTTTGGTAAACATTTTGAATTATGAATGCATTACATAAGTACTCTGTGTCTTGCCTTGTTATGTTGGTAATGGATGATTATGTGTACCTTGTAATAAGCTTTGAAGCTATTTACTGATCAATGTTGCCATAAGACTTAAAGAAGAATAATTAGTCTTAACCTTACAACTTATGAACTCTTAAGTCTAAGGAGCTAAAAGTTCAATGCAAGTTATAAGATACTAAGTAAGATTACTTGTGCAATAGGATACTCTCCAATTCTCAAACATAAGATATCTAAGTTGCCTATTCAATGGAAGCCCTTGGAAAATTTGGCGTAGTACATGGCATATTTCGGGACTACGGTCCATGAGCTACGGCTCAGAGGATGACCCTTATTATATGTGATATATTGGCGACAGTAGGAGGTAACGGGGGAGATGTACGGAGATTGGTGACAGTTTGGTTGGATAGAAAAGAGAAGCTAGGTTGTTATGATCAGACATAAGCCATTGCTTTGTGCTTTGAGCTATGTGTAACACGGACCAAGGCTACTCATGTCCAAATGTGTTCCAAGGCAAATGATTTAAAAGATTTGTATAAGTTGAACTTGTGATGATCTATGAATAAAAAGGCCTTGGTGGCAATGTTAATAATGATATGCAGCAATGTTCACCTTTGATAAGAAATTCAAATGTGGTGAATGTGTGCCTAATACAAGAGACAATAAGCTTTGAAATGAAACTTTGATAAGTATTCTGAGAAGACTTAGCAAGAAATCTGAAAGCTTTAATAAGTAATTTAGCAAGTCTTGAAAAAACTCCAATAAGATGAAGTACGATCTATGATAAGATTGATAAGAGAATTTTTAAAACTCAGTTAAGATTGAAAGATTATAAACCTTAATAAAGATTGTAAAAGTTAAGATTATAGTATTAAGACCAAGCTAACTTATATTTGTATATTTGATTTATTCCATTTAATATCATGAATGATATGTTTGTTATTTTTATGTTACTACCTCACTTAGGCTATATAAGCCTAATGCATTCATTGTCATGCATTTTCAGGATTTAGAAGCTTTGATTTTGATCGTGATCAAGGGTTGCAAGTCACATTCTGAGACTTTTGTGTATTCTTTTGTTCTATTGTACAACTCCTAGGGTGGTGGCACTATGAGTCATGTATTTGCATCTAGTTAACATCGTTTGTAATGTAAATGTCACATCCCTAAAACCAGCCTAGTCGAAATTCAGTTTCAGTGACCAAAAATTTTGTTATGGATATGCTCAGAAATGTAACCTCGCAATCCTTGTACCCAATTTCGTAGCAATGAAAATTAGTTGAACTTGATTTAAGTTGTGGGGAGCTTCTTGTAAGAAATTCAAAGCCGAAAATGTTGATTTTGAGCTAGGTGTATTGATACAGTTGTACCTATATCGTTACAATTTGAATTAGGCGTTTCGATATAGTAAGACCTGTATCGATATAGTCCTAACTAACTTACCAAACTTGGACTAAACGTATCGATACGGATAGAGGCGTATTGATACGGCTTAACAGTTTTAACTACCTAGGGTTAACCGTATTCATACGATTAAGAGGGTATCGGTACGGTACCCTATCTAAAATTTGATAAAAGGCTAAATTGAAAGAAAAAGGAATTTGTGGTGATGAATCACTTGCTAGGTTGCCAACCCACGTGAGAAATAATCAGAAAAGATGACTAAAGCCAACAATTGCTTGAATTGTTAAAAAGGAATGAAAAGATAGTGAATGATTAAGGTAGGCAAACCCTTAGGGGGAGGAAACCTTTTCATTGGTTAGTTTGGAAGGTGATGATTAATTAATAAATTTTCTATTGTCTTAAGAATGAGTAGAGGAGCTTTCTTTATTGTTTGCTTCAACCGAGAACCAAAATCCCATCCTTTGTCATCTTCATCTTCAACCCTTAAGCAAGCACCACCATTGTTATCTTCTCCACCAACAAGCGCACACCTCTCCATTTGAACTCCTTAAGCTTAAGCTTTCCTTGTCTTAAAGACTTCAATCCATAGCTATCGATTGGGTAAGTAAAAGCCCTCAATCAATGATTAAATTCCATGGACATTTGGAGTTGAATTACTAAGCCTAATCTTTGAAATGAGTGTTGATGTCATTATGTTGATTATAATGATTCCTTGTCTTATTTCCTAGCTCAAGAATTGGAGGAAACCAATCTATCATCCCCTATCAAGTCTAAGAGCAATGGCATCGAAATCCAAGAACCCTAAAAGCTTCCGTGCACTAGGTGAGTGTAGTCGTGTAAAGGGATAGGCAAGGTGTCGTCCCATTGCATTCGTTTTATGTTATAATTTGCATTTTGTTTAAGGGCTCAAGTAGAGCAAGCTAGTGTGGATGCTAATAGTAAGCATGGTAAGTTTTCGACATGGATTAATATGTGTAAGTTCATATACGATACTTGAATTTTGCTATGTGTGAATTTGATATGGATATGATATGATAAGTGGAGCTAAGGCTTAATTTGACGTCCGATATGATATGGCTTACGAGCACAAAGGTAAGATTATGTTGTGATATGTGATCTGAAAGGTAAGAATTATAATGAAATGTGTAACCTTGGACATTTGTGGACATTGGATACAATTGGCATGGAATAGGGTTATTTGAGCTCACCAAGTAAGGGATTGGACTACGGTCTGGGGCTACGGCCTATATGTGGTGAGATAAGGTTGATTTGTGTAAGGGATATTTTCTAGAGCTACGGATCATGGCTACGGCCTATTTCCGATATGTGTGGTGTACAGGAGAATTATAATGAAATATGTGGACATTGGATACCATTGGCATGCAATAGGGTTATTTGAGCTCAACAAGTAAGGGATTGGACTACGATCCTGGGCTACGGCCTATATGTGGTGAGATAAGGTTGGTTTGTGTAAAGGATATTTTCTAGAGCTACGGATCAAGGCTACGGCCTATTTCCAATATGTGTGGTGTACAGAAGAATCTGCGTATCCATTGGTTACCATGTCCAAGGAAATGATATGTTTATATAATTTATAATTGCTGCATGGAATCTTGACTATTGATTTGAACATGATCTTATATGATTGATGCTATATAAATTGTTAACTAAGCATGCATATATGTCATTCATGTATTTGATGAATTTATTGTGCATTTGTTATGACTACCTCACTAGGCTATGTAAGCCTAACATCTGTGTGTCTCATGCATTTCAGGATCTTGAAGTATTCCGAGCTCCAATCATGTAGTTGTGGTTGCAAGTCGCTTCCACCGATCATATGTATGCTTAACTTTTTATTTGAACTCTAAGGTGGCATATGACTCAAACATGTCATTTTTGCATATTTTGGGTATATGTGTAAAGGTCTAATAATGTCTAAGGGTTAAACATGGTTTTTGGTATGCTTGTAGAATGACCAAACTAGTTAAAATGAGCTTAAAAGCACTAAAAGGTGAAAACTGGGTAAATGGATTCGAAACTCTAAAATTTTGTATGCTATTAAAAATATGGATATTAGACTTGATGGTAAAATTTGGTTAAGTTTGGACAATGTTTAACATGTTAAATTGATTAAAAACCAGCTAAAATCTGTCATTACAGGGCAGGTGTATCGGTACGGGTGATGGCTTATCGATATGGCCTTGCATAATTGGACTAAGTAAAACAGGGTGTATCGATACGAAAAGGGGGTGTATCGATACGGATTTGGATAGTAAGGTATGAAAATTAAATTGTATCGATACGGTCTTAGGCTGTACCAAAACGGGTCAACCATAGTCAATGCGTATCGATACGAGCTTAGAGGTATCGATACCGTCTTGCTACCCTTGAACCTGGAATTTGGGAAATCAGCTTAGCATACCGATACGGTCTTAGGTGTACCGGTACGGAGTCAGTTAATTCTGTTAAAAGTCTAAAATTACAATTTTAAACAGTTTACGAATTGGTCACTAAGTTTTAAATGGCCTAATTAGATAGGTAAATGATCTCCGTTAGTAACGAAACTTCACAGGTTAATAATTGGTAAGTTTAATTGTAGTTTAGTGAAAAGAAATCCCAATAAGACCTCTAATTTGTAAAAATTATGATTTAGTCCTTAAGTTCGAAAAAGTTTAAAAATTGACCCTAAATCGAATAAGTAGTCAACAAAAAAATCTGCTAAGCTTTTACAAAAAGTTTAATAAACTTCCCGAATAAGTCTCTGAACTCTGAATTCAACTCTAAACATCCGATATATTTTTCGGTAGCACTTTCCGACCCGGTTCTCTGCCAGGCCGGAAATGAGGGTGTTACAATAAACATGAGGATTAATCTATATTTGTAAAAAAAAATTAAAAATCTAGGTTATGCTTCAAATGGATAATTGTCTTGAGTATATACGGTTGTAAGTTATAAGCAGAGCTTAACTAATGATTGTTTGAGATTGGAAGTTTGATTGGGATCATGTGTTGGTTCAAATGAAATTATGCATGCTTATAATGAAAAATATTTTGGAAATTTGATTGTTCGATTTAAGAGATCGTTTGTATGATATGGAAGTTTACTAGATCATGTCATGGTTTAGTTGTGCATAGTTGGTTAAACGTGATTAAGTCATGTGTATTAAACATTATTTTGAAGTGAATCGGGCTGTTAAGTCTCTACTTAGAGTTCATAACTTTTCTAATAGTTTATCATGAATGGAGAGGTAATAAGAGATGATTTAGGCCGAAGCCTCTTGTATAATTTTTCTATGTTATATTGGTTACCTAGGTTTCAAGTTACTTATTTGGTGGATCTTAACTTAAAAAGATGGTAAGTGTTATATTTGGTATGAATTGATAAGTTTATAGCCTCGGATTGTGTTATAAAATCAAAAAGGGGTTGCTAAATGATTATAATCCCTATGCTTGTGGAAATCTCGATTTAGACACTTTAATGCTTGAATATAAAACACAAGTTTAAAGGGACCTTAGCAAATGAGAACGATAGAATGTGTTAAAGAAGTTTTAATCTCCTTTGGGTTTATTGTCTAAGAATTAAATCTTCCTATACATAAAAATATTTGGATAATATACCTTTAGATTATTTGTATGCTTAAAATATTGAAAGGTTGCCACCTTTGTAAATGGATTTCTTATGTCGTGTTTGTCTTAAATGGAATAGTAACCAAATTGGTATCTTGCTGTTATATTACGATAGTGTGATGACCTTTTGATTTCTAATTGATTAAATCCTAAAACAACACTCTGTTCTTAAAAGATTAAAAGATGAGAAATTACTCTGGTGAAATAAAAAATAGAAAGATGATAAAAAGAAGTTTTGTTAACCTGCCTTGTCCAATTTTGTTAGGTTTTAAATTTTTGGTTCAAGTCTCTCTAGTTTTCTTTGCCGTAACATCTATGATTATGGTTTTCTCCTAAACCGAGTTAAGAGTGTCACAAGTCTCTCGTGTATATTTAGGACAACGCCCAAAATTTTTCTATTCTATCTGATTACGAGACCTCATATCAATTACAACCGCCTTCTATAGTGATGGCCACTTGCGAAATTAATACCTTTATTTTATGTCATAACGATACACTGCAAAGCAAATGTAAAGAAAAAACAAACACAAAAGAAAGGTGTGTCAATATGATGAAATAAGCGAATAAATGATTTAAACAAATGAAATGCCAATTTATAAACAAGGCGATAAATTAAACTAATTAAATCATGCGATTAAAACAAGCATAAACAATCAACAAACAAACACTCTGATAAACAACCAATGCCTAAACAGGGTTACCGTTAAACGGGCAGAGTTTCGGCATGGCTCTAAAGGGTGGACTCTTACGGACCACTATATGCGGTTAGGTTATAGAGTACAAAAGGTAATCGAACTGTCATTATTACATTCTAAGATAATAATACATCAATTCGGGGGATACAAGTCTTTATACCATATGGAAGTGTGGACCCCACAAAATATAAAGATCGTATTTCAGAAGCGAATTACAATACCATACGGATGTGAACACCCCCACAAAACAAATTAATCACTCCTACTTATCGAGGGAAGGAGCTCGGGAAGATCGTGCATGAATGACAATTTATATTAAACATCGTACGGATAAAAGCGGTAAACAAAAAAGGATAGGGATTAAAAATTAAATTAAATCGAATTCTATTTTTTCTTAATAAATATGAAAGGAACACAACTAAGGCTTGACTCTTTTTTTTGTAAAAGCAAAAAAAATCTCCAGCAGAGTTGTCATGCTGTAACGACTAATTTAAAATTACTAAGCATTCTCTCGCTTAAAAATTTTATTTAAAGGGGAATTTTGAAAAAACTTGTATTTTTAAATAAGACTAAAGGAGTCGCCACCGGTCACTTGAGTTAGGTAGACCGAACACCAAAAAACAAAACAAGAGATAAAATGAGTTCGGGAGTCGGTTACGAGTTGGGAAAGATTTGCACCCCCACCACGCCCAAAAAATGGTACTTAAAGGTTTGTATCGTAAATGCAAAGAAAAATTAAAAATTCGGTTTAATTTAAAATATGATCCCTAAAATGCATGCATGCATGATAACATAAATAAAATTGCTTCAGTATTCACAGTACCAAAAGAGATATCACCCGGAGACTCAGGACGACACTCCCACTAAGATATCGGAACAATAAAGCCTAAACTACATGTGACATATTAAATGCATAAATAAATAATATATGCTAACACATAAATATATGACAAGAGTAAAACATGAAGAATTAAATATATGTACATATATCGAAGAAGAAGAAACGTACATCATATGTTATATATTGCGCACATCACGCGCATATATATATATATATACACACACACGTATTTAAGATGAAGTGACGTTTGACCTTTTGGTTATTTTAGTTTCTATTCTTTTTTTTGTACAGTTGAACCCTTAACGTTTCGTTTTTGAGTCAAAATAGCCATTTCGTAAAAAAATCGTTACATGTTTACATGGTAAGACTTGCTGACGTAGCATCAACAATACTTTTAGAAAAAATATTAATTATTTTTTTTATTTTATTCTTTAACCAATCAAACAATAATACGTGGCATTATCTAATTGGCTTAAAGACGAAGACAAGATATATTGTGAGTCGGAGATTCTAGCCACCAAGCTAAGTTGCTAACTTAATAATATATTACCAATTATTATATTTATTTTTTACAACAGGATTTTGCTTCAAATTAGTTGAAGACACGACAGTCCCCAAAACTGTGTGTCCCCTTTGCTGGACAAAACTGCCATCGCCGATAATGCTTGGGACCTTGTAAATCAGACCCTCCCCCTTCTCTCTCTTTCTCGCCAAACACCCTTCATTTCTCACAACATTTGTTTATTGTTTCCTTTAGTTTAGAATTTCACCTCTGTTTACAATCTTCTCTTCTTATGTTATTTTCAGTGAGAGTTCTTCAAATCATTGATTACCAGCAATAAGTTATCAAGGGAATAAAGTTTCGAGTTGGCTATGTGCATGGGTTTTGTTGCTCAAGTCTTTAAGGTTTTATTCTACTTCATTGGGGGTGTTAACATTTATTACTTGTATTGATTTGTTAGCCATCGATATATGAAATGTTGGGTAACTGAAGAAGGGCACAGAGCTTGAAAGAGAAAAGGATAACAGAATATTAAGATTAGTTATTTTTGCCATCTAGGATTAGTTAAAGAGTAGCTGTACTTTCTTTTAATTTTTTTTATTTTCCATTATATATATAATACATTTCTTTTTCTTTTTCTAATAATAATAATAGTTTTACCGATTTCTTCTAAAACCAATCGTTTCATTTTTTCCAAATCACAAAACCATAGACTCTAACATGGTATCAGAAGATGATGATTCCGCTTCCCGTTCATTAGAGTCTAACTGGGTTTACAAGACCGATGATCCATCTGACGAGTATTATATTCATCCCAATGAGAATCCTACTCTCATCCTTACATCGACTCTTTTTCTGGGTAACAACTACCATAGTTGGGCGCGTTCGATGAAGATGTCGCTCATATCCAAAAACAAATTCCGGTTTGTTAATGGCTCAATTAAAGATCCTGGTGAAGGTGATTCGAAATACCAAGCGTGGGTCAAGTGTAATAACTTGGTGCTTTCATGGCTTCAACGCGTGGTCCATCCTAACATCGCTCAACGTATCATTTGGATTGATGTTGCGTACGAGCTCTGGTCAGATTTATTTGATCGCTTCAGTCAAGGTGATCTTGTTCGTCTGTCGGATTTGCAGCAAGATTTCTATGGATTACAATAAGATAATCTTTCTGTTACCTCTTTTCATACTCAGTTGAAAACTTTGTGAGACGAGATCTGTAACCTTCGGCTGTTATCTTCTTGTTCTTGTTTGGCGTTGCAATATCGAAAGCAAGATTTTACTCTTCGATTTCTTAAAGGGTTAAATGATAACTTTGCTTTTCAGAAATCACGGCTTTTAATGATGAAACCCCTTCCTACTATAAATCAGATATTTGCAATGGTTATTCAACATGAAAGAACCATTAATCCTGTTAGTGATGTTGTTTTGAATTCCGATTCGAATATCCTTCTTGTTGATAGGCATAGTGGGAAAATTGGGGATAAACAAGAACATAGGTCTTTTTCAGCTAAGAAATTTTATAACAATGGGAATAAAAAACCTCTTTGTACTCATTGTGGTCTTTTTGGACACACCATTGACAAATGTTATAGGAAACATGGGTTTCCTCCTAGATACAAACATATAACTTCCCTTAGTAAGACCAATCAAGTTGGTTCTGTTGGTGATACTAGTGTGCAAGAGTTTGTTGCAACCAAAGATTCTATGCAATCTGTTTCTTTCACTAAAGAACAGTACGATAGTTTGCTGCGTATTTTACAAGAGAGGAAAACTTCTGAGCATGTGCATCAATCTAAGGTGAACATGCTTGCTTCCACCTTTGATTTCACACCAACTACTGATTCAAGTAATTTAGGTGAGGCTTTAAATAGTTCTAGTATTATTTTGAATTGTTCTAATTCAGAATCTGTTACTCCTTGGATTATTGATTCGGGTGCTACTGATCACATAGTCAATTCTTTATTTTTTTGTGGATTTTAGGAGAGTTCATAATAAATTTGTAAAATTACGTAGTGGTAATATGGTTGAGGTTTTACATATTGGTACTGTTCAAATTAATCCTACTCTAAAATTGTTTAATATTTTTCACATACCCTTCTTTAATTTTAATCTTGTTTCTATTTCTCAGCTTGCTAAATTTGATATCTCCTTAGTATTCACATCTGACATGTGTTGGTTGCAGGACACCAAGCTAAAGAAGATGATTGGTTCAACTAGGGTTTGTGATGGTTTATATCAACTTGAGGTTCCACATTTTTCCGTTTTGAATAAATCTGCAACCTGTAATGTTTCCAGTTCTTTTTCAAATCTTTGGCATCTTAGGTTAGGACACCCCTCTAAACAGAGGATGAAACATTTTGTGTTTTTGAATTCTAAAATTTCTCTTGATATTTGTCCTCATTGTGATGTCTATCGAATGGCTAAACATAAAAGGTTGCCTTTTTCCCTTAGCACATTTGTTTCTGAATTTGTGTTTGATCTTATACATGTAGATGTTTGGAGTCCTTTTCCCATTAAGAGTGTTTATGGTCATTCTTATTTTTTAAAAATTGTTGATGACAAAAGTCGTTTTACTTGGATCTATCCTATGCAAAATAAATCTGAGGTTAGGAGTTTAATTTCTGCTTTCTTTCAAATGATAGAGACACAATTTTCAAAAAAAATTAAATGTGTTAGGTCTGATAATGCTAGGGAATTTGACATGAAAGTTTTCTTTGATTCCAAAGGAATAATACATCAACAATTTTGTGTTTATACTTCACAGCAGAACAATTTAGTAGAAAGGAAACATCAGCACTTGCTTAATGTTGCTAGGGCTTTAAGGATTCAAGAAAATTTGCCTTTACATTTTTGGATTGATTGTATTTTGCATGCAGCTTATCTAATTAATATTACACCAACACCAGTTTTGAATAACAGTACTCCTTTTGAAGTTTTGTATCACAAGAAACCTAAACGTGATCATTTAAAAGTTTTTGGTTATCTTGCCCATGCATCTGTTTTGCCTAAATCTATGACTAAGTTGCATCCTCGTGCTACTAGGTGTATTTTTCTTGGTTTCCTAAGCACATTAAAGGATATAGATTGTTTGATCTTAATAACCATATTGATTTTGTTTCTAGAGATGTCACCTTTTCTGAAGAAATTTTTCCTTTCCATTATCATCTTGTTTTTCCTAAGTATGATAACAATGTCTTAATGGAGGATTTATTAAAAAATAAGGATTCTACTATTTTTAGTAGTAATAAAAATTCAAAACCTTCTAATACACAAGCTTCTAATAAAAAATATGCTTCTGATTCTTTTAGTACTTCAGACTTAGATGTTTTTCCACCTATACAAACATCATTAACTCTTGATTCTCTAGCCATATCATTCCAGAATACATCTGAAAATATTAATAATCCTTTAGTTTCTTCATTACCTTCTGATTCACACCTACATCAGCTTCCTCAATTAAAGGAATCTCTGCCTCTAGCGAGACCAGCTAGGAACAAGCACCTTCCACAAAGGTTCAGAGACTATCATGTTAGTCTGTCAGGATCTAAGACTACTACACACACTATTGCTCAGGTGCTTTCTTACCACAATTTTTCATCCAAACATATGTCTTATATTAATAGTGTGAAAATTTTGACTGAACTTAAATCTCTTAAACAAGCTATCTTACATGACTGTTGGAAAAATGCAATGACTGAAGAGATTAATGCTTTAGAAAGGAATAATACTTGGACTCTGATTTCTCTTCTACCTAGTAAAAGTATTATAGGTTGTAAATGGGTATACAAGACTAAACTAAAATCAGATGGAATCCTTGAGAGATATAAAGCTAGATTAGTTGCTAAGGGTTATACACAACAACCAAGAGTATACTTTCTTGACACTTTTAGTCCTGTTGCGAAAATGACTACAATTAGAACTTTACTAGTTGTGTCTGCTGCTAATAATTGGTTTTTGCAACAACTTGATATCAATAATGCTTTTCTACATGGACATTTACAGGAAGAAGTTTACATGCAATTACCCTTGGTTTTTCTACTTCAGATAATAGTTTAGCTTGTAAATTAAATAGAAGCTTGTATGGTTTAAAACAAATAGTAGGAAGTGGAATGAGAGACTAACTTCTGCCTTAATTCAGCAAGGTTTTAAGCAGGTTGTTTTTGACACTTCTTTATTTACCAAAGGAGAGGGTAGTACCTTTATTGCTCTTATTGTTTATGTAGATGATATCGTTCTTACTAGTCCTAGTATGTGTGAGATTGATTGCATAAAACATTTTCTTCATGCTACTTTTCAAATAAAAGATTTAGGAAAGCTAAAATTTTTCTTAGGGCTTGAGGTTGCTCGTTCTTCTCAAAGGATTAATCTTTCCCAAAGGAAATATACTTTAGATCTATTAGAAGAATCTGGTTTTTTGGGCTCTAAACCTGCTGCTAACCTTATTGCAAATACTAAGCAAATTTCTAAAACAGATGGTGATTTGTTAGAAGATGTTACTTCTTACAGGAAATTAATAGGCAAACTGATTTATTTAACTCGTACGAGACCTGATATAACATTTGTTGTTCATCAGCTTTCTCAGTTTATTTCAGCTCCTACAAATACTCATTTGATAGCTGCACATCGTGATCTTAGATATTTAAAAGGAGCTCCTAGACAGGGTTTGTACTTTCCTACTGATAATCAACTTCAGCTTAATGCTTTCTCTGACTCAGATTGGGCATCTTGTCCAGATTCTAGGAGGTCTATCACTGGATTTTGTATTTTCCTTGGATCGTCTTTGATTTTATGGAAGTCAAAGAAGCAACAAACAATTTCCAGATCCTCCAGTGAAGCAGAGTACAAGGCTTTGGCTTCTGTATCTTGTTAAATACAATGGATTACATATTTATTTTCTGATTTACATATTGGTTTTTCTTCAGCTAACTTTTTTTGTGATAATCTTTCTGGTATAAAAATTACTGAAAATCCTATACAACATTGAAAGGACCGAACACATTGAGATCGACTGTCATCTAATACGTGAAAAGCTTCAGCGAGGGATTATCGCATTGTTGCCTGTTTCGAGCTCCAACCAATTGGCAGATTGCTTTACCAAGGCTTTACTAGTCTCTGTTTTTTGAGGTCAATCTTCAAGTTGGGCATTCAAAATCTTTATGCTCCAACTTGAGGGGGGACTAACAGAATATTAAGATTAGTTATTTTTGCTTGTACTTTCTTTTAGTTTTTTCTTTATTTTCCATTGTATATATAATACACTTATTTTTCCTTTTCTAATAATAATAATAGTTTCACCGTTTTCTTCTAAAACCGATCTTTTTATTTTTTCCAAATCACAAAAACCTAGACTCTAAGAAAGGAATTTGAAGGCATTTACTTTTACTACTTATTACTACTAAGCTGTTATGGAGAAGCTCCATGGACTAATTAATCCTTATATATGTTACTTTGCTTACTTTCGGGACTTATGTTTCTATTTTCTTTAATCCCATTTCTAGAATCAAGGTGTAGACTGCATTTACTCCATAAAAAAAGCTTGCATGTAATGCATCTTATGTTGTTTTTCTGGAAAATACTACTGTACTATTGTTTATTCTTACTCTTTCAACATTTTATTCTCATTCTGCTTTCTTTTTTTCCTTTATTTGATGAGACTGAACCATGTGCCCTCCACCCAGTTAGTACTTTGTTTATTTTGTTTATTTTCTCCCAGAAAATTGTTCTTCAAGAGAGCTTTTTTTTCTGTAGAAAAAATAATAATAATTGGTAATACAAGTTATCAACTTAGCTCGGTGGCTGGGCTCTCCATCTTTCAATGAGTAGACGTTGGATCGAATCCCCACAAACGAGAGTCCAAAATTTCTCTTATTTCCTTTAAACTAGATAATGCGATGTGTCCATTGGTTAAAGAATAATATAAAAATAATAATTAATATATTTTTAAAATATATTGTTGGTGCCACGTTAGCAAAGTGCCACGTCAGCAAGTCTTGCCATACAGACATGTCATATCATCGAAGGGCGTTAACCATTAGTTGATTAACGATTTTTTAACAGAAAGACTATTTTGACTAAACGAAACGTTAAAACGAAACATTAAGAGTTCAACTGCACCCAAAAAGTATAGACTAAAGTGACTAAAAGATCAAATATTATTGTCTATTTTTGACTTTATGTCATTCAAAAGGGGAATAGCAATATGAATATACACAGCAATCAAGGGTGAAAGCAGCATTTAATGTTCATATGAAAAGAAAATAAAAAGGAAAGAAAATCTCCACAGCAAAAATATACATAGTACAAATTAATATATAATAAATAATTAAATCTATTCAATTAATTAGGGCAATTAAAACATACCATATAAATCTTAATTTAAGTAAGTAAATAAAGTAATTAGTAAACATATACCATAGAAATTTAAAACTAAACAATTAATTAAAACAAGAAATGATGACTGAAATGAAAAGGATTAATAACAAAGAGGGTTTGAAAGGGGATTAACCCATTGTTCTCGGACCAACTCTACAAAATAAGGACGAAATTGAGAAGCTTAAAAAAATCTAGGGACTACGAGAAGAATTATTCATGGGCAGAGGGACTTAAATGAGCAATAAACCCAGTTTAAAAAACGGTGTAAAACCTAAATTTCACAATCAGAATTCATTTTTTCTTTACCTCAAAAATAGATCAAACCCTCCCCTTTGAAAACTCTCTCAAATGTTCTTCGGTATTCATCTAGGTTCTTCATGAACTGAGATTCTGACGATTCCTCCGTAGTACCAGCCGCCTCCGGCCACTGTAGCCTGTCTTCGGTCATCGCTCATCAGAATCGGGAAACTCGTAAAAATAAACCCCAAACTCCCTTTATTTACCTTTAAACCGCTTTAGTACCTATAAACACCCACTGCCATGTGTCGAAACTAGGGTGAGTAACACTGCTGAAGCTGTGACATAAAAGACGTTCGACAATGAACATAACAATGCACGAGAAGCACAACGCATGGGATCGCCCACGGGCTGTGCAATACCCTTCTTAGTCTGCGGCAAATAGACAAGGTCGCAAACAACATCGTGTCTCGTCCGGCGGCCACGTGACTACGCACGTGCCCGCAACGGATAAAGAGGGGAACCTATAAGTCAACTCATAGCATGTGCAATCAATGCGTCACAACAACCCTATCATGACACCTGCCCGAGTAGTATAAAATTGGACATGCAACAAGAGAGAACCAAGATCCTCTATTCCAAACACTATCACCACACAAGGAATGAGAGCAATATACAAGCTCTGACCCAAAGAAACCACTTCGGCCACCATCAGACCACCATCTCCAATCCCTGACCATTTCGACCATCAACAATTGGTGCGATGAGCATAGATAAAGGACGTGATCTTCACTTTTTCGGTCTGATCCTCATAAAACGACGAAGAGTGACCCTTGATAGAAGCATTAAGGGAGGGTTGGATGGAGATATGAAAAAATGCAGAAAAGGGAGAAAGAAAACCCTCCTTCGAGCCGAAAATAACCAACCGACCAGTATGCAGAATAAATCGTGAACCATGGGCAAGTCAGGAGAAGCAATCAGGACAACCAAAGAAGAGACACATGCAATTAATAAAAATCACTCATGTGGCCGCCGACATATAGAAGTTCGGATGAGAGATGTAAAGCCAAGAGCACCATAAGTGATATGGAGGAGAGAGGCAGGAATTCGGATGATGGATGTAAGGAGCCCTCATAGTCCTCCCACCGGAAGAAAAGAAGTAACCCCTGCCAATGAAATTCGAAGCTATAAAACTTTGAATTTCATTCGCTGCTCCTCGTGTTCTCCATGATGGCTTGAAGAGCGATCAAGGATGGCACCTGATGCAAAGCTGCAGACCGTTTAGCAGCTAAGCACGGTAATGAGGATGCAAGAGAGTGAAAACTCGTCACAAAGCAGAGATGCACCAAACATGCAAAGGTATCATATAACTCATATTGTTCATCAATATACATTTTATTTTCAATTTTTCGTCATTATATACATTCTACGACACACTCTATGCGACTATTTTGATTAATAAAACTATCTTTTCTACTAACATTTTTGTTCAATCCCCTGTATCTCCAAAAAAATAATATATATATATATATAGAAAATAAACGAAGGGTTGTCTGAGCGCTTTCCGGTTTCAAGAAACGTGCACTAAGGAATCAGCTCAACGATCGCCGCTTCCAAAGCAAGCAAGCCAAAATAAACGAAGGCTTGTCTGAGCGTCCGCCACTTTCAAGAAGCGTGCACTGGGAAATCAGTTCAACGATCGCTGCTTCCAAATAAAGTAAGCCAAAATAAATAAAGGGTCGTCTGAGCGTGCGCCACTTTCAAGAAGAGTGCACTAGGGAATTAGCTCAACAATCGCTGCTTCCAAAAATGGAAACCCAAAATAAACGAAGGGTTGTCTGAGCGTCCACCGCTTTCAAGAAGCATGCACTAGGGAATCAGCTCAACGAGCAGTGCTTCCAAAGCAAGCAAGCCAAAATAAATGAAGGTTCGTCTGAGCGTTCGCCGCTTTCAATAAGCGTGCACTAGGGAATCATCTCAACGATTGTCGCTTCCAAAGCAAGCGAGCCAAAATAAACGAAGTGTCGACTGAGCGTCCGCCGCTTTTAAGAAGCGTGTACTGGGGAATCAGCTCAACGATCACCGTTTCCAAAGCGGGCAAACTGAAAATAAACAAAAGGTCGTTTGAGCATCTGTCGCTTTAAAGAAGCGTGCACTGGGGAATCAACTCAACGATCACCGTTTCCAAAGCGGGCAAACTGAAAATAAACAAAAGGTCGCTTGAGCATCTTCCGCTTTCAAGAAGTGTGCACTAGGGTATCAGCTCAAAGATCAACTCTTCCAAAGCAAGGGATCTAAAAATAAATGAACAATCTCAAACTAGGGCATAACGCAGGATCGCTATTAAAAGATATACAACTCACAAAAAAAGCACTCACAGGCAATACCCCAAGAAAGTAATCACGATAGCAAATAAAAAAGGGGACCAAAAGAGTCGTACATTATCATACGAAATAGGGAGACAGTCTAATCATTAAAAAGAAGCGCAATGCATGAATAATCCATTTAAACCAAATGATCGTGATACTACAAATACCGATAGAAATGAATTTTCCCATATAAACAAAATAAACGACATTATAATCATACAACCAAACAAGGGGATAACTATTTAAATATTCTTCTACGCGAACTTAACAGACCTAAGGTCATCAACAAGTCCCACTGTAAAAAATCAAATACAAACTAAACACAAATAGCAGCACAAAATCACTTTGCTGACATGTTGAAAATTTGTATGTTTCTTGTGTTTCTCAAAACCAAACCTCTCTCTCTTGGTTGCACGCCTCTACCTTGAATAGCTCTCGTAATCAACAAAATTTATAGAATATATTACATCAAAATGTCCATCAGTCCCAATACGAGGGACCTTTCCCTAAGCTAATTTATTACGGTCCCCCTGAAGATCATCCAAAACTTCACCTTAGTAGCTTTCATGAAGCTGACATATAATTGGAAGCAATGAACAACCAATAGTATTTGGAAAAACTCGAGAAAAAGATTTCCCAAAAAATTCTGCATGTCGATGTTCATCTCTACAAATGGCCACTAATAGCCTTCCAAATCTTATTGTCTGTCGATACAAATAATACACACGCTCAATAACACCACCCAGATCTACAAAGCGAAGTTTTGGTATACCGTTCAACACAATAAACATGTTTATCCTCTCCCTATCCCTTCAAGATCGCATGACCAAGGTCATACAATAGAAAAAACCACAAAAGAAAGAGTAAGTTACTCGCAAATAAACTTGTGAAAACACAACCCTAAGTGAGTCCTATTTATAGCAAAGGATAAAAACGCAAGGCTTTCACTTTCCAAATTCTAATATGAACGACTGCTAAGCGCGCATTCAATTCTCAGATCTACAAATCTTGAAAAAACAGCCTAAAATACGCAAACCCCAAACATCCAATCAATAAATGCGTCAATAGTCTCATACACTTACCAAGGCCAATCAAAACCCTCTATTTCCATCATAATCTGCCTCAAATTGTCTAAATCACCATAATACTAACACACATCAAACATATCACATGAATATCAAGGAGTATAATTATAGCCGAAAAACAATACAACTAACAAAACAGCAAGGCACAGTAAAATAGATTATGCTAAAGTGGCCAATAAAACCAAAGACTACAAATAACAGCTAAGTGCAACAGCAACCAGCAAAACCATACAAGGGAAGGCAAAAGCCCCATAAGTGCATCGCACACTAAATAGTAAAATTGCTTTCGCGAATCCATTTTTACAAAGAAAAGTGAAAATCTTTTTCGACATCAAATAACTACCAAAATATGAAGTTAAACATCATGAACTACAAAAGAAACCATAGCATTTACAGCTTCCGCCTATATAGTTCATGTCACAACCAAAGAAATCAAAATCTCCTTTACCCAGATCCAAAGAAAATACTAAAATAATTCTTTTATTGGCACAAAAATTTTTCCTTTGACTAAAACAATTCCACCTACTTTGTATTCAAAAAGGCTTGTTGACTTCACATACCATCGCATTGTAAATACGTGATCTAAACAAAGGACCATTATGATCTTGAAATTATACAACAATGGAAATAACAACCTCGGTCGCTATTTCGAGCAGGGGGCATGACCTCCCAAGTCACAATATGATATATGGTATGTACGACTCTTAAAAGAAACAAAATCTCTTTACCCTTAAAGAGAACACGAGAATGCAACAAAAGACAACCACTTCTGCGTGTTACGAACTTTTAATATTTGAAGTAGGTAAACACAACCAAATACCTTTCGTGACCATCCAAACAGGTCTACTACAAAGTTCCTTGCGACCATAGTTAAAAAAGAAAGACACAAAGAAAATCCAATTCCGCCATATATGCCACTCACTTGGAAACTCCGAACATTACAATGTAATATTTCACTGTGCAGGAGTAAAAGCCCTAAAAATTAACTAACAATGCATGAACACGGCTCGCTTTGGCAAAAGCAATATTGTTGTATGAGAAACAACGCAAAGCAAATGCAAAATAGCAGTAGCATTTCCAAAATAAGCAAAAAACAATAATTGTCATTAACACACAAAAGGAAAAAAAAATCCACATATCTCTTACTTAGTAGCGGGCAAGAGACAACCTAACCAAAGACACATACATAATAGCAATAGAAATATATAGTATTAACATGCCAATACAATACATGACCGCGAATGTACAAGGGTTCCGCGATCTAGGTCACTACTTTAAACCTTAGTTTTCAAAGCCTTCTTGATATTACTCCAAAACACCTAATTTCGCAAAAACAAGTTTTGTTACTCCAAACCTATGGCTTGAGCTACACTTCTTTATTGCCACAACACAAAAAAACATGACTGACAAGCGAACAACTGCCTTGACTGCACCCAGGGGGCAAAATAGATACACGAACAAACACAAGAGGGGGAACACACTACGAACACCAAAATAATCACGCCCGTCTCGCGGTGAATATACGTTGACCAACGTTGCTTGATAAAAGTCAGCCTATTAATGCGGTTGGTAGAGTACATAAAGATGGCAAGCATCCCTCTCCCTCAATTCTGCCACACCCCGCCATAAATGGCTAATCATAGCCTTCCAAATACTATCGCCTGGTGATGCAAAAAAACCAAATACAAAATATAACACCCCCAGAACCTACGACATGCGGTTTCAGCACGAAACCCAACCCTACAAACATAATTTATTCTCTTTTTCTTAAAGGAACAAAACCAAAGTCGTATAAAGAAAACTGCCAAACAAATGGGCACCGCTCATAAGTTATAAAAATACAAATCAAAACTAGCCTTACTAATAGCAAATGATGGGCATACCAAGAGAATACATTTTAAGTCCTTATAGGAACTAAAATCATGCAACTTTCAAACTTCCAATCAATAACTGAGCGGTCAAGCGCGTACATCTGCCACCGCCAGTCACCACCAATAACCGACAGTCAAGAACTCTCTCTTTCATCACAACTTGCTTTGAGTTTTCTAAATTCCCGCAAGGAACCAATAAATACCCAGCGTAAAAAACTAAGCCAAGGGATAACAAGTAAAGCGGCAACATGACAGTGATCTACTTCTTAAAGTAAAAAGCTATAGGGAAACGTCGGTGTACCTCATGGCGTAACGAAAAACTTATCTAGCGAATTCCACCAGTGATCCATGTACGAGGAATGAATCCAGGGTGAAAAAAGGATCAAATGTTACCTTAATTAAATTTGATAACCTGTAGGGACGTAGCTGAATCCAATTCCTTCAGCACGATGTCGAATCCTTGTCGTCGCAACAACGTTATGACCTCTACGCAATCCCCTAGAATAAATGAATAATATTTTACTTCTCTAACTGTTAAAAAGGTTTTTCCCAATAAGCATATCATTGGTTGCTAGACCTTATGCCTTTATATAGCATTCAAAACCTCAATCCTAATTAAATTCAGATTCATTAAATATATAATATATTTAATTAAATATAATTAAATATGTAGAATCTAATTCTACTTTGATTAGGTTTCTTTAGGGATATATATATATTAATAGTATTTGATAATTACAATAATTATCTAGTATTAAAATATATAAACGAAATTATCGATGTTATTATAATAATTATAATAATTTCAGTTTTAACTAATTTCGTGTACAACAAGTTTGCACATATGCTATCTAGTCGATATTAGTTCATTTCAATCATAGGGTGTGACCCTTGTAGGTTCATGTAACGGTAGTAGTAATATCTAGAACAATTCTAATATTGCAAACAATGCGTGGCATCTAGCAATACATCATTGTTACCTAAGTTACAGGATGTCGTGGTTCGACATAACCTCTGCATGATTAAATCTTTTCATGTATTACATCCTTTTGTCCTTTTTATCAAGATTGGACTCAAGTCATGGAATCGTCACACTTATATAGTCCATCTAATATTTCTTGATATCTTGAGTAAACTATAAGAAACGAATAACTATGATATCTCATATCAATTTATTCGAGCATGGCCATGAATTTCTAGTCTCACTCACTCAAGTAGCCTACGATATTACTCCTATTATATAGGAGAGACAAATCCTATCTTGATCAAGCATATCCCAATACATAGATTGTGACATATCCAATATTAGTCTTTATAGTGTAGTTAGTTACGACACACGTTTGACTTATCAAAATATGTTACTCACAATGTTGAAATAATGATAATCTCAAGTCTGAGGATAAAACATGTAGTTATCACTATGAGCAATGTTGTGACTGTCACATAATAATCCAAGAAAATGCTCATAGCGGGTCAGTCTAGTATGTTGTTCTCTAGCACATACTTATTTATTGATTTTGACATCTCCATGTCAATGAAAACACTTTGTCATCAATCAACTATATATTAGTCTTACTATATTATTATTGTACATACCCACAATAATACTCGACTAAGGACATTCAAGAATAACCATATTATTCTAAGGACTTTATTATAATTCATTTTATTTATATGTATGCATATTAATGACTGAAATAATAATAATGGCTTTATATTAATAAACAATAAAAAATAACTATGTCTTTTACAATCATCTTATGATTGGTCTTTCGGCATACTCCAACAACCTCCCACTAGCACTAAGACCAATCACTCATGTATCTAATACCAATAGACTTAGTGTGACGATCATGCTTATGCTGCGTCAGAGGCCTTGTCAGTGATATTATCATTCATTGGTACTCTGCATATTTCCACATCCCCTCGATCAATGAGTTCTCGAATGAGATGGTAACGCATAAGTATGTATTTGGATCGCTAGTGAGATCTGGGTTCTTTTCCTTGTACAACGGCTCCGTTGTTATCACAACATAGATCTATAGCATTTGATATGCTAGGCACAACCCCTAGTTCAGATATGAACTTCTTGATCTAAACAACCTCTTCTACAACATCTCTTACTGCAATATACTCAGTTTTTGTTGTAGAATCTGCGACTGTATCTTGCTTTGAACTTTTCCAACTAACAACACCTCTATTAAGGCAAAACACAAAACCCCATTGTGATCAAGAATCATCCTTATCAGTTTGGAAGCTTGGGTCAGTATAACCTTTTATACTTAGCTCTTCCTCACCTTCATACATAAGAAATGTACCTTAGTTATTCTCAAGTAGTTAAGGATGATTTGACTGCAACCCAATAACCTTCACCGGGATCTACTTGGTACCGACTTGTCATACTTAATGCATATGATACATGTAATGCCCCAGTTTTGTGCCTAGCAGTTTGTAGGGTAGTTAGACAATCTGGTAGATTGGGTTAGAGATTTGAGTTGGATTCAGGATTTAAAATTTGGATTAAATATTTTTGGATAAGAAAATATTTGGAAAATAGCTAAAAATCATTATTTAATATATAAATGATTTTGTTGAAATCAATTTTGGGAAAATAAGATTTGGAAATTGGGACATTCTGGACTAGTGACTAAATTGTAAAAATTCAAAACTGTTTTTGGTGTCTGTTTTATAAAAGAGTCAAAACTTTGAATTTTTAAGGAGTTATTTGCCCAAAGTCTAATATCAGACTTTTATCCCTTAATTGGATATTTTAAAAAGGTTTTGAAAAATATAAATAGGTTGGAGGAATTAATTTTGTAATTAATTGCTTAAACAAACTTTACGTAACCAACTTTCTCTAAAATGATTTTCTCTCAAATTCTCTCCAGCCAAACACTCATTTCTTTTTCACAACTCTTAAGGTAAATCCTTGTTTTCTTAATATTTTGATTTCAAATGGATTCTTGATGGTTTACTATCAAAACCTTATTGTTTTAATCTTATTTTCTCATGTAAAACTATACAATTAAGGGGGAAAGCAATCTATTGGAGGTGAGCTTTGTTTTATCCTCTAATATAAGGTTCTTTATTGAAATTTCCAAGTTCTTGACTCTTTATATATGTTTTCTAATGTGATTTGATGATTTATTATGGAAGATTTGCTTAATCAAGGTTTAACTAGTGAAATCTTGTGATTTTTGAAATGGATCTATTTTGAGGGATTATTGATTGATGTTAATCATGATTTTGATGTTTAATAATGTTAAGATAATGATTTTAACAAAAGAATCCTGAAACTATGTGAATCTCTAATTGTTTAGGTTGCTAGATTTGAGTTTTGTGGAGTTGTGGTGGTTTTATGGTTGCTGAAGATATAAGGATGATATTAGATTTATTTTGGATTTTAATTGATGATTATAAGTGGGTTGAATAGTTAGACTATGGCTGGGTTAAGTTTGGAGGTTAGTTGATGGTGTTTTCGGTTGTTTTCAGATGACAATTGATAGCTTTTAGTAAGACAATGTTGAGGAATTGTTTTGTTGGGATTTAGAATGCATTATGATGCATTAATCCTCTGTTATTTTATGGTTAAAATAGGGGAGGTTGATCCTAAGGCTATCGGTGAAGCTTTGGAGGCTTCCTCCGCTTGAATTCGCATCGGCAAATTGAAGTTTCTTGATACAGTGAGTGAGAACGTGGATTTCAGCTTTAAAATGGTTTAAAGGTGGTTTATGGGAGTTCAAACTTAGCATGAAACGTTGGTTTACACTCGGAAGTAAGTATAAAGTGGTTTTCTCTCTTGGTCGTACTATTATGAAATGGTTTATGCACTTGTTTTGAATTACAAGGTACCTACAGTTTAAGGATATTTTAAAGTATGTTTAATCATGTTTTTGATTAGGATTAATAGTCAAAAAGGTGCTCAACCTATACCTTTTTTTCCAGTTTGGTGCCTAATGTTTTTTTCCACTTTGGTGCCTAACATTTCATTTCGTAACTCAGATTGGGTTTTTTCATCAACGACCGTTAAAAATTTTCCGTTAACCAATTATAATATGACACGTGGCCTATTTATGTATTTATTTAATTTCTAAATTACTTAAAATTATATACTTCATAAAAAACCCAAAGTTTTAATTTCTTTCAAACAAACCCTCAAATTACATCTCCCTCACCGTCCAGCATCCCCTACACGTCGGCAGTTCACCGTTCACCACCCAAGCGTCGAGTACCTCACTGTTCAACATCCCTTACCCTCTAGCCATCGATTCAAAGCCCAACCGGTCTCTTTTTTCTTCATTTTTGGATGTTCGTCGATGGAGCAATCGACGGTTCATTCACCAGTTTTTGAAGATGGAATCATGGGGCTTTCAGTCGTAGGGGGCCAACGAAGGCAAGGGTGGCCAGTGGTGGTTGAATCGGTGGTGGGAGGGGAGGAACTTAGGGATCTAGGGTTTGGATTTGGAGGTTTTAGAGAAATTAAATATTTTAGGGTTTTTTATAAAATTAAAGATTTTTTTATTTTTAGAAAAATAAAAATTAAAGAAAATACCAGAATATGCCACGTGTCACGTTTTTATTGGTTAACATAAATTTTTAATGGTTGTTGATGGAAAATATCAATATGAGTTATGGAATGAAACATTAGGCACCAAAGTGGACCAAAAAACGTTATACACTAAACTGGAAAAAAAGGTATAAGTTGGGCACCTTTTTGACTATTAAGCCTTTTTATTATGAAATGTTGAAGGATGCACATGGTAAGTGATCCTTGTAAGTATGTGGAAATACTTGTTTAAAAGCATGGTTTGTTGCTTTGGAAATAGTTTGGTTTAATGCATATAAAAGCAATGAGGTATATGGTTAATTGTGAATTTTATTGGCAAGTGATGTGGGTTAAAATGTTATAGGATATAGTTGGCCGGCCATAGGATTGATAGTGCACTATAATAAGTCACCTTGAATGTTGAGGGGTTAATACGGTGTACTGAATACTCCATCCAAGTACCCTAACGGTCAAGGGGTTATATGGTACCGAAAACTCTCGTTAACAGGTTATACATCTACCGATGAGTGGTGTTGAGGGGTTTATATAGGGTACCGAATACTCCACCACGGGTGTCACAACGGTTGAGGGGTTTATGTGTACCAAAAACTCTCGTGTGTGAACCTTGGGGTGTTGGTGAGATTGTATGAAGTGTTGGGAGGACACTTGTTGAATCCATGTATCCGATAAACTATTTTGGAAATGGAATTTGGTTAATGATCACTTGAAGGCCAATATAATTGTTGATGTATCATGTTAAAGTATAATGTGATTTATACATGTTTACTCTTTAAGCTTTGCATATGGTTGTTATGCATGGGATGGCTTAAATTGAGGTTAGCAATGGGACTTGTTGTTGGTTAATGATACGTGTTGCATATGGTTTAATATGTTGGTTTTTGAAAGGGTTAAGTGTATGGTTTGCAAGGCATGATGGTTTAAATGATGATTTAAACATTGATTGAAATGGGATTTCAATGGGTTTTGGTAAATGGTTTAAATGCATTGATGGTGTGTTGTTTTAGAGCACTCTTCACTAAGCCTTGTGTGCTTACGCTCTCTTTTTCCATCAACATAGATAATTAGAGTTGAAGGCAACGAGTAAGCAAGTGGAATCAAAGACTTCGGTATTGAAAGTATGTTTTCAAAGTTAGACTATGAGTAATAAGGGCAATGGGGTTTCCGCTGTGTTTTGGGAGATGTTTGTTGAACTCCCTATTTGAGCAAGTTTGATTTTCTATTTTGGTTTGTAATTGGCCTTTAATTGGTTGGTGATTGCTTTGGAATTAAGATTCATGCTTTGAATGGTTGATGTTCTAAGAAACATGCCTCTAGATTTCCTTAAAAGCATGGTTGCCATGATATGATGATGACTATGTAATATTATGGTTAGGATTGATCCTTAGTAATGTTGATTGAATGTTTAAGGAATGTTTAAGTAATATGGTAATCATCAAAGCATGTTAAACCAGCAAAAATGGACATTACAAGTCCAGGCATATCGATACACGTGTCCCCATATCGATACAGATAAGCTGAAAAAGTGATAGCGTTTTGGTACGTGGGCTACCATTTCTATACGGGCTTAGGCATAATTTGGCCTGCGTTTTGGTACACGAGGAAGTGTTTCGATATGGGGTAGTGTTTTCAGCCAAGGCGTATTGGTACGCGTAGACGTATCAATACAGTTTTGAGCTACTGGAAATTGGGGATTTTGAAATGGCAAAAACGTACTGATACACCCCTTCGTGTATCGATACGACTGGCAGTTATGTTAGTTAATGTGATGTTTTGAAGTTCTATTTTCTTACATTTTAGTCCTTGATTGTTATGAATGCAATTGGTTGAGTTTGGATGATCGTTTTGAGTTGATTTTCAACATGTGACCATGAAACCTGATTAATTAAAGGTTGGAAACTTTAAAATGGAACAAGTCCCCTTATTTTTACAGAATTGCAATTTGTCCCTAATTACAATTACGAACAATTGGATGTTAATGCGACGCCCAATTGAGTTGAGTTTTCACACACTGTTTTTATGTACACCGCATGTTAATATGTTGTGTTTATATAAGATAAAAAGAAAAAAATGGTCGTAATTCAAGTTAATCTTTCTGGTTTACTTCGGTAAACCTAATGTAGCTCGCTCGCATGGTCTTACTAGGCTGGGTCGAGGGGGTTACAATACATCCGTACGTGTACATAGCATGGCATACATGATAGATCCAACGGCCGAAGCATATGGAATCTTACTCATGCGCTCTCTTTTTGAGGCTTTGATGGACACATTTCCTTCAATAGTGAAATACCATGTCTCATAGGTAAGAATCTCCTTTTAGATTCTTCCATACTGAATCTTTTCAGTACTTTATCTATGTATGTATTTTGAATTAGTCCTATGAGTCATCTTGATCTATCTCTATAAATCTTGACTCTTAATATGTAGGTTTCTTTACCCAAGTCTTTCATAGAAAAACAGTTTCCTAACCAAGTCTTTACAGACTGTAAGGTAGGTATGTCATTTCCTATTATTAGTATGTCATCCACATACAATACCAAGAATGTGACAGTGCTTCCACTAGTTTTCTTGAAAACACATGGCTCATCTTCTTTTTTTATAAAACCAAATTCTTTGATTGCATCATTAAAATGAAGATTCTAACTTTGAGAAGCTTGCTTCAACCCATAAATAGATCTTTGTAGCTTGCATACTTTTTGGGCTTCTTTTGGATCGACAAAACCCTCAGGCTGTGTCATGTACACATCCTCATCTAATTTTCCATTAAATAAAGTGTTGACTTTGCTAACTCTTGGCAAAAGATAGAATATTTAATGTAAAAGTGCAAAGGAATGGAGCCATGGTGAGTCTTATGCGTGCAAGTATACATGATCAGCAAGTAATACATCAGTAAGATGAGTACTGAACCCACAGGGATTGACCAAGAACTTATTTGCTCAATGTTTACTTGTTTAAAGAATTATAAGTATTTGAAATATTTTGGGTTTTAGATTAAAAAGATGGCAAAACAGTATAGTGAAAATGAAAGTAGTCTGGCAACAAAGTGTTCAATTGAATGATGAGCATTGGCAAGGGATGCGATGATTTCACGCTACTTATGTCAGCCTTAAATAATGTCCTGCCTTGGTTTATTGCCAAGCAGATTAAAGATATTATTGCCTTTATCGATAGCATTACCCTAAGTTAACCACGATAAAACCCTTATATGTCTATAGTGAAGTCCTTCATTAATTAACTTGATTAAATGTCAATCTTTACTCCTAAGGGGCAGGCTCACTTCCAAAGTAAGTTCATCTACTTGAACATCTTCTGTCAAAGCTTCTCGCCTTAGTATCTGGCAACTGATCGTTGCCCCTTAAGTCTGTAAGATATTAAGGTGCAATAAGCACACAATGCCAATTGTCTTATGGAAATGGATTTAGAAAAATTATGTACTAGCAGATAGAAAATAATGCCAAGGCATTCCGACTATTAGAAACCAAATATAAAATAAGTGTTAATCGCAGACATCCCCCAACCAACTGTAAAAGCTTAGTTCATGGTTGGAAGGTCCATCCATAAAACATCATCGCTTCTCATCATCGTTTTGAAATAATAACAAATAAAACTAAGAGAATGGGCAAGAAGGAGATCCGTCAATGTAGCCCTTTGAATGCTCCAGAGCTCTCGATCTTAGCTGTTCAAACTACGTCGCTTCTCAGTTAACCACGGTGTAGCCTCCCTTCAATCCTCCTTAATACGATCTGCCTCATGTGGTTGATTGATCTTCTTTAAATAGGCTTATGTGAAAACCCTAGGATAAGCCTTTGAGTTTGAATTTTGAATGCGCAAGGGATAAGATGCATGATCATCTTATCCATATTTGAATCCTAGGGTTAACATGTACAAGATCCAACGGCTTCTTTTACCGAGCATCAGACTTCAATCCTTTGCCAGTCGAGCTTGGCATTGTTTGGTCCATCTATGCCAACTGCTACTCGGCAATTCTTTGATTCTTTTCTTGCGTACTCTGTCATCGCTTATCTGCCATATCTGCATGCATGTTCCTGCATCAAAACTAGCAAAATAACCCTTCACATTGGCAATGGAATAGCACCTTAACTCCTTATGCAAATGCATGATTTTAACATCTAAATGCAACTAAATGTACTCAAAGGCAAGAAAAAGGCCTTGTGAAATAAATATAAAAATCAATATTTTTGAGGAGTTAACACCCCCTAAACCTAGCTCATTACTTTTCCTCAAGTAATGCAACTAAAAATATAAAAACAAAAAAAAACCAAGAAAGTACCTCGGCAAAAATTGTCATGATTCCCAACACCTCTCAGCTAGCAAATATGACCCTAGGTTTGTCCTCGAATATTCAGTGTATCAATGCCAAGCAGATAAGAAAATTCAAGCGCAACAATATAGTTATAGTCTAAGGTCATCAAGTGCGCATGAAGTGTGGGCAATATGAATCAAATTTACTCAACTCTCTTAGTCAACTTCTACCCAAACTCAAAATTTATTGTCATCATTTTTTTATTTATTCATTTGCTAAGGGTTTTTTAATGCTGGCATTAAGTTAGGGTTGCATCATGCACTGTTTGGCGTGAGACATAAGAGGGAGCAAACCACGAGTACCCACATTAATCCAGATTACATCACTAATCTAACCCATTACACTCATACCCTAAAGTTATGTTGGCTTGAGAACTAAGAGGGAGCAATCCAGGAAGACCCCAGTTAATTATTTTCTCTAAGGAAGAGAAATATTCTAAAATATTCCAGCCTTTGGAAAAACATTGTTGCCTAAACTTTTTTTTTCCTATCCTGGCATTGTTTCTTTTTTTTTTTTCCATTTTCTGAGTTTAGTTTCAAGAGAACCTAAGTTTGTTTTGCAAACTAGATGCATACCTCGTGTAGACTGAAACTAAAGTTCCCTAAACTAGACTTCAATTGCCAAGCTACTTGGTACTGCTAACCTGTTGGCATACAAGTTCTAAAATTCCAGTTTCTTCATTAGACAGATAATCTAGAACAAATTTAACTAAGCTAGCAGATTATTGACAAAATTTCCAATCTTAACTAAGGAAACAAAAAAGTTTAATGGTTTGGTATGCATGACTAAACCTAATCTACATGGAAATAGAATGCAAACATAAATGTAAACGTGAATGCATGGCATGTCAACAAATGTGAGGCAACACACACCCTCAAACCAAAGGCGTGCATTGTCCTCAATGCATGTATACATATATAAATAAATGAAATAAACTAAAATGCATGAACAATATGAATAAAAATGAATGCAATGAGTTTTAAGAGGAAGCGGACTCCCCTTTAGAGGTTTCTTGGCATGTGTTGCAGGTCTTTCTCTTGACAAAGCTCCCACGGTCAAGAGCCATGTGTTTCCTTCTTTTCATGATGGGCTTAGATGCGATAGTGGAAGCTCCAATGTCACGGAGAACTTCCTTGACTGGCTCCGAGGCGGTAAGAGCGTCAGTGGCAGCGGATGATGTAAGTGCGGCAGGTGTGGTAGTAGCTTTGGCTTGGCTTTAGATTCCTTCTTCTTTGGATTCTGGTGGCGTATCTATTCTGGTAGATTCAACTTGTACAATGGTGGCATCAGATTGGGTCGTAGTATGGACAATGTAGGGACTGGCTAACATATTATCTCTAGCAAGTATGTCACAGGGAACTCAAGGAATGTTGGTAGTGTGTGGACAAACATGTCCTCAAGTGTTTTCTTCATGGCATGGTCCTTGGCATAAACATACTGCCAAAGCATCGAGTTCTGATCCTCGGCTTTCTCCATCTTTTGGAGGATGATCTCATGGCGTTGGTAGTTTTGGGAAAGCATTGCCACTGCACCAGCTAGCATAGGAGTCTCAGGCTCTGCCTTGGGCACCTTGGCCTTTGGCACAGACTCGACAACCTTTCCCTTGACCTTATCCTTAGCAATGAGTTTCCTCCATATGGCAGGAGTTATCGACGTTCCCTTGGTTTCTTGGGCTTTATGTGAATCAAGCTTTGGTACACTATGCTGCATGTAAATATTAAAAATCAATAAGGGGAAAAACAAACTCCCATTACCCTTACCAGTGCACATATAAGTTTCATCAATAATAATACGGCCAATGTTGATCTTGAGGCCCACGATGATTGAATGCAACAGTTATCACTATGAGCAATGTTGTGACTGTCACATAATAATCCAAGAAACATTCTCATAGCGGGTCAGTCTAGTATGCCATTCTCTAACACATACTTATGTATTGATTTTGACATCTCCATGTCAATGATAACACTTTGTCATCAATCAACTTCATAGTAGTCTTAATATATTATTTTTTCCATGCCCACAATAATACTCGACTAAGGACATTCAAGAATAACCATATTATTCTAAGGACTTTATTATAATTTAGTTTATTTATATATGCGCAGAATAATGATTAGAATAATAATAATGGCTTTATATTAATAAATAAGATAAAATAAGTATGTCTTTTACAATCATCTTATGATTGGTCTTTGGGCATACTCCAACATAAGCATGTGTCTTCCTTAACACAATCAATTACAACGACTACCCCACGGGTAAAAAAACCCAGCCTCCTAGTATATGAAATTCACATGATAATAGCAAACATTAAAGCACACTATTTTGTTTCCTAAGATTAAAAATCCTCTCAAAAATTGATTAACAACACAGAAACAGAGTCACTTCGGGAAGACGACATCATCCCAAAACAAACAAAAAGCAAATGGATATCTATCACCTCCAAGTGCAAACACAATAAAACAATTAACAAGCACACATGTGAGACAATCTATACCCACACCGATAATATCACTCAGGGGCAAAAGCCCTCCCAATTTCACTTAACTACACAAACATACAGTTCGCCCCAAGAAAGTAACATCGTTTCTAATTGTAAAATGAATAAAATTTTGCCATCAGTTTACTCTGTAATATCATGAACATCCAAAGTCTATAATCACATGCCATTAGTTTCCTCTCATGCAAGTGTACGAAGAAACCCATAGCAACCAAGAAAACATAATATGCAATATCGCATCTCGCAGAGCAATTAACAACGTCATTATCTCAACAAGATCATACATAAAAATAAATTCTTAACTTTCATAAGAAACAACTCATCATAACAAATAAAATAGACAGCACTAACAATCATACACTCTTACCCAACACACCATTTCATCTACTACATCAACATCATCACTTTGACCATTCAAAGGAGAGGAAGTATTCAGCTTGAAAGCAGCAGGGCACACAACGTTCTTATATTCCGCAGCAAAATTCTCCCACAAAAAACATAGGGATTCTTGTAACACCCCAAACCCGGCTTAGGAATAAATTGAATTAGGTAGTGTTAAGAAACAGGCAATCGAAGAACATGAAATGACAAACTCTTCTCAAGCAGGAGTAATCGGAAGTCATGGAAAATTTTAAAACTTTTTATTTGATTATATATGAATCTAGTTTCAACAATTGAACGGGCTTTGATAATTGGTGGACTTTGAATTAATTTTTCATTTAATTTCGAAGGAATCACCGATATATGTTGCACTATCTCATTAAGCTCTATACCCGAGCTTCGTCCCTTAAGTGGGAGTGAAACGCCACATACCCACGTGAGTAGCCCTCCACGGGTCAGTAATTCACTTTCGGAATCCATGCCTCTTGACACGTGAGCAGCCCTCCACGTCATTAGGTCATACTTTCCCTCGAACCGAAACCAATTTGCAAGCTTGTAATGGGCCAGAATTGGGGCTCTTGTTGCCTTAGCAGGTGATAAGATAGGTTCGAGTACCCCAATTAGAACTGAACTCATGTGTGTGAATCTAAGAAGCTCACCCAAATAGAGCCATGCGGATAACCTTAGCAAACTAGAATTCACGCGGTTAGGGTTCTTGCTTTAATTGTTTGCCTTTTGCTTAATTGGTTTCTATTTACCTTTTATCGTTTTCAAAATGATTGCTTATCTTATGACTAACAGACTTCTATTTGTTTTCTCTCCGTTTCCTTTTACCTTTTTGTTTTGCATATATTATCATATCATGAAGAGCACATTGAGTTGGAAATAGTCTAAAATTAAAGACTAGATTAACGGGAGATTTGGCTCGTAACAATGATAAGAAGAATCTCGATGTACAAATATGGTCACAAGGAGAGCAACTACGACGGGATGGTATTCCTCTCAGGTTCAGGTTAGTAATATCGGCTAAAACCTTCGTTTGATGATGGTCGGGATTACAAGGAGAGAAATGCTCTCAAAGTCAACAGTTGTTCTGATATTGGTAACTTTGGTTTGACCCCGACAATTGAGAAATACCAAGTCTTGCGAGGAGATCAACGAAGACCATGCCAAACAAGAATGAGGCTTTTCGGGGCAGGATCGAAAGTTTCTTGGACATTTTACCATCTTGGGTCGATAATCGAGTCTCAACCCAAAACAAGAATGAATATTTCAAGTTAGAAGAAACTTCTGACTTTAGTACACGTTAAAGGTTGAATCCGGTGGGATTCCTTTAAGGGAGCAATTTAATTGCACCAAATGCCAACAGTGGAGTGACTACAATTCACTGCCTTCTATATTTAGAAGTAAGAGCGAAAATTGATGCAAGAGGCCACCCGAAAGTCACAACTCCTAGGGGAAGATGTTGCCAAGCTTCAAGACTATGCGGATGATGAATCCGATGAGAGAAAAGACTATTGACCTATATGCTAGCTTAGGACCGTTTGCAAAGTGGATTTTTTTTTTGTTATTGTAACGAAATGACATTCCCATTAATACAAGTCGTTTAACGATGATGTTTGCCGAACTCAGTGTCGCTCTTTGCATTCATTCATGTTTTTATAGTAGCATTATTTTGTGACATTATTATTTTTGTACATTCACATACATCATATCCATCACTAATCAGGGAAAACATTCACCTCAGAAAGTAGAAGTAAAGAGGAAATGACTTCTGACTAGTTCGACTTTAGAAAAATAAATGACTTAGTAGCTAGAATGGATAAGCTTGAACAACTTCAGGAACAATTGGTTTGGAATCAGAAGGAGACAATATCCTATGTGAAAAAGTTCCAAGAGGTAATAAGGGGGCAAATCGATGAACTAAGGGGTATGATAACCGCTATGACCAATGGAAGGAGTGCGAAGGAAGACCTCTCATAAGAGGAGAGTAAGAATTGGGACCGTGACTTCGTATGGGAGAATATATGGTCTGATAAAGATCAGGACGTTATTAACCAGTGTCAGGTAGTACGCCCTACTTCTGAATGCCCCATCAAGTTAGTGTTGGATAAGACCAAAGACTCTCTATTGAAAATCCTATCCCAGCCAGCAAACGAAGAACCGAATATGTCAGAGCCACAAGATAAGAAAGGTACAATATGCAACGAGAGAATTAGGATGTCGGTTACACTATCTTCTGAATTTTCATTCATAAAATCATATGATCAGCCATTGATTCCAAGACCTTATCAACTGTCGGTTAACCAAGCTTTCAAGGCTCAAGAGAAAAAGGAAGAATCGAAGGATGTCCAGTTCACTCCTAGTCCTTTCACTTACTGAGATTTGTATTCCAAGCTGCTACACGCTCGATTGGTGGCACATTGCTTTGTCAAAGCCCTGTCACCTCCATATCTGAGTTGGTTCATTGAGAAAGACCATTGCGATTACCATGCCGGAACTCTGGGGCATTCCATCAGAGGAGTGTAAGTTTTAAGCGTAAAGTTCAACATCTCCTAGATACTGGGGTGTTAGAGGTGATGAGTCCAGGTCTGAAAATTAATTTTCCAGCTGCGGCCAGTACTGTGAAATTAGGAGAAGATCGGGTCGTCATGATGAAAGAGGTGGATGAGGCAAAGTTGCTGACGTTGAAAAAATCAAGAAACATCATCAACCATCGCAATCACGACTGTTCCGTGGAAAACTTGGTTCTGAACCCACTCAAAAGGTCCGAGGAAGTTCTAAAAGAGCCCCCAAAAGTGACATGCCCTGATAATAGTGATGTCTCCAAAGAAGGGAAGCCCTGCTTAAGGAAAAAGAGAAAAAAGAAAGCTAAAGCGCATGATGCAAGAGGGAGTGACAAGAGGACAAATATGGTATTCCCGATGACAAATTCAGAGCTGTTACCTCTGTTAGTTTAGAACAAACTCTTGAGGCTACCTCCCCCAAAATGGAATGTGTATTTCAATCCCAATGTGCTTGGCAGTAGGGTTCCATGTGAATATCATCACGGTGACTTTGGCCACACAACGGAAGAGTGCGTATTTTTGATGGGCAAGGTCTATGAACTCGTTAAGAACAGAGTGTTTTCCTTTGAGAATAGAAGACCTAAGCTTAAGAAAGAGGCCAAGTTTTTGGGAAGGTTTGAAGCATCGGGATGAATGACCAATGTTGCAAGGGTCAGGATTTCTAGGGCATCCTACCCATGTTTTATTGTTTTTGCTTTACATATTTTTCTATGCATGTTAACTTTGCTTTTGTTTACCCGAAGGTAGTAATAGTGATCTTTTGTGAATATTCATGTTATGTTTGCTTTTGCCATTTCAATAAAATGATGTTCTTTTCTTAAATGTGTATATGTATATATTTTTTCCTACCTTCGTAGACCCCCAGATATCACGTGCATGATGCGGCATTGATTCGAATGAAAGAGATCAATTGAATGTTGTGATAATGATGAAGCGTGATTCCCTCTCAGTCTGCTCTATCGGTAAAGCGAAAGAAGCAAGTTCACTGCTCATTCGATGATGTTCGATGTTACGAAAATCTTCTAGGTGAACCCAAATGGATTTGCCTGAATGTGCCTAAAAAGAAAAAGGAAATAGAATAAAACAAATTGATTTAACTTTCAGAGCCTGGTAATAGGCATTTTTCAAAAAAACTTACTTCAAAGCTTGGTATTAGGCATTAATCAAAAAGTATTCCAATATTCGAAACCTGGTAATAGGCATTTTCGGATATGAGTGCGGAATTTTAAGGCACTCCGCTGAAGACCGAAACTCCTCGCTTTATGAGTAATGATAATATTTTCAAAATCGTGACTATGCTGAGTAACTCGGGGTATTGTTGTATGCTCCATCATTATCCTCGAGACAAAGGACTGTGACGAGATGAATTCCTCTAAGAAAAAGGAAATGAATGAACAAATTGAATAAGTCCCGGAGCATTCTAATGGAGCTGTGGGAGGAGAACGAATCTAATAAGGAGCTATGCTCCACCTGTTCAATACCCTAACGTTAGAGATGAATCCTCAAGAATGCTAACACAATATTGAAGTATATAATTACACTTAAGAATTCCTAAATTGACATTATCTGTGTTCCATGGGCTAAATAAAAGTCGAAAAGCTTAAACATTTGTTAATGAAGAAGGATAATAAGAACTAGAATAAGTAGTCTTCGAACGGATCAAGCGAGAACCATAATCATGAGGATGGACTGAGCAATCTAGGAGAAATTTCACTACCACGAGTATCGCCACAACATTCAAAGGCAAGCTGATGATCACTGGAAGGGTTGAATCTAAGACGTTCTGACATTTGATATCTAGGGCATTCTATTCTTTTTCATTAATTTTGATTTTGTTTATTAACCCAATAAGCATCATTTGTTGAAATGTTGATTAGCAAGCCAGTGTAAAAAAGGAAAAGAAAAGAGAGAAAGAAAATAAAAAGGAAAGAAAAAGAGAAGAAAAAGAGAGAAATAAAAAAGAATAAGGTCTTCATGTTTTAGAATGGAGTTTAGGGCGCAATGCAAGATGTGCATATGATTGACCTGGTACAAACCTGTCAGCAGTCCTAAAAAGAATAATAGTAGGTCGGAGTATGCTACACGATTCAGAGACTTGAAGTGAGTATCTACCCTAAAACCTTGGCCAGCCTAGAAAAATCAGGATTGAATTCTATATGAAATTTAAACAATCACGGGGCATGTTTTCAGCCTAACGCTGAGATGGAAGAAGGACCATACCAAAAAGTCACAGACAAATGACCGTCGAACCCAAGGAAGAGATAGAGTACTACTAAGGTCAGTAAAAAGGGCATCTTAAGAAAGGCCTCAACTTAGGCGACTGACGTTGGTCAGAAGTTAACCAAAGTGCAAGGCGATGATCTATCAAGCGAGTGAGGTATGCTTACATCAGCTTACATCGAAACAAGTTGCGAAAGTTGAAGCAGATCTAGAAGGGATGGGATCGACGGTTGATGGTTCTGCGAGAATTATAGTGACATTGCACGCTTAATGTATGTCCGAATTAATTGGCTTTCATTCCGAGCCATCTTTCAACTTTGGAATCCTACTTTCTATTGCTTCACTTTTAATAGGGAAAACTCGATGTCCATGGTTGAGGAGTATTCTGTTTTGCTTAATCAAAAAAATAGTCATAAGGGATGGGTTTGCACAAAGCCGTTGAAGTCCCATGATTCCCCTTTAAAGCTTAGAACCTTTGCCAAAATGAGTAAAGATTAGGGCAAATGTTTGATTCAGAATCACTGAGGTAATACCTCATTTTCATGGGAACATACCAACACACCCGGATGTGGACATGAAGCTTCAGTTCAAAGGTCTAGATGATTGACCATCATATTTTGGATAAGGTTCAGGACAATAGAGATTGAAAGTAAGAAGAATTCGGAAGTCTAGGGGGCAAGCATTCACCCCCAATGCCAAGAATAAAGAATACTCGTCATGAAGAGTCAATGAAGAGAAAATAACGCAGCCCAAGTTGGGATGGGTAATGTTTCGAAGGCGGACTCAAAGAAGTGACAGATTTTGGTCAAATCTGTTTTGGCCAACAATATCCTTTCAAGATAAGGTACAAGCAAAGATTTAGTGAAGAAAGAAAGCCAATGGAAGTTTTCCCTAAGTATCTCTAAAATATCATCATTCATGCATCATATTTAGCTGGACATTCCTAGGCTAGGAGCATGCTGACTCACATCATCAAACCATTTTGGTTGTTGTTGACAGATTCAAAGAATTGGAAGATGTTTTAGCCTAAAACTTCCCAATTAAAGAGGCAGATCCCAGTAAAGATGACGAGTCCCTAATGAGAAGAACTCGCTCAGATTCAAAGAATTTTTGAGAAGAAGAGCTTGTGTAGCCAAAAAGATAATGGTACGAGCTCATCCCGAAAAACATATAGACTATGATGAAAAAAGTTGTCCAGACATCAACCGTGATAGAAAGATGAGAAGTTCATCATGAGAAGAACCCATAATTCATCAACATCTGCAAGGATTAAAGAAATCCGATGTAAGGGGAACAATCCCCTCCTTCGACAATGTTGAACTATGAGGAGTGAAGAATTTTGCAGTGAGAAGAACAACTCCAGACTTTGAGCTTCGATCAAAGAATTTCATAGTAAGGAGAACAATTTTGAGCTTCGGCCACCAGTTCATTTTCGGTCAAGACTTCTAGGCCATTAGGAAATCTTTCGAGCACGACGCTAAAGTGCCAACGCAATAGAAATCGGGGCATAGAGGAATTTATAGTTTGAAGAGTCAGCCGGTGAAAAGTGAGATTTTCGAAAAGACTTGCAAGAAAGCGAGATAAGATTAGCGCTTGTTCCAAGACATGAAAGGAATATGCCAAAGCTAAAACGGAAGGGCATCAGATGCAAAAATTGACAAAATTTGCTGAGAAAGGACAATGAATGCCTTTTGTTTTAAAATCCAAAAACTAAAGGCGGAAAACCCGTAAGGGCACCCAAAAGAAAACAGAAAAAAGAACAGAGAGAAAGAAAAGAAAAAGAGAAAAAAAGGAAAAACAAAGAAGAGAGAAAAAGAAAAGAAAGAAAAAAAGAAAAAGATAAATAATAAGAGAAAAGAAAAAAGAGAGAAAAAGATAAAGAAAAAAGAAAAAGAGTGAAAGAAAAAAGAAAAAGAAAGAAAAAAAAGAGAAAAGAAAAGAAAGAAAAAAGACAGAGGAGAGAAAAAAAAAGAAAGAAGAAAGAAGAAAAAAGAAAAAGGATAAAGAAGAGAAGAAAAATCTCTAAAGAGAAAACTCAAAAAGCCCTTTCAGCAAAAGGTTTCAAAAATTCAAGAGAAAGAATAGACATAAAAGGCGAACATGAGTGAGAGAAAGGGCACCGTCATTACAAAGAAAAGAATAAGAGGAAATCAAAAGAAATTGAGGGACCAAAAGAAGAATTAATATTCAGAGGATAGGTTGGATACTTCATAAGAGGAGAAATAAACAACAAAGCAAAACCTTAATGAAGGATTCTCAAGCAAAGAATTTCAAAACCAACACCCAAGGATTACAGAGCGAAGGAGGCAGATACTCAAAGCTCACGGATTTCAGGCGAAGGATTTTAAACTCGCCATAGTAGGATTTCAGAGCGAAGGAGGCAGATACTCAAAGCTCAAGGATTTCTGGCGAAGGATTTCAAACTCGTCATATTAGGACTACCAAGCAAAAGATCCATATACTCATAGTTCAAAGTTTTCAGAGCGAAGGTGACAGATACTCATAGCTCAGGGTTTTGAAGCGAAATGGGCAGATACCCGTAGCTCAAAATTTTGTGGGGCAAGGAGGCAGATCCTCATAGCTCCAAGCTGTAGGGAGAGGAATGGCGAATAGTTCTATATAGGAAGAACTCGAAATTCAAAATCTCCTAACAAGGAAGTTGGGCAAAATTAGTGCTTATAGTCTTTGCCTTATTATTGTTCCACAAGTTTAAGCAAAGAGGGGCAACTGTAATTACTAATTTTGTCCGGAATGGACCCGTTTTTATTTTCACTTTTGTTTTTACAATAGTAGACTTATATATATGTTCCTACTTTCTAAATAATATCATGGACTTTGTTAAAACTTAAAAGCCCAAAAACAAATTAGTTAACTACTAGTATTATTTTAATTAAGCATATATATATATATATGTTGTTATTTGCTATCGTAGCATGCTATTTATTATCATATTATTGTTATATTTAAAAAGAAAACATAAATACTAGTAGTATATTACATTATCTTATCTTATTATTATTACCTTGTTATTATTGCTATATATTACTATCATTTATATTATATGTTACCATTATTATTACTTGCTATTATATGTTATTATTATATATTGTTACTATCAAACTAAATCAAATTAAAAAAGAGACTAAGTAAAATATACATGCTCAACTATAATAATACAAGCCCAGTACCACTTTAATTAAATAATAAAAGTCCATTTACACAAAAATCTTAAAAAAACAATACATAATATTACACTCAGCCCATTTAGGGCCCTAAATGATCAAAATTCTAATGCCTCTATTCCTCTTACAGCAGCCCAACCAGCCTATATTTTTGGCCTTCCTTGCCACCATGGAGGCCACGTCACACTGCTGGACACTCACTCTGCACCACATTAGCAGAGAACGGACACATCGGCAAACACGTGGCAGCCACGTCAGATCAAACCTTTGGACTCCCTCACATGCGCATCTCTCCCGCTCCCACATCCCATAACCACTTTGTTGGTCCCCTCTTCCTCCATCACCCTCGCAGGCACCAACCAACACAGACAAACATCAACCATGTCCGAAGGGGCATGAATACAAACAAATTACAGAGGCAGCTAACCACTAATTTTATGAATTTTTATATATATGCAAATTCGTTGTAATTGTTGGCTATAAGAGCTGAAACCTAAACAATGTGTAATGGCAGATAGGATATTCAAGCATCAATGAAAAAATCAGCATTTTTCAGATTTCTTATTCTTCAGTTTTTCCCTTTTCGAAATAAAAGAAAAGCTAAACAAAGGCAATACATTTTCTCAAACAATACACAGGAAAGTATTCAGATTTTTTCTTTTTTATCTGTTGGGTTCGAATCGAGAAGAAAAAAGAAAGAGGAAAACGTTACCTTTGGACCCCTTTCTCGCGAAGCTCGATTCATTTCGGTAATCCCAAAGGTGGAGAGGTAGATCGGGGCGGGGAGAATGACATACCTCGGTTTCACGGCGATCCAACAGTGAACGGAAGAGATCTGGCAAAAAGGAAGTCGAAACATTTGGACCCCTTTCTCGCGAAGCTCGATTCATTTCCTCAGAAAACCAGTCCGATAAGGAGGAAAGGGACATTGAGGCGATTCCGCTGATGTTCTTGCATGGCTGAGACGCCCATCGGAGCAGCGACGAACGGTGGTTACGGCTTCGGCGGCTAGGGTTTATTTTAGAGAAAAAAAGAGTATTTGTGAAGAAGAAATAGAGATTGAATAAAGATGGGTATAGCCCATTTATCCAGTCAGAACTGGACGAACCGGTTCACACCTGGAACCCGCCTCGCGACCCAACCCCAATCTCGACCGTAGAGCCCAAACCCGTGGGCTTTGGGTACCTTCTTGCCCCCTTCTTTTTTGTAGCAGCCAAAATTTGAAGTTAGTAAAATACTTGGTTGCCATAGCATACATACAATTTTTGAAGCCTTTTTATGTGTAATATAAGGTATAATATGTATGTTTTATAAATTACATAGGTATACACATGTGTTTTTAAATGATACGTATAGTTTATATATGTATAAAATGTGATACAAAGTTCAAATATATAATATACTTTTTTTTTACAAGATGTAAATGCATATATTATATCTCATATATTATACATAATATATAGTTTCATAATATATGTTTATATAATATGCCTAGTTTTATATAATGCACATTCTTCATAATATATAATATATAGTTTTTACATAATCTATGTTTTCATATAATGTGTGTTACTTATATAATATATGATTTTATATTAAATAATATGTTTTTTTATATACTACATGGCATATAAAATTTATAACATATACAACATATATAGTATACGTATATAATATAGTTTTTGTAAAGCATAATGTTTAGTTTATATGTAATATACATTTTTATAATATAAGGTGTTTATAATATATATACCATAAGTTTTTATAATATATGTATATATAGTATAAGGCATTTCTTTTATAATGTATGTGATGTAAGGTTTTTGCAATGTACATGAAATACATGCTTTTATAATATATATATATATATATATAATATAGTTTTAAACGAATATATTATATATAGTATATGATATATGGTCATAGTTCTTACATGTGGTTTTCGTATATGTTTAGTTTTGTTTTGTTTGGGCCTTTGGGCTGTGGGCTTTAGGATGTTGGGTCTAGTTTTAGAAGTTTAAGTCTTAAGGTTGTTTAGTTTAAGTGGGCTATGGGTTCGCTAGGGTTTTAGATTAAAATTAGGTAAAGTTAATCCAATTAATTTAGACTCATGTGCTCGCCTTATTGGGGCACGATCTTTAAATTAATTTGGTTAATTTAAGATTAGTTTTTTAGAGCCTTAGTTAGATTAGGGTTCGAATTAGTTTAGTGAATTTAAATTCATTCTTGGCTCATTTGAGTGAATGTTAAATTCATTAAATTAATCGAACATTTCTTATTGACTTTAGAATAAAATGAACTTCAAAGTTGAGATTAACATTAAATTAGTTATCATAATTTGTTAAAGTTTTAGTCTTTTAGGGTAATTAACCTAGGATTAAATACTAGAATCACCTAATTAGTAATTAGATCATCATTTGGGCTTTCCATAATTTGAGCCTTTATAAGTTAGGTCTTGGTTTGGGCCTTTTGTGTTTATTTTTGTGCCTTTGACTTTCATTCATATGGCCCATTAATTTTGCATTAATTAATCTAAATCATAAAAAGGAATATATTTATTAATTCTGATATTTGTGTCGTAATAGTCCGAGCTTAAAGGATGTTGACCAAATATCAGAATTAATTATTAACATCCCAAGGTAAAGTTAAAAGTTGATAAAATCATTACATCTTATCTTAACTGCTTGCACCATGCATAAAGGTGACGTGCAAGATTCGAACCATAAATTAACACGGCAGTTGGGCTTATTCAATGTCGGTTTAATCTATGGTCCGATGTATCATCAACCTTATTAATTAAATGTCTAATTAATTTGAACCCACCAATTTGATAAATCCCGTTCAATTAAGGTTAATTTTCAATTAAGGTCCTCGAATTAAATTCCCTTCAAATTTCGACATTTTCCTTCGATTAAAAGCAACAAATATTTTGGTACCGATTTTTGGGCGTGATAGGGGTGCTAATCATTCCCCACATGTAACCAACTCTCAAGCCCTTTCAAATTGAATCTCTGGTTTTTTGGTGTCCGGCTCACCTTATCCAAGTGGCCGGTTGCGACTCTAAATCTCATTTTAAATGAGAATTAAGTTTTCAATCGTTATTCAAAGGATTATGATTTTTCAAAAGAAATTCCCCCCTTAAGCAAACCTTCTCCAAAAAGAGGGATACCTTAGTAGTTTTTCAAAAACGTTGTTACACTTACATGTACATGACAATCCTCTAATGCCCTTATAGAGCTGCTGCCAGGCAGACTGCGCCTTACTCGATTAAAAATTCATATCTTTCATTCCGTACGTCAGAATTTCCAACTGTTTACACCGCTAGAAAGATGACTCAATTATCTTTCTAACCATATAAGCCTTGTAATTTTACTCTTTATGAATTAATACAGATTTTAGTTTAAAGATATGCCCAATTCTGCCATCGGGCATATTACACTACCCTAAAGATTCAACTTTATAAACAGTTCTATAGTACGAAATTCAATGTCGTTTGTTTTAAAAGAAACTAGACATAATAAGCTTTCCAACCATATAATTTATAGCTTCCAATCTAGCCAGTACAATTTATAGCAAATTTTCAAAGTTACTTCTAATGCAGATTTTTAAAAACAGTTGTAAAAACCAATTTTTGACCTCCCATGTTTTCAACTCACTAAATCAGCCCTTTAAACATTCACAAATCAGTTTTTCTTTATGATTCTGGTTGTAAAACAGTTTCATTATTTCACCAGCCCACATATATGCCTTCAATTCAACCTAAACACATTCTTATTTATCTACAACAGTCCAAATGATGTGTTCACATACATGGTTACATATAAGCACCAATGCAATAATTTCAAGTTCATAATCCAGCTAATTGTTCTCTTAATCATCATCCAAATTGAAATTCAAGGGGAAAACATACGTATAGTTTTACAACCTTCAATTTATGGCTCAATTTCATATATGATTTAATCAAATAGCTTTCTAGATTTAACTTAGTCAACTCGAACTACCAAACATAGTACGCAAGGAATTTATAATCAAAACACAATTCGTTTCATAAATTGAAGGAGATGAGAAACTAGCTCACCCTTAAATCTTTCGATTTCATAAGCATGAGTTTGGAATTTGCACTAATCCAACCACCTCCTTCACCATGAACAAGCTTTCCAAGTTCTCTCTCTCCAAGCTCAAGGTTCGGCCATGGAGAAAATGTTGAAAGAAAGAAGATGATGAGAGTTTTCTTATCTTTTCCCCTTAATGTCGTGTCCCCCATTCCTCAAATTCTACATGTTTGATTTAGTTAGGTGGCATATGTAAAGTCCACCACCAAGAATTAATTTAGCATGCAACTCACTAATCTATTTTAAGTTTCATTTTAGTCCTAAGCTTCCAATTATTCAAATTGACAAATCTTTTAATCCAATTGGGTTATGACTAATTTAAAACATACTCATAGGTTCTATTTTGGGATGTTACAATTCCTCACGTCAAAGTTCGTAGATACTCCACAAAGCACATTGAAATCCATGGCATTTATGTCGAAAGGAACGAGCGCCAACTAAAAGCTAAGAACCATACCATTGCGAGCTCTCTCTATCCCTTCAACCATAAAGGCGGAGGTGGTGCCCGCAATAGCCTTAACCTACTCCGTGACATCAACATCATTAGTAGCCTTCAACACCATAATTTTATTCTTGTGCGATTCCTTCTGCTCTAATAATTTCCTTGTGAAATTGGAAAGCTTTCATCTGCCACACTCTACGCCTGCTCCAGCTTTTCTTTAAGGCCTTGAATTTCAACCTTTAAACTTTGTTCCGTGGTCTCAAGAAGTTTTGTAACACCCCTTTCCCGGTCTGGTAGAGAACCGGGTCAGAAAGTGTTATTAGAAACTTATTCGGAGATCGAAAGACGAAATCAGAGATCAAAAGATAGAATCAGAGTTCAGAACTTGTTTGGGATATTTTATTAATCATTCTTAAGACTTATCGAACCTATTCGTTACTAGTATCATTAGAATCGGGGTCCATTTTAACCTTTTTTCAACTTAGGGACCAAGTTGTAAACTTTACAATTTAGCAATCCTAGTCTGGATTCTTTATTACCAACTTGTAATTAACCTTACCAATTATTAATCTGTGAAGTTTCGTTGCTATAGGATATCGTTAACCTGATTAATCATACTGTATAATTAATAGTGACCAATTTGTAAACTATCCAAATTCTATTTTTATGCCTTATAACAGATGTAACTAACACCGTATCGATACCCTGAGGAGCCGTATCGATACACCATGCTTGTTTCTAGATTTCTAGATTTAGGGGATGTCAATCCCGTACCGGTACAGCTAAGCTCATATCGATACACGTTGACCGCGTTGACACCGTACCGATACGCCATAAGACTGTATCGATACCATTTTCATCCAAATTCTAGTGACCAAAATCCGTACCGATACGCCTATACCGTATCGATACACCTTGTTTTATTAAGCCAATTTTATGTCTGGCCATACCGATACGCCATTACCCGTATCGATACGCCTTGACCTGTAATGACAAAATTTTACTAGTTTTTATTCGATTAACCCATCCAACGATATTCAATTTTTACCAAATTTTACCAGCAACCTTAAAAACAGTAATTCTAATAGCATGACAAATTTTAATGCGTTTTGAATCCATTTACTAAGATTTTACCAATTAGGGCTTTTAAGCTCATTTTAACCAATTTACTAAACTTAAAATATGCCATATTATATATACATCACCTAGGTACTATTATGCTTACACAACCACATCAAAATAAGCTATTATAACGCGTTTAAACCTTATGCCACACTACTAGGAGTTCGGAAACAAAAGTAGACATACATATAGTAGTGGGAGTGACTTGCAACCGCAAAATACACGATTGATGTCTGGAAAGCTTTAGGGTCCTGAAATGCATGAGACACACACATATGTTAGGCTTACATAACCTAGTGAGGTAGTCATAGTAAGCGTAAAGCAATTAAATGACATGAATGGCATACTATGGTCATGAATAACATAGCATCATACTCAAATATCATAATTACACTACTAATCACGCAAGTCTCATGCTTAAGTCATTTATCATATTTTCACATAAACATAGCAAAGCTTAACACATATTAATTCCCTTGGTCATAAAACAACATATACATGTAATCATATTTCCACATAACATTTACCAATCATATAAACATATCATTTCCCTTGGACAATGTAACAAATGGATACGCAGATTCCCCTTTACACCACAGATATATCGAAAAATAGGTCATAGCCACATATAGCAGAAAATAGGCCGTAGCCTTGAGTTGTAGCTCCAGATAGTATCCCTTACACAATCCATCATATCCCCCGCATATAGGCCGTAGCCATAGATCGTAGTCCAATCACTTACTTATACGAGCTAAGATAACCCTATGGCATGTCAATTGTATCCAAAACTTACAAATGTCCAAGGTTATACATGTATCATCATAAAACTTACCTTTATGTCCGTAGGCCATAACATATCAGAATTGAGCCTTAGCTCCTTATAACGGATCATATCATATACGTAACATATCATAACATATTCATAGCATATTCATATCGGATTCACATATAGCATATTCATAGCATATTCATATCGGATTCACATATAGTATATTCATAACATATTCATATCGGATTCACATATAGCATATTCATATCGGATTCACATATAGCATATTTCAAACATAGTACATGAACTTACCCATATCAACTATATCGAAGGCTTACCATACTAGCCGTTAGCATCCACACATGTTTGCTCTATGTGAGCCTTAAACAAAATGCAATTATAACATAAACGAATGCAACGGGATGGCTCATTGCCTATCCCCTGACACTACTACACTCACCTTGATTACGGAAGCTTTTAGGATTCCCGAATTTCAATTCCTTTGCTCTTAGAGATGATGGATCGTTCTCCTCTAATTTTTGAGCTAGAAAAAACATAAGGAATTATCATAACCAATATAACAACATGGTTAAAGATTAGGCTTAGAGTTTACAACTCGAAATTAAATTCCAATTGCCTATGGAATCCAACAATTGAAGGAGGGTTTTTTCTTACCCAACCGATAGCTTTTCGATGGAGTCTTCAAATCAAAGAACACTTGAGTTTAAGGTGGCCAACAATGGAGGTGTGTGCTTGCTTGAGGCAGAAGAAAACAATGGAGGAGCTTGCTTATTTGAAGACAAGGTTTTTGGGTTTTGCTTTTGTGAGTTCAAAATATGAGAACTTCACATTTTTTCATTCTTTTAACACTTATTTGGCCATCCTAATCATAGTTCACCTATCCTTCAACCAATATGCGCATTTCCTCTATCCAAAGGTTTTTCTAAACCCAATGGTCACTAGCTTTTCAAGTTGCCTAATGACTTCAATGGTCATCTTTTCTGATGACTTTCACGTGAGGTAGGCCAAGCAAGGAGGTGAGTAAGCACCTTGCTTTAATTTCCTTTAATTTGGGCTTTAAACAGATTCAAAATAGGGGACTCGTATCGATACGCTCATGCTAAAATAGGTAAGTTAGTTATTGACAGTTGGACCGTATCGATACTGGCTTAATCGTATCGGTACGCCTAGCTTAAAATTTGCAATTTGGCTTTGAATTTCATACAAGGAAGACTTAAACTATTCAAATGGGACCACGATGTGATTTCATTATAAAGGAAGGGTACAAAGGTCAACTATTACAACATTTTGAACATTGGATTCAAAATTTTCGGTCATCGAAACCAAATTCCAACTAGGCTAGTTTTAAGGATGTGACAACTCTCCCCCTTAAGAAAAATCGTCCTCGAATTTTCACATCAAGCAAAGAGGTGTAGATACTGCTTTTGTATGGTTTCTTTAGGTTTCCACGTTGCCTCTTCAATCGAGTGGCTTCTCTAGAGAACTTTCACTAAAGGCACATACTTGTTACGAAGTTTCTTGACTTCTTGTGTGAGGATCTGCACAGGTTATTCCTTGTACGTCAGATTGGATTTAATTTCCACAGATTCTGGCTCGATCACGTGGGAGGGATCCGACCGATACTTGCGTAACATAGATACATGAAAGACGTTGTGGATCCGACTTAACTCCTTGGGGGGGCTAATTGGTACGCAATAGGTCCAACTTTTTTTATCACTTCGAACGGTCTCACCAACTTCATACTAGATATCTCTTCTCTTCAGACCAGCATAGGACTTCTGTCGGTCGAAGGCAACCTTAAGTCGATCACGAGTAATGGTTGTCCTTTCTTTGGTTTCCCAAAGTAAGTCAAGACCTAGCATCTTGCCTTCACCAAGTTCGGTCCAGCAAAGAGGAGTTCTACATCTCCTTCCATATAGAGCTTCGTATGAAGCCATTTGGATCGAAGTTTGGTAACTTTTGTTGTAAGCAAATTCTAACAAGGGTAGAGATTTCTCCCACGTATCCCCAAAGTCGATAACACAGGCTCGTAGCATATCTTCCAAAAGCTACAAGGAAGAATCAGAATTCATATGGGTTACTTATACTTACGAATCAAAGGAAGATATAAGGTTACCTGAATAACCATTTCGGATTGGTCATTGGTCTGAGGATGGAAAATAGTGCTTAGGTGCACTCGAGTTCCCAAAGCCTCTTGCAGGGTTCTCCAAAACTGAGATGTAAAGTGTGGATCACAATCGGAAATGATAGATACTAGAACTCTGTGCAAATGAATGACTTCACGGAAGTACAACTTCGCGAGCTTAGGTAAACTGAAATCCATTCTCACCGAAAGAAAATGAGCGGATTTAGTGAATCGATCCACAATGACCCAAATATCATCATTCTTCTTCGGAGTCATTGGCAAACCACATATGAAGTCCATCATGATACGCTCCCATTTCCATTGTGGAAGCTCAATAGGCTGTAGAAGACCAGTAGGCACCTTGTTCTCGGCTTTAACTCGTTGGCAATTCAAGCACTTAGCCACAAAGTCCGTAACTTCATTTTTCATACCAGAGCACCAATATAAATCTTTTAGGTCCCTGTACATTTTGATAGCTCACGGATGAATAGAGAAAAGGCTAAAATAAGCTTCACTTAGAATCTGATTCCGAAGATCATTATCATCGGGCACACAAATACGATTGCGGAAATAGAACAAGCCTTCAAAATTCATAGCAAAGTCAGGATCTGTGTTATCCTTGACCTTAGCAATGAAAGGTTGCAACTCCTCATTATTTTCTTGGAGTGCTTTGATTCGGGATACAATGGTTGATTGAACTCTCAGTTCGGCCAACAACTTGCCATGCTTCTTGAGTCAAAAATGAGCATTCAAACATCTCGTAGAAGGAGTAGGTTTCCGAATAAGAGCATCAGCTACGACATTGGCTTTACCAGGATGGTAATCAATAACCAACTCGTAATCTTTCAGAAGTTCCATCCACCTATGCTGACAGAGATTCAACTCTTTCTGAGTCAAAAGATACTTCAAACTTTTGTGATCAGTGTACAAATAACACTTTTCACCATACAGGTAGTGTCTCCAAATCTTCAAAGCGAAAACAACAGCAGCTAGTTGCAGATCATGAGTCAGATAGTTCAATTTATGAGGTTTGAGTTGACGTGAAGCATAAGCTATGACTTTTCCTTCTTGTATCAGTACGTAGCCTAATCCCAAATGGGATGCATCACTGTACACAGTGAAGTCTTTACCCGACTAGGGTTGCACCAAAATAGGAGCATGAGTAAAGAATTGCTTAAGCTGATCAAAACTCCTTTGCTAATCTACTGTCCACACAAAAAGAGTGTCCTTACGGAGAAGCTCCGTCAAGGGTGCAGTAATCAGTGAGAACCCTTTCACGAATCTATGATAGTAGCCTGTAAGGCCAAAAAAATACGAACTTCTCCAATATTCTTCAGAGGAATCCAATCAAGGATTGCTTGGATCTTCTTTGGGTCAACTTGGATTCCCACAGAAGAGATTACATAGCCTAGGAAGGACACATCGGATAGCCAAAATTCACATTTGCTGAATTTGGCGTACAATTGTTTATCTCAGAGAGTTTGAAGCACAATCCAGAGATGTTCTTCATGAGCAGTGACGTCTTTTGAATAGATCAGAATATCATCTATGAACACCACCACGAACTTATCTAAATAAGGTCGGAATACACAGTTCATCAAGTCCATGAAGGCTGCAGGTGCATTCGTAAGCCCAAATGGCATTACTAGGAATTCATAGTGACCATATCTTGTTCGGAAGGCAGTATTTGGGATTAGGCAACGAGTACTTGTTCTTAATTGATTGAAAAGGAGTTTTGATCAGCTTAAGCAATTCTAGGCATAAATTCTAGGCAACGGGTACTTGTTTTTAATTGTTACCTTGTTCAACTGATGATAGTTAATACCTAAGCGCATTGATCCATCTTTCTTCTTAACAAACAAAACCGGTGCTCCCCAAGGTAAGGAACTCGGTCGGATGAACCCTTTATCTAAAAAGTCTTAGATTTGGGCCTTTAGTTCTCTTAACTCTACCGAGCCATTCTATACGAAGTAATAGAAACTAGAGTAGTCCCAGGTTGCACTTCTATCCTGAATTCCACTTCACGGGTGGGAGGGAGTCTCGAAGTTCATCGGGGAACACATCGGAAAACTCTTTCACTACAGGCACGTTCTCGAGCTTTGGATATTCTTTAGACTCTATGGCACACACAAGAGTTTTCTTAGGCTCGGGTTCAAATTTCATCAAGTTTATACTCTCTTTACCGAGTCCACGAAGATATAACTTCTTCTTAGAATAGTCCACCCAGGTTTGATGTTTAGCTAGCCAATCAAGGCTTAGGATGAGGTCGAACTCATGAAAGGGTAGGGCCATCAGATTGGCGAAAAATGGGATCCCTTGGATCCTTAAAGGACAAGCTTTACAAACCCATCGAATAACCACACTATCTCCTAACAGATTAGAAACAACCATCTCGGAAGTAACAGGTTTAGATTCTAAAGCATACTTGGCAATCAATGGTTCACTAATGAAAGAGTGCATAAAGTCCAGATCTATTAAAGCATAAACATGATCAGAATATAATTCCACCATAGCTGTAATCACATTAGGATCATCCTCCTACTCACGACCTCAGACATGGTACATCTGGGCTGAAGTTTGAGAGTCACGACTAGCCGGAGGGGCATTGGTGTTGCGAGGTATCCATGCTGATCCAAACGGCACTGGCTTTGCTCCTTTCCCTTAGCTAGATTATTTTGAGAAGCCACAGTGGTAGAAGCATTTGGATTCTATAGACACTGCATAATGAAGTGGCCAGATTCGCTGCAAAGATAGCACGATCCAGATTATCTACAGCACTGTCCCGGGTGCCTTTTATGGCAGAAGTTACACCAAGGAATATGAGAACCCTTCGCGGAACCACCTGTACTATCGACCGAAGCTGTACGAGCAATAGATTTTCCTATAGACAGAAACTGTGGCCATAGCTAGACTGCAGCAGTTACTGAAAAGTGGCAAACTTCTGGTCCCACTGTCTTCCCTTTTTTGTGGCATAGGAGGCTTGGAATCATCTTAGAATCTTTTGTTAGATCGGGCTTGATTCCATTTTCTTCTTTCAGAAGCCTTCTGGGAGACTTCAGTAGAAATGGCTCAGTTAACAAGCGTCTGGAAGTTCTCTATCTCCAAAGCAACGAAGAGAGGATGCAATTCTTCACAGAGGCCGTCAATGAATATTCGGCACTTCTCCTTTTGGTACGTATGATCTCAGCACCATACCTTTCATACTTCTTAGACTGAGAAATCATGGATATACTGCTCCACAGGTCTTCCTCCTTGTCTCAAATAGAGGAACTTCTTAGACCTCTCGGCAATGTAGTGGTCGCTGACATATTTCTTACGAAACTCCTGAAGAAAGAAGTCCCACGTAACCTTATGCTCAGGTACGATGAGTGTCACGGTGTCCCACCAACTCTGAGCTTCTTCGGCAATCAAGGCCAAGACACATTCTAGCTTGTGCTCCTCAGGGCATTTCATTTGCTTGTTCAGAAATTTTAGAGTATTCTCCAGCCAGTATTCTCCGATCTCAGGATTCTCCAGGTCTTGGCCAATGAATGTGTAAACCGGGTACTATTTGATTTTATTAATAGGGGCTCTCGAAGCAGATTGAGATGCTTCAGCAGGCTGAGGAAGCAGTTCTTGTCGGAGAGACACAACTACTTGTTTGATCATGTCGACCATCGATAGCAAATACTTATGTTGGGCCGGAGGCATTGGCGGAAGATGAGGTGGGTCATTCTATCCCACTTGTTCAGGCCTTGCTTCAGGCCTCAGTTATCCCCCTGAGTCGAGGAGGAACCAGGATTGGGTTCATTCATAGCGCGTCTATCAGTAGGCGCAAACATATTCCGATCTAATTATACAAAAAATTGAATAGTGTAAGCAGCAAGTCATAGATATCATAAACAAATAACTCCTAGGTGGCATAAGTACATATGGACTCGTAATGGGCTTCAGTTTAGTCTTAGAATCGACTAAACTAACCGGCAGGAATAGAGACCCCAATAGTGCGAACCCTAGCCTCATTAAGTTTGAGCGAGGTAGGTGGAGCATCAAGGTTCAACTCAGGCAAAATATTGATAATCTCAGCATCAAGAATAGGTCTCTTTCCCAACATCTTTTCCTCAACATTCAAAGGACATTTCTCTAAGCCATAAGTCCCCATTCGCCACGCCACACTTTCCCGTGTCACCTCTACGACATCTGTCAACACTTTCATAAAAACATTTTGGCTACCAAGGGAATTCCCCAAACAATGAGCAGTGGGAATTGCGTCTACTAAAGATGTCTCTAAAGTTACCAAACAGGGCGAACTCCCTTTCTCACTTAGACAACAATAATACATTGAGACTAATATGTAGTTGATTAATGACAAAGTGTTGTCATTGACATAGAGATGTCAAAATCAATACATAAGTATGTGTTATAGAATGACATACTAGACTGATCCGCTAGGAGCATATTTGTTGGATTATTATGGAATAGTCACAACATTGTTTATAGTGATAACTACATGAATGTTACCTCCTTAAAAGTACTATTTTTATGCCTATTTTACAATGCCTTTGTTTTCTTTTGAGTACATTTAGTTGCATTTAGTTGTTAAAATCATGCATTTGCATAAGGAGTTAGGAATTTTGTCTATGCCAGTGTGAAAGGTTGTTTCGTTGGCAATATTGTAGGTTTGGCATACCAGATGGCAAAGAGGAGCAGCGCAGAAAGGAATGCCAGAGAGAATGTCGAGATGTTGTTGGAACATATGGACCAAACATTGCCAAAGCTCCAGTTGGCATGAAGAGGAATTTGATGCCAGTCCAAGTAGTTGTTGAACTCGAAAAAATAGGACCATATCAGGCTGCGAGAAAATAGCGATTGGATCAATCACCGAAAAAATAGAAAAAAAGTAGTGCCAAGCTTGGTTGACAGAATGATTCCAAGCTTGGTTAGCGAAGTAGTGATGGCAGACGATGTCAACCCTAACCTGATCAACTCACATTCAAATTTTGGATAAAGATGATCATATCCTTTATCCTTTGAGCATTCAAAATTTAAACTTAAGAGCTTATCCTAAGTCTTTCTTGCACGCCTATATAAAGAACGATCAAGCAGGCATTTGGGGAGATTATTTGGAGAGATTTTTCGAGGAGAATTTTTTGGAGTGATCGACGATCGGCTGCCACCAAGGAGACGTGGTTCGACCAACTTGACCTAGAGCCTGGATCTTGAAAGGCTGCATCGAGAGACTTCTTCTCGCCCATTCTCTTTATCTTTTTATTTTATTTTCTTTTTAATGATGATGTGTTCTAAAAACGATGAAGGTTTTTTAGTTGATACCCTCACCATGAACTAATTTAATAGTTGGTGGGGGATGTTTGAATTAAACGTTATTTTTATGTTAAATTTTTAATAATAGAATTTCTTTAGTATTGTTTCTTCTATCTGGCATACTTTATTGTTTCCTAAATACTGTGCCAAACAAGAGCTGGCACTATTGGCCTATTGCACCTCAATATCTTAACAGACTTGGTTGGAAACGATCAAGTTGCTGGATACTAAGGTGAGATGCTTCGAAAGAAGATGTTCAAGTAGATAAACTTACTTCGGGAGTGAAATCTACCCCTTAGGAGTATAGATTGGAACTTAGTCAAATTGATTTATGAAAAAGCATTCACTATAGAGATATATGAGTTTTTACATGATCAATTCAGGGCAATGACCATCGAGAGAGGCTTTGCCAATTTGAATCTGCTGAGCAAACAATGCCAAGACAGGACATTATTAAAGGCTGGTATGGCATGAATAGCGTGAAAACCAGGCATCCCTTGCCAACGCTCATAACTCATTTAACACTCTCCTTGCCAACACTATTTTATTTTACTTTTCTTCTCTTTACATTATTTTCAAAACCATTTTCAACTTAAACAACATTTTTCCTCAACAAGTAACAATCAAAGCAGTCAAATTCCTGGTCAATCCATGTGGGATCGATACTCAGCTTACTACTATATTACTTGCCGACCGTGTATACTTGCACACAAAAGACTAAACATTGGCACTATTTTATACATTTCATATCCCTTTTGCCAAACACTCTCACAGTCGAACAAGTTTTTGGCGTCGTTGCCGGGGATTGCAATGGAGTTTATTGTTTTTAGATTTTTACTTGTTTTCTTTTTCTTTTTCTTTTTCTTTTATTTCTTTTTTTACTGGTGTATGACCAAAAACTATCCTATGGTGGAAGATTGGCTATATGACCCATAAATTGAAAGAACCTTGTGAAGGTTAAAGAAAAAGATTCGAGAGATGGCTCAACAAGGCAATGGAGGAAATGGTGTGTTAAACAATGATGAAAATCCACCCAATAACAATGGGATACCGCCAGCTCATGTTGTCCCAGCTGTTAATGTGGAGGAAGAGAGACCTATTAGAGAACACTAATACCAAACATTGACAATTTGATGCCAAGACTAATTGGTATCGAGGTAAATACACTGAATTTTGAACTTAAACCGATAATGATAGAAACACTTTTGAATGTTGGACAATTTGATGGATCATCTACTGGATATTTGAGGCAACACTTGAAGCAATTCATGGAAGTTTGCTAGCTATTTCAACAGCCTGGAGTATCAGAGGATACAGTGAAACTAAAGTTGTTTACATTTTCCCTCAGAGATAGAGCAAAAGCATGGCTAAGATCTTTGCCACCTAGTTCTGTCACCCGTAATATCGATGGAAGCTATACGAGCAACGAATGTTCTTGCAGACTGGAATTGTGGCACATAACCGATTGTGGCAACTGCTGAAAAGTGGTAGACCTCTGTTCACACTGTCTTCCTTTCTTCTGAGGCATTGGAGGCTTGGAATCATCTCGAAATCTTTTATCAGATCGGGCTTGATTCCCCTTTCTTCTTTCATAAGCCTTTTGGGAGGCTTCAGTAGTGATGGCTCGGTTAACAAGAGTCTGAAAGTCCTCTTTTTCCAAAGTAACAAAGAGAGGACGTAATTCATTACATAGGTCATCTATGAACATTTGGCACTTCTCATTCTCTGTGCGGATGATCTCGGTACCATATCTTGCATATTTGTAGAAGTCGTGGATGTACTGCTCCACGGGTCTTCCCTCTTGTATCAATGGAGGAATCTCTTACATCTTTTAGCGATATAGTTGTCTTTGATGTAATTTTTGCAGAACTCTTGAAGGAAGAAGTCCCACGTAATTAGGTGTTCAAGGACAGTGAGGGTCACAGTATCCCACCAGCTCTGGGCCTCTTCAGCGATCAAGGCCAAGGGCTTGTGCTCCTCAAGGTACTTCATCTGTTTATTCAGCACTTTTAGAGTATTCTCTAGCTAGTATTCTACGATTTTAGGATTATCCAGGTCCTAGCCGGTGAAGGTATAAATTGGATACTGCTTGAGTTTATCAATAGGGGCTCTCAAAGCAGATTGAGATGCTTGAGCAGGATGAGGAAGTCATTCTTGTCGGAGAGACACAACCACTTGTTTGATCATGTTGGCCATCGAAGGTAAATACTCCTGGTAAGCCAAAGGCATTGGCGGAGGATGAGATGGGACATTCTGTCCCACTTGTTCAGGCCTTGCTTCGGCCCTCAGATTATCCCCCTAAGTCGATGAGGAACCAGGATTGGGTTCATTAACATAGCGTCTATCAGTAGGCGCAAACATATTCGGGTCTAGTCATACAGAAAGATTAAATCATGTAAGTTGCAAGTTACGGATAACATATATATAAATAACTCCTAGGTGGCATAAGTACATACAGACTCGTAACAGGCTTCAGTTTAGTCCTATAATTGACTAAACCTAGGCTCTAATACTGCAAACGTAACACCCCATTCCCGTTCTGGTAGAGAACCTGGTCAGAAAGTGTTATCAGAAACTTATTCAGAGGTCAGAAAACGGAATCAGAGTTCAGAACTTGTTCAAGATATTTTATTAATCATTCTTAAGACTTATTGAACCTATTTGTCACTAGTCTTATTAGAAGCGGGGTTAATTTTATCCTTTTTCAAACTCAGGGACTAAATCGTAAACTTTACAAATTAGCAACCCTAATCTGAATTCCTTATTACCAACATGTAATTAAACTTACAAATTATTAATCTGTGAAATTTCGTTACTATCGGATATCATTAACCTAGTTAATTAGTTTGAGTAGTTATTAGTGACCAATTTGTAAACTGCCCAAATTTGGTTTTTTATGCCTTATAACAGATTTATCTAACACCGTATCAATACCCTAAGGTCCGTATCGATATGCTAAGCCTAATTTTAGATTTCCAGATTCAAAGGATGTCAAACCTATATCGATATAGCTAAGCCCGTATCGATACCAATTGACTTGTGTTGACCCCGTATCGATACGCTATAAGACCATATCGATACCATTTTCAAACCAAATTCCAGTGACCAAAATCCGTACCGATACGCCCAAACGTACTGGTACACCTTGTTTGACCAATGTCGACCAGACCATTTATGCAAGGGCCGTATCGATACGCCATTACTCGTATCGATACCCCTGGCCTGAAATGATATTTTTACTGGTTTTTGTTCGATTTACTCACCCAAACGTTATTCAAATTTTACTAGAAATCTTAAAAATAGTAAATCTAATAGCATGTCAAATTTTAGAGCGTTCTGAATCCATTTACTATGATTTTACCAATTAGGGCTTTTAAGCTCATTTTAACCAATTTACTAAACTCAAAACATGCCATATTACACACACAACACCTAGGTACTATTATGCTTACACAACCACATCAAAATAAGCTATTATAACACGTTTAAACCTTACGCCACCCTACTAGGAGTTTGGAAACAAAAGTAGACATACATATAGTAGTGGGAGTCACTTGCAACTGCAAAATACACGATCGATGTCCGAAGAGCTTTAGGATCCTGAAATGCATGAGACACACATATGTTAGGCTTACATAGCCTAGTGAGATAGTCATAACAAATGTAAAACAATTAAATGACATGAATGGCATACTATGGTCATGAATAATATAGCATCATACTCAAATATCATAATTACACTATTAATCACATAAGTCTCATGCTCAAGTCATTTATCATAATTTCACATAATCATAGCAAAGCTTAACACATATTAATTCCCTTGGACAATGTAAGAAGTGGATATGCGGATTCCCCTTTACACCACACATATATCGGAACATAGACCGTAGCCACATATGACGGAAAATAGGTTGTAGCCTTGAGCTGTAGTTTCGGATAGTATCCCTTACACAATTCATCCTTATCTCCCCCATATATAGGCTATAGCCCCGGACCGTAGTCCAATCCCTTACTTATACAAGCTCACATAACCCTACGGCATGCCAATTGTATCCAAAACTCAAAAATGTCCAAGGTTACACGTATTTCATCATGTAACTTACCTTTATGCCCGTAGGCCATAGCATATCAGAATCGGAATTGAGCCTTAGCTCCATATAACGGATCATATTATATACGTATCATATCATAACATATCGAAATTAGATTTGAGCCTGGCTCACATATAACATATCATAGCATTCTCATATCAAATTCACATAGCATATTATAGCTTGATCGTATTATACCATAACATATTCAAAAGTTAACCATGACAAATCATACCTTACAAATATCAATTTCGAACTTACCATGCTCACTGTAAGCATCCACATAGGCATTGCTCTACTTAAGCCTTTAGCAGGATACATATTAACAGGAAAATCACAAATCAAATGCAACGAGATGGCTCCGTGTCGATCCCTTGACACGACTACAGTCACCTTGATTACGAGGTTCTCGGATTATAATTCCGTTGTGCTTAGCTTCCTTTGGAGATGACAAGAGATCCTTCTCCACTATTCAAGCTGCCACAAAATTAGGAGTTGCATTAGAATTCAACCTAAGGATTCAGAACATATTTCAAGCTTGCTGAAACTTGTAGGAAACACTGGAATATCGAGATTAGCTTTCTAAATCATGGGCTTCTCTTTTGAACATAGAAAACCTAGTCTTGAAATTAAACCTCAATGAAGATTAGAATCATCAAATAAGTATAGGGGTTTTAGTTACCGAAACATGGGCTCCCAAACAATATATCGAACTTGAACAAAGGTTGGAGATTACACCGAGGAGCTAGCTTAGCTTGCGGTTGAAGATAGAAATGGAGGTGTGTGCTTCTTTTTGAAACAAAAAGGAAAGTTTGATTTACAGGGAGTTTAAAGATGAGAACTTCATATTGTTTCATTCTTTTAATACTTATTTGTCCATCATAATCATGACTCACCTATCATTCAACCAATAGGAACATTTTCTATATCCAAGGGTTTTCCTAAACCCAATGGCATTAGCTTTCCAAGTTGGCTATTGACTTCAATAGTCATCTTTTCTGATGACTTTCACATGGGGAAAGCCAAGCAAGGAGGTGAGTAAGCACCTTGCTTCAATTTCCTTTAATTTTGGGCTTCAAATAGATTCGAAATAAGGACCCGTATCGATACACTTATGGCCATATCGATACGCTCTCGCTAAAACAGGTAACTTTGTTACTGGCAATTAGACCGTATCGATACTGACTAGACCGTATCGGTACGCCTAGCTCAAAATTTGCAATTTGGCTTTGAATTTCATACAAGGAAGTTCATTCAATCAAATAGGACCAAAATATAACTTCATTATACGAGATGGGTATAAAGGTCAATCATTACAAACTTTTAACACATCGAATTCAAAATTTTTGATCACCAAAACCTACTTCCGACTAGGCCAATTTTTCGAGATGTGACAAAGTATAATTTGGTAGTGTTCTTGGATGATTTCTCAGTGTTTGGCAAAACATTTGAGGAATTTCTTCAGAGTTTAGAGCAAGTCTTGAAGAGATGCATTGAGACAAACCTAGTGTTGAACTGGGAGAAATGCCACTTCATCATGAAGGAAGGCATTGTTCTCGGGCACAAGGTAACCAAAAGAGGATTAGAGATAGATTAAGAAATGGTTAGGTAATTAAGCAATTGCCACCACCGACTAGTGTAAAAGGTATTAGAAGTTTTTTGGGACATGCAGGTTTTTGCCGATGTTTTATCAATGACTTTTCTAAAATTTCTAAACCTTTATGCTTGTTGTTAGAACAAAATGTCGCTTTTGCATTTTATGATTCTTGATTAATAGCATTTCAAGAACTTAAGGAGAAATTGATTAATGCCCCTATAATCATGGCACCGGATTGGAATGAGCCATTCAAACTCATGTGTGATGCCAGCGACTATGGCATCAGAGTAGTGTTGGGACAGAGGCATGGCAAAGTCTTTCATACCATTTATTATGCTAGCCGAACACTAAATGGAGATCAGCTAAATTACTCTACAACTGAGAAATAATTTCTTGCAGTTGTATTTACTTTTGATAAATTTAGATCTTATTTAGTTAGTAACAAAGTTCTGGTGTATACAGATCATTCGGCACTAAAGTACCTCTTGGCAAAGAAAGAGGCCAAGCCCTGACTAATTCGATGTACGCTTTTACTACAAGAATTTGACCTTGAGATCCAGGACAAGAAATGTAGTGAAAATTTGGTAGCTGACCACCTATCACGCCTAAAGCATTACCTTAAAGATGGTAAAACCGCTGCCATAAGAGATGAGTTTCTAGATGAGCACTTGCTTTTAGTTAATGCTGTGCCATGGTATGCTGACATCGTCAACTACCTGGTAAGCAACATTCTACCATCAGACTTTGCATACAATGCTAAGTAAAGATTTTTGCGAGAATTTAGGCAATACTATTGGGATGAGGCAATATTATTCAAATAATGTATCGATCAAGTGATCCGTCAATGTGTGTCCGAGGACGAACAACATAACATATTGCATTTATGTCATGCCACACCATATGGAGGCCACTTTGCTGGGATGAAGACTGCTGCCAAGGTATTGCAGTAAGGATTCTTTTGGCCCACACTAAACAAAGATTCCTACAATTATGCCAAGGCATGCGATCGATGCCAACGGACAGGAAACATCTCTAGTAGACACCAACTGCCGCTCCAAAACATTATGCTATTGGATTCATTTAATGTATGAGGGATAGACTTCATGGGTCCATTTCCTCCATCACTTGGTAATGTGTATATTCTTGTTTTTATTAACTATGTATCGAAGTGGGTAGAGGTTGTTGCCCTACCAACAAACGATGCCAAGGCTGTTGCCAAATTTTTGCACAAACACATCTTTACACTATTTGGTGCCCCCATAATTATTATTCATGATGAGGGTACCCATTTTAAATGCAATCTAATCTCTAAAGCTTTATGCAGATATAGAATTCAGCAGAGGATTGCCATGACATGCCATCCACAAACAAATGGGCAAGCCGAGATTTCAAATAATGAGATCAAAAGTATCTTTGAAAAGACTGTGAATCCATCAAAGAAAGACTGCTCCTTGAGACTAGATGAATCCTTGTGGGCTTATAGGACAACATTTAAAACTTCTTTGAGTACTTCATTATTTAGACTCGTTTTTGGAAAAGTATGCCACCTACCTGTGGAGATAGAGCATCGTGCATATTGAGCTATCAAAGAGCTTGATATGGCATGGAAAGCTGCTGGAGAAAAAAGGTTACTAGACCTAAACAAGTTAGAAAAGTTCAGAACACAAGCCTATGAGAATGCTAGACTCTACAAAGAAAAGACAAAACGCTAGCATGATAGTAGAATAATGCCCAGACAATTCGAGGTAGGCCAACGTGTTTTGTTATTTAACTCACGGATGAAATTGTTTCAAGGTAAACTCAGATCGAGATAGACAGGCCCTTATGAAGTTGTAAAGTTCTATATCCATGGAGCTAAGGACATCAAGAATTTGAAGATGGGAGAGATTTTTAAGGTGAATGGTCAACGTTTGAAGAACTATTTGGAAAGTGATCAATACAATGCCAAGGAGGTTATCCTCTTGGCAGAGGTACCATAACATCATCATCATGGTTTTGTTAGGATTAGAATTTTTTCCTTTTTATCATTTTCTTGATTTTTCTTTCAATTTTAATTTTCCTTTACTGTGTTGAAAGGTTTTATTTGAGTGTGTGCAGATTTGGTGTGTCAGGAATAATGCCAAGGCAGGACTTGGCATGAGATGATGACATAATGAGAGAATTCTGCATGTCAGGCAGAATACCAACATAGGGACTTGACATGTGACGGATTGGAATTTTGGAAGAAGATATTTACCCTAGCTTGATTAAATTCGACCCATTAAAGAGAGAGATTATTTTTCTTTGAATTTTAACCCTAGCCGCCAAAAAATTAGGTTGAAATTTAAATTCAACTTAATCACCTTGTCATTCCACTTTTTTTACCTATCCTATCACTTACAACCTTATCACTTCAACTATTATCAAATCAAACCTTTTTATTTTCCATCATTATCCCCAATTAATTCGACCACTTTTCTTAAACCCTATTAAACACCCAAACTCTTCACTTTCTACCTACCCTAACCGTTTAAAGAAACAAATTTCTCCCGCTTTTATCTTTCTTTATCAAGCAAGAAATAAAGATCCATATTTTCTCTTCTTCTTCCTTTGTCCAAACCATCCTAAGCTTTCTTTTCGCTTCAATGGCTTCTTCATCAACAACCATCAAAAGGTTTTTCAACGAGGAGATCCGAAAAAGTATGAAGCAAACTTTGCTCTAAGATCCTTTTGCTATGACAAACACTTCAACTTCGAGACTGAGGCAGCCGTTGGATTCCCTTTCGAGTTCATGGCGATAATCAAGCAACATAAGTGGAACAAGTTTTGCCAGTAAAAAAGGGAGATTTATGCCACTCTTGTTCAAGAATTATACGTTCATCTTGTGACCAAAGATTTTCCCTTCTTGATGATTCAAGGTACATGTGTGCGTTTTGATGAAGGGTATACTAACACTATGTTTGAGTTAGAAGGTACAGGGGATGAACATTTGAGTTTGTCGACTCAATGAATGCTGTCAAAAGAAAAAAATCTATTAATAGATTTTTGTGAGCCTGGCATGGCATGGATCGTGTCCTCAAAGGCAAAACATCTGGCATTGAGTCTCAGCCGAAGGGATGGAATCACTTTTTAAAGGCGAATCTGATGCCAACTTCCCACAACGAAACCGTATCGGAATAGAGGTTGGCCCTATTGCACTTTATCCTTATGGGGCACAAGATTAACTTGGCCGGCTCATCATTGAAGAAACCTAAAAATGTGTGGCGATAGGTAATAGCAGATTGTTCTTCCCTCTATTAATTTCTAACATTTGCATGCTCCATGGTGTGCCCAAGCTTGACATAGATAAGGCCCAAAGGATCAAGGGAACAACAATTATAGCTACTATTTGGAGAAACCTCACCGCTGTCGAGACAAAAGACAAAGGTAAGGGGAAAGGTAAGGCGCCAACACCAAAGCCCAAGGTGCCAAAGGCAAAGCCAGATGCTCTCATGCCAACTGATGTAGTGGCACTACTCTCCCAGATTTACAAGTGTCGGGAGATTATCTTTTAAAAATTGGAGATAGATGGGGAGCAGAATCTCAAGTTCTAGCATTATGCTCATACCAGGGGCATTGCCATCAAAGAAACTCTTGAAGGCCTGTCCCCAGGTGTCTTGCCAGATTTCCCTACCAAGATCTTTGCCAGCGATGATGCCATGCCAACCAGTCCCAATTCAATTCATACCCTATCTGATGCCACAGTCCCCTTCTCTCTAGTTCAAGTTGAATCTGCCAGTACTGAATCCTAAGTTGAATCGAAGGAACCGAAAGCCAAGTCTACCAAGGCTAAGTCTGCCACAACACATGTTGAACCTACTAAGTCTGATGCCACCGCCAATCTTGTCGCATTGGAACCTGCTAAGATTGTGGAAGAAGTTCTCCGAGAGGTTAGAGCCTCCACTGCCGCCTCAAAGCTAAGCATGAAGGGAAGAAAAAGAATGGCCCCTGATCGTGGGACCTTTGTGAAGAGGAAGACTCGCGTCACACGAGAAGAAGTCTCTGAAGGGGAGTCCTCTTCTTCCTGAACTCCTTTTCATTTCATTTTATTGCATTCACATGTACATGCATTTTATTTTTCTGTTAATTGTATATATTTCTTGTTTTCATGCATTGAAGACAATGCACATCTTTGGTTTGAGGGTGTGTGTTGCCTTACGTTTATGCCTTGCCATGCATTCATGTTTTTATTTTTGTTACCATGCCATATATGCCATATAGATTAGTCGCATACCGAACTATTAAAAAAACAAGAAGAAAGAAAATTTTGCCTCGATTTAATTTTGAAGAATGTTAACACTTTGTTTGGCAAGTTTGATTTGATCTAGAATAGTCTGTCCGATGAAGAAATTTTAAATCTTTAGTTGTCTATGCCAGCAGAATAGTAATGCCAGGTCTGCTTGGCAATTGATCTCTAGTTTAGGGAATTGAACTTTCACTTGACACGTAGTATGCATCTAGTTCCCAAACAAGCTTAGAACTGTTGAAACTAAGCTCAGAATAAAAAATAAGTGAAAAAATGATGTCAGGGTAAAAAAAAGAATAAGGCAACAATGTTTTACCAAAGGCAAGAAAAAGAAAATAGAACTCTCCTCTGCCTGGAGATAATAAGTTACTTGGGGCTTTGTGATTCGCTCCCTATTAGTTCTCAACTTCAAAACTTTAGGGCATGAGTTGAATAGTAAAAGCCTAGTAATGTCTGGATTAATGTGGGGGTTCGTGGTATGCTCTCTCTTATTTCTCACGCCAAACAGTGTTACAAATCAAGCTTAAATTATTTCCAGCAGAAACCCTTGGCAGAAATAAAATAAAAACAAATTTCTGAGTTTAGGAAGTAAATTGAACTAAGAGAGTGAAAGGATACTTGATGCTTATTACCTACACATCGTGCACTCTTCATGATCTCAGACTAGAGTTATATTGTTGCGCTTGAATTTACTACTATCGCAGCCATTTTTTCGGGCTGGCTCTCGACGATTTTTATGAAAAAAACAAAAATAACCGAGTCGTTACTAATTTTTTAAAAGGTGTGATTGGATCACCTAAAAATAGGTCCTTTTAATAAAAACGTTTATTTTATTAAAACAACAATTTTGTTTTGCGAAAACAAAAAAAGAGTTTGGGAGTCGGTTACGCGTGGGGAAGGGTTAGCACCCCCACAGCGCCCAAATATTGGTACCTAGCCAATTACGAAATGTTTTAAAGTCGAAAATTGCAAGTTCATGTAAAATTTAAATTATTGTCCATTTAATAATTTGATTCCATTTTAACGGCCTTATCATTCAGAAAATGAACTTTAATCACCGCCAACACTCTTGGCGCTAACACGTTATTTTTGTTTGATAAGACACAACATTAATTATATTTCACTTTTCAAACAGCAAGCAAAGAAGCAAGATAAGTAAATTGCAAAGTTAAATACATACAAGGAATATATTAAATTAATAATGCGAGTTAGGGTGTAAGATTAATTAAAAAGAAGTATATCCTTCCCGGATCGAGTCAACACTTAATTTTTAAGCCGAGGTTATTTTAGGAAAGAAAATACAAATTAAAACTTGATTTTTGAAAAAAAAATATGATTAGATAATTAAAAAATGAATTTTAAAAAAGAGTAAAAAAAGTGACTGAAATAAAAGAAAACTAAAACTCGTGACCGAATTCAAAAGAAATTAGTGACTAAATTGAAAGGTTTAGAAATGTGGTTACTCGTGGAATAAAAATAATGGGAAGTGGGATTTAATGAATGCAAATGGCCCAATTTGTTTTGGGTATAAAACCCAACTTAAAAAACACCTCTTCAGTTTAATTTTTCAACAAAAATGGATCAAAGCCCCTTCTTATCAAAACCCCTCAAATTTTCTTGGTGTTTTTCAAGAATGAAGAACACCGGGAACGGGACCACCGCGTCGTCCGCCTTCCACCGACGCCAGCAGTTGTCTAACAGAGGTAGTCCTAGTTTTTTATTTTTTTCGAAAAGAAAGCTAAAAAACACAAGAAAACATTTTAGATTCGAATGAAAGAGGAAATCCGGCTGTAACAACGTTTTCCAACCAAATCAAGGAAAGTTTTTCATCTTCATATGTTATATTAGATTCGAAATAATTAAACAATGGATGAACAAATAGAAAAAATAAATAAAAAATACAATACAAAAAAAAAAGCTTGCCTGTGATTCCAACAATTCCGAGTATGATGGTTGTCGATTCGAATGCTTCTTCTCACAATTCCAGTGCGTAATCAGAATTTTCTAGTGTATGTGTAGTGGTGTAGTTGTGTGATGATTCATGGTGAAAATTACAAAGGGTGAATAAGTTTATATAGGTATCTTTCATACCAAATTTATAGGGAATATTAATATAAAAATCCCCCAAATCTGGTGAATGCTTTCCTTTCTCGTTTGATACCAGTTTTGAATTAATTTGGGGCTGATTTTCTTGTTTAATTCCCCTGATTACTCGATTCTTTCCCGATTCGATTGATTATGCTTGATTCTCCATTCCCTTTGATTTTGCACCGATTTGAGTCTAATTTTTTCCATGTTCAAATCGATAACCAAATCATCCCTTTTGGCTTCTTCCGCTGGGATCATGGGTGAGTGAAGAAAACTGATTAGCCATCAGCGCGACGAGGTCGCAGGCGGTCTGGCAGAGGTGAGGCAGTCACTGGCGTGATGTTGCAGCGACGCGAAAGAGCTGTGCGAGGGTGTGGCGTCGCGCTTGGAGCTTTGCGCGTAGGTGTGGAGGTGGCAACGGCATGGCGCGGGTCATGACATGGACTGGTGGAGGCGGAACGGTCGAGCGACGGGCCAATGCTGACAGCTGCACGTAGTGTAACAGCAAGGAGTAGCTTCTTTGCCCGGCTACAGACGCAAGAAGCGTCATTTGGACGCCGACTGGGAGTGTGCGGCTCACACGCGCATGAGGCATTGACCAACTCTCTTCCATGCTTGATCTGAGCCATTGGATCTTGAACAGATCCAACGGCTATAAACGGGTTGCGTAAGAGATTGAAATGGGATCAACTTCTTTTTGTTTCCAATTTTGGGTCAGATGGGCTAGCATTGTAACATGAATTCTTTATTTAAATATTAATGGACTCTCTTTTATTTGGATTTTATTAATAATAACAATTATACTATACTATACTATACTATACTATACTATACTATACTATACTATACTATACTATACTATACTATACTATACTATACTATACTATACTATACTATACTACACTACACTACACTACACTACACTACACTACACTACACTACACTACACTACACTACACTACACTACACTACACTACACTACACTACACTACACTACACTACACTACACTACACTACACTACACTACACTACACTACACTACACTACACTACACTACACTACACTACACTACACTACACTACATTACACTATACTAACATAATTATAATAAAAATAATTAATAATAAAATAAAATAAAAATGGAGGTGAATATCTAGTGACAACAACTACCTATTTGGCATTGCTGCACTGAGATACCTCATGATAGAAATAGAATCAAATTCTACTTGCCAGCACTTGTTGGCATTCCAACCAAAATTTTGCTGAGGTACAATTTTCAAAAATTTTGTTATACTTTTGCTTGCATTACTTGAGGTGTGATTGGATCACCTAGAAATAGGTCCTATTAATAAAATAGTTTATTTTATTAAAACAACTGTTTTGGTCCGTGAAAACAAAAACTGAGTTCGGGAGTTGGTTACGCGTGGGGAAGGGTTGGCACCCCCACAACGCCCAAAAATTGGTACCTAACCGATTACGAAATGTTTTAATGTCAAAAATTGCAAATTTATGTAAAATTTAAATTATTGTCTATTTATGAATTTGATTCCATTTTAACGGCCTTATCATTCGAAAAATGAACTTTAATCACCGCCAAAACTCCTAGCGTTAACCCGTTATTATGTTTGATAAGACACCACTTTAATTATATTCCACTTTTCAAACAAGCAAGCAAAGAAGCAAGATAAGTAAATTGCAAAGTTAAATACATACAAGGAATAAATTAAATTAATAATGTGAGTTATGGTGTGAGATTAATTAAAATGGAGTGTATCATTCCCAGGATCGAGTCAACACTTAATTTATAAGCCAGAGTTATTTTAGGAAAGAGAATACAAATTAAAGCTTGATTTTTTAAAAAAAACAAAGATAATTAGATAATTAAAAATGAATTTTAAAAAAGAGTAAAAAAAGTGACTGAAATAAAAGAAAACTAAAACACGTGACCAAATTCAAAAGAAATTAGTGACTAAATTGAAAGGTTTAGAAACGTGGTTACTCGTGGAATAAAAATAATGGGAAATGGGATTTAATGAATGCAAATGGCCCAATTTGTTTTGGGTATAAAACCCAACTTAAAAAAGACCTATTCCTTTTAATTTTCAACAAAAATGGATCAAAGCACCTTCTTATCAAAACCCCTCAAATGTTTTTGGTGTTCTTCAAGAATGAAGAACACCGAGAACAGGTCCACCACGCGGCTTTTCACCTACGCCAGCCGTCGTCTAACGGAGGTGGTTCCAGTTTTTTTCGAAAAAAAAGCTAAAAAAACACAAGAAAATGTTTTAGATTCGAATGAAAGGGGAATTCCGGCTACAACAACATTTTCCAACCAGATCAAGGTAAGTTTTTCATCTTCATATATATTAGATTCGAAATAATTAAATAATGGATGAACAAATAGAAAAAATAAATAAAAAATATAATAGTGAAAAAAAAAGCTTGCTTGTGATTCCGACAATTCCGAGTACAATGGTTGTCGATTCGAATGCTTATTCTCACAATTCCAGTGCGTAATCAGAATTTTCTGGTGTATGTGTGATGGTGTAGTTGTGTGATGATTCGTGGTGAAAATTACGAAAGGTGAATGAGTTTATATAGGTATCTTTCATACGAAATTTACGGGGAATATTAATATAAAAATCCCCCAAATCTGGTGAATGCTTTCCTTTCTCGTTTGATGCCAGTTTTGAATTAATTTGGGGCTAATTTTCTTGTTTAATTCCCTTGATTGCTCGATTCTTTCCCCATTTGATTGATTATGCGGTAGGACGGTTGAGCGGCAGGCCGATACGGACGGTTGCACGCAAAGCAACGGTGAGGAGCAGCTTCCTTGCCCGGCTATAGACACGCGCGTGAGGCGTTAACCGGCTTTCCTCTGTGCTTGATTTGAGCCGCTGGATCTTGAACAAATCTAACGGCTATAAACAGGCTGTGCATGAGAGTGAAATGAGATCATCTAGGGCTTCTTTTTGTTTCCAATTTTGGGCCAGATGGGCCAGCATTGTAACATGGATTCTTTATTTAAATATTAATGGACTCTCGTTTATTTGGGTTTTATTAATAATAATTATACTATACTATACTAAGATAAAAAAATTAATAATAAATAAAATAAATAAAAAGGGAGGTGAAAATCTAGTGACAACAGCTACCCTTCTTTGCTCATTCCAATGAAACAAGAATAGAACAAAGAACAAAGGACACTGATTTTGACCAATTACCAATTCGTTGGGCCTTGAAATAAGACTCTCTGCCCGAACGGATAGGTGGTTTCCATTCTCCTTATGCTCGAATGGATAAGCGGGTACTGAAAAATAAAAGTTTCATTCTCCTCATGCTTGAATGGATAAGCAGGTTCTATTCTCTATATGCTCGAATAGATAAACAGGTTCTATTCTTGATTACGCGTGGGGAAGGGTTGGCACCCCCACAACGCCCAAAAATTGGTACCTAACCGATTACGAAATGTTTTAATGTCAAAAATTGCAAATTTATGTAAAATTTAAATTATTTTCTATTTATGAATTTGATTCCATTTTAACGGCCTTATCATTCGAAAAATGAACTTTAATCACCGCCAAAACTCCTAGCGTTAACCCGTTATTATGTTTGATAAGACACCACTTTAATTATATTCCACTTTTCAAACAAGCAAGCAAAGAAGCAAGATAAGTAAATTGCAAAGTTAAATACATACAAGGAATAAATTAAATTAATAATGTGAGTTATGGTGTGAGATTAATTAAAATGGAGTGTATCATTCCCAGGATCGAGTCAACACTTAATTTATAAGCCAGAGTTATTTTAGGAAAGAGAATACAAATTAAAGCTTGATTTTTTTAAAAAAACAAAGATAATTAGATAATTAAAAATGAATTTTAAAAAAGAGTAAAAAAAATGACTGAAATAAAAGAAAACTAAAACACGTGACCAAATTCAAAAGAAATTAGTGACTAAATTTTTAAGCCGGGACGGTTGAGCGGCAGGCCGATACGGACGGCTGCACGCAAAGCAACGGTGAGGAGCAGCTTCCTTGCCCGGCTATAGACACGTGCGTGAGGCGTTAACCGGCTTTCCTCTGTGCTTGATTTGAGCCGCTGGATCTTGAACAAATCTAACGGCTATAAACAGGCTGTGCATGAGAGTGAAATGAGATCATCTAGGGCTTCTTTTTGTTTCCAATTTTGGGCCAGATGGGCCAGCATTGTAACATGGATTCTTTATTTAAATATTAATGGACTCTCGTTTATTTGGGTTTTATTAATAATAATTATACTATACTATACTAAGATAAAAAAATTAATAATAAATAAAATAAATAAAAAGGGAGGTGAAAATCTAGTGACAACAGCTACCCCTCTTTGCTCATTCCAATGAAACAAGAATAGAGCAAAGAACAAAGGACACTGATTTTGACCAATTACCAATTCGTTGGGCCTTGAAATAAGACTCTCTGCCCGAACGGATAGGTGGTTTCCATTCTCCTTATGCTCGAATGGATAAGCGGGTACTGAAAAATAAAAGTTCCATTCTCCTCATGCTTTAATGGATAAGCAGGTTCTATTCTCTATATGCTCGAATAGATAAACAGGTTCTATTCTCCTTAAGCCCGAATAGATAGGCGGATTCTATTCTCCTCAAGCCTGAATAGATAGGCGGGTTCCATTCTCCTAACGCCTGAACATAGGCGGGTTCCAATCTCCTTACGCCTAAAAGGACTGGCGTGTTTCATTCTCCTTATGCCTAAACAGATAGGCGAGTTTCATTCTCCTAATGCCCGAATGGATAGGCGGGTTCCATTCTCCTTATGCCCGAACGGATAGGCGTGTTCTATTCTCCTCATACTCGAATAGATAAGTAGATGCAAAAAAATAAAGGTTTTATCCTCATCATACTCGAATGGATAAGCAGGTTCTATTCTCCTCATACTCGAATTGATAAGCAGATGATGAAAAATAAAGGTTCTATCCTCCTCATGCTCGAATGGATAAGTGGATTCTATTATCCTCATGCTCGAATAGATAAGCAGGTGATAAAAAATAAAGGTTCCATTCTCCTCATGCTCGAATGGATAAGCAGGTTCTATTCACCTCATGCTCGAATAGATAAGTATGCTAAAAAATAAAGGTTCCATTCTCCTCATGTTTGAATGGATAAGCAGGTTCTATTCTTCTAAGCCCGAATAGATAGGCGGGTTGCATACCTGCCAAAATTTAACAAATGTGATGATTATGTTAAGCATGCCCCTAGGGATGCCTAACACATGAATGCATGCCATTTTTTCTTTCCTTTTTTCTTTTTCTTTTTTAAACTTTTCTCTTATTTTTTTCTTTTTGGGTTTTTCTTCTTTTACCTTCTTCTTTGTCTCTTTGCATATTTGCTCGTTCAACTCAGATAGACAGCCATGCTCTGCCATCTCATTCTTCGTATCTCTTTGCTTCATAGAAAACATCTGATCTTTTAGATCCAGACATTTATCAAAATAATCTTCTTTGCTATTCAGACATCTCTTAAAATAATATCAAGCACCCTAGAGTCGCTCACGAGTTCTCAAATTCTTGCCCCTACAGGGCACCTTGAAGTGCTTGCATAAAAATCCTTGTAGTGAAGCTTATTTCCACCTTGAATGTCTGAAAGATGTTGGCGCTTTAATCTCCTCCTCTTGCACCTATTAATGTTGAGGGCCTTAAATCATTGGCCAACATAAACTGCCCTAATCGTATGGCATTATTTGCTTATCAGGTGTTATTTCAATATAATAGAATAGAATAGGATGCCCTTGATATCAAGTGCATGAGTGTCTCTGACTCAATATTCTAGTGATCACTTTAAGCATAGCTTAAGTCTTCTTTTGAATGTTGCGGCGATATTTTGAAGTTGTGAAATTTCTCTCAGACCGCTCAGTTCATCCTTATGATTATCACTTTGCTTGATCCAGTCAAAAACAACTCTTTTTCAGTTCTCATCATTCTTCTCCATTCAAAAATGTTTTCACGCTTCTTAGACTTGCTTAACCAAGAGAGTGAAAAAATATCTTTCTAAGAATAGAATTCTACGAGTGTATGTGTTCCTTTCTGATTGCAACTAGCCTATCTTTTATTAGTTTTTTCTTTTTCGACCTCCTCGAGATTTCATTTAATTAATTTGTTTGACTTGTCAGGATTTGAAAATTACTTGTAAAGTCAGGGCATTAAGCAGATAGAGTATTGCTATCTTAATAGATACTCAGCCTCACAACTGCAGCGGAGTACCTTCGAGGTTTTCTTTTTACCGATCGTTTTTACTAATCTTGGGATTTCATCTCATTAAATATTTAACTTTGTCAGGATTTGAAAATCATTCATGAAGCCAATGTATAAAATAGGGGGAGCATTGCTTCTTTATTAGATATTCAACATTATAGCTTCAGCGGAATGCCCCCGAGATATTCTTTGAGCTACTAGTTACAATCGATATTTCTTTAGTAGGTATAGAAGACTATCATTAGAAATACAATTTCAAGCAACTCTCTTTGGTTAAATTTGCCTAGTTCACAATTCCACATTCATGAATTTCAAAGATTTTCTCATCATCGAACGTTATCAAAAGCGTGGCAATCTTCTTTTTCTTGCTTTGCCGACCTGAGTAGTCTGAGAAGCAAATCATACTTCATCGTTTTCGCAACAAACAATTGATCTCTACATTGGAATCAATGCCACAACATGCAAATTATATCCGAGGACCTACAAGGGTAGGATGATATATACATATATTCAAGGTTTCATGGTCAAGGACGCATCCTTCATTGAAATGAGACATTCTACAGGCCTTCCATGGATGCCCTTACAGAAAGATCCTTGTTGTTTTTAGGCAAACTAGACCTCAACGTGGCTGTGTCCCAACTAAGCTTGCGAATCTTGTAGTTTTAGTTGAGAGGTCATTGCTCGGGTGTCGTACTTATATGAGATTTTTGCTATTTTCATATATTTCTAAATTTTACTGTAATTAGTCCTTTTATTATGTGTGTATGTATACAATGATCACAACATAAATTAATGTAAAAAATAATCAAACAAAAATGCAAATGCATGAATACAAGCGAAGGGTCATTGGATGCATTAAAGTATTGCTCTAGAAGTAGCTTTCATTGGATGACAAAGGCCCTTCTTACGAAAGGTTAAATATATATTCTAGGAATACGTCTTAGCCTGAGCACCCAGTTCCTTTATTTCTTCGATCAGTCTTTGGAGCCTTGGTCCCATTTTCCCTATCACATTCTTGACTACGTCTTCAATTCAGGATGTGATACTTCTTTCGAACTTGTCTTGCTATTGGAACCTTCTAGCATTGCCCCTAAGCTGAGTGGACCAATAATCATCCCTTTTATTATCATCTTCAAAAACCAAGATCTTCATTTTGTAATAACTGCTTGGTTGCACCGTCGAAGTGGTCCCATAGCAGTTGCAGCTTATTCACAATATTCTGCTTGAAACTGGCATGGACATCCTCCGATGTCTCGTTACATGATCAACTGTCAAACTATCCCATACGCTTGTTGGTTGACCCCAAACCAGTGACGTACATCCGCCTTGTCTTCCTCTTTCTTTAGGTACCTTCCATCCATGGTGAAAGCATTTTTAATTGAGCAAATATTTTGAGAACCAACCCCTTCTCTATATGAAATGATGTTGCAATAACGCAAATATGCAAAAAAACAAAACAAGAGAAAAAATGATTAGTACTCTTTTAAAAAAATAGAAATAAAACATAGAGGGTCCAGAATAATTTCATTGTATGAATAATAACTAGGCAGCACATTCCAACACTCTAGGACATGTCTCCACGGATTATATTTACGAAAAAAAAATTGCCTAAACTCTAATCTTAAGGTTTTCCACGTGGCTCTATTGAGGTGGGCTCCTAGATTCACACACATGGTTTGGTTCTAGAAAGGTCCCCGAGCTGTCCTCGTTGTCCCCTACTAAGGGTAGCAAGGCCCCTAATTCTCACCCATTATAGGTTTCGAAAGTTCAACTCAGAAGCACTCATTTCATACGTCTTCACGAATGATTGGTATCCATACAAAGACATAGGCCATATGAGTCCCGAAGATACTTGCTAGGCTCATACGGAGAATCAGTTTTCTCACATGGGCAAAGTGTTTTCCCCTCACTTAAACAATTGGGACGAAGCTCGGGTGCAGAGCTTAACCAAATTTTAAATGTGTAAAATAGAATCATATTCATAAATGGACGATTAAATTAAATTTTACGTGAACTTGCAAATTCTTCCATTAAAACAAGATGTAATCGACTTGTGGCCTGACACTCTTTTTTGTAAAAAAAATTCCTCAACGGAGTCGCCAAGCTGTCGTAGCCATTTTTCAGGCTCTCGAAGGTTTTATGAAAAAAAACAACAGAGTCGCCACCAATCTTTTACAAAGGTATGATTGGATCACCTAAAAACAGGTCATTTTAATAAAACATTTTATTTTCTTAAAACAATGGTTTTGGTTTGCAAAAACAAAAAAACGAGTTCGGGAGTCGGTTACGCGTGGAGAAAGATTAGCACCCCCACAACGCCCAAAAATTAGTACCTAGCCAATTACGAAATGTTTTAATGTTGAAATTTGCAAGTTCATGTAAAATTTAAATTATTGTCTATTATGAATTTGATTCCAAAACTCCTTGCGCTAACCCGTTATTTCTGTTTGATAAGACACCACATTAATTATATTCCACTTTTCAAACAAGCAAGCAAAGAAGCAAGATAAGTAACTTGCAAAGTTAAATACATACAAGGAATAAATTAAATTAACAATGCGAGTTAGGGTGTAAGATTAATTAAAAATGAGTGTATCCTTCCCAGATCGAGTCAACACTTAATTTTTAAGCCGGAGTTATTTTAGGAAAGAGAATACAAATTAAAACTTGATTTTTTTTAAAAAAAACAAAGATGATTAGATAATTAAAAAATGAATTTAATAAAAAGAGTAAAAAAAGTGACTGAAATAAAAGAAAACTAAAACTCGTGGCCAAATTCAAAAGAAATTAGTGACTAAATTGAAAGGTTTGGAAATGTGGTTACTCGTGGAATAAAAATAATGGGAAGGGGGATTTAATGAATGCAAATGGCCCAATTTGTTTTGGGTATAAAACCCAACTTAAAAAATACCTCTTCATTTTAATTTTTCAACAAAAATGGATCAAAGCCCCTTCTTATCAAAACCCCTCAAATGTTCTTGGTGTTCTTCAAGAATGAAGAACACCGGGAACGGGACCACCGCGGTGGTCGCCTTCCATCTAACGGCGGTGGTTCTAGTTTTTTATTATTTTTTTTCAAAAAAAAAGCTAAAAAACACAAGAAAACATTTTAGATTCGAATTAAAGAGGAAATCCGGCTACAACAACGTTTTCAAACCAAATCAAGGTAAGTTTTTCATCTTCATATGTTATTTTAGATTCGAAATAATTAAAAAATGGATGAACAAATAGAAAAAATAAATAAAAAGAATGCAATACCTAAAAAAAGCTTGCTTGTTATTCCAACAATTCCGAGTACAATGGTTGCCGATTTGAATGCTTCTTCTCACAATTCCAGTGCGTAATCAGAATTTTCTGGTGTATGTGTGGTGGTGTAGTTGTGTGATGATTCGTGGTGAAAATTACAAAGGGTGAATGAGTTTATATAGGTATTTTTCATACCAAATTTACAGGGAATATTAAAATAAAAATCCCCCAAATCTGGTGAATGTTTTCCTTTCTCGTTTGATGCTGGTTTTGAATTAATTTGGGGCTGATTTTCTTGTTTAATTCCCTTGATTGCACGATTCTTTCCCCATTCGATTGATTATGCTTGATTCTCCATTCTCTTTAATTTTGCACCGATTTGAGTCTATTTTTTCCATTTTTCCATGTTCTAATCGGTAACCAAATCATCCCTTTTGGTTGTTTCCACAAGGATTATGGGCGAGTGGAGAAAACTGATCAGCCATCGGCGCGACCGGGTCGTAGGTGGTCTGGCAAAGGCGAGGCAGTCACTGGTGTGACGTTGTGGTAGTGCGAAGGAGCTGTGCGAGGGTGTGGCGTCGCGCCTGGAGCTTTACACGTAGGTATGGAGGTGGCAGCGGCATGGCGCGGGTCACGACATGGACTGGTGGAGGCGAGAAGGTCGAGCAGCGGGCCAATGCGGATAGCTGAACGCAGTGCAACAGCAAGGAGTAGCTTCTATTCCCGGCTACTGATGCGAGAAGCGTCATTTGGACACCGGGTAGGAGCGCGCGTGAGGCTTTGACCGGCTCTCTTCCATGCTTGATTTGAGCCGTTGGATCTTGAACAGATCTAACGGCTATAAACGGGCTGCGCAAGAGATTGAAATGAGATCAGCTAGGGTTTCTTTTTGTTTTGCAATTTTGGGTCAGCCGAGCTAGCATTGTAACATGAATTATTTATTTAAATATTAATGGACTCTCTTTTATTTGGATTTTATTATAATAATAATTATACTATACTATACTATACTATACTATACTATACTATACTATACTATACTATACTATACTATACTATACTATACTATACTATGCTATGCTATGCTATGCTATGCTATGCTATGCTATGCTATGCTATGCTATGCTATGCTATGCTATGCTATACTATGCTATGCTATGCTATACTATGCTATGCTATACTATACTATACTATACTATACTATACTATACTATACTATACTATACTATACTATACTATACTATACTATACTATACTATACTATACTATACTATACTATACTATACTATACTATACTATACTATACTATACTATACTATACTATACTATACTATACTATACTATACTATACTATACTATACTATACTATACTATACTATACTATACTATACTATACTATACTATACTATACTATACTATACTATACTATACTATACTATACTATACTATACTATACTATACTATACTATAATAAAAATAATTAATAATAAAATAAATAAATAAAAATGGAGGTGAAAATCTAGTGACAACAACTACCTACTTGGCATTGCTGCACTGAGATACTTGAGGATAGAAATAGAACCAAATTCTACTTCCCAGCACTTGTTGGCATTCCAACCAAAATTTTGCTGAGGTGCTATTTTCACAATTTTTGTTGTATTTTTACTTGCATTACTTGAAGACAAGCAATGAGCTAGGTTTGGGGGAGTGTTACCTCATCAAAAGTATTGTTTTTATGCCTATTTTGCTATGCCTTTGCTTGCTTTTACGTACATTTAGTTGTTAAAATCATACATTTACATAAGGAGTTAAGAATTTTGTCTATGTCAGTGTAAAGGGTTGTTTTGTTGGTAATATTGCAAGTTTGGCATAGCAAATGGTAGAGAAAAGCAGCAGAGGAAGGAATGCCAAAGAGACTATCGAGATGCTGTCGGCACAGATGGACCAAACATTGCCAAGCTCTGGTTGGCATGAAGAGGAATTTGATGTCAGGCCAAGCAGTTGTTGAACATGAAAAAATAGGACTAGATCAGGCTACGAGAAAATAGCGATTGGATCAATCTCGTAAAAATAGCGAAAAAATAGTGCTAAGCTTCGTTGGCAGAATGATGCCAAGCTTGGTTGGCAAAGCAGTGATGGAAGATGACGTCAGCCCTAACCTAATCATCTCACATTCAAATTTCGGATAAAGAGGATCACATCCCTTATCCCTTGAGCATTCAAAATTCAAGCTCAAGAGCTTATCCTAAGTCTTCCTTGCACGCCTATATAAAGAACGATTAAGCAAGCATTTTGGGAGATTATTTGGAGAGATATTTCGAGGAGAATTTTTTGGAGTGATCGACGACCAACTACACCAAAGAGACGTGGTTCGACCAGCTTGAACGAGAGCCTGGATCTTGAAGGGCTGCATCGAGAAATCCCTTCTCACCCATTCTCTTTGTCTTGTTATTTTATTTTCTTTTTAATGATGATGTGTTCTAAAAACGATGAATGATTTTTGGTTGATACCCTCACCATGAACTAATTTAATAGTTGGTGGGGGATGTTTGCGTTGAATGTTGTTTTTATGTTAAGTTTTTAATAATGGAACTGCTTCAGCATTATTTCTTCAATCTGGCATGCTTTACTGTTTCCTAAATACTGTGCCAAGCGAGAGCTGGCACTGTTGGCCTATTGCACCTCAAAATCTTAACAGACTTGTGTGGCAACGATCAAGTTGCTGGATACTAAGGTGAGATGCTTCGAGAGATGATTTTCAAATAGATGAACTTACTTCGGGAGTAAAATCTACCCCTTAGGAGTATAGATTGGATCTTAATCAAATTGATTTATGAAAAAACATTCACTATAGAGATATAGGGGTTTTTACATGATCAATAGGGCAATGACCATCGAGAGAGGCTTTACCAAATTGAATTTGCTCGGAAAATAATGACCTCAATATCTTAACAGACTTGTGTGGCAACGATCAAGTTGCTGATACTAAGGTGAGATGCTTCGAGAGAAGATGTTCAAGTAGATGAACTTACTTCGAGAGTAAAATCTACCCCTTAGGAGTATAGATTGGATCTTAATCAAATTGGTTTATGAAAAAGCTTTCACTATTGAGATATAGGGGTTTTTATATGATCAATTTAGGGCAATGACCATCGAGAGAGGCTTTGCCAATTTGAATCTGCTCGCAAACAATGCCAAGACAAGACATTATTAAAGGCTGGAATGGCATGAATAGCGTGAAAACCAGGCATCCCTTGCCAAAGCTCATCATTCATTTGACACTCTCCTTGCCAACGCTATTTTATTTTACTTTTTTTGTCTTTACATTATTTTCAAAACCACTTTCAACTTAAACAAAATTTTTTCCTCAACAAGTAACAATCAAAGTAGTCAAATTCCTGGTCAATCCTTGTGGGATCAATATTCAGCTTATTGTTGTATTACTTGCCGACCGTGTATACTTGTACGCAAAAGACTAAATCTTGGCACTATTTTATACATTTCCAATACATTTTCTAGCCCTTTTGCCAAGCACTCTCACAGTCGAACAATGAACAATCCTCATACTTTAGATCACCATTATCTCAACATCGTGACTCGCATGTTTCGATTTAGTTAAACGTGTGTCGTAACTGATTGCACTATTAAGACTAATATTTGACGTGTCACAATATATGTAGTGGGATGTGGTTGATTAATATAGAATTTGTCCCTCCTACATAATAGGAGTAATATCTAAGGCTATTTGATAGAGTGAGATTAGAAACGCAGGGCCATGCTCGAATTCTACTCTAGATATCAAGAAATATTAGATGGATTGTGCAAGTATGATTGTCCCATGACTCGTGTCGAATCTAAAAATAAAGGGCAAAAGGATGCAATGCATGAAAAGAGTTAACCACAAAATGTTGTGTCAGGTCATGACTTCTTGTAACTTAGGTGACAATGATAAATTGCTAGATGTCACTCATTGTAGTAAATATTAGAATTGTTCTAATATTTACTACTAATGTCACAAGAACATACATGATCATACCTTATGGTTGAAATGAGCATATATTAAACGAATTATATATGTACAAATTTATTGAACACAAATATAGCTAAAATTAGTGTATATATGTGTGTATTTAGTATAAATATATATACATAATTAGAATTTTTAACTATTAAATAGATATTAAAAGGGAATAATTATTGTAATTATAACTCTTTTAATATATATACATATATTGTAATCCTAACATGAGTCGAATTAGAATTACAAGATTAAAAAAGATGATATATATATATATATGTAATCCTAATATGAGTTGAATTAGGATTACAAAAGTTAATATATATAATGTAATCCTAATATGAGTCAAATTAAGATTAAAAAATCTATATAAAGGCATGAGAGGTCTAGAAACCATTAATGTTTTTTGCACAAACCCTCTAAATAGTTCAGAGAATTTTATTTGTTCATTTCAGCTGGGTGAATTGAGTTCAGAGCGCTATTCTTGTGACTTATGAATCGACATCGTTGAATCATGATTGGATCTCAATCTTCACCAATTTTAGAATTCTAGATTTTAAATAGGTAATTCTTCACCCTGATTCGTTCCTCTTACACATGGATCTCTTGAGGTGATCGTTAGATAATTTTTCTGTTACGCCATAGGGTGTACCAGTGTGACCGAACATTTTACACCACAATAACAACCCACAAATAGTAGTAAAATCTCAGTCCCTATGGGATCGATATGCGGCACACACTCATTGTGTGGCCACTTTACTACTTGAGCACGTTTGTGTCTAGATTACGCACAATATCACAAGGTCATTAACATAACAAAACACGCAAACACACACAAAAAAACAACTACACTCCTAATCCTTGTTATTGTACGACTCAGGCATCAATTCCTCGGTTCTTTTGTTTTTCCATTCTGATCTCGAATTTCCTAAGAAACACACATTCATCACAACCATATTCACCATTCATATCTAGGGATGTAAAAAGGTAACTTGACTTGAAAACCCGGCTAAAACCTGCTCGAGTCAGAACCTGGTTTGACCCGGGGATTCGATGACCCGGACCCGGTCTGTAACCGACAGTTGTTGACCTGAACCCGAATTGGACCTGTTACTATAGTAATTGAACCCGACCTGCATTCAATCGAGAATGACCCGAACCCAATTTGGACTTGTTACTGTGGACCTAAAACCCGACCTGGACCCGACTGAAATAAACTCGAACCCGAGACTAACCTGGTAGATAATCGATATTACCCGACTGAATCGACTCGTGATCCGATTTTACCTGACCTATTTTGAACCCGACCTGTTAATTGACCCGACATGTTGTTGACCTGAACTGATATTGACCTGGTTTGATATTTATGTGACATGTAATTGAGGAAGTCTATGATTTGATGATTTTCAAGAGAAAAGTAAAGTATTTGAGAAATTATAAATTTATTATATTATAATATGATAAACTAATTTTCACCTTTTAAATTATTAATTTTTGTATTTAAAATCTTTTTGTTAAATAATTCAATTATTGACTATTAATTTACTAAATTATATAAGAATATATATATATATGTAATCAATTTAAAGTGTTGATAAAGGTAAACTATTAATTCTTTAAATCAATTTAAAGTATGTTGAAATTATTAGACTAAATTATAAAATTTTGAAATAAATAGGGTTCAATTTCATATAAAAGTAAATTTTTAAGGACTAAATATCACCATGGGGAGAGGATTGCTATATCAGAAGTCCAAACTGTGGGGATACTTGTGACTAAATTGAATTAGATTAAAACTTAAAAGTGAATATTAAGACTAAAATGCAACATTCTAAACACAACAAGACTTCAAAGGTAATTAATATCTAACCCAAAAATAGCCTCACATTCCCCTCCAAAATTCTCTCATTCCCCCTTTTTTTAAACCAATTTTTTTCTCTTTTTTTAATTACAATTAATGGCGAGGGAAAGAACCCGCCGAAATTTATGGGTTGGGAAAATTACTTTTTTAGCCCTTCCAACTTTAGATGTTTTTCATTTAAGCCCTTAATGTTCACTTTTAGGTTTTAGTTTAATTCAATTGAGTCCCAATTTAGGTTAATTTAATTGAGATTCAACATTTAATGTTAGAGTTATTTTAATTAGGTATGTAATTTATGCTTCTAGGTATTAATTTAGATCAATTAGATAATTTTTAACCGAAATTGAGCCCTATTTATTTTAAATTTTTGTAATCTAGTCTAATGTTTTTAATATGATGCTATTTTTGTTCATTCTAGTCCCTAAAACTTTATTTTTAGTCGAAATTGACCCATATACATTTAGTCCAATGCATATATATGTATATGAATTTATGTATTAATGTATTAATTTATGCTTCTAGGTTTTAATTTAGATCAATTATATGTATATGTATATGTATATGTACATGTATATGTATATGTATATGTATATGTATATGTATATGTCCTTTTCGCTAAAAAACCCAAGTTTTCGAGGTGTTTATTGTCTTTCGGATAAAAATGTTTATTCCGTGGGGTTTTTAAAAATACCTTATTTTATTTAAGAAATTGGAGTCGCCACCGGCCACTTAGGTAGGCCGGACACCATAAAAACCAGAGATTTTGAAAAGTTTGGGTTCGGGAGTCAGTTACGGATGGGGAAGGATTAGCACCCCACACCGCCCAAAATTGGTACTTTAATAATTACCGCTTTATTAATATTAGACTTTCCGGATTAAAGTGACGATTAAGTTAAGATTCGGTTATAATTGCGAGTAGATTTTAAAGGCCCCGTTATCCGAGAGTAAACGCCCAACCACTATCACTACGCCTGATACTGGCCCCGTTTACGCTCGGATAAAAGGGCACCGCATTGACAGCTTATATACCATTTGAAACCTTAGAAAGCAAAGATAAAACGTACCATTTACATTAACATGACACTAAAAGATAAAAACATGAATTTCATAATATTAAACAAAGGGTAACAAACTACACCAACCAAGAAAACCTAGTATATCATAATAAAATAAAACAAACTAAGCATGAACCTATGGAAAAGAAAGAAACATACTTCAAAATGAATTAATTATATGCATCACCTATTTTAAAATGAACCTATGGAAAAGAAAGAAACATACTTCAAAATGAATTAATTATATGCATCACCTATTTTAAAATAAATAAAAAAGTATGCATGACATAGATAATATATGATGTTAAACTAATGTATCGAGGCAACATGCTAGCATATATATAGACTTAACATTTAACACACGACATAATATACATGCTTAAATTAAAAACATGGCATTAATATGTACCAAAAAAATCATCCATTTTTAACATAAAACTTAAAAACGAAAATAAAACATTCTAGAATACATATATACATAGTAAGTGCTTAAATTAATTTGATCACTAAATAAAATACGTGTATGCAACATAAACAAACAAGCTAAATGGTGCATTAGCATAATAATATACATATTATGAAAACGTAAATAAATGCATGTAACGTGCCTACTAAAATAAAAAAAGAAGAACCATATAAACAAGATGTACAAAAAAAACAAGATATAGCACATAACATAGACGTATATATGACCCGAACAAAATAAATTAAAACACAAGAAACATGGTGTCATGAATAAATACACATAATAAAACATAAAATAGACATGTAACGATACAAAAATATATATAAAAAGACCTGAAATGTAACATGGCAATATACATACCAAGAGCAAAACATAACATTAAATTAGACAAAAGGACTAAAATGAGAAAAAACAGAATTAGAAAACCGAATTTAAATGAACAAAAACAGATTTTAAAGATTTAATTACAGCCTGACATAAACTTGTAAGGACCAGAGTTGTAATAAACCCAAGGGGCAAGCTTGAAGTGAAAATTTTCAAAACGCGGTGGGATTTAGAACGTAATTTCACCATTTACACGCTGATTATGGTTAATTTCAGGACGAAATTAAAAAAAAATTAAACGATAAGAGGGATCAGGCTTGTGATTGTACCAAGGGGGATGCTCAATTTGAAAAAATCAGAAGCGCGGGAGTCCTTAAGCCCGAATTAACCCATTTTGAAAATATTAGGACTCTATATATCACACATATCAGGCTAAAATTCGACACTTTCACCATTTTTTTTACCCTTAAGAGCAAAGCTCTCATTTCTCTCTGAATCCCCGAAGCCAAACCTTGATAAACCCATAAATCAACAGACCACAGCCGTCTCTTCCGCCGTCGGCCACCGCTAGTCAGCGCCGGCGAACCAAAAAAAACCTCCAAAATGACCCTTGTTTCAACCCAAACTTAGATTTAAACAAAAACTCCCCTTTTATCTAGATCTAAGAAAACCCGGAAGCGAAAACCACCCTTTTTAAGAAAATCGAGACCGAAAGAACGTCCCCCTCTTTGACTGGCTCACCATATTTAGGCTTGTTGCTGGTGGGGGAACTAACGATCGAAGGTAAATCTCCCACTCTTTATGCTTTATTATTCCATTTATTTTGCATGCAAGTAAGAAAGGAAGCAAAGAAAATATTTTTTACCACTGGAAACTTTGAGTCATTTTTTATTTTTTTGGAACCTGGAGAGCCTCCTTACATATTTTGGTTCGTTTACATATATTCTGCTCTGATCTGAGTTTTTTGGTAGAAAATAAGACATGAAAATACATCTCATTTGATTTCGGTACTGATAATCCATTGTTTTGGTATTTTTCACGTTCTTTAAGCGCGATGGTTGAGCTGGTGGTACGGCGGAGTGATGCCGGCGTGGAGAGAGTATGGTAGCGTTATCTTCGGCCAAATTCACTCACAACTGTTGGATCAGATCTGATCCAACGGCTGTGATTGCATGGGGAATGAATGGCCTAGATCTGGCCTTGGAATGAACAAAGCTGCATCTGATCTTGACACGTGGCATAGAGAGAATGAACGGTCTCGCGCGTGCAACGCACGCGCGAGTAGGAGACGAGCAGTCCCGGGGGTGAATTACACGCGCGCCAGCTGGATCATCTTGGTGTCATCTGGACCGTTGGATCAAATCTTGATCCAACGGTTGGGAAGGTGACGGCTGTAAGGAAAAGAAGGGTTATCAAACTTGGTTTTTAGGGTTTTTACAATATTGGGTCAGGCCAAAATAGGCCTTGTAAACTATAATTTAGACTCTTTTTTATATATGTAAATGGACTCGACTCTAATAACATGGGTTTTATTTATAACCTATTTTCATATTTATATAACCTGATAATAATAATAATAATTAAACTTATAATTTAATACATGCACATACATGCAAATACGTTAGAACGATCATACATAATATACATACCTTATATAATACGTGCAATGTTAATAATATAACTAATAAATAACATACATGTTTATATTTGTACATGCACATTCACACATTATATACATAAATTACACACATATAATACTTACACATACCTTAATACGTGCATACACATAATATATTAATACAAACATTCATGCAATATAAAACCCACATATAACATATTAATATCTCTAATAAATATTATCAAACCTTAATAACACATACATAACATGTATAATATACGTGCACTCACACCTATCACACATATTTATCACACGTACATAAACACATAGTATAACGCGCCTACATGCAATAATAATACCCTTTAATTATTATATTAACAATATTCAGAAACCGGATAAAAATGAGTGATTACAGTTGCCCTTCTTTGCTTGTTCTTGTGAAACGAGAACAAAGCAAAGACTAAAAAGCACTCATTTTTATCCGACTTCCCTGTTGGTGGCTTCATAATCATGTGTTCTTCTGGAACTCTCCGCTTTTCCTTGGCCGGATCTTCAGGCTCGTAAGTTCTTCCTAGATAGAACTTCTTCACCTTTTTTTTTTAAAATTCTGGAGTTACGGCTCTTCCTATATGGAGCCTTTCACTGGGGCTCGAAAATGTAGGCTTCTCCTTTATATAACCTTTGTCTTCGATTTTTCTTTTCTCTTTTCTTTTTTCTTTTTTTTCTTTTTTCTTTTTCTTTCTCTGTTCTTTTTGTCCTTTTTCTTTTTTCTCTTTCCTTCTTTCTCTGTTTTTTTTTGTCTTTTTCTTTTTTCTTCTTTTTCTCTTCTCTCTCTTTTCTATTTTTTCACGAGGCTGTTGATATCTTTGGACTTACGCTACTAAAGCCGCTGCATCATGCCCAAATGACTTATTGATGGCCTGAAGGACTTATCACCATGCTCGAAAGACTTAATTGTGGCCCGAAGGACTTAACACCGTACCCGAAGAACTTACCGATGACCTGAAGGATTTAACATCTGGGCCTCATGCCGCTATGGTTGTTGATCTTTCTGGACTCACGCTACTAATGCTGCCGCATCATGCCCGAAGGACTTACTGATGGCCCGAATGACTTATCACCATGCTCGAAAGACTTACTGGTGGCCCGAATGACTTAACATCGTGCCCGAAGGACTTACCGATGACCCGAAGGATTTAACATCTAGGCCTCATGCTGCTATGGCTGCCTATCTTTCTTTTCTTTAGTAAATTCTTTGACAATTCTTCAAATACCTGTCTAGGAACAAGCAAAAATTGACATGCCTCTATCTATATGATGTATGCAATGTCATGCTTTCTTCTTCTTCTCTTTTTCTTCTTTTTCTTTTTTCTTTTTCTTCTCTCCCTTCTCTTTTTTACCTCTTTTTTCTTCTTCTCTTTTTATCATCATTTTTCTGTTCTAAAGTCTTATGCCCTGGAAGGTTATTTCTCGGATTTCTTTCCTTCTCTCCTGTTACAATATGTCCTTTGATTAGTTATTTATCCGATTCATGTCTTTTAACCCTTTTTCAATATAATTCTCTCTTTTTTTTATTTTTTTCTTCTTTTTTTCTTTCTCTTTTTCTTTTTATTTTTAGACTTGTTTTAAAATCTTATACCCTGAAAAGTCATTCTTCGGATTTATCTGTTTCCTTTCTTTTTGCAGTATGCTCAGTTTTGATCTTCATTTCTGTCAATTTTTGTTAAATGAGTACCCGCTCTCGTTCTTTTGCACGAGCACTTGCCTTTCTTCTTCTGGGTCCCTGCCCGCTTCACAAACAAACTCTATATCATGCATGTGCAGAGATTCTTACCATTCTTCCTGCTCTGCGTTGCCCCACTCGATCATGAGCTCGGCTACCTTCTAACTCCTTTGACCCAACATTCTGAGTATTTGTTAGTTTCGTCATCGGGGTGAGCAAAATGCTTCTATATTCTGAAATTAATCTCAATCTTCTTGTTGCCTCTTGAGGGAACCATTTCTCGATCTTTGTGCTTTAATTCTTTGGAGACTCGATGTTTACCCCTTACTGTCCCCCATGTTTTGTAATCTCATTCTCGTCCTGGTTCGTCCTTCATTTTCTTGAACCAACCAAGGCATCATGGCTGAAACCCGCTTCTTGTTCTTGAGCTGTCTGACCCACATGCTATTGTCATCATCTTCATCCTATACATTGTGGGGTCGTTTCTGGTTAGGTGCCCCAATAATATATGCCACCTTGTGTTCTGGATCTTATCTCTGAAGTAATACATGGAAATCTTTGTTGCCTTAACTTGTCAATTTGTTGATTGGCATTCCACTGAAGGATACCATTTAGATTAACAAACAGGATCTTCAAATCACAGAATAAGAGCTCTAGATATCAAGTGCAAGAGCGGCTTAGATTCAGCCATTCAGTAATTCAAGGATGTGAAGTCTTCCCTGGTGACTCGGTTCATCCTCATGATTACCGCGTTGCTGCAGAATACTGCTCTTTCTCAATTCTCATTACCTGCTCTGCCCCCAAAAAGGGTGGGCTTGTATGACCACTCGAGCACAGAAATATTACTCTAAGAATAAAGTTCTAGGTGGTGCAAGTTTTAATTTTACCTATGCCATCATCTATTTTTCTCTCTTTTCTTTTCTCTTTCTTTTTCCTCATTTTTCTTTTTCCTTTTTTCTTCTTTTTCTCTTTTTCTTTTTTTCTTCTTTTTTCCTTTTTTATTTTTTACGCTTTTATCATTATTTGAGGAAATCAATTCCTCACAGTCCTTTGTCTTGAGGACAACGATGGAGCAAACAACATTGCCCCAAGTTACTCGACATAGTCACGATTTGAAAATATTACCATCACTCATGAAGCTAAGGTTTCTTGAATTGGATGATGTATCGCCACCTTATCGCTTCAGCGGAGTACCCCAAAATTCCCACACTCTTATCCCAACAAAAATATTACCAGGTTTCGAACATAGGAGTACTTTTTATTATTCTTTTCTCTCTTTTTCTTTTTCCTTTTTTTCTTCTTTTTCTTCAATTCTTTCCTTTTTAATTCTTATTCTTTTACTACCTAGAAAATTATGCCTAGAGTTTCAATTTCAAGCAACTCTACATGGTTGACATTCGGAGCTCCTTCGTCCTTGAACATCATCGAAAGAGTAGTAATCTCGCTTTGTTGACCAGAGTCTAGTAGGGAAGATCACACCACATCGTTGACACAACATCCATCTAATGTCACATCTTGCAACTGATATCCAGTGTCCTACAACGGCGAGAAAATATACATCTATGTGCTTTCGAGAACATTGTATGTTAAGCGAAATGGGTTCTTCATTGGAATAAAAATCAACAAACATGCCTCATCACAAAAGATCTTTACCACATGTGGGCCACGGGTAGTAAAGTTGATTCCTTGTATTACTTCAGGAAAGTCTTTTAATGTAGAGACATCTCTAGCTTCCTCAGCACTTTGCAGACTTGCCTCTCATCCTTGGTCCTCCACTGCTGGATTAGCTCTTGTGTCATGGTCCCATCATGGATCAGCTTCTTGATCTCCTCCAATAAGGCTCTACATTTTTTGGTGGGATGCCCCAGTGTCCCCATACGGAATTCGCATATGCTACTCGAGTCAAAACTATGGGCAGATGGATCAGGTGCCACCTTCATCGGTATAGGAGCAAGATAGTGACCCTCTACCAAATAAGGCCATATGTCTGAGATGGATGTTCCGAACACTTCCAAGTTTGCGCTCAGCTGAAGAATTTTCCTTGATGTTCCTGAGGTGTCAGTCTGTCTTCTTCTTTTACGGCCACGCGAACCCTGGAGATGACACTCATTTACCTCTCCATCTTTATCTATCTTATTTTTGATTCGGTCCTTAAACTTAGACCCCAATTTTCCTTCTTTGATTGCATATTCTATCCTCTCTCCAATCGTCATGAAATCTTCAAATCTGTTTCTCGATTTCTCTAACATCACATCGAAGAAAGGGGGAAAGCTTTGCATGGAACAAGGGAGTCAACTCTTCTTCCGCTATAGGATGCTGAACTTGGGTCGCCAAACATCGCCACCTTAGTGCATATTACCTGAAGCTTTCATTTGGTCTCATTTTCTCATTCTAAATAAACTGACGACAGGGCGCTAAATCTAAAGCATATATGTATTGACTCAAGAAGGCATTAGCGAGGTCACCCCATGATCTAACTTGGTTTCTGTTCAAACGGTTATACCACACTGCTGCAAGTCCCGTCAGGCTATCGTGGAAGTGGTGGATCAACAACTCTTCATTCTTCATGTATCCCTCCATTTTTCTACAGAACATGGTTAAGTGAATCTTCAGGCAGCTGGTTCCGTCATACTGCGCAAATCTAGGAACCTTGAAATTCGGAGGAATGACCAAATCAGGGACTAGGCAGAGTTCCCTCGTATTAAAAACATTTATCTTTTCTTTCCTCTTCAGCTCTTTCTTGATTCTTTCTTCTAGCTGGTCAAGCCTCGACTCTTCGGTTCGTTCCATTTTCCAACTAATTCTGCCATCGAACCCCAAGTATTAAATGATGAAATGCCATGCGATGATAAAATTATTAAACAATGCAACGCACGCACGAGTGGGAGACGAGCAGTCCCGGGGGTGAATTACACGCGCGCAAGCTGGATCATCTTGGTGTCATCTAGACTTTTGGATCAAATCTTGATCCAACGATTGGGAAGGTGACGGCTGCAAGGAAAAGAAGGGTTATCAGACTTGGTTTTTAGGGTTTTTACAATATTGGGTCAAGCCAAAATGGGCCTTGTAAACTATAATTTAGACCCCTTTTTATATATGTAAATGGATTGGACTCTAATAACATGGGTTTTAATTATAACCCGTTTTCATAGTTATATAACCTGATAATAATAATAATAATAATTAAACTTATAATTTAATACATGCACATACATGCAAATACGTTAGAACGATCATACATAATATACATACCTTATATAATACATGCAATGTTAATAATATAACTAATAAATAACATACATGTTTATATTTGTACGTGCACATTCACACATTATATACATAAATTACACACATATAATACTTACACATACCTTAATACGTGCATACACATAATATATTAATACAAACATTCATGCAATATAAAACAAACATATAACATATTAATATCTCTAATAAATATTATCAAACCTTAATAACACATACATAACATGTATAATATACGTGCACTCACACCTATCACACATATATTTTACGCACATATTAATCACACGTACATAAACGCATAGTATAATGCGCCTACATGCAATAATAATACCCTTTAATTATTATATTAACAATATTCACAAACCGGATAAAAATGAGTGATTACAATATGTATATGTATATGTATATGTATATATGTGTATGTGTATGTATTAATGTATATATATATGTATGTATATGTATTAATGTATATATATTAATGTATATATATATATATGTATTAATGTATATATAACATACTTACCTATATTTATTTCTATATACATATATATATGTATTAATATATATATGTATATATATATATACATATCTATGTATGTATATAATATACATATACATACTAAAACTTACATACATATATATATGTATCTGTATATATACACACATATATATATATATGTATATGTATGTATATATATATATACATACATGCATATATAATTATATATATATACACAGTATACATTTACATATACTTTATATATACACATATATATATATTATATATATGTATATATATATATATATACACTCATCATACATATACATATAGTAAAACTTACATACATGATACATACATATACTTTATTTTTAGTCCAATTTGACCCCTATTCATTTTTTTGTAATTTAGTCAAATGTTTATAATTTTAATGTAATATTTTTGTCATTATAGTCCCTAAAAGGCTAAAACTATATTCTTATTCCAAATTAACCCCTATTCATTTTTTTGTAATTTAGTCAAAGTATTTTTAATATGATGATATTTTTATTCATGTTAGTCCCTAAAATTTTATTTTTCACTAAAATTGACCATTATTAATTTATAATTTTTGTAATTTACCCTAATATTTTAGATATGAATCATTTGATGATATTTTTGTTCATTCTAGTGCCTAATATTTATTTTTAATTTGATTCGTGTTCATGAAAGGCGTTCAATAATTAACTCGAAATGAATGACCAACCCAAAGTCTATCGACTATTTGTACCAAACTCAAACTTAATACGAATTCGAAACCTGAATTAACCCGACCTGAAATGAACTCGACCTAAAGTCTACCCGAACCCGAATTAACCCGTCAATTATCTGATTCGGACTCGAACTGTTTTGACCCGACCTGAAATGAACCCGACCTAAAACTGACCCGCACCCGACTCGAATCGAGTCAAAACATCAAATCGACCTGAATGACCTGTATCCGATTTGACCCGACCTGACAGGACTCGACCTGAAACTCATCTGATTACCTGTTTTTACATCCTATTCACAAATATATAGTTGAATTGAAATTTTGACGGCCAGAATTGCATGAATTTTAGAAGAAAAAAATCAACGGTTCATGGAACATTCATCATTGGTGAATTTTTAAGGTTGAAGATGAAAGTTTGTAGCTTTTCTCTTTCTCTTCCTTTGCCTATATCAACCGCCCACTACCTTACCCACTTTAGGGGGTTTTCTTCAAATTTTATTTAATTATTTTAGTTAATTAGGACCAAAATGTAAGAAATGAACACCTAACATGCTTAATCACTAAAATATTTATTTTAATATTTATTTAACCCGAAATTGACCATAATTTCTTTCTATTTTTTATAATTTAGTCTAATATTTTTAATATGGTATATTTTTGTTCAATTTAGTCAAAAAAAACTTTATTTAACCCGAAATTGACCTCAATTTTTTTCTAATTTTTATAATTTAGTCCAATACTTTTAATATATATCTATATATGGATGTTCAACTTAGTCCACAAAAACTTTATTTAACCCAAAATTTATCCCTATTACTTTATATTTTTTTATAATTTAGTCTAATATTTTAAATATGATTATATATTTGTTCAATCAAGTTAAAAAATCTATATTTAACTTGAAATTGACCCCTATTTCTTTATAATTTTTATAAGTTAGTCCAATATTTAGAATATAATCATATTTTTATTCCATTTAGTCCTAAAAATCATTTGTAACCCAAAAGTAACCCCAATTTGTTTCAAATTTTTATAATTTATTCCAATATTTTAAAAATAATTATATTTTGTTCAATTTAGTCCTAAAAATCCTTCTTTAACCTGAAATTAACCTCAATTTCTTTCTAATATTTTTAGTTTAGTCCAATATTTTAAATATGATGATATTTTTGTTCAATTTAGTCCTAAACATCTTTATTTAACCTAAAATTGGCTCCAATTTATTTCTAATTTTTAAAATTCAGTCCAATATTTTTAGTATGATGATATTTTTGTTTATTGTCTTAAAAATCTATATTTAACCCAAAATAGACCCCTACTTCCTTATAATTTTTATAATCTAGTCCACTATTTTTAACATGATGATAGTTTCTTTAAATTTTATGATTAAATTGAACAAAGATATAATTATATTTAAAATATTGGACTAAAATGAACAAAAATATAATTATATTTAAAATATTGGACTAAATTATAAAGTTAGAAAGAAATTGGGATTAATTTCGGGTTAAATAAATATTTTTAGGACTAAATTGAAAAAATATATAATTATTTTAAAATATTGGACTAAATTATAAAGACATATGGGTCTATTTCGGGTTAAACATAGATTTTTATGACTAATATAAACAAAAATGTCATCATCGTATTAAAAATATTGGACTAAATTATAAAGATTAGAAAGAAATTAGGGTCAATTCCAGGTTAACTAAAGATTTTTAGGAATAGATTGAAAACAAATATCATCATATTTAAAATATTGGACTAAATTAAAAAAAGTAGAAAGAAATCGAGGTTAATTTCGAGTTAAATAAAGATTTTTAGGACAAAAATATAATTATATTTAAAATATTTGACTAAATAATAAAAATAAGAAAGAAATTGGGGTTAATTTCGGGTTAAATAATGATTTTTAGGACTAAATTAAACAAAAATATGATTATATTTAAAATATTGGACAAAATTATAAAAAAATATTAGGTAGTTATCAATTTTGGGTCAAAAAAAGATTTCGAGGACTAAATTGAACAAAAATATGATTGAATTAAAAATATTGGACTAAATTATAAAAATAAAAAGAAATTGATGTCAATTTCGACTTAAATAAAGATTTTTAGGACTAAATAAAACAAAAATAAAATTTTGACAGACTTAACAAGCAATTTACCCTCTTTTATTAAAGTCGACTGATTTTTTTTATTTATTAGTGACACGTGGCCTATTCTGATTGGTCCATAATATTTTTAAAACAGAAGTTGATGTTAAGGGACAATTGAGGTCCAGATTTAAAGTTTATGGGCCATAACGTTCTGAAAAATTATTTAGGAGCCAACTCGGTATAAAATATATTATTTAGGAGCCAATTTCATATAAAAATGTATAATTTAGGGGCCAACTCATTATAAAATGATAAAGTTAATTTAAATGATTTAAATCTTATATTCTATCATAAATAAATATTATAAATTAATTTTAGAATGATTTAATATTAATTTTATAAAAATAAATAGTTAATTAATTATTCTTTTTACCCTCGAATAGAGTGAGAATAATTTTAGTTCGGTCTTTAATTTAATAATTATCTAACTTGAATATTAACTTTGGCGAAATATTAATAAATTATTAGCATAGCCTCTTTATAAAGAGAGTTAGAGTTTGATTTTCACTATTAGCATGTTAACATTTTCTTTGATTTTATTTCGCACCAATAAGTTGGTGACATGTGTCATCACCTCAATGGTTGAATAAAATTATAAAAAAAATCTCACATGGGTTGATGACGATGAGAGAGATGTGTCCCACCCAATTGCTCGAATAAGATTTTTAAAAAAAAATTATATGAAATGTTGATTATGAGAGAAAAAATGGCATTGAAATTCAAAAATAATAAAAGAATATCATGTCAGCATGGTCATTATTTTTTTAACAGTCGATGATCAAAATAGTAAAAATGTAATGTTAAGTACGATATTGCCAAAAATAAAAGCCAAGTAACCAAACCATAAATACCAAAATAGATGGATTACCAAATAAGTATTTCCCCTTAAATAATTTAAGGAGTTACTGTACTAAACATTTGTTCCCTACTAGAGTATACTATTGCAACGAAAATAAAGACTATTAAAAAAATTGAAATCGGTTGTCTTTAAACTAAAAATATATATTACATCTATTCAAATATATATATATATATATATATATATATATATATATTATGTACTATGTTATTAGGGGTGTTCATGGTAGGTTAACCGTACCGTTTAGCCTAAACGGTCGGTTAACCGTTATAGTGGTTCTTAAATTTTGCTAATCATAACATAACCGTTAAGACGCGGTTAACTGACGGTTCAGTTATAGGTTAATATGTAACTTATTACAATTTTTTCTTACATGTTTACTATTTTTTAGAGAATAATTTAATTATCTCTTCAATAAATATTATATTAAAATATTCATAAAAATACTTAAATAAAGATATTTTAATCACTTGCTCTATAATTAAAAAAATACTTATCTACTATAAAGTTTTAACACACGACAAAACACAAACTTCATAATATTTTAAAGTTTAAAGTTTCAAAAGTTTGTAACACATAACATTATAGTAATATACTATTAACGTTTGATAACTTTAGAAATAAAGTTTAGAATTGAAAAACAGGGTGTGTATTGTATCTATAAGTTATTTTTTTAAAAGCTACTTTGTATTTTAAATATATATATAATTTTATATCAATTAACTCATAGATTAGTTATTAGTTAAAATTTTAAAATTTTTATGATTTATGTTCACTCTCAAAAATATTTGAATTTGTGAATGTAAAAATTTAATTGCAGAATAAAGGACTACTCACTTTCGAAAACGGTGTAATACGTTTTACGGTCAGATAATTGGGAATGTAAAATTTAATTGCAGAGTACGTCCTAAAAGTAAATTTCCTAGGCCTACAAATGGAATTGGAGCGTAAAACGTACAAACAAGGGAAATAAACAAAATCACAAAAATGGAGGTGCAGGGAATCAAACCCCGTGCCTCTCGCATGCTAAGCAACTCTAGCATATTAGCTACACCCCCACTTGATCACACCCTGTTACATGTTTTATAAGAATATTCTAAGTATCGTTTACTCTTAAGACAGATCATGTCAAATAAAACATCCTATGTAATTCTGGGAAAGTCGAGGTTTAATGTATTTTTAAATCTGATTACTAATTTCAGGATAATACATAGTATAATTTATTTGAAGACAAGAATTAGTCTCTCATCCTACAACTTGTCATTTTCTCTTTTATGATTCACCTGGAAGCCATTATGGGTTAATACTTGTTTTGATTTGGTTGGGCCCGTTAGTTTATCAACCCTAGAAACATAGCTTAGCTTGATCTTCATCAATTGCAAACAACTTCACCATTATTCCTTTATTTCACTTTCATTACTCCGTAAATATTAATCAAACATTTCAAAATTTTAAACAAATGCTTAGATCAATTTAATTTTCTTTTTTAATGGGTAAATTCTGCTTCAAGAAAAAAAATGAAAATATTATGTAAGAGAAGAAGTTGGATTGTTTTTGTAGAAAGATTTTTAAAATATATACGAGAGGTAACATGTTGAAGAGACATGTTGTCGCTTTGCGCTTTGTACTATCACTTTTCAAAGGATGTTGTTCTCCTTTTTGATAGCCACGGACGCCGAGGAAGGTTTTTCTTTAAAAAAATTGGTTCGAGTGGGTCGAATGGCATGCGGAGATTGGCAAGCCGATGGAGTTACGGCGGTGGTTAGGAAACTTGGGGAAGGAGGACGAACCTAAACTCAAACCCTTAAACTTTCAAACTCTAAACTCAAAAAGATTATAAACAATTTTGAAGGGAATATAGAGAAATTTATACTTTTAATCTAAAAAATTTAATATGGTGTTTAAATTGATAGAATTTTAGACTACATTGATATATTGCACAAGTTTTTAGACTAAAATTATTATTAAACCAAGTCACGTTACCATTTTCATTAATTTTAAACGGTAGAGGTATCAAAACAAAACGTAATGTTAAGTATTGATTTTACCAAAAAAATAATTGGGGAATCAAAATAGAAACACATGCATAGGTATGTACTAAATATGTAGTTTACCTGAGAAATGAAAATATAACAAAATAAAATTGTATGTATATGTATGCTAATTATGGGGGGAGAGGATTTTATAAGTACCATAAAGATGGTGATAATTATTTTTAGGGTAAATTATAAAAATCATCACTCAACTTTGTTCTTTGATCAATTTTGGTCACTCAACATTTAAAATGATCAATTTTAGCACTGAATTTTAAACATTGACCTATTTTGGTCGCTCAACCGTTAAATATCTAACGTTGTTATGACGTGGAAATAAAAATAATATATATATTAATAATATTTTAATAAACTTGCTCGTGTGGGGGCATGGCTCGAGATAGTACTGAGACTTGGCTTTTTGGGTTCTCTAAATTTCTTGGTATTTGCTCGGTGCTTGATGCAGAGCTATGGGGTGCGTACTTAGGTTTATTTTATGCTTGGAAAGCTGGGTTCTGACGTATTATTCTCGAGTTGGATAGTTTGGAGGCTTGTCGTGTTCTACGGTTTGAGGCTTCAGGTGGTCATTTCTAGAGTTGGCACTTGAAAGATTTGTATCAGCGGGATTGGATGGTACAAGTTAACTATGTTGGTCGTGCGGGAAACCAAGTTACTAAGGCTATGGTCAAAGCTGCTAGAAGGGATAGTCAGGTGGAGCTCTTTGAACGTCCGCCTATTGGTGTCGGTTCTCTTGTACTGGTTGACAATTGTAATAGTTTAGCTTAAAGCTTTGATTGTTCTATGGAGATTTTTAGGGTGTTAGCATGTGTACTCTTTTTCCTCCAATTAGGCTTACGGAGGTTTTTTAACGAGGCATGTGCCAACATTTTCCCATGTATGATTTTCGCGAATAAAATCATACCTTTTCACCAAAAAATAATATTTTAATAAACTTCATTAAATAAAAAATTAAAATTAAAAAATCAAACCCTACCCCTCTCTCACCTTCACCGGCAACCCTCTTCTTCATCCTAGTAATGTCGCTCCGGTGGATCTATGGGAAATCAAAACCACCAGCCAATTCTTCTTTTTCTCCCATTTTCGTCTACCGGTTCACTTTTCTGAAAACCACTCCCAAATGACCCAAAACGAGTCCAAACCCTTGCGACTTGGGAGCGCGATTCGCTGTCGTCTACCGTTGGATGGGCCTGAAACCTAAATATGCTGATCTCCTCACCAAGACACCTCTATTGACGTTGGGATTCACCGTCTGACGCTCAGGTCGCCGAAACCGACCATGATTTTTGAGAATGGATTTGACACTTTTTAGATATTCTTTTATGTTTGTTACCCAATTTGAATTTCTTTGCAGGAATTGCCCGATGTGCCTTTCTTTTTGAGTCTACACAACCTTTGTGCTACACTAAAATGCACTTCTCCATCTGCAGTAATTTTCTGCTCTGTTGTGATCAGTGCAGGATATCGAATTTTTGGAACCCATGTGAATCCACTGGGACTAAAATCTGATGCTCTCATGGATGTCATTTGGGACATACTGCGCTGCTGGGTAAGGGACTTTGTAATACCTCAAAATTTTGGGTAGTGACCAAAATGAATATAATAAAAGTTTGAGGACTAAAGTATAAACTTAGGAAAAGTTTGTGGACTAAATTGTAATTTTTAAAAGTTATATATTTTAGTCCCGTAAATAAATAGTTTACCCCCAAGAATGATGTTTTCGTGTTACTCGAATTTTTGGTACGAAATTTGTGTTAAAAGCTATAAAGAGTTAAAGTTCGAGAAGAATTCGGATAATCGGATCGAATTGAATAAATGAGATATTTTGTTAAAAGATAAGGAAAGTTTAAAAATATATTTTCCACGCCTTATCTTAGAAGAATTTAGTATGGACCATTGGATTAAATTAGATTTTCCATGTTAAATATGAACTGTTGGATAAAAATGGCAATATTGTAATTTTGAGAAATTACAAGGGCAAAATTGGTAACTACTAACTTGATGGTTTATTTTTGACCCTTGGATGAATAAATTAATATGTGAAAATATGAGAGGCATTGGATAACAAGGGTAAAATAGTCATTTGACTATTAGAGGATTTTTATTTGAAATCTTTTATAAATAGGTGACAAATTGTCTAAATTGAATAAAGAGAAAGTTCAAGACTTTTCTTCATAGTTTCTCCAAAGAGCCGAAATCTCTACTTAAGATATGTGACATTTTCTTTTTGATTTTTTAAGCCAATCTAATAAGATTTTGGATGAAAGTATAAAACATGAAATTGATCATGAAATTCTCTATCATTTGGTATTAATTGTTCATACTTTCCATGCTTAAATCTTGAGTTCTTGAAATTAGTGGATTAACAAGATGTTGGATTTTGATATGAGAATGATTGATTATGCTTAGAAATGATGTTTTGAAGTTTAATTCATGCTTGAATCAAGTTGGAAACCAAGTCTATAGTGACCTTTCATATTCGGCCAAAGTGAAGAGATTAGGAAAATTATGAAAGAATTTTATTAAGGTTAGATATGTGGAGTTGATGATTCTACAAGTTTTAGAATGTTGTTTGGACCAAATTGGAAGTTTGTTAAGGTTAAAGGGTTAAATCAGATAGTATGAAAATTAAGGGGTTTAAAGTGGAAATTGGTTAAATTGAGGTATCATGCTTGAATAATTGTTAGAATAATTTATGAATCATTCTTTGATTTGGATATGAAAGGAAATTTGAAGTATTGAGATTGGTATGAATTGTATGAAGTGAATTAGTATCGAATAAACTTTGAAAGAATTTATAGAAATTTCTTTTACTATTACGTACCTATGTTAGTATGACACTAACATGTATTTTTTTTAAATATACATGTATTGTAAATGATGCACGTATAGATCGTGATCAAAATCAGAATCGAGCTAGCAACCAAGGAAAGGAAAGGAAAAGGATCAAAAGTAAAGCTTAATGATGATTTAAATTTTAACATATATAAAGTGTCAAGGTGAGTGCAATGCATACATAACATGTTACATGAATATTAGGAAAACTTGCCCTTATTTATATTAGCATGATATTTATGTCATTAATTATATATTTGCCATGTTCTAAATATGTCAAAAGTTGAATATAAATGAATGGATCACTAGTTATATATGATGTTATATTATGAATGTTATTTCGGGTATGAACTGTCCAATGTTAAATTATGTTAATATACATTGACGTGGATAAAATAAATATGGAATATATGACCAAGTATGTCATTGAGGGTCAATGTATAGTTGACAAGCCATAGAGTCCAGCAGCACGCTGTATACTCAGTTTAGCACTATAGTGTATATAAAGGACACTTAGTGCATATGGTGGGCACGATCTTATGTGTATTATTGTGGGCACGACCTTATGTGTATTAGCACTTCGGTACATATTTGACTCGTATACCAGGGTTCTCATAGGCTTATATTTGGGCTATGGTTTATTGATTAATAAATGATAAACATGTAAAAGAGTTTATGAACTCTCAAAGTAAATAACAATTATATTGGTAAGAAAGTTATATACAGTTTATATTATATTAATATATGATTAACATGATGGTAATACATATCTAGTGATCTTGATGCATGATTATGGTTACATCTTTATATTTATAAGTATGTAGTATTGCACTGGATTTTATTATTGCCTCACTAAGTGTATACTTAGCGTGTGATGATTTTCACATGTAGGTAAAAAGAAGGAATCAGAGTAAGGAATAGTTGGCATCTTATCAGCAGAGAATATAACTACAATATCAGTAATAACATCTTTCGATTTATTTTGATGTTACTAGATGGCATGTATATGTTAATATTAGTCGATTTTAATCTAGTCTTAATATGGTTTGTAATAACTTATAAATTGGTTTATGTTGATAATGAAGGGTGAGTAGTTATATTAAAATTAAAAAGGGTTAGATGGATTACTAGTATATAAATCGAATAACTTTTTTAAAAAGAATAAATATAACTATTAATTAAAATTTTAAAATAGCCAGTTTTTAGACAGTTATATTTCTTATGGGTTGTAGTTATAAAATGCTAAGTTGCTGCCTGTAATTAGAATTAATTTGGTTAATTAAAAATTTGATAAAGCAATTCTGTTAGGATAAAAAATGGTTAATGGTGTTTTCTAAATAAATGATTATTATGGGTTGTTAGCAATTCATTATGTGACACTCTAACTAGTATCGGAGATTAAATACCGGTAAGGGTGTTACAGACTTCTTTTCTTTTGTTTCTATACTTATTGGGATTTCAAACTCAACTCTTGTGCATTAATTTGGTCGAGACGGTGGAATGGAGTTTCATACGTTCTTGTTTTCTCTTCAGGTTAAAAATAATCCGGTGAAAGTTCAACCGGCTGATCAGTCCGACGCTCTGTTTTCAAAATTGTACATTAGATTACAGTTCAATAAGTTTTTTTTATATAAAAAAAAAACTTAAAGATGAAAATGCAGGGGAGTACCTGGTTTATCAAAGCTGCAGACGGTGAGATTGAAGATGAAGGTGCAGGGTGGTGAAGGGTAAAGCTTGATGAAGGTTGATTGTGGGAATGAAAATGAAGGAGGGTTTGATTTTTTTTAATTTAAATTTTGTATTTAATGAAGTATATTAAAATATTATTAATATATATTTTTATTTTTTATTTCCACATCATAACAATATTAGAGATTTAACGGTGGATCGATCAAAATAGGTCAATGTTTAAGGTTCAGTGTAAATTTTGATCATTTTAAAAGTTGAGTGACTAAAATAGGTCAAAGAGCAAAGTTGAGTGATGATTTTTATAATTTACCCTTATTTTTAAAATATATTTAAAATTTTAATATATATATATATATGATACTTGTTATGTAAAAGTAAAACGTAAATAAAAGAAAAGAAAATAAAAAGTAAAGAAAATAAAATAAAATAAAATAAAAAATAAAGAAAAGAAAGTAATCAAAATTTTATTGTGGTTAATACTTTCAATTTACACAATTTTCTCTTTTTTAGGTTGTGAATTAAAAACTCGTTAAGATTATATTTTTTCAAGGTAAAAAATATTAAAAAGAAAGTAAAATAATAAGGAGTGAAATAAAAGAAAGAGTGTCTAAGAAGTTTACAATAACCTAGACATTTATCGGAGACAAAATTCAAATTAAAAACACATTTAAAAAAATGATCTCAAAAGTATCTTAGAGAAATGATAAAAGACACCACAAAAAATTGAAACAAAATATAAAATTTTCGTATAACGGTTTTAGAAAAATATCTCTTAGGTTCATCTTAATTTTGAAATTATACGAATTGGTCACTCTAAAGAAAAACAAAAGTATTTTAATCCTTGTGAATTTTTTTTTTGAACAATGCTTGTCAATTTTAAAAGTGAGTAGTTAAGGACAATCAATCATAGTGGTAATGTTTTTCATTGATTTTATATAAATATTTATTAATCTATTAATAAATTTAACTTTCTATATTTATATATTATGTCAATTTGGTTTTAGTTCTTAAAAAATAATAAATTTAGCCTACATTTTTTGCAGACTGCAAATTGCGTGTTGAATTTGGTTTCACTGAGAGACTAATGATATTTTTATCAAAAAAATATATATACGATTGAAACATGAAAATATTGAAACAACTCTATCGACCGATCACAGTTACCCATTAGTTCAAGGAAATAAAAACATTTTTCGTTAACATGAAACATATTGTTGGCAAATGTCTTTATTTATATATATATAAGATAAAATTGCATCAACTATCAAAAGTGAATGACACCCTTACCACAGAATCAGCCTGTAGCAAAGGAAGCAGGCTCACAGGAGAAAACTCAATTATCAATATGTCGCGACCATTTTTAAATTGAAGTGTGGAAAAAATAGTCCGACAATTGATTCTTTTGAAAATTGAGTTTTTATTCATTTAAATTTATTAAATCTTAAAAATTAGGGTTTTTCTATATTAAATTCTTTATTTAATTTTGAAAATCAATTTGGATTCGCTACCGGTCACTTTGGTAGACCGGACATCATAAAAACAACCAGAGATTCATTTTAAAACGATTTTGGTTCGGGAGCCGATTACGTATAGGGAAGGATTAGCACCCCACAAACGCCCGTTATTGGTACCTTAATTAATTTCATGTGGCTTTTTGACATTTTCGAATAACAGTTTGAATTTAATTTAACCAATCATTATTAGTCGGATTTGAATTCCAAATGGAGATATTCTTTTATAAGGAAATATATTTTATTCGAATACAAGGTTAAGAATGCCCAAATGCTTTAGGACACTTTTATTCGTATTCAAAATATATTTCTGATATAAAAGGTTTTTTCAATGCATGATCACTTATGGTCTTGTTAATTTTAAGTTCGAATGTAAGAAGGCTCTAATTGATTTAATTATTTATAGCTAAGTGTTATTGATTTAAAAGATTTCTATGAAACAACATCCAACGAATTGAAATTTATTCATATTGAAATCGATTAATCAAATAAGATTTCTATTAAATTTGTCAATTCTAATTATTTAGTGTAATAGTCTTAATTAGGGCTCTAGTTAACTATCTAAGTCATTTTCCAAGTTCTAAGTGATAGTAAATATTAAATGTTCCATTTAAGAGTGTTGCTGGAATAACATCTCAATACATGTGAGATACTACCCAAATTAATACTATAAAACTTCCCATTTAATATGTACTAATTTGCTACAATTATCTCCTTAATCAATTATTTAAACCTAATTAAAGAACTCAAATCTAAGGCTCTAATTAATTAAACAAACTAAGTGACTAATTATCTAAATAACCGAACTACATGCTCAATTTTAAAACATACATTTAATTTAAGCAAACAACCAAACTTGAACAATTTAACAATTAAAATCAAAGTTGAAACAGGGGTGCAATTGAGTTATTATTAAAATTTGGGTGTCAAATTACAAGGTAATGGTGACTAAATTGAAAGGAATGTAAACTGGAGGGTAAAATTACAAGGCAAATGGTGACTAAATTGAAAGAAATGCCAACTAGAGGTATGCGGTACAAAGCCCGCGAAAGTATGGCGCGGGCTCTCACGAGGATTTGCGGGCCCTGAGGCCCATCCCCTCGGTCTATATAAAGGCCAGCTCAGACCCCTCCATTTCTTTTTTCCTCATTTTTTCGGATTTGGCCCTTTATACTCCCTCAAATTATCTCAATTATAACACCCAAACCCAAAAAAATTTTAAACATTATCGATCAAAACTCCACTTTTCCACCAAGTTCTTCATCTGTTCATCACTTTTCCTCATTTTTTATCCAAACGAACACTAAAACACCCTCGTTTTTCTATTTTTGAAGATCAAAACCATAAAAACCCTCCAAGTTCTTCCATTGTTCTTCACTCTTCCCTTCTTCAATCCTCCACCACCACTTTCGACCAACCTTGGCCTATTCGCCGACCGTCGGAGGCGACGCAGGCCACCGGCCGTCATCTTCGGTCATCCTCTCAGACTAATCTAAAATCTCCGACCGCCGTCTGGTTCTACTTCGACGACCGGTCGCTGCTGTGAGGTAATTTTCGGGCACCATCCACCGCTGCCCTAAATTCCTTATTTTTCACTGATTTTTCATTCTAAACCCTAATCTAAGCCCGGATTCAACATAATCTGCCCATCTTCACCCGATCTTAGGCCTAAACTACCCGAACCGAACCTATTTTACCCTCTTCAACTCCGTCAGAACCTCAAAATCTTTCGGCAACCAAGAAACTCTCCGATAAGCACCAGATAAGCTTCTAAACCCTCTGAGTTGTGTTTTATTTTAGATTTAGGTTTTAGTTCTTTAGGGTAGTGTTTTTTTAGGTTTTGAAGCTTAGATCTGATTTGTTTTGTGTTTTTATGCAGGCAAATGAAAAATATGAAGAAATGCTACCTTATGACGTACTCAGTCGGCGTTGCGGTAGCTCCGATGATCTTCTCCGGTGACCAATTCGACTTTCGAGCGTCCTTTCAGCTTTCTGATAAGACTCTTGACTTTATTCTCTCCGAATTAATGTCTGGCAATTATTGCTTCATTATTAGCCCATTATTAATTTCTCCCTATTTATAGCTGGCCCAAACGTCAGCGGAGTTATAATCCACATGAAATGGAAAAGGGCCAATGGCGATGTGCCACGTGTCCATTCCAGCACCCATTTTGGCGGGCTTTAAAAGCACAATTGGGCCATTTGTGTTTCTTGGGGCAAATTAATATATAATTTGGGCGGGAATAAGCTTGTAATGGGCTATCTTTATATTTTGGGCTTGTAACTAATTTTATGTGTGTAAATGGACTTGAAATGAAATTTAAGAATGTATTATGAACATTATAAATGGATTTAAGAACTGTTAAAGTCTTTATTTATTATTGTGTTATATCATACTATTTATTTATTTATATTTGATTTTATTTATAGAGAATTATATATATATATATAATAAAATCACGGACAAAATTAGGATATTACACAATCAACAAAGGTGACGACTGTCTTGAAAAATCCTTCGATTATGGCATTTTCACAAATATATATATATATATATATGATGGGGGCGAACCGGAGGGTTTCCCGGTGTTGAAAAGGGACTGACAAAGTTCATTGAAGAAAACCCTCCTCCGACAAAGCGGTCGGTTTCAGATTCAGTAAGTATTCTTAGGCCTGTCAAGCCAAAATCACCGGAATTGCCACTGTTAATGCCGGGGATTATCACAATTGTCGAGAATCCAAACAATTATGCATGTACGGAGGCATTGTGCAGCAAATCACTGACGGAAAGGCAGGGGTTCTTTTCGAGGCCGGAAACTGGGACATATTGATCATGTTTCACCTGGACAAACTTGAACGCAGAGAAAAAGGTCCTACGGTGAAGAACCCAAGTTTGCTGTTCTTGAAGCTATGTTACAAACGAAGGATCCAAACTGATGATTCCATTTGATTTATGTCTCAAACTCTCCAATGTATGAAATGGTAAGAAGCAGTTTTTGACTATTAATGCTTAGATAGGAATCACTGCCATAGTATACTAGTTCAAATATGAAAAACCAACAAATTCACAAAACTTCTAACATCAAGAATCAAAATTAATCAAGTAAATATACAAATATTCATTATAAAAAAATAAAATAAAAACTTTCAATCCATTTGTTGTTCTATGCGTGTTTATTCACTGAAAATGCTGTTGCCTCTCTTCCAGTTTTCCTTACCTCACAACAATATCATTAGAAAAATGAAGTGTCAATACTGTTATCAAAAACAAAAATGAGATTGTCTTCCTTTGTTGAAACTTGAAACTCCATTACATGATCAGAAACAGCCACCCAACTGCCAAAAATGTGTCAAAAAAGATTAATAAATATCTAACTAAAACATAAGTCGATGCGCGAGTACCATTACAAGTTCAATGTAGTGGTTTAAGCACACAGCATTCTCACAAAAGAATAAACGAAAAAAGTTGAGGAAACAATGTTTTTCACATTATCAATTCATTCTCATAACAATAGCCAATTCTTGTCCAGTAATGATGGCAAACAAGCAACGCATTTTAGTGCTTCATAAGACGAACATAACGCAGTTAAAGATTAGAGCCCTGAAAACAACATGGGAAAAAGAGGGTTGATTTACATACCAAAATAGCCTCAATTTCCTCATTGGAAACAGGCCTTCTTCTAGGCTGAACAGAGGCTTTCCCTCCAACGGTTGCGGGAGCCTTGGAAGTAGAGAAGAATGTTAGATCCACATCCCCGGATATTGTTCCGGAATCTGCAATTTTTTATTTGATTTAAAAGTTTAAATCAGCACCCATTATACAGTAAATCATAGAATGCCCTGATCAGCAAGCAGATTGCAGAACAAATATAAGCTCTGTTTTCAGATTCAAAAAGCATGAACAAATAAAGACAGTAAAATAGATGGATATGTAAAAGAAAGGGAAGGAAATGGAGAATGAAGAATACCGTTTGGATGCCTTTGGGGGAACTTGATGCGAGGGATTCTCTTCATCGCTTGCGCTACGGCTAAGCCCATTTGCTTTTTCTGTGTTCAACGAGTTTCTCGATTAAGAGAGAAAATTTCCCCTTTCCTCAACACAAGGGAAAAGAGAGCGAAAACTCGAAAATATAAAGATGAATTCAGTTATCACTTAAACGACAGCGTTTGCTTTCAATAGCGGAACAAACATGGGCATAATCTAGTCGAGCTGGGTTATGAGAAGCCCATGCACAAGCTTTAAAATTTCAAGTTTAAAGTTCAGTTCAAGTCGACACAAAAATCGAGCACTTTTTGTGTTAGTAATAAAATTTTGGGAAAATTTACACAGATATTGTTGTGGAGAATTTTTTTTCAAACTATTGCGGTAGCCTGATTATTTCCAGGAATATTATAGTTTGAACAGTACCTTGAAATCAGACTGTGATGTAGCTGAATCACAACAAAAATCCCTGAAATCTTGCTCAGCTAGATCCGACTTTAGCTTGAAGTCTCCCCAGCTGAGTCCGACTTTGGCTTGAACTCTCCCTCAACTGAGTTCGACTTTGCCTGGACGAGTCAAACTGCATGCATGCAAATTCAGATTCTGCCATGGACGGAAATTGAGAAAGGTGAATAGGGTGTAATTGGTATTGGTTGGATGAATGGTAGTATTTAATTGGGTATGTGATATGAGTGGTTGAGATTTAATTTTTGTGAGGTTAAATAGGGGTGGGTTGAAGGTAGATAGTGTAGAGGGATAGAAAATATTTTGAAGAAGGAGAAAAAGATTTGGAGATTTGAAGAATTTTATTAGAGTAAGTATTTTACTTTTGTAATTTATCATTATTATTTTGAATAATTATAGGTAGTAAGTAGTATTTGTTGTAATTTATTTATTTTGGTATATTTTATTTTATAGTAATTACGAAAATTAAATTTTTGTGTTTTGAAGTTAAAATTTGTGATTTTTTGTGTTAAATAAGTGGTTGAAGAGAAGAAGGAATTTTAAAGAGAATATAATAAGTTAAGTTATTTGTTTGATTAATTTTGTAGTTGTTGTTTGAATATTTTGTGTTAAATATGAGGGGATTTGAGAAGAAAATATAGTAATAGTTTGTTGTATTTTATTGTTTAATTTAAGTTGGAGAGAAAATATTTTGAATAATAAGAAGAAGATTTGGAGAATTTTATTAGACTAAGTATTTTATTTTTGTAATTTATTTATCATTATTATTTTGAATAATTATAGGTAGTAAGTAGTATTTTTGTAATTTATTTATTTTTGTATATTTTGTTTTATAGTAATTACGAAAATCAAATTTTTGTGTTTTGAAGTTAAAATTTGTGATTTTTTGTGTTGAATAGGTGGACGAAGAGAAGAAGGAACTTTGAAGAGAATATAGTAAGTTAAGTGATTTGTTTCATTAATTTTAAAGTTGTTGTTTGAATATTTTGTGTTAAATAGGAGGGAATTTGAGAAGAAAATATAGTAATACTTTGTTGTATTTTATTGTTTAATTTAGGTTGGAGAGAAAATATTTTAAAGAAAAAGATTTGGAGATTTGGAGAATTTTATTAGAGTAAGTACTTATTTTGAATAATTATAGGTAGTAAATAATATTTTTTGTAATTTGTTTATTTTTGTATATTTAATTTTATAGTAATTATGAAAATCAAAATTTTGTGTTTTAAAGTTAAAATTTATGATTTTTTGTGTTAAATAGGTGGTTGAAGAGAAAAAGGAACTTTTAGGAGAATATAGTAAGTTAAGTTATTTGTTTCATTAATTTTGAAGTTGTTGTTTGAATATTTTGTGTTAAATAGGTGGGGATTTGAGAAATACTTTTTGTATTATTTTATTGTTAAATAATTTTTTAATTTTTATTTTGATGTTTAAATTTTTGATGTTATAGAGAATATAGTTTGAAAATTTTGTGTTAAATAGGTGGAGATTTGAGAAGAAAATATAGTAAGTAAATTTAACATTTTATTGTTTGATTTAAGTTCGTTATTTTTTGTTAATTTTTATTTGATGTTTGAATTTTCGATGTTATTTGGAGAGATAGTTTAAATATTTTGTGTTAAATAGGTGGAAAGATTTTGAGAATATGGAAAATTGTTTGAATATAAGAGAAAAAATGTTTAATTTGATTTATGTCTGAAGAAGATATTTGAGAAGAAAATATAGTAAGTTGATTTGATTTGTATTTTATTATTTTATTTAAGTTCGTTAATTTATTTAGATTTATTTATTTATAGGTGGTTGAATAAAAAACGACGACGTTAATGATTTAATAGAAAATAAGAAAATACGTAATTAAATTTCAAGTATTGAAATCTTTTCCCTTTGATATGGTAGTTTAAAGTAAGATTTTCCGAGTTATTTTTTATTTTATTTTAATTGTTGTTTTTTAACGTGGTGGATTTAGTCTCGGTTTACTAATATTTCCTTACTTGTCATATAGGATGGTTGAGCAAGCCCCATTGTTGCATTTACATAATCGACATATTACTAGCCTTAGAGTTGATGAGCTGGTATAATTTTTTTAAAATTATTTCATTACGAAATAGGTCACTTCTATGTTTTTTGTTAATAATTATGTTTAAATAATGTGTTATTTACAGGATGTAGAGTAAACATTTAAACATCATTTGTGCATGGTAGACAAACCCCTAGACCACATAATCAAGAATTTCTTAGATATGGCAGGATTTTATCATGCCACGTTCCTCCGTGGGTACAAATTGGTGCTCAGATTAATTACCGCTCTAATTGAGCGTTGGAGACCTGAAACGCATACCTTCCATATGCCTTGCAGAGAATGCACGATCACCCTCGAGGACATGGTTTATCTTATTGGGGTCCCAGTAAACGGAAAGTCAGTGGTCGAGCGTACCAAGGGCTCAGCGGCTGAAATTTGTGAAAGGTACCTTGGGAAGGTAGCCTATGGAAGTAACGTGAGAGGGTCTCGTGTGAAAATGAGTTGGCTAGAGAGTAAATTTCAACTCGCTGAGTATAATACAATTGATGAAATTTATATGGTCAGTCGAGCATATATCCTACAGATGATTGGAGGGATACTGATGCTGGATAAATCTGGAAATATGGTCAGTGTAAGGTATCTTCATTTTTTGGATACTCCTTGGAAACCTGGTTGTCAATATAGTTAGGGATCAGCTATATTAGCGTGCTTGTATCGCGAGCTGTGCAAGGGCGCTTTATTGCAAAAGGGTAAGAGGGTAGGCGATATTGGTGGTTGCTTGTTATTGTTGCAAGCGTGGGCTTGGCAACGACTTCCCTTTTTTACACCGCTTCCTCGAACACATGTGCAGTTTCCTCTTGTTGCAAGGTAAATATATATCCTTATTCTTAGTTGAATCTTTAAATTAATTAAATTAACTTCTTCTTTAAATATATTGTGATTTGTATACAGATAGTGCAAGGAGAAGCATGAGACGGGGTTGGCGCACAACAACGTTAGAGTTTGTAAATCTCTTATTGATTCTCATTGTCAAAAATAGGTATATGAATGGAAAGTAATTTTTGACGTTAAATGTGTTTTTGACATCTTACTTAGTTAGATGTATTATTTTAAACCATTATTTTTTTGCAGTTTATTTGGAAGGCCTATGATGATGGCCAAATATTTCTACTGGATATTTGCTGAAGGATTCACTTTTATGGTGTAGTGTTACACCGTTGATCCATTTCTCTACTGTTGAGTTCCACTTTGCGGATAGAGTATTGAGGCAATTTGGCTTCCACCAGCCTATTCCGCGCATTCCACGTGACCACTACCATCTTCATGGCTATGATGGACGTGGCAGGGCAGATACAGATTGGGAAGTCGAACATTGAGACTATATTGCTTTGTGGAACAACAGAGGTTAGTCGGTGCTGGAACGCTATCCAATGGAAGCTGTTGATTTTGATTTCGAGAGTTCAGAGTACATGATCTACTATAGTAGTCATGGAATGCCGTACTTAATAGATCAGCCTAAACGGAAGGAATGCGAAAGGTTCCAAAAAAAATATAGAGGCAAAAGTAAATCATCGAAGGCTACAGCGGGCTCATCACAAGGGCAACAGATTTTTAGTAGAGACCCTATGGGTTGGCTAACGACATAGGAGCCAGATATGAGCAGAGTAACGCCAATCGCTATATGGGAAAAAAACCGGCTCCTACTTGTGTACAACTAGAAGTAGCCCCGAGATCCTCGGATAATATAGGATTTTTTCAGCATGCTACATTTGTATATCCACCAGTTGGCTCGAGCTATTCAGGTAATGTGGGAGGGGGCTCTTTAGGTAATGTAAGGTTTGATGATCCTAATTTATACAGACCCGAGTTTATTTCGCCACAGATGCCCAATTACTCAAACTTGGGCCAAAACATGAATTTTTTTACGCCTCTTGCGGCCAACCCTTATGGTGCATTTTCGTCGATGATGACTGCCTCGTCGAGTGTTCCTCAAGGATCAATCCCTCTATATCCGTATCAACACGATTTTGGGACCCCCTATGTTCAGCAAACACCACCACAGTCCTTGTTCTTTACAGGTGGGCCAATTGGAACGAGTGGTACTGCTGTAGATGGAACCGAGAATGAGGACGATGATGATGGCAATTGAAACATTAACTTCAGCCCTGTGGTAGACGCAATCCCTATCGGTCTCATCATCCACCGGGGTGTGGCACCGGTGGACGTAAGCATCATTAGCTTTTTATTTTAAGTACTTAATAACTTTAGTGGACTATGTTAAAATGCAATGTTTGAATAAGTTTTTTATTTTTATTTTGTATCTAACATTGCAAGCAAATCAGATGACCAAAAAAGAAAGTTGTTTAGTTTATTCTATCATTCGTTTTTATTATAGTCAATCGATTATCCAAATTAATTGGTACAATATAAGATCGAGAACTGAATAATCTAAATTTAGCAATTGTTGAACTAATCGATTATAACAATTTAAAAGAAAAATGTTTTTGGACTTAATCGATTATATTATATCTTTCAAAAATAATTTAAAGTCTAAACAAACTTGAACAACATAAAATAACATTAATAATATTTTCAAATACAAACATTGGAAATCACATAGGCATTGACACGAACCTTGGTTCATTTTGGACAGTTTGATTTGGAATGTCCTTCAGCCCAACATATGGTACATCTCTTTCGTTGTCCCTTCTATCTATCATGAAGATCCATACTAGTATAGATGTGAGTCGATCTAGGTCAGCCATTTGGAGATCTACGGAGTGTAGGATCTGGTAACCATTTTTCATGCTCTACCGATGGCCAATAAATTGAATTTGCAATCGGTGGGAACTCACTTCTGTAAATCTTGACCATTTTGTAGAGATCGAAGCATTCATCAACAAAAGTATATGGGTCAACCCCTACACGCATATACGCTGCAACTGCATGAATACATGGATATCGCCATGCCTGGAATGCTCCACAATCACACCACCTATGTCTGAAATCGACTCGAAATACATTTGAGTGCGTTGCTTCGTTGTTGCGTCTGGCACCAACAACATCAAATGTCTGATTAGTTCGGTCAAAGTTGTGAACCTTTAGCGATGTTGCTTCCGTCATGTTCTCTTTCATTTTCGTCACAAGATTGAGAGCCCAATTTTGCCCCCTATTTAATAAGGCCTCAAGTTCTTTCCCTTTAACTACCCAAACTTTTGCCAACCTATAGTATGTCTCTTTCACCAGGCTTGCTATCAATAGATGACGTAATCCTTTTAGTACTCCATTTATGCACTCCACAAGGTTGGTAGTCATTTGCCCGTATCGTCTACCACTTTCGTCATATGATTGGGCCCATCTTTCCCTCTCAATTTCGTTTGCCCAACTCCAAACCTGCTCGTCGTACTTCATTAAATTCGCCATCTTCCTCTCAAAATATGGTCGCGTTAGTAGATATCCCGTGTCATAATATTATTAGTATCGACACAAATAAAAAAACAAACATTAATAAATAAATAAATGTATATGCAAATTATAGAAAATTTAGTTTGAAAAAAAGATGCTTGCCATGCTTACAATCCCACTGCGAAGATGTTTATTTTTGAACCGCTCGTAGCTGTTCTTACCAATATGACGAATACAGTAGGCAGGGTACACGTACGGCGGTGTCCAACGACTTTCGTCTCGATTAATTGCTTCTTTGATACCCGTCCCTCGATCAGATGTAATACAGACTTCATCTTCTTGGACGATATGATCACGTAAATTCGTCAAAAAGAAATTCCAAGCGTCCACCGTCACGACATGCTCACCATCTTGCGCAACAACAACCAACAGTACATGAGAGTATCTCACGTACAACCATGTGCCATCGACTTGGATCATACGTTTGCAATAGGGAAAACCTTCGATGGCAGGCTTGAACGCTCAGAAAAGTCAATGAAAAAATTTATGGCCTTCAACAATTTGGCCTTCTCGGCCGTACGCATCCTTGGTTTGATACCTCACTATGGTGCCCGGAATAAAATGTGTCAGTGCTACTAATAAAGCCGGTAGCTCGTTGTACGACTTATCGTAATCACCGTACACCAAGTCCATTGCCTTATCCCTTGCACGCCACGCCTTCTTGTATTTTATTTGGTATTCAAATTGTTGCGCAATGCTTGCCTGAATCGTTGAAACTGGAACCCATGGATTTGCTTCAACCAACTTCGTTACGTGATGGCTTATTACGCTAGAGTCTAACTTCCAGTGGTCTTGGTCGATTGAAGTTTGTAAGCATGACCATTATACTTTGTGACCTCCCAACGATTTGACCTCTGCCGCTTCGTCACCCGGATCTTCCAAGTGCACCCTTGTCTGTATTTCACGCATTTGGCAAAGAAAGTCATATGGTTGGATTCTGCGACAACGTAGTCTACGTGGTTCTTGATGTTGTACTCTTTCACTGCCAATATAGCTTTATTCTTGTCATCAAATTGAAGCTTAACATATAATTCATCGTGCTGACTCGAGGTTAATCAGGGCAAATATGAGAATTGAAGCTTAACATATAATTCATCGTGCTGACTCGAGGTTAATCGGGGCAAATCCGAGAATTCAGGTGCCCTCATTGCATCGAAATCCACCGAACTCATGTGAGAAGGAGGTTCATAGAATGTAATGTCACCCCCGGTCGAAACGAATTCTCCAACACCAAAACTAGGGGCTGCACCGACGTCATCGGGGAACAAATCGTGATCCCCAATATCTTCATCTTCGCTGGAATCGTCAAGTGTTTCTCCCCATCGACCGCATAAGAGTTTCACATCAGCTTTAACAGTAGGATCAACACCAAGCCCCTGAGATGAAGCATATGTTGAAGGCCCAGCTTGATGAAATGCATTTGATGTCCCACTTGTCAACATTGCAATAAAATAGCCTCCGGGCATATCAATCTCATCACCAAAATTCATTTGAGCTGATTCTCCAACTACGTTTCTAGATGGGTCGGGAACATCACGCACCTCGGTAAACAACTCGATATATCAAATCCCCATAGAATCATGCTCTGCGATCATCATTGCAACATCGTCATCATCTTGGAGAGTGATTGCACAATATCTGACCGGATTGTCATATGTCATCAATTGGTAACGTAAACCATGAATCTATTTCCTAATTTTTCGTGATATTTCATCCTTCATTTTTTAAAGCATGATTTCCTTCTCGAATCTCATATTCGTACTGCTTTCAGAATCAAATACAACCCCAACATCAGTTTTCACCATTTGTCCATTGTAATGAACAATCGCCACAAATTTATTGTTGCTCATTTTCTCTGCATGATCGAAATAAAACATACTAAATTAAAATGCTCATGAAATAAAAAATAACTTCGGTTACTAACATCATGGACGAGTTTTTTTGAATGTATATCTTTTAATAAATATATTATATTAATTTTCTAAAATATATAGTTCGAATATATTTCCTAATAATATACTTATCCTATCAAAATGAACATAATAATTTTTTATAACATAGTAAATCAACTTTACAAATAAATTTTAAAAATATCCAAATCCAATCCAAATTTGAACTAATCCAATCCAAATTCGAACTAACTCAAATTATAGACTACATGAAAAAAATAAAAAATATATGAAACATACAAAATAACAAAATAAAATTATGAAACTAAAAAAAATTACCAAACTAAAAAAAATTTGAATCTACTTACAAAATAATAACAAAATAAAATTACCAAACTAAAACAAACAAACTCTAAAAAAATTCGAATATACTTACAATCTTTTCTCCACTATTTTCTTTATCGTCTTCTTCTTCTACTTCTTCAATCTTAACTTCCTTCCAACCTTAACCTAACTATTTAACAAAAAAATTAAATTTTTTTATCCCTTATACTACCCCTATCTCTGCCTAACTAACAACTAAAATTTTTTAACCTCTACTCTATACATTTTAAAATACCCTAAACCCATCACCATTCAAAAATCACATCCACCACTCCCAAAAATTGAATCTGCTACCCACTCATCCCCAAAAATAAACTGTAAACCAAACTTAAATCTATATTCGAATCATAACCTATTTTTCCATGCATAAACCTATACCTATATTCGAATCAGAATCCTTCCCCAAAAATAAACTACAATCTATCAATCTCAAAAATCAGAACCCTACTAATCCTAATTACACCCAATTCAAGTTTCTCCCAGAGACCAATCTTTTCCCCCGACACCAATCTTTTCTCCCAGTTGAGAATCAGATTCTCCTGGTGGCCGGGAACCTTTTTTTCCCCTTAAAGTCGGACTTAGCTGCCCTTTGGGGAATTTTTTTATTTTCCCTTGAAGTCGGACTCAGCTACCACCGACTTTGGGGAATTTTCTCCCCTTGAAGTCGGACTCGGCTGCCACCGACTTTGGCCGGAAGTCGACTCCATCAGCCACTGACTTCGGCTGTATTGTTCAAAGTACAATATTCCTGGAAATAATATGGCCACATCAATAGTGAGGGAATTTTTTTCCACAATAATATTTGTGTAAATTGTCCTAAAATTTTGGATAAATTATACTGGTTACTATTAAATTTTAAGGTACTTGTAATTAGAGATGAACACAAAATTTTATTCTATGAGAGTAATTTTATCAAATTATATGTGAATTTAAAAATTTCAGGGATGAGATATTATATTATCAATATAAAATATAAAGAAACAAATTAAAATTTAAAACTTTCGGGGAGTGTGATTACCCCTAGCTCACTCTCGATCCATCATTACTTACAATATAGTCACTAAAATCAAAAAAAATTGTTATTAAAGTCACTACCATTCAATTTTTTTTATTTGGGTCATTTGACATTTAAATGACTAACGGTAGGTGACGTGATAGAATATAATATCGGATAAAATACAAATTGAAGCACTTAACTTTCTAGAATTTTCAGAAGTGACACCAATTTTTTTAGATTTTGCAATTTTGACCCCAAATTATTAAAACTTTGCAATTTGGTTCTAATTTTTCTAGAATTCATAATTTAACCCCACGCTTCCAGATTTTTCATAAAAGTACCACTAAACTTCAAAAACTTACAATATAATCCTCAAATTCCAAATTTTCTCAATTAACCCCTTAAATTCCATTGTAAGACTAATAATCCCCTAAATATCACCTTCTTTGAAAACTACTACTTTTCAAAAAATATATATATATATATATATATAATTTTTTTATAAAAATGGTACTTTATAAAAAATTAATTATTTATACACATGTTACATAATGTATTTTTGGAAGTGGGACATAAATTACTACTAAAAAAACTCTTTATTGATATCTAATAATATTATATTAATTAATCAAATTGCTTAAAATTTAAAATAATAAAATAAGTTCTATATATTATTAAAATTTGTTATTTTCACATCTATTTCACTAATAATACTTTTTCTACAAAAATGATGTATTTTTTGAAAGAACATTGTTTCATGCATATTATTAAATCTAAATCTAAATATTTCATACCGGCCATATATAAATTTCTCAAAAAGTCGAATTATTTGTACAATTCAAGATCTAAATAAAAATCGAAAAAACAAAATTTAAACCGGCCAATAAATAGAAATTTTATGATGTGAGCTGTACAAATAATTTGACTTTGAGATTGGGCTAACTCGATACTCGACTTGACCTGAAATAATATGGACCCGAACTGAATCCGAATCAGATCTAAATTATACCCCTCAATTTTTTTTTAGAAATTTTAACTAGGCTCCCTCAAATTTGTTAAAAAATTTCATTAGATCTTAAATTTTTAATATTTTTAATTAAGCTCTCCAAAGTTGTTAACGTTTTCATTAAGTATCTCAAAAAAAATTTAAAAGAAAATAATTGGACCTTCAAATTCTTTAAAAATAATCTTATTAAATCTTCAAAATTTTTGAAAATTTTAATTACACCTCCAAAAAATAATGAAACTTTTTTATTAAGCCCTTCAATCTGTCACGTTAAGATCCACCTCTGAGTGTGACGCTTTTTAAACCATCGTCTTATAATTGCTTCTCTTCTTTATATATTGTATGATCTTTTTAAGAGATTTTACGGGTTTTATCAATAAAGATAACCATAGTACTCTCTTTTTCTCGTTACTTTGTTGTTTGTCTTTCATCCCAAATCCTAACAAAAATTTTAATTACACCTCCAAAAAATAATGAAACTTTTTTATTAAGCCCTTTAAACTGTCACGTCAAGATCTACCTCTGAATGTGACGTTTTTTAAACCATCGTCTTACAATTGCTTTTCTTCTTTATATATTGTATGATATCTTTAAGAGATTTTACGGGTTTTATCAATAAAGATAACCAGAGTACTCTCCTTTTCTCGTTACTTTGTTGTTTGCTTTTCATCCCAAATCCTAACAAAAATACCAATTTGCATATTCTTTAAAGGGTAAACAACATAAATGGTCATCGGACTTTTAGAGCACTTTCATTTTGGTCACTGAAATTTTAAAACTTTTATTATAGTCACTAAATTTTTAGTTCATTTTTAATATAGTCCCTCTCGTTACCTTATGTTGAAAGGTGACGTTAGTTTTTATTTTTCTTTCATAAAAAATGGGTAAACTACATCAATCATCACTCAACTTTCTTCTCACTCTTCTTTCATTCACTAGAGTTTAATTTTTTTAATTTAATAACTTAACTTTCAAATTGTTTCTATTTTGGTCACTCTCGAATTAAACTATATATACAAATAGAAAAATTCAATTCCAGTACAGATTTTTTTAAATAAATTATTTTTGATTCGGTTACGGTTCATAATTTTAAGCAAAATTAATTAACTGGTCTGATCTATTATATAAAAATTTGTAAGTTTTATGCATTAAAATATCTTATAGTCTAGTGATTTTGAATTCGATACCCTTCTTATTTTTTAAAGATGTTTTGGCTTTGGGTAGGGTTACTGATTGTGAACTCTCATTTTTTTTTACTTTTTAGTTGTTTGTCAACTTTTATCACAATCGAACGATTATTAAACTTATCATATCTCATATTTTAATAAGAAAATAAAAAAATCATTACCCGAATCAAATATTTTGGGTTACCAGTCAATCAACTTTCCAATTTATTTGGTACAATATAAGATCGAGAGTCAAATAATCTAAAATTACCTATTAACCAAAATAAATTTTTAAGGGTTAATTGAACCCAATTTCGGCACAAAATTTTTAAAGGCATAAAATCAAAAGTAGCCCATAACTTTTGACCTTTTGGTCACTTTAACACCTTTTTTTAGTGCAAACAACCACCTAATGTTTTTGTAACACCTCAATCTAGATCTGGATCCGAAGTACTACATTCGGGTTACCCAAAACTGACCCATCGAAATTACCATTAAAATCACAACTTTAGCCATTTTCAAAACATCAAATCATCATAAATCCATGTAATTAAATAAGCATTTAAATAGGTTTACAAAACAGGGGCTCCAAGTTTAATCACCGTATAACAAAATAACATTTCAATAGAGTTTACAGACTCAACAACTTGTAAGGTCCTATGAATACATAAGCCCAAAACTAAATACTAATCATTGTACTCTAAAGCGTAGTGGTGTTGGGAAATCCCTTCTTGATGTGCTCCGCGGCCACGATCCACCTACTAACCTGCGAATAGAAACAACAATTCCGAACGCTGAGCTTACAAAGCTCAATGGCACATTTCTACTCTACCACAATTCGTGATTATCATAAAATAAGCATGCAAGATAATTATAGCTTAGAGAGCATAGATAAGACTTTACTATCTATAAGTTATCATCTAGCTTACACTAGATAGAGTTCTTAGATCACCAATCTCAAGGCATCAACAAGTCTTACATGATCTACAAAGTTTTGCCATACTCGAGGTCACATAGCCTATTGAGTTACTCGAGCTCACACAGTCCATCGAGTTAATACATTCGCAAGCTATCATCCATATCATCCACACATCATAAATAAATGTATCCATACATCATCTACATAATGGCCAACGAAGCCCTACTTTACCCGTGCTCACAGAACATGATCACTGCATATATATCATATTTTATATACCCTTTTTACTTGACTTTTTCATGTTTTCAAGTTCATATAGTTGCGTTTAGGTTAGATTGTATATAATTTGCATGTAGATAGGGAGTTACATCGCCTGCGTTTTAATGCTATATATATTGCTGCTTTTTATGGGAAAGATGGTGTTTTGTGGTACATGTGCATGATACTAGAGGATGCTAGATGACTGTTGGAGTAGATGAGTAACAAATCTCATAGCTAGAGCTGACGAGGCATAAAGAGTTGGAGACGAATCTACTTTTACCCACTTGGAATTTTTCCCTAATACGAAACATTAAATATAGCGAGAAATTAATGGTCTTCTTTAATGAAGTTGTGCGCACTATATGGTTCTTAAACCCTAGTTTCATTGTATATATATGAGAGAAATGGACACCAATAAAAAGCAAGTGCGATTATATACAACAATCCCGGTCTGAAGCTTACGAAGAACCACCAGAGTAAAAGCTAGAGAAATATCCTTACAATTGATGCCATCAAGAGAGGCTAACGGAGTGGAGACCTACAACAACAGTTGGACAACACATAGGGAGTTTGCCGAGGATGCTCGACTTTTTTTTCCTTGCTTGATAAACTGTCGTATTTTAATATTTTTATTATGGATGTTTTAGGCTTAAAAATGAGCTAAATACTTTAGTTGGGATTATTGCTTCCCAAGATTTTATGTTTTGATTATTTTATTTAATGTTATAATTGTTTTCCCTTTATCTATTCTGTTCATCGTTCTTCATGCGTAGTTATTGTAAGATCTATAGAGAGAGGCCTTCTAACTATTGATCTATGGCTAAATCTTGAGAGAGTTAGGTTATACAAACGTGAACAGTGGGGCTAAGCAGTTAACTTAGTCTTAATCTTGCTTAGACATAAGTTTAGGGTTTCAACGAATAAAATGGAGCTCTTTAACAAATAATAGAGTTGTTAGGGTTCACGCAAATATGTATTACCTTAGTTTCAATATTATTAACTTCTAGGCATCGAAAGAGTCAGAAGTTCTTTAGAAATCATGTTGAATAGATAAAGATCTTAATGGTTTACGCAAACATGTATTGCTAGTTGCTATAGCATTGAAATAAGTAATCAAGCATATATCCTTATCAATAATCTCAGTTTCCATAATTATTTATTTTTTTGCTGCAACATATGTTCGTCTTAATTATTATTTTCTTTAGTTTAATTGTTTTTAGTTTTCATAAACCAACATCATCCAATACTTGCAAACACATTCTTAAGTTCGATAACTTCGTAGATATTGATTCAATCTTCATGGGTTCGACACTCTACTCATCATTTTATTACTTGATTTGATGAGTATACTTGCTTTAAAGTGCATCACTATTCGACAAGCATCACAACCGTCGAGTTAGAGGGACCATATCCGGATCACCATAGCCACATATATGTCATAGACATACTTATATCACATTAGCCACAAGTAGTCATTACCTGAGGTCACTCAGCCTATCAGGTTGCTCGAGGTCACTCAGCCTATCGAGTTAATACCTTATCTGGATCACCATAGTCGTATATAGGTTTCTAATTGCACCCAGATCACTCAGCCCATGGGTACATCGGATGTACTTGTTCACTCAACTGAAGTACGCATCCCCTTATATAAGTATCGTAGTACTGACTCTAGGACATCCAGATTCTCTTTTATCAAACATAAAACAATACATGCTCCCCGAGCATTCATTCGCCCCACCAAGAGGTAAGTGACACCAAGCCAAGCCATCAAACAAATACCCCAAGGCATAACACTAACCATCATGATTATCTCGATTCATCACTGACGAAGTTATTACACGTTACTCTCATCCATGAGGGTTAAATCTCGGTTTCTCAGTTTTACAATTCATTTTACTACTTTAGAAGACCTTTGGGCCATAATTCTAGAATTAACAACCCCTCGAACTCAATTTTAACATTTACGGCCAGAGTGCCAATAGGTACCGATACCCACCCAAGCGTACCAATACTCGGCTTCACATGCGTAAGGGCTTTGACCAACACCCCGTATCGATACACGGGGGCCGTGTATTGATACCCCTTCGGTACCAATATGCTCTCAATAGGGGTGCTTATTGAGTTGAGCAGCTCGCAAACAACTCGAGTTTGACTCGATCAAAACTTGGTTAATGTTTGACTTGAGTTGACTCGGCTCGAGATCTTAGTAAGTTAAGTCAAGCAAGCTCCAACTAAACTCAATAAGTTCGTGAGTAGTTCGTTATTTTTTATAAAGTCTTTTATGATTTTTTGGTGGTTACCTTAAAAATTCTAGTTTCAAATTTCCAAAACGTTTTATATTTTTTGAAAATTTGAAAAGTTAATTTGTATTAATAAGAAATTAAATTATAATAATTGGTTTTTCCTTTTTTATTAAAGACTTTCCTTTTTCTTTTATTATTACTTTATGTATAAAAGTAGAAAATGGGAAAAGTCTTCAGTTCCCACTTCCCAAATAAAAAATATGATTGAAAGTTAAAACCCCGAAATTCCTAAAGTATTCTCTCCTCTGTCGTTCATCGAAGATTGTTGAGAAAATAAAAAGAGTCTCACACTCGAATATCAACTTCATGTCTAACTCTGTCATGACAATTTTGTTTATTTATCTCCTCAGACCTCACATTTTTCTGAATTTCTATTTTTATATTAAGCTCTAGTAGTATCACCAGATTTTACCTACATTTCAAAAAACAAGGTAAAAATTTTTGCGAGCTTAACGAGCAACGAGTTAAGTCGAGCAACGAGATTTTTTAACGAGCATGAGTTGAGTAAAATTTGAGGAATTGCGCTTAAGATTTTATTTTATTTGCATTTAATTTTTGTTTTGTTTTGTTTTTATTTCTCAAGTACGTTCCAGTGCATGACCAGAAGGTCAACCTCAGGTCCTATTCTTCCATTAAACCCAAAGATCGAAAGAACTTTGAGGAATTTACGCAAAGAGAGAAAGTATATGGTGAACGAGAACCTACCGGACGACAATGAGAACGAGATAATGTTCCTTAAATGTAGCATTTTAATATCTCAAATATAAGGGTAAATGATAATATATTATCTTTAAATTTGGATATTGTTTTTTGAATATTCTGAAACTAAAAGGATAAATATATGATAAGATATTATCTTTTAATTCAGATATTATTGTGATAATGCTATTTGATAAATGAATTTTATTTTAAATAAAATTCAGATAATTCACAAGTTTTATTTCCAATGAACTCATACCCCAATAAATAGCATGCAAACCTACTAGGTTTTACTACTGCATTTTTAAAGTATTTTCGGTGATAGAGGAAGACAAGGTTACAGTTCGTGATATGTGCAGACGTGCTACTACAGTTGATCATATAGTTGTTGTATCATGGGAGACAGACGACCAACATATCTCAAGCACCACAGGAGTGGCAGAAAATTTATCTTAAGGAAACTATGTTCTCAGGCCTCAACACGTTTCTACTCAATCAAATTACAATTTTATTCATTACTAATTTATTCAATTTTTTATTTTTAATTTCATATTTATTTGTAATTTTTTTGTTCGATATAATAATAATATCACTATTTATTTTTGTAATGTTTATTATTATTTTCTTGGATTACAAATGTTATTGTCTAACACATTTACCTGAAACATTGAAAAAAAAACAAAAAGGGCATCAGAAAGCCAAAAATATTGGGATCTTGTAAGAATGTTTCCCCGACAAAGATATTTTTAGCGACGAATGGAGCAGAGATCAACAAAAAGGCAACGATGAGACCCAGTTGCGTTTTGAAAAGAATAGGAGGACGATGGAGGGACCCACAGTGAGTTTAGTTCTCGACTCAACGAACTCTGCAATCATCTCAAACAATCAAAAGAAATCGCCCTGGTCCATCCGTTCAGAGTCATCCTTCAACGATTTGGCGTTGGGGTGTTTTCTAGTTTTTATAAAATAAAGGAATTTTTTTAGTTTTTATAGGAAACCAAAACAATATTGTTTTAGTGATTTTTGCATGGAATCAAAATGACGTCGTTTTGGTGTGTCATCAAACGTCTTTTATGTTATCATACCGTTTGGGATTTAATAGTTGAGTTATTAAAACAAGAGCAATTTGAAAGTTGAGTGATTAAATTGAAAATTTTAAAAGTTTGGTGACTAAAATAGGAGTAAGAAGATAATTGAGTGATGAATGATGAATTTTACCCTTATTTTTAATCGAATTATATAAATTATTTAAGGGTAAATTATAAATTTCATCACTCAACTTTCTTCTCTCTTCTATTTTGGTCACTGAAGTTTAATAGTTTTTAATTTACTCATTCAACTTTAAAGATTGAAATTTTTTGGCCACTCAACTTATTTCTAACTCTGTGGTGACATGACATTTTTATTAATTTTTTAGCTATCACGTAAGTTCCAAGTAATATTTTATTAATATTATTATTTTTGCCTGAAAATACTCAACTCCCCTTGTTTTTCATTTGCAAGTAAACAATATACAAAGAACAGAAATTGGGGAGATTGAATATCATTGTTAAAATTGTAGGTTGCAAACAAAACAAAGAAAAAATCTAGAAGAAAACAAAGACAAATAAAACCCATCTGGTGAAATTGAAGTTGGGAAACAGTGGCTCAACAAAGCAAACCAATGCTGCACTCAATGTTGAACTATTTTTCAGAATTGCAAATCACATTTTCACCGTTGTTGGTTTCTTTGAATATGAAAACCCTTCGAGTTTTTCATTGAAAAACGCTCATCTTCTTAAACCAATCTTGCCTGCTATCGATGCTAGAAGTGTTGTAGCCAATTTCTCAAATAAATTAAGGAGTTCAGCCCACCAAGCTCCCTGCCAATGTCCCACAAAAGTAGACAAAAAGTTCTTCGCATATGGTCTTGGAACCAACCCTTGCCCCAAGAACCAAACTTGTTAAGGATCTAATGGCACAAAATTTGCAGGTTCGATGAAAATCTCCTTTAACTCCCATCGATCGAATTTTTACAATCCAACTTCTTTTCTAAATCAAATGGGATTTTCACCACTAATTACCCAAATTTCCCTCTCCATCCATTCAACTATACTGGCACTCCACCAAACAACACACATGTCATCAATGGCACTACTAAAGTTGAAGGAAAAAATCTTACCTTAGGTTTTGGTAGATTTCCGGCCATCGAAGTCTCAATTTGATTATTCCAACGGTGGAGAGTTTTCTCTTAAGAAGGAGAGCAATATATCTCTGTTCAGGGTCCATCCATCGGAGGACGACAGAGATCGTAGAACAAGAAACCAAAACATTCAATGTTCGATTTGTGAAATTTTGGACATTTTCTGGTTAAACGGACTTTAGATTTACGTTTAGAAAGTCGAAATGAGTGTGGTAAATTTTTTTAAGACTCATCGGCCACCATCAATGACGGCTGACAGTGATCGGTACGATAGTCGGACTTAATGATTGAAATAAAGACAACTTGAAAATGAGAAAAAAGAAAGAAAAAAAGGAAAATAAAAAAAAGGAAAAAAAATCTTTATATGAATTCAAAACGACGTTATTTTGGTGTCAATTTAAATTTCTCAAAACAACGTCGTTTTAATGTTGACAGCTATGTCATAACGCCATTATCTATTCAACAGTTGTGTGACCAAAAAAATTCAATCTTCAAAGTTGAGTGAGTAAATTAAAAAATTTTAAATTTTAGTGATCAAAATAGAAATGAGAAAAAATTGAGTGATGAAATTTATAATTTACCCAAAAAATAAATAACACAGTTTAATTAACTTAATTTTTTTTTAAAAATATTTTTAAATTGCAATCCACTTTTATTCTTATCTAATCGTGATAATTAAATTGAAGACGTGATGGATAGGGTATGAGTCAAGATCCGTAAATTTTAGAAATAAATTTCAAGACACGTATGCCAAGTAGATGCTGTAAAGTGTCAAGGGGCCATTACACTCTTCCCAAAAGACATGTCTGATAGGATATGCAGCGCCACCGTATTTATATCCCAAGACCTCTCTTTTCTTTTTTGATGTGGGATTAGTGACCTCGCCTCTTATCAGGCGTGACATTCTCCCCCACTCAACCTCGTAACGCCCTCGTCACGAGCTTCCGCTCTCGTGATGGGCCACCTTGTCACAGTTTTCCACCCTGCCTACCCCACTCATGGGCGCTCGGCGTGATATCGAGCAGTCAAAGGGTCGCTCTGATACCACTTGTCACGGGGCCATTACCCTCTTCCCAAAATACATGTCTGATAGGATGTGCAGCGCCACCATATTTATATCCCAAGACCTCCCTTTTCTTTTCCGATGTGGGATTAATGACCCCGCCTCTTCTTAGTCGTGACAAAAGGGAAAAGTGTAAAGCCGAAACAGATTGATTTGGAAGATGATATGATGTTTAGGAGCTAAACCAAACGACATTGACTTGGATTGCAAATGCCACTTCAGAATACGCGTCCTTTTAAAAAGGGTAAATTACGTAATTCTCAATCAATTATCTTCTTATTCTTATTTTAGTTATTTAATTTTTAAAATTGTTACTTTAACAATTAAACTTTCAGATTGCTCATGTTTTAGTCCCTTTGAATTATTTTATTATTATTTTGATATGACATGATATTTTTTATTATTAAATATAAAATTAATGCAAAATAAAAATCTAAAATTAAACCCAAACTACGTCGTCCATCATTCATCATTGTTGGACGCCACCGTTGATAGTAGTTGATGATGGTCATTTGGTCCCAAATTTTACTAATAGTTCATCTCGGGCCCTTGAGTTCGAATTCGACCTCCATTTTGCCGGAAAGTGATTTGATGTCCACAACCGGCCAAAAATCTTTTTGTTTTTCTCTCACAAATCTCCCTTCTCTGTTGTCGGATGGAGTCTGTTTCTCAATATGTGGCTTCTCTCGTACTGATAAAGTTATTTAACGTTCAGATCTTGATCCATTTGTCGGTAAATGGCCACGACGTCACTAGTAAAATTAATAATATTTTATTTTAAATATTTTTATATTTAATAATAATAATAAAAAATAATTTTTGTCATACTAAAATAATAATAAAATATTTCAAAGTGACTAAAATAAGAGTAGTCTGAAAGTTCAGTTATTAAATTGAAAGTTTTGAAACTTGAGTGGTTAAAATAGAAGTGAGAAAATAGTTAAGTGATGATCTGTGTATTTTACCCTTTTTAAATTTTAAGCATTTTGTCACGGACCGCACCCTAGGGTCCGAGCACCGCGCACACCAGGAGGCCAAACAAGCTGAGCCTTGCATACGCTAGGTGGCCGAGCAAGCTGAGCCCGGTGTACACCTGGTGGCCGAGCAAGCCCTCAACACCCTATTGGGCCCAACACCCAACCAAATTGACCCTTCACTTGGGGTTGAGGAGTCATACTCCTTGAAAGACTCTAATAGGAAGTCCTACTTCGAGTCAATCTTTACCATTGGATGTAGGGACTATAAATAGAGGCTTACCCCTACCTCATTAGGCACCTCATCAGTTTTCTTGAGATTTTAGCTTTGTGTTTCTTAGGATTCAGTTTTTGAATAATAAGATGAGCATTCGCTCAAATTTCCCACATTTTTTTTTCTTTTCGTTTCCCTTGCTTTATTATTTCGTTTCCGCGTAGATCCAAGTACTCTTGCTTAGATCAGTTAGGCTTACTTAGACGCCACACCATCCCAAAGGCGCCTAAGGCCGCATGTTTCGGTTTGAGTGAATCTAGGGACGTGACAAGTGGTATCAGAGCGAAGGAATCTATTCGAGATGGTCAAGAAATGAGAGACCAACACAACAACAAAGGTTGCAGAGACCCAAGCTGGCAGCGAGAAGGGAGCTGCTTCGAAGGATCGATTGACAACACTAGATGACAAAGTCGAGCAACTCGAGACCAGCACAAAAGAGACGGTGGAGTCCCTGGACATTGTCAGCGATCGCCTCGAAGAGCTGGAAACCAAGTTTGATCCCCTCAAGGATGAAGTCATGGAAGAGGTTCAAGGTCTTCTCAACTTAACGTACTCGAAACTGAACCAACAAGATGTTTCCCTTCAAGTTGCGATGGAGGAAATGAAGGGGGGATTGTTGAGGGAGATAAAAAAGCTCAATGTCGAGCTGTCCCTCTACAAGAATACTTTGTTAACCGGTATGGTAGGCGAAGCAATGGTAGCTAAGCCCATGATTGATGTGCCAAAGTCGAAGGAGTTCAATGGGGCAAGGGCAGCCCAAGAAGTGGACAACTTTAATTGGGGGTTAGAACAATACTTTCGACTCATGGGCATCAATGATGAGGACACAAAGGTAAGCACCTCTGTTGTTTACTTGGTTGATGCCCCTCTCTTATGGTGGCGATTGTTACGCGTAATAAGTGCTCCGTAATTGTGCAAGTGTACACGTCGCAAGTTATAGTATAAAAGATATCATCTCCACAGGGATTGATGCCACTTCAAGAATCTAATCTCTTGCACTGTAAAAAGTAAAAGAACACAAGTAGAAGATTGTAGGAGTTTTAACTAACAACTAAACTATAAAGCAAATAAGTAAAAGAATATGTAATTAAATGAGAGAGAATAGGCCAGGTTATCATGAGTTGAGGTGTGATAGCCGATTGGATCATCTTGGTAAAAGACTACAAGGGCAACTCAGTTGCCGTGGCAACTTCCACAGTGGGGTTGCCTTGGCAACTAATCGATGGTTGCCTGGGCGACTAGCTGGGCAGCAACTTCAAGGTTCGGCGGAGCGTTCTTCAATGGTTTCTTCTTATCCCTAAGTCAAAACTCTAGCTATTTGTACATGCCTTGATAATACATCCCTGCGTGAATCAAGGGTGAACAATAATCAATCTTGCACTCTTCTTAGCCGTTGAAATCCTTAACTTATCCCTAAGCCAGATTAATCTTCACCATCAATAGATTGAATAAAGACCATACTCATTCGTTTCTTGAATCTAACTCTCCCAATATTAGATAAATAGATAAAGTTACGAGATCCTCTCCCAATTCACTCGCAAACAAGAATAAGAACCAAGAATGAGTAAACCTTGAATTGAAAGTGCAAACTCTTATTACCTAAACAAAATCCAATTATTTCTCACAACCACAAAACACAATAACCTTAGCCAAGTAGATTTAGTTCATGGCTAGGTTCCAAAGAAACACAAAACAAAGAATTCCTAGCATAAACCTAATGGAACAAGAAAGAAAAAGATGAATAATGGTTGAGCCTTGTCGATATCCCCCCTTTGATCTTGTCAAAAATTCTCTTTTCTCTCCCCCTCACACTTGTCGAAATCTCTCATTTCTTGCTTAACTCTCTTTGACGGCTTGGTCTCCTTTAAATAGGAGATGGCTAGGTCAAAATCCTTATTGAGGAGGAAGTTAAGTTGGAATTAAATACTTTAAAAGAATATAATTCTTTATTATATTTAAATTCCTTCTAGAACTTCTCCTATCTTCTTGGGATTTAATTTCTCTTTAAACTCTTCATGGAAATCAAACTCCTTCGGGATTTAACTTTGTTCCACGTCATCTTGGGCTTATCTAGTCATCAATTTCGACTACCATATCATCTTATCCCTTATCGAAAATTGCCTTGGCAACTAGCTCGGCATCTCCTTCATGCATTGCCCTGGCAACTGCGTCGGCATCTCCTTCATGCACTGCCCTGGCAACTGGTTCCAGCCTTATTTAGGCAAGTGATTCTGCACACACACAAAAACACACCAAAGCAGTATCTTTTTCCACAAAAATCACCAAGTTCTGTAATCAAGCTCAATGGTGGAAAAAAACATGAATTAATGCATGAATGACTAATTATGCAACTAATATGAGCCTAAGTCTAACAATAATATGAGCAAAAAGGGTAATAAAAATAGTACTTTTGAACACTTATCAGCAACATAGGTGTTCTCAATCGGAGGATGGGGTGATTCCCATCAAAACATGGAAAGATTTCCAGTTCGAGCTCAAGGAACACTTTTACCCAAAGAATGCTCAAGAGGAAGCTCGAAAGAAGTTTCATCAATTGAAGCACGACGGCTCGATCCAAGAGTATGTCAAGAAGTTCACTAAACTCAGGCTCTAAATCCAGGGCATTAGTGAAGCCGACACCCTCTTTGCCTTCAAGAATAGGTTACAACATTGGCAAAGATGGAGTTGCTCCAAATGGGGGTCCAAGATCTGTCCAAGGCATTGGGTGCAGCCGACTCCCTTGTAGAATTTGAATAAAGAAGTCAGACACCTCGAAGCAAAAGCCAAAGCACCAAGGCAATGACGAGAAGATAAAGATAGGCATGCCAAGGATGAGTCCAAGAAACCATCCAATAGAGGCGTTAAACTCTGTAAGCCGTGGGAAAAGAAAGGCACTCATCTTAGTTGTTACAATTGTGGAGGGAATCACATGAAGAAGGATTGCCCCCAACTCGAGAAAGCAACAACCATCGAAAAGGAGGATGACGAAGAGAAGGAAGTCTCCAAGCTTAATTCCATCATCAGTTCTATGGAAACTAAGAAGGGTTCCATGAAGAAGGGTTTGATGTTCGTAGACACCACTCTAGCTGGCTAAAAATTAAGCGCACCAGTGGACACCTGTGCCTCAGACTTGTTTGTGTCAGAATAGGTTGCCAAGAGACTTGACCTTCGTGTTGAGAATGCAAGCAGGTTTATTAAAACCGTGAATTTCGAAGAGGCTCCAATTACCAGGGTAGCAAGAGGAGTCAAGCTTAACATTGGCGACTGATCCGCTAAGGAAACAATCAAGGTGATTCCCCTCGATGATTTTGACTTAGTAATTGACATTAGTTTCCTTGATCGGATTAAAGCTTTCCTTGTTCTGTTTGCCAATTGCTTGTGCATACTCGACCCAGCACATCCGTGAATGGTCACAGCGAATCGACAGTCTAGACATAGGGCCAAGATTGTGTCAGCCATTTAGTTCAACAAAAGGGCACACAAATGAGAACCAACATTCTTAGTAACAATGGTACATGAGGAGCCGCCCATGTCCAAAGAAGTCCCAACAGAGGTGTGGCAAGTTCTAGCCGAGTTACGAGATGGAATGCCCACTAAATTACCCAAGACTCTCCTACCGAAGCGGGAGGTTGATCACAAGATCGAGCTTATGCCGAACGTGAAGCCACCAACCCAAGCTCTTTACCGGATGGCTCCACCCAAGCTTGAGAAGTTACAAAAGCCATTGAAGGAACTCCTCGATGCGAGGTATATCCAACCGTCTAAGGCACCCGAAGGTGCATTGGTGCTCTTTCAAAAAAAGCATGATGGTACGTTTCGAAAGTGCATCGACTATCTAGCTTTAAAAATGCTCACCGTGAAGAACAAGTACCCGACCCCATTGATAGCAGACTTGTTCGATCAGCTTAATGGTGCAAGGTGGTTCACCGAGTAAGATTTGAATCTGGGGAAGAACTGAACCTTAGCCTTGATTACCGAGCACAACCATTGGCCACGCATGGGCAAGGATGTGGAAGCCTATGTGAGAACTTGTCTTGTGTGCCAAAAAGACAAGAACAAGATCGTGACTGGGAAGCAACTACCTATACCCAATGCGATTGCTACCAAATACGAGTGGCCTAACCCAGCATCACACAAGTTTACCATAGAGTGGAAAGAGCATCATGACTTAGCCCGAGCTTGTTTACACAAGGAAAAGAAGCGAACCAAGAAGTGGGAAGACGAAAAACGTAGGGTCATGAACTTCCAAGTTGGAGACTTAGACCTGGCCATGCTGCCCAGGATCTTGCGTAACCCAATCGTGCACAAAGGGATTGCGCGAAGATACGACGGTCCGTTCAAAGTTGGGAAACGGGTAGGCACCATGGCCTATCGATTGGAGTTGCCATCGACCATCCAAGCTCCTCCAGTATTCCAAGTTAGTTTACTCAAGCGATATCGGTAAGATGAGTCAGATCGGGATCAAGACAAGCCACACCGAGCAACAGTTGAAGTGAATATCTCTTATGAGAATGAAGTTTGAGACATCCAAGTGGAAAGAGTCATCCGACGACCAAGGTATCGACCGAGGCACGAGTATTTTGACCAGTGGAAAGGACTTCCCGATAATTATGGGTGTTGGAAACCAGCCTAGGGCCAATGGCAGTTCAAAGACCAAGTGAGACGATACTATCTTAGCCGAGCAACGAGGGCGTCACCAAAACCAGTGGGGGAGAATTTTACGGACCGTACCCTAGGGTTCGAGCACCGCGCACACCAGGAGGCCAAACAAGTTGAGCCACGCGCACGCCAGATGACCGAGCAAACCGAGTCCAGCGCACACCAAGTGGCCGAGCCCTGCACACACCAGGTGGCCGAGCAAGCCAAGCCTAGAGCACACCAGGTGGTCGAGCAAGCTGAGCCTGACGCACACCATGTGGCCGATCAAGCCCTCCACACCCTCTTGGGCCTAACACCCAACCGAATTGATCCTTCACAGGGGTTGAGGAGTCCTACTCCTTGAAGGACTCTAATAGAAAGTCCTAGTTGGAGTCAATCTTTACCATTGGATGTAGGGGGCTATAAATAGAGGCTTACCCCTAACTCATTAGACACTTCATCAATTTTCTTGAGATTTTAGCTTTGTGTTTCTTAGGCTTCAGTTTTTTGAATAATAAGATGAGCATTCGCTGGAATTTCCCATATTCTCTTTTCTTGTCGTTTTCCTTGCTTTATTATTTCGTTTCCGCGCGGATCCAAGGACTCTCTCTTAGATCGGTTAGGCTTACTTAGACGCCACACCATCCCAAAAGCGCCTAAGACCGTACGTTCCGGTTTGAGTGAATCTAGGGATGTGACAATTTCAATTACCAAGATCAAGTCAGCCCAGAACTTGTCCTCATTCTTTGTAATTACTTTAAAATATATTAAATTTATTCTAAAAAGATGACTGTGAAGCATTGAAGAAGTGAAGGGGCACAACTTTGCTTCCTAACCTCCAAAAAAATCACTTAAATGAATCTTTGCGAATCAGACTACATCCAATCGACTCATTTCGTTAAAAAAACTAATTGGCCCATTTATGAACGGTGAAATTGGTATATAATGGTAAAGGTTAAATGATTTTTATGTTTGGTTCATAAGAGTTTAATTTGAGTTTTTAATTCAGTTGATCAGTTTTATCGTTCATGAAGGATAACAAAAGGGATTAATTTAATTGAATTTTTTGTTTGATTCATAAAAATTTGACGAATTTTATCAATTCGTGAGACTTTGTTAGCTTGTTAGTGTTGTCAATGAATTTTCACCTAACTTCTTTACTTTCATTTTTTTAACTATGTCATTTTTGGTTAGGTAGTATTATATAACATCGTTAGTGTTAATCATTTTTAGTATATGTTAGTGTTATAAAAATTAATGTGGTAATTAGAATAGTTTAGGTGTCATATAATATTATACTTAGTGTACTATAATAATTGTTATATGTTAGTATGTTGATATGGTAATTAAAATTAACATAGGTTATATGCATTTTTGTTAATAATATAATAGCTAGTTATTAAAACCCAAAAAAATAAAATAGGCAGCCCACTCAAATAAAATAAAAGATCTATTAGATATAATTTAGAGTCCATTAAAATACATAGAGTCTTTTTTTCATTATACAAAGGCTTGTTAGGCCTGGTTACAATTAATCATAAAAAGGGCCTTAACTCCTTATGTTTCTGCGCAGATAGGGGACCGTTGGATCAGATAGATCCAACGGCATGGATTGAACATGCCTTGCACACAAGATCCAGTTGGAGGAGGGGAAACGGCCCGACATATGGACCGTAGATCAGAGAGCAATTCAACAGCCCAGTTTGGCTAATAACAGAGTAAGCGGATCGCCACTCACGCGTGTTAGTCACATGCCTGACTTTCCAGCTGCCGTCGAACGCTTCATCTTCTCCGACGCTTCACCCGCTTCGATTACTCCTGTCGGCGGAACTATCACTATTTGAAGATTACCAGAGACAAAAGCAAAAGGAAAATTAGCATCAGATCAAAGAAAAAGAATTTAATCCTAAATCAAAGCCCTAGCTGGAACCAAATCAGAAGCAAAATAGGAAAGGTTAATCCCTAAATCAAAGCAGAGGCAAGAATCAAGCTAAATCATATTCAAAACAAGGGTGAATCGCGAATCAACAACAAATAAGCCTAAAATTAGAGCCAAGACAGAAGCCTTTTAGATGATAATTAGGGATTCATGCTTGGAATTCAAGCATTGTTGTAACTATAAATAGCACTGTAAAATGCATGTAACACCACGACGATTTTGATTCACAAAACACAAAGCATTCAAGAAGCATTCAGATTGTAAGCAAGCAAGGATTGTAAGCATTCGTTGAAGAAATAAAGCAAGCATTCGATTCTGGCAATTTTTCATCTTCTATTCATTTTTTAACAAAGAAAAGGGGTTTGTTTATACCTTATTTTGTTTAGAACGCCGTTGTAATTTGATTTTGACGTAGCTCCAACGGAAAAACGCGATTTTAGGGTCGTCGAAATCTGGAAAAACTAGGGTTTCTGGAAAATTTCGCCGCCGACAACGACGGTCGGCGCCAGTGGAAGGCGGCCGGCACGGCAGACCATCGTCGTGTTCTTCAGTTCTTGAAGATCACAAATGAACTCGGCAGAGGATTTAAAGAAAATTCGAGTTTGATCCATTTAGGGAGAGTGGTATAAAATGATTTCTGTTTATAATTTTGGCCATTTATAATGACCCGATGAACCGACCCATACCCGGTTATAACCCGCGCCCTTCTTTCCCGGACCTTATACCGCAGCTCTTCAATTTTCAATTATTTCAATTTCTTCATTTTTCTTTTCAATTCAGCACCAAATTTTAAATTGTTTTCAAATTAACCCTTACATTTGGTTTTCTTTTAATTTAGTCCATAATACAGTTTTTTTATAAATAAAATTAATTGCCCTTTTCTTTATTTTAGCCATTATTTTGATAGTTAATTTAATTTAAGTTTTTGTTCTTATATGTATATATGTATGTGTGTTAAACCTTAGGATTAGGGACTTAAAACATATACTAGAGACATGTATGTTATAAAACATTCATCATTTTCAATAAGAACACTTAATTATATTTAAACCTAAATAGTTAAAATGAATGTAGATGTTTCTTTAGGGTTTAAACACTAAATTCTAAAAAATAGTAACAAACCTAATCTTCTCTCTGGTTTGTTTTAAAAAGTGAAAACTTAATTAATGCGGTGTCTTATCAAACGGGAATGACGGGTTAGCGCCAGGAGTGTTGGCGGTGATTAAAGTTTATTTCTCGGGCGATAAGGCCGTTAAAGTAGATTTACATTCATTAAGCGGACAAATAAATCAAAATTTTATGAACTTGCAAATTCTAGTTTTTAAAGCCTTTTTTTGAAATCAATTAGGTACCAATTTTTTGGCGTTGTGGGGGTGCTAATTCTTCCCCACACGTAACCGACCCCCGAACCTGTTTTCTTTGTTTTCCGTAGACCAAAATGTTATTTTGATAAATAAAACATTTTATCAAAATACCTTTGTTTTAAAAGTGATCCAATCGCACTTTTTTCAAAAAGATTAGTTGTGACTCCGTGATTTACAAAAGTTTTCCAAAACGTCAAAACTCCTAAAAAAGGGTCGCGACAACTTGGCGACTCCGCTGGGGATATTTTGTTTTTTTTTCTAAAAAAAAGAGGGTCAGGCCACAAATTGTTTTCAAAATGTTTTTAGAAAGAAGAATTTGCAAGTTCACAAAGGTTTCAACTGTTTTGTCCGCTTAATGAATGTAATTCTATTTTACGCATTTTAAAAAATTGTTGCAAAAGCTCTATTCTCGAGCTCTACCCAATTGTTAAGTGAGGGGAAAGTGCTTTGCTCATGTAAGAATATTGATTCTCCGTATGAGCCTAGCAAGTGCCTTCGGGACTCATATGCCTCATGTCTTCGTAAGGATACTGTTTCTTCGAGAAGACGTAGGAAGTAAGTCCTCTTGAGTTGAACTTGGTTCGTTTGAAGCCTATAATGGGTGAGAACCAGGGGCCTTGCTACCCTTAGTATGGGACAACAAGGACAACTCAGGTACCTTTTAGAACCTAACCGTTTGAGAATTTAGAGCCTACCCCAATAGAGCCATATAGAAAACCTAGGTTTTGAGTCTGGTCAAAGTCATTGCGGGTAATTCGTGGAGACATGTCCTAGAGTGTTGGAATGTGCTACCCAGAATTATTCATGAAATTATTTTGGTCTCTTTATTCTGATTTTTTTATTTTTTGTCTTGTTGTTTTGCATATTCATTCATGCATTTGAATCATTCTTCGGTTTGTTTGGTTGTTTTCTTCTTTGCTTCGCATTGCATTCCATGCATACATGACATATTAAGAATCTAACTTAAATAAAGATTTTTGAAAATAAAAAATAGCACAAAAAAATCACAAGTATGGTACTCGATCTCAAGCCAGAGTAATGAAAAATAGAGTAACGACCTTAGAAAGCAACCATAAGAGTACCCGGGATAGGTTAGACAAGCTGGAGACGGATCTGAAGCAACAGATGGAGTTAGTTCATCAAAAGACAATTGGTTCAATTGCAGCCATGTTAGACTTTAAGGACCCAGACGCGGTGGAAGCTGGTGAAAAAGCTAATGCTTACCAAAATTTCAAGGGATGGCCTTCGTTCATCTATGTATGCAAAGAGAAGCTCAATCTTCTAAGGCTAAGATTTCACCACATTTTGCTAAAAACTCGACTCGAAATGATAGGAAGATAAAGTCTGAAGAGGTCATTGAGGTGCATGATCTCGATGAAATTGCCGATAAGGTGAAAGTTGAGAATAAATAGGAAGATCTCTATGAGAAGTTGGAGGGAATGATTAAGTATTTCCAAGAAGGAGGTATATGTGGAGGAGTGGATGCCAAGGATTTAAGCTTAGTGAATAATCTAGTAGTACCACCAAAGTTCAAAGTCCCTGACTTCGAAAACTATAATAGAACTACGTGCCCTGCAGCATATCTAACTATGTATTGCAAGAAAATGTCAATGTATCTTGACAACGAGAAGCTGCTTATCCGTTGCTTCCAAGATAGTCTAGTACGATCAGCTGCACGCTGGTACACGCAGATAAGTCGAGTCAACATCAGATCATGGAAGGATTTGTCCAGAGCCTTCAGTGAGCAGTACAAGCATGTTTCAAACATGATTCCAACCCGTTTAGTTCTGTAAGGGATGTAGCAAAAGCATCATGAGAGCTTCCGCCAGTATGCGCAAAGATTGAGGGATATAGCTACCCAAGTCCAGCCACCATTGCTGGAGAATGAGATCACCCCAATGTTCATGGAAACATTAAAGGGTTCTTTCTATGATCGTATGCTCAATCATGCCACAAAGAGTTTCACGGACATGCTTATAAATGGAGAGTTGATACTTGCAGCCATGAAAAATGGAAGGTTGGATAGTGGGGAAACAAAGAAACCGTACAAAAAGAGAGACAATGAAGTCAATGCCACTAATATCTACAACCTAGTTACTTGAAGGGGGTAGTCTTCAACAAACCTAATGTCTCGACCACAGCTCCAACAGTCACAAATCCTCCGAAGGAAGAATGAAGATATCAATGGAGCTCGAAACCATATTTTCCTCATATCCCAATGACATATGCAGAATTGTTTGCTGAACTGGTCAAATCCCAGATGGTGCTGCCAAGACATGTTCCCTCATTCTCACCACCATACCCACCTTGGTATGATGATAAGGTACAATGTGAATACCATGCAGGAGTTAGGGGGCATACCATTGAAAATTGTACTGCATTAAAAAGGGTGGTGGATGACTTAAAAAAATCAGGGATGTTATCATTTGATTGTCAGAAGAAAAAGGAAACCCCTTGCTAAATCATCAGAAGGCAGGTGTGAATGCAATCACAGAGGAGGAGGATAAGGTGGTTAAGGAATGTGTTGCTGAAGTTAGAGCTCCCATAAGGTGGGTATGGGCTCAAATGGTGGCAGTAGGGATGTTGGAAGAATGAGCCCAGAAGCTGAAAGTTGAAGACAAATTGTACTGTGAATACCACATGTAGGATGGACATGAGATTGATTGTTTCTTAGAGTTTAGGAAACTGGTTCAAGACAAGATGAATGGAAAAGAACTTGAGTTCTTTGAAAAAGAAAACAAGGAATGCATGTTAGACGTATGTGCGTCAAATGAGTCGCCCACTAGAATAGACTACTCTGGAATGAAGCCTTTAGTTATTAAGGCAAAAAAGAAAGTTAGTGAGCCTGCAAGGGGTGTAACCCCACGGCTTATAATTAAGGCGCCAACCCCGTTTCCATACAAGGATAGAAAATAAGTTCCTTGGAAATATGCTTGTGCGGTGGCAGTTCCAGGAGAAACATCTGTTAAAGAGAAAGAAGTGCCAGTCAATGAGGTGATCTGTTTCACGAGGAGTGGAAGGCTTTATTCCCAACCAATAGCAGAGGATAGAGATGCAGCGCAAAGAAAAGTTGTTGCCGAGAAACCTGAGAAAGAAGATAACAGAGATTTTTTCAAAAAGAAACTGAAAACATATCACGAGCCTTTAAAGGAATTAGAGGCCCAAGAATTCTTGACGATTTTAAAACACAGTGAGTACAACATAGTGGAGCAACTACACAAGCTTCTGGCTCGAATTTCTATGCTTTCTCTATTATTAAGTTCTGAGGGCCACCGCGAGGCCTTGTTAAAGATTCTAAACCGGACATTTGTACCAAAAGAGATCACAGCTGATAAGATGGACATGTTAGTCGATAACATTGTTGTCAACAAATTCATTTCATTTAACGATGAGGAAATACTAGGTGAAGGAACGAAATCGTGCAAGACTTTACACATCACTACCAAATGTAAATGACATATGTTACCTGGAGTCATAATTGATAATGGTCGGCGCTAAATGTTCTACCATTAGCCACATTGAAGAAACTGCCAATAGACAGTTCTGATATGAGAACTTATCAAAATACGTTTAGAGCATTTGATGGAACTCAGAAGGATGTGTTAGGGAAAATTGAGGTGTCTTTGCAAATTGGACCAAGGACCTTCAATGTTGAGTTTGTGGTCATGGATATAAGACCTAGTTACAGCTGCTTGCTAGGGCACCCGTGGATCCACACAGCAGGAGCGGTCCCATCTACTTTACACTAGAAGCTGAAATTCGTGATCGATAGTCAGCTAATAACTGTCGGTGCAGAGAAAGAAATCATTGTATTAGTAACCACTGATGCACCCTTCATCGAGATTGATGAGGGTGCGCTCAAGTGTCATTTTAGGACATTGGAGCTAGTCAATGCAACCTCTGTCACTGAATGGAGCAAGATGCTAGAACCAGAATTATCAAGCTATGCGAAGATGCAGGTAAAACAACGCTTGGGAAAGAAGCTGAAATTGGGAAAGGGTTTGGAAAGAGACATCAAGGGAGGCTATATCCCGTAGTAATCCCAGCAAAAAAAGACCAGTTTGGCTTGGGCTTTAAGCCCAACAAATGGCAAAGAAGGGCTGAAATAAGAAAGCATCAAGAGAGGAGAAGAGCTAGATTGAAGGGAGAGGAAATTGAGTGGGAGTCGATGACTGTCCCTCCTCTGAGCCATAGCTTTATATCTGGAGGCATGCTGGATCCAAGTGCCCCAATCAGTGAGGAAGGAAAATGAGAGAGTGTTTTATGTGAAGCGTTTGAAAAGTTGAGTATTAACACTATGACTGAAGAAGAAGAAAAGAGCCAATACCTATCAATGATTGCTATGAGCTTGAAAATTGGACTGCTGAAGAAATTTCTGTAGTCTTTAAGACATGTTCAGAGTAATTCTCAAAACCAACCCCTTTGCTCTAGGCTCGGAAACAATAGGGGATCTTATGTAAATGACCTATGTCAAATTTCTTTTCATAAATAAACCAAAACCAAATGAAAACCATAAAGTTAAAAGCATAAAAAAACAATCCATTCATTTTGTTTTTTTCCCTTTGTATATATCTTTTGCCTATTCATTTTTCAAGTTTTCAGATATCAGTGGCGTATTGAATCCGAGTTTGACTTGAAGGTTGACTTTTAATTACCTCTGTGCTTTAAAGAAATTAGAAATATTGATGATGAGGAATAATATGATGTACCCAATAACATGCCCAGAATGGTAGAATGAGAGGAAAAGTAGATTCTACCACTTAAAGAGGAGCTAGAAACATTAAACCTCGGTACTAAAGAAGAAAAGCGAGTGATGAACATTGGTTCTACCATCACAGCCAAAACCAGACAGGGTTTGATAGAGCTCTTGAAAGAATTTAAAGATATTTTCACTTGGTCGTACCAAGATATGCCCGGCCTTGACACCGACATCGTCATGCATAGGCTCCCTATAAAGGAAGGATGTGAACCTATAAAGCGAAAGCTTAGAAGAATGAAGGCTGAAACACTCCTCAAGATCAGGGATGAGGTAAAGAAGCAATACGATGTAGGATTCCTCGAGGTAGCCAAGTATCCGAAATGGGTGGCAAATATTGTCCCAGTACCGAAGAAGAATGGAAAAGTACGAATGTGTGTTGATTAGAGACCTCAATAAGAAAAGCCCTAAGGACAATTTCTCACTCCCACATATCGACACTTTAGTCGATAATACAACTGGTCATTCACTCTTCTCTTTCGTGGATGATTTCTCCGGGTATAACCAGATTAAGATATGCCAGAAGACATGGAAAAGACAACTTTTGTAACACTATAGGGAACTTTTTGCTATAAAGTGATGCCCTTTGGACTTAAGAATGCAGGGGCAACCTATCAAAGGGCCATGGTCACCTTTTTCCATGATATGATGTATAGAGAAATAGAGGTATACGTTGACGATATGATAGCCAAATCTCGATCTGAGGAAAAATATTTGGTCAATTTAGAAAAGCTCTTCCTAAGACTAAGGAAGTTCCAGTTGAAGCTCAACCCGAATAAGTGCATATTTTGAGTCACATCTGGAAGTTATTGGGTTTTGTTGTGAGCAGAAGAAGAATTGAGATTGATCTTTGATCCAGAAAAGATAAAAGCCATACATGAATTTCCCCCACCTCAAACACAGAAGGAGGTTCGAGGTTTTCTAGGATGATTAAATTACATCGCATGCTTCATTTCTCAATTAACTGATAAGTGCGATCCAATGTTTGGGTTACTCAGGAAGAATAACCTGGGGACATGGAACTGAGAATGTCAAGTGGTTTTGGAAAAGATTAGAGAGCAGTTGAGTAATCCTCTAGTATTAGTACCACCTGTTTTAAGGAGACTATTGATCTTGTACCTAACAGTTTATGAAAACTCAATGGGTTGTGTGTTAAGGCAACATGACGATACTGGAAGAAAAGAAAATGTGATATACTACTTGAGCAAGAAATTCACTGATTATGAAACCAGATATTCATCGATTGAAAAACTATGTTATGCTCTGGTCTAGGCAGCTAAAAGGCTAAGAAAATATATGCTCTATCACGTTACGTGGCTAATCTTGAAGTTGGACCCACTGAAGTTCATGATGGAAGCCCTGGCTATATCAGGAAGGTTAGCTAGTTGGCAAATGTTATTGTCAAAATTTGATATCCAGTACGTGAACCAAAAAACGATAAAAGGGAGTGTCATAGCAGACTTTTGGCAAGTCGAGCTTGTGATGACTATGAAGCGTTAAATTTTAATTTTCCTGATGAAAACTTGATGTGTATCTCAGAAAATGATGAGGCTCCTACGGAATCTTGGGTTATGAAGTTTGATGGTGCAGCAAATGCATTAGGAAGAGGTATAGAAGCAGTTCTTGTTTCACCGGAATAAGATTATTATCTTTTTACCAGTCGTTTGAAGTTCTTCTGTACAAATAACATGGCAGAGTATGAAGCCTGTATAATGGGACTAAGAGAAGCTATAAGGAGGAAAATCCGTACTTTAAGAGTTTTTAGGGAATCTACATTAGTCATTTATCAAATACGTGGTGAATGGGAGACAAAAGATGCAAAGTTGTTGGAATACCACAAGTTGTCCTTGAGTTGACCAAAGAATTTGATGAGATCACTTTCAAATATCTCCCCAGAGAAGACAACCAAATGGATAATGCTTTAGCTACCTTAGCCGCCATGTTTAGGGCTAGTGAGGGTTCTGAGATAGCCCATCAGGTTACATGTGCTAGACTCTCCAACTCATTGTTATGATGTGGAAGAAGAGATAGATGGATTGCCATGGTACCATGACATCTTGCAATATGTAAAATTCCAGCAATACCCGTCGCAAGCTATAGAGAATAAAAAGACAATGATCAGGAAAATGGCATCAGGGTATGTCCTTAATGGAGAGATTTTATACAAAATAAATCGTGATCAAGTGCTTCTAAGATGCGTGGGAGCAAAATAGGCTCAATCAATTGTGGAAGAAGTTCATGAAGGAGTCTGCGGAACCCATCCTAGTGGTTTCACGATGGTTAGAAGGATTATGCGTCTTAGATATTATTGGTCAACCATGGAAGGTGATTGCATCAATTATTCTCGTAAATGCCACAAATGCCAAATCTATGCTAACAAAGTCCATACGCCACCTCAACCTCTTCATGTTATGATAGCCCTTTGGCCGTTCTCTATGTGGGGCATTGATGTCATCGGTCAGATTCACCCTAAGGCATCAAATGTGCATCATTTTATCTTGGTAGCCATTAATTATTTCACGAAGTGGGTAGAAGGAGCCTCGTATGAAAATGTCACCAGATCCACGGTTTGCTAGTTTTTGAAAAAAAAAATCATTTATCGATACGGCTTGCATGCCATCACTGACAAGGCCTCTAATTTGAATAACTGGATGATAAGTGGAGTCTGTGAGCAGTTCAATGTTAAACATCTCAATTCTGTGGTATATCGCCTGAAGATGAATGGGGCAGTGGAGGCAGCGAATAAGAATATTAAGAGGATTATTGCAAAAATGACTGATACCTATAAAGATTTGCACGAGAAGCTGATGTTTGCCTTATATGCTTATTGAACCGCAGTAAGAACTTCCACTAGGGCAACACCTTTCTCATTGGTACATGGAGTAGAAGTTGTGCTACCCATCGAGGTTGAAATACCATCGCTCTGTGTCTTAATGGAAGAAAATTAGAGAGGCAGAATGGATGCAGACAAGATATGAACAACTTAATCTAATTAATGAAAAGAGGTTAAAGGCACTTGTCATGGGCAAATATACCAGAAAAAGGATGATAAGGGCTCACGAGAAGAAAGTTCGCCCAAGAGAATTCAAAGAAGGGGATTTGGTGTTGATGAGCAATTCTCGAGGAAAATGGGCACCGAATTGGGAAGGACCTTACATTGTAACAAAGGTCTTCTTAGGAGGAGCATTAATTATAGCTGAAATGGATAGAGACGAACTCCAAAACCCGATAAATTTAGACTTGATTAAAAAGTATTATATTTGAAGAAGAAAATAAAAAGAAAAAAAAAGAAAAGAAAAAAGAAAAAAAAAGAAAGAAAAAGAAAAGAGGGGTTCAAAATGAAAACCCGCAAAGGGCGTTTTAAAACCAAAGGAGGATCTGAGTTGAAAACCCGTAAAGGGCAGCTTAGATAATTTGCAAAGGTAGTCCTTCCACAAATCGATCTTAGGGTTTAGCACTTGGAAGCTTCATATCTTTTCGCATAATCATTATGTCCAGGGTCTACTCAGCATAGTTGACATTCAAGGCATCTATTGAAGTCATGACAGGAGGAGTTTTGGTTTCCGATATCTGAATGCCTATTCCTTGTAATTTCTTTTTGTGTTTGCCACAATACTAATAAAATTTTGTTGTGTAGAACTTCTCTTTCTATCCTTTGACATCCTTCCATAAATCATCTTGCATTGAAATGAGAATTAAAATTTGACATCACTTGAAATAGACAAAAGATTTTTTAGCATTACTTTGAAATCTGTTTAGTAGGGTATTGGAACTATGAGGTATTCAATGGTCAAATTTGGATCTTAGGGCATAAAGAGCAAAAAAATCATGAAAAAAATTAAATATTGATATAGGTTTTGCTGCAAATCTCCGCGGAGGACCCTCAAGTGATGTTTTGACATTACCTTAAGGCAGCATGCTTACACAACAATGAGAACAATTTTACAGATATTGGAGGAAATAGTTAAGGATACGAGACATTGGAAGAACATCAGGATTCTAGGAAGCCTGTCACTGAACATTGATGTATCAACTACATTGATAACTTGACAAAGGCTAAAAGAGTGTTGAAGAATATGAGGATAAAGTCAGTCCTTCCAACCAGGAGTACAAGATAACTGGATTAAGCGAGCAAATGTGTAAAGATCATAAGCAAAGAGTACTAAGAATGAGAATGGTAAAGCAGAGATGATGGAGATGACTCTCTATGATTATTTTGTCAATCACCGTAGCATACAGTTGCAACTTTCAGATGATTTCCCATGCATTAATGATGGTAAATCAATGCGTTCCCCATATCCCCACGGAGTTTCACTCTTAGATGTCCTAGCAACAAGTAGCTTCCATGTTTGAAAAATCAAGGCAGAAGTCACAGGAAGGGATGAATGTATTGTCTAAAATAATGTTGAATTCATGATGTGGCATGGCTAATGAAGGGGTTAAGAGTAGGCAATGGTAAAGATTACTTTCCAAGGAATGGTTGATGGAATTTTAACAACAAGAAATTGGTGAAGTAAACTAGTACTGAAGGATAAGTTATTGCAAACTTTCTTAGTGAAAAGCCTTTCAGTGTAGAAAAATGAAAGGAAGTCATACTGTCTTTTTTGATGGGATGGGCCAAAACAGACACACCATTTGTTGCCAAAGTTGACAAAATGTTTGAGATGATATAATCTAAGTTTCTCGGAGCTTCACGGTTTCTTCTATGTCTATTGCTTGAGAAACTTTTTTATGAAAAGGAGCAAAAGAAATAAGACATGCATTCATGATTAGGCATCTCTAGGGGCATATGCATCTTAAATCATTTTGCATTTGTTTTTGACATGTTTTGAACCCGCTTATTCATCCAAGTGAATGGAGGATAAAGTCATCTTTTAGAACATGCCTATCCGTTCGGGTATTTGGAGAATGAAACCTGCTCACCTATTCGGGCATAAGGAGAATAGAACCTGACTATCTGTTCAGGCATTTGGAGAATTGAACCTACTCATCTATTCGGGCATACGAAGAATAGAACCTGCTCATCTATTCAGACATACGGAGAATAGAACTTGCTCATCTATTCAGGCATACAGAGAATAGAACCTGCTCATCTATTCGGGCATATGGAGAATAGAACCTACCTATCCATTCGAGCATTTAGAGAATGAAACCTCCTTATCTATTCGAGCACAAGGAGAATAGAACCTGCCTATCTGTTTGGGAATTTGGACAATGGAACCTGCTTATCTATTTGAGCACAAGGAGAATAGAACCTGTCTATCCGTTCGGGCATTTGGAGAATAGAACCTTCTTATCTATTCTGGGCACAAGGAGAATAGAACCTGCCTATCCTTTCGGGCATTTGGAGAATGGAACCTGCTTATCTATTCGAGCACAAGGAGAATAGAACCTGCCTACCCGTTCGTGCATTTGGAGAATAGAACCTGCTTACCTATTTGAGCGCAAGGAGAATAGAACTCGCCTGTCTTTTCAGGCATTAACGGTTTGGTAATTGGTGAAAATCAGTGTCTTCTGTTCTTTGCTCTATTCCTGTTTCACCGAAATGATCAAAGAGAGGCAGCTGTTGTCACTGAATTTTCACCTAACTTCTTTACTTTCATTGTTTTAACTATATCATTTTTAGTTAGGTAGTATTATATAACATTGTTAGTGTTACATCATTTTTAGTATATGTTAGTGTTATAAAAAATAATGTGGTAATTGGAATTGTTTAGGTGTCATATAATATTATACTTAGTGAACTATAATATTTGTTATATGTTAGTATATTGATATGGTAATTAGAATTAACATATGTTATATGAATTTTTGTTAATAATATAATAGCTAGTTATTAAAACCCAAAAAAATAAAATAGGCAACCCACTCAAATAAAACAGAAGATCCATTAGATATAATTTAGAGTCCATTAAAATACATAGTCTTTTTTCATTATACAAGGGCCTGTTAGGCCCGGTTACAATTAATCATAAAAGGGCCTTAACTCCTTATGTTTCTGCGCAGATAGGGGACCGTTGGATCAGATAGATCCAACGGCATGGATTGAAAACACCTTGCACGCAGGATCCAGCTGGAGGAGGGCAAACGGCCCGACATTTGGACCGTAGATTAGAGAGCAATCCAACGGCCCAGATTGGCTAATAACAGAGTACGTGGATCGCCACTCGTGCGTGTTAGTCACGCGCCTGACTTTCCAGCTGCCGTCAAACGCTTCATCTTCTCCGACGTTTCACCCACTTCGATTACTCCAGTCGGCGAAATTATCACCATTTGAAGATTACCAGAGACAAAAGCAAAAGGAAAATTAGCATCAGATCAAAGAAATGCAATTTAATCCTAATTCAAAGCCCTAGCTGGAACCAAATCAGAAGCAAAATGGGAAAGGTTAATCCCTAAATCAAAGCCGAGGCAAGAATCAAGCTAAATCAAATTCAAAACAAGGGTGAATAGCGAATCAACAACAAATAAGCCTAAAATCGGAGCAAAGACAGAAGTCTTTTAGATGATAATTAGGGATTCATGCTTGGAATTCAAGCATTGTTGTAACTATAAATAGCACTGTAAAATGCATGTAACACCACGGCAAATTTTATTCACAAAACACAAAGCATACAAGAAGCATTCGGATTGTAAGCAAGTAAGGATTGTAAGGATTCGTTGAAGAAATAAATCAAGGATTAGATTCTGGTAAATTTTCATCTTCTATTCATTTTGTTTAACAAAGAAAAGGTGTTTGTTTTATACCTTATTTTGTTTAGAACGCCGCTGTAATTTGATTTCGACATAGCTCCGGCAGAAAAACATAATTTTGGGGTCGCTGGAATCTAGAAAACTAGGGTTTCTGGGAAATTCTGCCACCGATAACGGCTGTCGGTGCCGGTGGAAGGTGGCCGGCACGGCGGACCATCGCTGTGTTCTTCAGTTCATGAAGAACACTGATAAACTCGACAGAGGATTTAAAGAAAATTGAGTTTGATCCATTTGGGGAGAGTGGTATAAAATGATTTATGTTTATAATTTTGGCCATTTATAATGACCTGATGAACCGACCCGTACCTGATTATAACTCGCGCCCTTCTTTCTCGGACCTTATGGCACAGCTCTTCAATTTTCAATTGTTTCAATTTAGTCCTTTTTTCTTTTTAATTCGGCACCAAATTTTAAATTGTTTTCAAATTAACCCTTACATTTGGTTTTCTTTTAATTTAGTCCATAATACAGATTTTTTTATAAATAAAATTAATTGCCCTTTTGTTTATTTTAGCCATTATTTTGATAGTTAATTTAATTTAAGTTTTTGTTCTTATATGTATATATGTATGTGTGTTAAACCTTAGGATTAGGGACTTAAAACATACAATAGAGACGTGTATGTTATAAAACATTCATCATTTTCAATAAGACACACTTAATTATATTTAAACCTAAATAGTTAAAATGAATGTAGATGTTTCTTTAGGGTTTAAACACTAAAGTCTAAAAAGCACTAACACACCTAATCTTCTCTCTGGTTTGTTTTAAAAAGTGAAAACTTAATTAATGTGGTGTCTTATCAAACGAGAATGACAAGTTAGCGCCAAGAGTGTTGGCGGTGATTAAAGTTCATTTCTCGGGCGATAAGACCGTTAAAGTAGATTTACATTCATTAAGCGGACAAATAAATCAAAATTTTGTGAACTTGCAAATTCCAGTTTTTAAAGCCTTTTTTGAAATCAATTAGGTACCAATTTTTGGGCGTTGTGAGGTGCTAATCCTTCCCCACACGTAACCGACCCCCGAACATGTTTTCTTTGTTTTTCGTAGGCCAAAATGTTATTTTGATAAATAAAACGTTTTATCAAAATACCCTTGTTTTAAAAGTGATCCAATCATACTTTTTTCAAAAAGATTGGTGGCGACTCCGTGATTTTACAAAAATTTTCCAAACCGTCAAAACTCCTAAAAAGGGTTGCGACAGTTAGGAAGAATAAGTTCATTATCGCTGAAATTTCGATGAGGTGATTGACTCTAACAAAAGAAAATAATATGGACAAAATATATTTAAATATTTTCAATTTATCATCCAAAAATTTAAAATTTTGAAATAAAAAACATTTACATATATCTTATTGCATGATTTATATCATTTTTGTGAAGTAAAAAAAAAAAACTCAGTAGTAGTCCAACTGATTTTTTATTAACGGAAGAAATATTTTTATGAACAAAAAAAGTTCAATTGATCTCTTATGTTATCTTCTATTAACGGTCAAATCAATTCATAAAGTCCAACGGTATACAATTATTTTTGTAAAGACACAATTAATTTTTTTAAAAGCTTTTCAGACACTTTAAAGTTTAACCTTAATTTTTTAAGAGTCTTGGTGTGATCTGAATCATAGAATCTACAAGTAAAATATATAATACCACGGTTCCTCACTCTGCAAGTCTTCATTTCGAAAAGTAGTAATATTCTACTTGAATGAAGAATCATGAAGTTGTGAATCTCACCTCAAGTCTGATCCTCAACTCCCCACAAACTCTGCACAAAAGAAGTGGAAAAAGATTAAAAAAACGTAGCAGAGGAAGCAAAGCCATCATGCATGCAACTTGGTGTTCAGTGACAGAAGTTGATGACAAAATTTGGGGTAACTTATTTTTTTTAAATTCGAGGATTTAATTAAATATTTTAATAATTTTAATCTGCTTAATAAGAATTTTTAAAAATTTTAAGAGGATATTCAACTAAATTATTAAATACTTGAAATTTAATGTATGAATTTTTACAAAATCCGAGAGATCAAATTAAAACTTTTAAAAATCTTAAGGGTCAAAGTTTAATTTTGCAAAATTTTAGAGAGCTGTGGCTCCCACTATTCTTCACAACCTTTCGCCACTGTTGGAGTTGATGCTTATTGCAGAAATGGACTCACATTATTTTTGGATGGACTGCGTGAGAACCTTTTTTTATACTTTTTTATATAATTCTTTTTAAAAATTTTAATTATAAATTAAAAAATATTTTGATACACAATTATGTTAAAGTTTATACAATTCTTTTAATTTTAGGGTTTAGGGTTTTATGTTAGGGTTTAGGGGTTTAGTGTGTAGGGTATAGAATTTAAGATTTATGGTTAAAATTTAGAGTTTAAAATTTAGAATTTTACGGTATTAGAATTTAAATTTTAAATTTATAATTAAATAGTATAAATTTTTTATACAACTTATATTCTAAAATACAACCCTTATAAATTTGTCTTTTATATTTTTCAATATTTATATTTTGCATTCAATTTTAACTCTGATTCCGTCCCCGGCTTGATTGTTGCCTTCAATGTGGCCTGCATAGGGGGACCCAACCCAAACCATTTGACACCCTTTTTTAAGTGCTAAATTCCAAATCCATCTTGACTCGGAGTTTTAATTTCGTGCACTTGACCCCATTTCCCCTAATTTATTATTTCCTTCGAGAATCACACTTTGCCCAAAAGACACTCCTTCACTCCCCAATACCCCTAGGCTAATTCTTTCTATATAAACTAACCCAACATTTGCTGTATCAGTACAAAAAAGTGAAGAAAAAAAAACAAAACAAACAAAGACCCTCTTTTTAGCTTTTTTGCCACCCAACTATGCTTACCTTTATAGTTGCATGTTTCTTCAAAGTTTTGTGTGGCGAAATCGTTGAATTTGGAGAATCCAAAACCAAGAGTACATCAAAGTTTATATACAGAGATGAGTTGAGCAAGAAGAAGGCTGCGAGCAATCACGGTGATTCGTTTTCAAGTACAAAACCATCGGCAAAAGTGAAGGATCCAAAGATGAGAATACAAGTGAAGATGACAAAGGAAGAAGCTGCTCGATTGCTTTCAAGATGCAAAGATGGAGGGATTATTGAGTTCAAAGATGTAGCTTCTCAGCTTGTCAACCTCCCAATGAACCGTGTTACTGTCGTCTCCCCTTGCTCTGCTGCTACTAATTCATTGCTTCTTAGTATCCCCGAAGAGTGTTTAGATTAAGAGAGTATAATTTCAGTTTTGTGGGTTTTTTTGTCTGGAAAATGTTAGTTTTGATGTAATAGGGGAGTCGGCCATGTATATTACAAGTAACAAATGAATTTTTTGAGATTCATATTTAGACATGTTCTTTCTTATCTTAACTTGTAAGGGTTCAAAAGAGCAGAAACTTGAACTTATTAATTGACTGAGTGACTAAGTATGTTTATGTTATTATATTTTATATAAGTTTAATTGACCAATTTCATATGTACCATTGATCTAATAAAATCCTAAGGGATGCGAGTGAAATAGGCACTCCAACTCTTCGCTCAAACCGGTCGAAATAAATTAGTTTTTTTTTTATCTAATCGAGTTTTTTCTGTCAAGTAAGGTTTATATATAAAATAAGCTTTTCTAATTTGACTTGAAAATTTTAGTGAATCCTAAATTTGAATCATAAATTTAAATGAGTCTCTACATGCAAATATTGTGATAAAAATTCTTATTTAAAATCAAGTAAGTTGCTATTTAAAAAAGTTTAAATCAAATTAATTATTATTTGAAAAACGTAAAAAAATATTTTTAACGTTTAATACAATTTAAAAGAAATGTATGACCGAAATTTTTATTTATAATCAAAACACAATACACTTAAAGTGAAACCCCCTTCATGTATAGCCCAGCGATGGCTTGACTTGTTGATTTTATCCAATTGGTCATTTTCTACGATGGAGAAATGTCCCTTTATTTTTATTTTTTATTTTACTTTTATTAATGTTTTGCATGTATTGAATATTCTTGTATTTGAATAGAGCTTTTGTTTCCAAGTGAGAATTTTTCTCTTCTCTTAACATTATAACTCTCCATCTTCACCGTTACTACATAATTTGTCATAAAAATATAAGTAGAAAATTCATGTATTCTAGTTCAGGTTACAATATATTAATTAGTTTCTATAACTTTTAATATGAATATAACATATATATACTTATATATATTTTAAAATCAATCTATCATGAATTATTAGTATTGTTAAAACTTAGAAATCTACTAATTAGTCGAGTGGTTAAAAATGTTCATAGTATCTCATTTTGTATAGGCTCAAATCTCATCCTTTGCCTTGAAAATGTAAATATCTCAACTTAATTAAAAAATATTTTAAAATTTATATAAACATATGACATTAAAACTATAAATTAACAAACTTAATGTTATAATAATTAGTTTTGGTGATTGTTGAGCAACTTGGACTTATGACGAGAGAGAGATTGTTCCTTGAAGTTTTGGCTTGGTTGGGTTCCGTCTAATTTAAAATATTAATGATTAAGGCTAATGATGAAAGCAGAAAGGAGAGACGGACTAGGTCGTTGATTAAGAAGTAGATGCAACGAATTCAACACGTCACGATACCCTTGAAGTTGATTTTGCTTGGGACCTGACGGCTAAACCACATCTATTGAGAATTTTCGTTACTTAAAACCAATCGTATGTAAGCTGTGAAAATTAGCACATTGTTTTATAAGCTTAGTAAGACAACGTCAAACGTTAGAAACACTGGTTCCAAGTCCTGTAGGAAAAATAGTTTGGTTAAACCGAGTCAAAGATTAGAATTAATATTTGTTTAAGATGTACATTAAATAGTGTCCTTAAGAATATTTTATGAAGAAGCGTACCTTCTAGGATTCAACATGTACTTCTATTAGAATAAACAACAGAAATAACAAATAACCATTGAATACTCAGCTTCAAAACTGTGTTGAAAATAAGAAGAGAAAAAAATAAGTAGATGATTCTACTTTAGGATGATTTTTGAAGGCGTATGTGAATGGTATTTATAGTACCATGAATGCCCAGAAAGGTATTTAAAATAAACATTAGTCAATAGCAAATTTGTCAAAAATAAAATGAATGGTTAAGAATAAAAGTACTTTCATTTTTAAAATGGATGACTAAAAAAATAAAGATATTTCATTTTAAAATGAATGGTTAAAAATCATTTTTAAAAATAATAAGAATAATAAAAATAGATTTGACCTCTAGCCTCTAGTTCATGTATAAGAGGAAAATCAACTAATTTCAATTGAATTTGATTTCTTTGTCGGAATCCGTGTGTGCGAGACCACTATCATATTTTTCCACTTAAAAGCTCAATATCAAGTCTTTATATTTAAACCAAAAACAGGTGTTATACAAGAGAAATGTGAGATTCTTTGAAATATACCAAGTAATCTTATATTTTTACAACAATCCCCTACATATTTCAAAGAATGATAAACAAAATAAAGAAAGATTTAACTGAGTATTTTAACATAACATATTCATTTTGGTGCATTTTTGGATTATGAATCAAAATTAAAAAACGAGATATAACTTGCTAAGTGTTTGATAACTTCTATTAACCAAAAACTCAATATGTAAGTAGAGATGGCATTTTTCTCTGAATCTGACAGGTTCTGACCCGCCCCCGATCAGATAGGGGCATGTTTTTATTTTAAAATTTCGCTTCAGGTCGTGTCGGTTAGGTTTCTTTGAAAAAATTTTACGGTCGAAGTTGAGTTTTGAGGTTAAATTTTCCGCTCCAAGTCAGGATATTAAAATATAATATTTAAATTATTTACAAAATTGTCATTATATAAATTATTTAGGTTAAAAATATCCTTTTATTCTAATCTATTACTTTGTCAGTTGTCGTTCACTCTTCACTCATCTTCCCCGTTTCATTTTTCTTCTTCTTTTGTTTCATTTGTACAAATGTAAATGATATGCATGACTCCTCTATCTTCATTAGATTTGAAAACTGCCATCACCATTTATCACCATGCTTCAACTCCGCAGCCTACCATATCGTCTGTGCATTGATGTCAATTTATTTTATTTTTAATCTATTTTTCATTCGTTTCCTTGTTTATTTGTTGATTTCTTGTTAATTTTATTAATGTTTTAGTGTCTGTTTGTTTGTTTGATTTTTGTTCCAAATCTATGTTTTTTTAACAAGCACCCTTTATTTTATTTGTTTATCAGATCTAAAATTATATATATATATTTGTTTTCAATTCTGATATTTTCTTTTATTTTTAGATTTGAAACCTTATTTTTTTAGATTTGAAATTTTGATATATTCCTTTTACTTTGTGTTTCTCTGTTGATTAATCTGGTTTAGGGTTATTGTTTTTGAGTTGATAAGTTTGTTGTCGGAGCAAATTGAGTTGGGGACGAGTTTCAATACCAAATATCGGGGTGGGTGAAATGAAATTATTTCTTGGGCCGGTTAGGGTCCAGTGAAGCCTATAATATTTTGGTCGGGGTCAGATCAGTCAAAAATCTGACCCGCCCTGCCACGTTGCCATCCCTATATGTAAGCTAATAGGCAATGCGTGTGCCTGGATTTTCATAAGTACTCTAGAAAATTTGCAATAAGTCTCATAGAGGCGGAATTACTTCACACTTATATATGTTAAGCCATCAAGTGTATTCTATAGGTCAATACACCACCTATAAAGGTTATAGACTTGATTAAGTGTTTCACTCACCCTTACCATTCTTGCCGTTTTTAGCACTATTTACACCATATGAAGAGACAAAGGGAAAAAATGTAGTGCTTTCCCCACAAGATCAAACAATGACTTGTTATTACTCACATGAATCTTCTTCATAGGATCACCAATCACAAAGTTTGAATTACCATCATTGTTGATTTCTTATATTGACATAAATCCTTTTCCTCTCAATATTTCACATATTAATTTTCTTCCCAAGGGTTTAATTAGATAATTTGGCCAAAATCTTTTGTAACTTTACATAATTAATTGATATCACTTCATCTTTTTGCAACTATTTTATTACCTCATATTCTTAGACAAAATATGTATGTTTTAACTATTGAAAATTTTTATTCTTTGCAATGTCCATTGCTACTTAGCAATCACAATGCATGACCACTGAGTCTATCAGTTTTGTGCATAATGAAATACAAGCTAAGAGATTTTTTCAATCACTCAACTTCAATATACATGTTAAGAGATTTTTCTACCACTTAGCGTTATTATTCAGGCTAAGAAATTTTTCTACCACTTAACTTCATTATACAAGCTAAATTTTTTTCTACCACTTAGCTTCATTATTAGCCAACTCTAAAACAATAAAATTAGACTTGATAATAGTTTTCTATAAATTTTTATTTGGCTAATTTTCTAGATATTGTTATACCTCCAAGAGTGATCACATAATCATTAATAGATCTAGTCTCACATGAATGGGTATTTAATTATCATCAGTACAATGGGTACTCCACTGAGTAGAATATCACAACTTACAGTATCCTCTTGATATCTCATTAACTTTGCTACAACAACTCAACCCTCATTATTTTAGTTGTGTGTTAGCTCAATTTGAAAAATAGCACGTGACATCTTAGGTCTAGTAAGATTAATTAGGTGCATAAATATTTTTACTAATTTGTGCAGACTTGGATTAAGCAACATGATCACATGTATATTTTTCTCATTTTATTATTAGCATCATAATGCGTATTCATAAGTTTGGTATTAATATATCCAAAAAAAATTCAATATTATGTTCTTGTGATAGCATATCACTACCACATTTCCATATGATTTAAATATTGAATATGATATTCGCTTCATTCATGTCTTTCATATCAAATTTGAAGCAAGATACCTCTCAATCTCACATAATAATGACTAAGATAAGCATGTAATCAATACATAAACAAATAATCACACAAACATTGTCAATCGGTTTGGTACAAACGAACAATTATTTTTTTTATCAACAAAAGAGATTTTATGAAGGATGAAAATCACCCATAAGTTATCATGAGTCTCATTTATAAAAAAATCTCCCTAAACCTAAGTGGAGGAAAAAGACTGAGCATACTATCAACACAAACAAATACTTACTCATGTTTTTGACTTATGAATTTTAAAGTGGTTATTCATTAAAACTTGATTGAATTTCTCATTCCACTATTTTGGAAATTTGTTTCAAGACATATAATGATTTGAAAAATTTACATACTTTAATTTCACGACCTGTTTCAAATACATCCTTTGATTTGTTCTATATATACTTTTAAGTCACCAAAAATATAATTTTAACATCCATTTGGCTAAGAAAAAATGTATGTTGAAACTAGAACAAAAAATTTCAATGAAGAAATACTTGTAACTAGAGTAAAATTATCAAAACAAACTATATTGTTTTTATGTAAAACCTTTTTCAATATATTTATAGAATCATAAGTTTTAAAAATTCTTTGTAAAAAGAATTCATTGTAACTAATAAGTTTTATTTTTTTGATCGGCAAAAGCGTATGATTTTATTAAATGGAATCATACAAAGCCATCACACTCAAAGGCCTCATTAAAAACCTCCCTAATCCTAAATAGAGGAAAAGAGTACCAATGAGTGTGATCAAAGGTTACAAACGCCCAAAAACAATAAACCATAACACGCAAAACATACATAAATCACCCCACAGTATAATCAACTCATGTTATCATACGAATCGAAGTGTATCAGTCAACACCACTTTTCACTAGCGAATCAGCCAGAATTTTTGGCTTCCCGATATATATTACTTTAGCACACACATTGTAAGGATTCACATGCCTCATTATTCTATCGGAACCATTGCCAATGAATCTAAGGGCGTCGAGCAGTGCATAAGATCCAAGACACTACTACCTTCGAAACCAATTCAATCACCACCGATTGTATACCTTTCCACCTAGACTCGTACACCAACCCCAACGCATGACTCCAACACTCAAAACACAACCAAAACTTCAATCCGCTTAACCACATCCAAGTATCGTTGATTAATGTTTCCAAACTACTCTTATTCTATTCCTTTAGAAAGCCTTTAAGCCCTTTTAATTTACTCACCATTGTCGGAGGCCCCTCAAAAGTAAAATCAACACCATTCTTGTCACATAGTGTGTATATTACTCGGATTTGATAACCAAGCAATGAATTATTGGCTATCAAAATTGTAAACCTTGTAATCCACTTAAGACGGCTACATCGATTTCCAGGGCCAAAACAAGTGAAGCCTTTACCCTCGGTTTAGATTAGAGTAGCCAAGATGTTCATTAGCCTTAACGACCTTGTTGAAGTCACCTCCCAAGCACTAGTCTATTTGACGCGCAAGCAACATTCCTCCCAAAACATCCCCAAAACTTGCTTGATCTGCCACCACACATGGGGCATCACCCCTCAATCATCACCTGTGTATCGACTTCGAGGAAGCGATGAAACACAATGTACCCCAAATTGCCACCACTCCTCCTGACCTACCCACGAACGGTGCAAACACATAATCAAAGCTATCTGTATACCAAATCCGACTCACCAAAATATCATTCAGCATCTCCAATTTAGCCTACTGTAAAATAACTATCTCACGCTTTTGTTGTCGCAATAGACATTGAACCATTTTACGTTTCGACGTCGAGCCAATTCCCCTTACATTCCACGACAACAATCTCATCGCGCAACTAGATTATTTTCACTTATTCTCTTCGATCATCCACGCGATATCCTGCACAATTTTCTCTTCATTACCAATCGTTACAGCCCCAATCAGTTTTCCCAAATCCAACGTTTCACGTGCCTTCTTCAATATTGCACGCTTCCGATTATAGAAATTTGAATCCGAAAAAGATCTATTTGTAATTACCAGTGATGTTGGCAGATTTTTCTTTGGTCTACCCCTATTTTTTTTGCAAGTTTTTTCAGCCACATCGTGTTCTCCTAGCGATAAAAAACTCAACACAATTTCATTTAATTGCCTTACTCATCTATTCTCCCCATTATACTCTATTGTTGTTGCTTTATCAGCCCTAGGCATTTCACTCCTCGGCTCATCCCCCAATCTTGGGTTCGCTCCATCGACCACTAAATCCACCACCACCGGTAAGCCCTCATCAACCTTACTCAATTCAACAATACCCTCACTCGACAACACATCCATGTTCCGCTGGCTCTCCCCTTCTCGATGTACAACCTTACATCTTCATTCGCCATCCAACTTACCGTACTCATCATACGCCAATCTACTCTCTTGCTTCCATCCCAAATACGCTCAATATGGCTAGACTCCACTGCCTCAAGAGTGAAAGAATTAGGCACCACTGTTCCCTCATTTGACATCTCATTTCCTACCTCCTTGCTCGGGCTAGATATCTCAATCTCCGAGTCATTTTTGCTTACTGTTTCATCAAAACTAATCTCTATTTCACAGCTACAATCACACTTTGGACCAATTGCTTCCTCAATTTCTGTAACACGAATCTGGAATATATTATCACTCATATACATGTCAATCAATTCATCAACATGTGTATTCCAGTGTGTTTCAATTTGAAAATGACAGCGCTCAAACATTGATGGTGACAATGTCTCTATATCAATCCTAACGAGTTCGCCCCAAAGAGCTGCAATGTTCTTAAATGTTTTTTTGGACCAACTATGGAATTCCACTTATAAACAACTAGACCCTTCGGTTCGGCAATGGCATCGCAGGTGACCATTCCATTAAGTTCTCCAACCAATGTTCCAGACTCCCATTACCCAAAGTTTCTTGCCTTGGTTCTTTATCCTCAAACATAAGTAATACCATCACTAATTCACCGGATCCCATTAGAATTCCGCAGTAAAGCATGCTTAGGCAAGAGTAGTACTAGGATAGGTGACCTTCTGGAAAGTCCTCGTGTTGTACCCCTCTTACTAAGACTAATAAGTTTTATTGTATGATGTAAATAACTAATTTAAAAATGTTATATAAAAGAGTTACATTCAACAGTAACAACTTTTCCTCAAAATAAAGTATTATAAGAAGAAATTGTTTCAAAAAATTGAATCATTTGAGCAAAATATACACATAAAAATAATACTTTCAAAGAGTTTTACGGTTTTAGGTCGTTTAGATCTTCTCATATGTTCACAAACATGCAATTCAATGGTCTATTTTCTTTATACGACACCATCTGAAAATCTCTTAAATAAAAGATTATGATTTGTTTTCTACTATAGTGATTAAACAGAATAAACATCTTTTTCGCCATATATATCTCCTTCAATATTTTATTTAAGATATTTTCAACTTATATTTAATACTAAAGAATGTTTTCAAAAGTTTTATCTTTATGTTGAAAATAAAATATGATGTATCTCGAAAACACATATCAATAAAAATGACATAAAATCTAGTCATTATTTGTTCAACTATTTTATTTCAATTAAATATGCTATTACCCAAAGCATAAAGCATATATGCAACACTATAAATATTCAATCAAATAATTTAAAGTCAATTATTTTTCCTTACGAATTAGAAGCATAAATTTGACAAGACATCCCACACATTAAAATATTTCAAGAATGTATATTTTATAAATGTAAGGTGTTATATTTTGAATCAAATTCTAATATAATACCCTAAATTCTCTAATTGGGAGAAATGCTTTGTTACTATCTATTGAGATCAATTAATCTCGGTGACTACTTTTATAAACTTTGTAAGGGACCCAAATTGAAAGATTTCAAAAGAAAGGATCTAGTTTAAAGGGGACTAATTAGTTAACAATTTAAAAGTTTAGCTTTGCATGATAAAACAATTTTTGTGTGTGGTTTGTTGATGTGGCCTAATGATTCGACGTCCATGTGGACAAGGCTAAATCCTTAATGGATTTCCAAGACAAACAAATAATAGGTATCTTCTTCATTTGTTCACTAAACTGAAACAAATAAAATACAGAGAAATGAGAGTCTAATTTTGGTGCTTGAAGGATCGAATTTCTGATTGTTAGGAGCTTGAATGTTAATTTCTATGGAAACATGTAAGTTTCTGTTTATGTTTCCTTGAGTGATAAATGTAGTATTGAGAAAATTATGAGTTCTTTGTTTGTCACTTTCATCGAGAGATGATTAAATGAATGAAGTTGTTCTTTGTATGCTAAAGAATGTAAGATCCTTAGGAAATTGAGTTTAATTATAACCTTGGACCCATGTTAGTGAATCAATTCTTAGTAGAATTGTTGGCTATTCGAATTAATGTTTTGATTAACTTGGTTGTTGCTTCATGAGTGAAAGTTGCATGGGTTAAAGCTTAATTTGGAATTAGAGGGAAATGATAGTGTTTTTGGTCGAAAAGAATTAGTTATAAAGCTGGAGTTTGTTTGAAAATATGTGTTTAGATTAGATATTAAAAGGGGACTAATGTATGATTGACCTGTTCGGTTAAAGGATGGAACAAGACAATTTGAATTTAATCTAGTAGTTGGCATACATCTGAAAATCTGAATGGGAGTGTCTCGTTTAAAAATAATGAATTTTCTAAAGAAGTTAGGAAATCTTGGAAGGAGTTTAATAGCAGCCTAGGCAGATTGATCAAATAAGAAACTGTTCTATTTCGAATCAGAGCAGTTTTAAGACTGTTTTACTCGAAATTGCTCAACCGTAACAAGAGGATAATGATAATAAACTCTAAATATAATGACTTTAGTATTGAATGATTATTTATAAAATTCAAGGGTATGCCTGATGAGAAAATGGTTAAAATTAAATGAGAAAGAAGTGTTTCATAAGAAAAGAAAGAGTGGCTTCGAAACTAAAAGGTTTATATGTTAGGAAATGGATTAGCTACTGAAATGTTGTGTGAATGGTATTGAATTGGATTAATTCTAATACACAATTGTTGTTACAATTAGATTACAAGGGAAGTGATCAAGAAGACGAGCGGAAGAAAGGTGTAGTGCTTCACGATCAAGCCTAGCTCGGATTGCTTGTGAGTATGACTATGTTTGTTAGCATCGATTGTTAACGTAATAAACTGATTGATTGTTGGTAAAACATAAATTGCCTATGCACGAGGGAGATTTCAATTAGTTGCTATGGTAAGAGTCCAAGGTAAGTATGGACTTTTGTTATATAAAATTGATCCTGGATAGAATGTGGTTATTACTATGCTTTAAGTAGCATTCTGTATTGGTAAAATTGTGATTAAAGATATGCCAGAGTAATAATTGATGATCTATTATAGAGATTACAAGAGCCTTGATTAGTTTAAACCTAGTCTGATTGTCATGCCAATGTAAACTTTTGAGCTCAGTCTGAATTAGATTAAAGTCCTCTGAATGGTACTAAGGTACCTCTGATTAAAAAGAAAAGAATAATTGCTTCAATGGTATTAGCTACCATTGTCTGATATTGATTGTGTGGTTCTGTATTCCTAGGTTGATAACTAGTCAAGGCCGTATAACAATTAAGGTTATTTATATTGGAATGATGTTTTAAAATGCTAAATTACGTATATACATCACTAAAGTATGTTAATGATTGTATAAATCTTTGTATTGGTAGTCGGTCACTATCTGGGAGTATCAATTGTGGGATAAATTTCTTTGTTTAATTTGAGTAAAACCTTCCAAGGTTAAAATGCTAAAAAATAAAAAGGGGGACGGTGATCCCTAAGTTATTTGTTCATGGGCGACTTGTTAAGTTTAGTCTATTATTGCATTAATTGCTTGTTTATATGAATGATTCAAGACTAGCAACCCGACTACTCACTCTAAAAACTTTTAGGTTGTTAGGATTGCTAAGATCAAAGTAAGGGGTCAGAGCAAGATCACTAGAGCAAGAAATGTATGTTTTGTTTATGTTAAATTACAACTCTTAGAAGGTGGCACTAGTAGAATGGATTATTTTATGGTGTTATGTCTTTTGAATGGGGTTGTAAATAGTATCTTATGAGATTTTGTAAATATTGTGTATGCCCTATTTTGTTTGCTCATAGTTGTTAATGTTAGATGTGCTTGGTTAATAGATTCGAAATGTTTAGGTGGTCTTAAGGATTTGTAGATCGATTGCTTGGTAATAGCTTAATGTGGTTATATTGGAATACGTACGATTAAGTGTTTGGAATCTATAGTATAGGTTTCGAAATGAGCTAGACTTGAAAAAAATTGTTTAAAGTTATAAAACTTGTAGTATACATATGGAATGTAAGTATTGATAAGGTACACTCTAAGTAGACTCGAATCATTGATATTTTATTATGATTAAGTTATACATAAATGTGATGTTCCATGTTTAATTACTCTTTAAATCGAATGCTTTGAATCTAAATGCTTGTTTATAATGGGACTTTGTTTTAGATGTCCGATAACTTAACTTGTTTAATTAAGTTAGCATGTCTACTCATAGGTTAGTGTTATCTTCTAGGCCCGGGGGATGGGGTGTTACAAGTTGGTAATCAGAGCTAAGGTTTAGTCGATCCTAAGACTAAATCAGTTTAATTGTGTCATATGTTCTTTTAAAAATGCCACCTAAGAGTTGAATCCAAGTTCTATTAGTGATCTTGCTTGATTATATCTCCCTTGAATGTAATTTCAGATGTCGGAGATACATCTGTGTCAGGATAGAGATTGCCCGATTTGCTCCTCCAATGAAGGAGAAAGTGTTAGACTGAACCAAGAACAAGTAAACCCTCAAAAGGCTATAGAACCACAGCCTGAAGCCCCTCAAGTAAACCAAATTCAAAGAGAATGCCTCCTCAGTATGACTGAGGTGTTTAACCAATTTGTCTCTAACCTGAAACAAAATAATCCTCCTACACCTATAGTAAAAGCCCCTATTGATACGCTAGCTCAGCATTCAGCCTACACTTTTGCGGGATCCGATGAAAAAAATCCAGAAGCAACTAAATATTGGCTAGAAACTACTGTTAGAATCCTAACTAAGAAACTTCAATGTTCTGATGCTCATAAACTGGAGTGTGCAGTGTCCTTGCTTGCTGATGAAGCATTAAACTGGTGGGAAACTACCATCCTTATTGCTCTAGAAGACTCTGTCACTTGGGAATTCTTCCTAAAGGAATTTCGGATGAAGTACGTGAGTGAGCAATACTTAGCTGAAAGAAGAAGACGTTTCTTGCATCTGAAGCAAGGTGGGTGATCCATAGACCATTACGTCAGTGACTTCTACAAGTACTACAAGTACGGATCTAAGTACATCAAGAAAGAGGAGGATAAATGCAGGATGTTCATCGAAGGGTTAAATGACGAACTAAGCCCGATGTTTATTGTTGCGCGTAATAAGTGCTTCGCAATTGTGCAAGTGTATACGTCTCAAGTTATAGTATAAAAGATATCGTCTCCACAGGGATTGGTGCCACTTCAAGAATCTAGTCTCTTGCACTGTAAAAAGTAAAAACACAAATAGGCGATTGTAGGAGTTTTAACTAACAACTGAACTAGAAAGCAATAAAGTAAAAGAAGATGTAATCAAAAGAGAGAGAATAGGCCAGGTTATCGTGAGTTGAGGAGTGATAGCCAATTGGATCATCTTGGTAAAAGAGTGCAAGGGCAACTTAGTTGCCGTGGCAACTTGCGCAGCGGGGTTGCCTTGGCAACAAATCGACGGTTGCCTTGGCAACTGTTTGGGCGGATGGGCAGCAACTTCAAGGTTCGGCAGAGCGTTCTTCAATGGTTTCTTCTTATCCCTAAGTCAAAACTCTAGCTAATTGTGCATGCCTTGACAATACATCCCTGCGTGAATCAAGGGTGAACAACAATCAATCTTGCGCTCCTCTTAGCCGTTGAAATCCTTAACTTATTCCTAAGTCGGATTTATCTTCACCATCAATAGATTGAATAAAGACCATACTCATTCGTTTCTTGAATTTAACTCTCCCGATATTAGATAAATAGATAGAGTTACGAGATCCTCTCCCAATTCACTCGCAAAGAAGAATAAAAACCAAGAACGAGTAAACCTTGAATTGAAACTGCAAACTCTTACTACCTAAATAAAATCCAATCGTATCTCACAACCACAAAACATAATAACCTTAGCCAAATAGATTTAGTTCATGGCTAGGTTCCAAAGAAACACAAAACAAAGAATCCCTAACATAAACCTAATCGAACTAGAAAGAAAAAGATGAAGAATGGTTGAAAGCCCTTATCGAAATCTCTCCTCTTTTCTCTCTCTTGGAGTTTGACGGCTTGGTCTCCTTTAAATAGGAGATGGCTTGGTCTCCTTGTCATTGGCCTTTCGCTTTGGCTAGGAGGATTCGATTGGTGCGGTCTTTGTTGGTGCAATGGAGGACTCGTCCGAATCTAAAAAATCAGATAATGATTCAGTACGAGCTGATTCGGGCATAGACGCTTTACCTTTGGCTTTTGCAGTGGTTGCCAGGGCGTCTTTAGCTTTGGTTGCCTAGGCATCTTTAGTGTTGGTTGCCGTGGCAACTGCTTGGGCAGGCGCAGTGTAGGTTGCCGTGGCATCATCTGTTGAGGTTGCCATGACAACTGTTCATTGGTTGCCGTGGTAAAGATTTTGGCAGGAAAGATGGGGAACGACACGCGGCTGTCCGGGTACTTTTCTAGGATGACTTGGATGATGGCATTGTTGTGATCCTTCATGTACCACATGAACATTAGTTTCCAGTCTTCAATTTGCCTAAGACGGTTCTCTAACGGTTGTAAGAGTGCTTCAAGTTGTCCCGGGGTTGCTGTCTGAGTTGCCCGGGCATTAGGAGTTGCAGAGGTGGTAGGAGTTGCCGCGGTAATTGAAGGCATTGGGGATTTTACCGGTGCCTCTCCCATTAGCTTTCGAATTTCTGCTCGATTCCAATCAGACTTTGGTATGGCCTTTTTATCAGTGGACTCACTTGGGACATGCATCTCCTTGCAAAGATTGGAAATTAAGCAAGGGAAGAAAAGAGAACCCTTGTCTTTTGTGCTACATACAAAAATCTCATCACAAATAATTTTTTCAATGTTAATGATGCTATTATGCAAGATAGAATGTATGAGCAAAAGACGAGGTGTATCAACGGTGGTATTGTGTGTTGTGTGCATTAAAGAAGTTTTAACAAACTTATTCCATAATTTTGCCTCGGGTTTAAGCCGAAGGCGATTTACCGTGCCCTTGTATTTACCGTCATTCCAATGAGTTCCCGGTAGAGTGAGTTCTTGAAGCACCTTGACGAGTTGCTTGGGCGTGAGTTGATCAACAAAGGCTTGATGCTCGTCATTCTCAACGTAGGGCCCGTAAAAGGTGTTGATGCTTTCGGGGCTTATGAGTATAGCCTTGTCACGAACAAAACATAAGGATTATCCGGGTTAGGTGAGTGAGCATAGAATTCTCTTACCCATGAGATGTTACCCGGTTCTGATTGATGGCAAAAGATTTGCCACTTTTGATGTGCAATCCTTTGGAATATGAATATTTCAAGGCCGAAATCTTGATGAGAGTTGGAGTATTCGAAGCCTTGTTCTTTGTAAATCTTCTGGCTTTCAAACTTGGAGTGAAATCTTTCTTGAACCACCGGTGTAGCAAACTTCTTGTATCTTGGTTCTTTGGAGGAACTTGGATGAACCAAAAATTCGATTTTGGATGCCATGGATGATCTTGGTTGTGAGTTTGGTAGAAACAAAGAAAAGAAAGCAAAAGAAACTAAAGAGTTGCAAGGTGAAAAGTAGGAATAGGTTTCTTGGAAGTTAAGGGTGATGGGTTAAATAGAAAAGATAGGTAGTAAATATGGTGGGTGAGATTAATTGGAAAGAAAGAAAACAAGGGTTTTGATTGGGGGAAGGGGACGACTAGGGGATTTGGGAAGGGTTTGGCCGGCTATGTAGGGTTTATTTAGGGTAAATTGGAGGCTTAATATAAGCCTTAGATTTATCCTATTAGTTTCCTTGTTGAAGAAGCTTCCTTCTTGAATCAAATTCCTCTTTATCTTGAACTCTTTTCCTACAATTCAAAAACAAATAAAATAAGGATTAAAATTAAAGATAAACTAATAAAAGAAAATAAATAAAGATGTGCAAAGAAATTCTTAAACCTAAAATTTAAAAACAATTAGATAAATATGAAAGAAAGATGTAGTCTTAATCTTAAAGAAAATAAATAAATTTATCCTAAAAAAAAAACCGAAATTAATAAATAAAAGAAATTAAATAGTTTGAAAAAATAAAAATAAAAAGAAAATATCGAAAGGAGAGCATGCTCATGCATCTCCTAAGTTGACCACTTCTTTGTTACGTTCCACATGGGCACCATTGTAGTGCTTTAATCCTTGTCTGTTAACTTTGAATTCATGTTCATCAGTGATGGACTTGATTATCACGACACCATGGGAGAACGGTTTGACAACTTCGAATGGTCCCGACCATCTTGATTTTAATTTTCCCGAGAAAAGTTTCAACCGAGAATTGAATAAGAAAACTAGTTGCCCTGGCGTGAATTGCCGCGACAATAGTTTCTTGTTTTGCCATTGCTTTGTTTTCTCCTTGTAGATTCGTGCATTGTCATAGGTGAGTGCGAAATTCTTCTATCTCGTTGAGATCTAGTAAACGCTTTTGTCCGGCACTCTCCCAATCCATATTCACGGTCTTAATTACCTAATATGCTTTGTGTTCGATTTCCACCGGTAGATGGCATGTTTTGCCATAGACAAGTCGGAAGGGAGACATACCTACAGGTGTTTTGAATACAGTGCGATATGCCCAAAGTGCATCATCTAGTCTTACTGACCAATCTTTCCTAGAGGGATTTACAACTTTCTCGAGTATACCCTTCAATTCTCGGTTGGAAATTTCTGCTTGCCCATTAGTTTGTGGGTGATATGCCGTGGCAATTTTGTGTGACACGTCGAAGCGTTGCAACATCTTGGCAATAAGTCTATTGTCAAAGTGCTTACCTTCATCACTGATAATTGCTCTCGGCATCCTAAACCGTGAAAATATATTTTTCTGCAAGAATAGTTGTACGATCTTGGAATCGTTGGCGAGAACTGTAGCTGCCTCAACCCTTTAGACACATAGTTGACGGCAAGTAGAATGTAGAGGTTTCTGAATGAAGATGGGAAAGGCCCCATAAAATCAATCCCCCGTACATCGAACAATTCCACCTCGAAGATGTTTTGGAGCGGTATCTCATGTAGTCTAGAGATATTGCCCGTCCTCTGGCAACGATCACATTGCTTGTAAAACTCTTGGGCATCTTTGTACAGTGTTGGCCAATACAAACTGGATTGCAAAACTTTGGTCGCGGTACGTGTTCCTCCAAAATATCCTCCATAGGGAGAAGAATAATATTACTGGAGTACATTCTATTGTTCCTCTTCAAGGACACATCAGTGTAGAATCTGATCTGCACATTATTTGAACAAAAGAGGCTCGTCCCAGAAATAATGCTTAGCATCATGGCGGAACCGCTTCTTTCCTTGATGAGCAAGGCCATAAGGTAAAATACCACAAACAAGGAAATTAACCAAATCCGTGTACCAGGGTATTGTCGAGGCATCCGTGGTTACCGTGGCAACAACTTTTGTGGTTGCCGAGGCGTGCACGTCTAGAGTTGCTGCGGCATGCTCGTCAAGGGTTACCGAGGCATGCGCATCAGTGGTTATTGAGGCATAAACGTTTGGAGTTGCCAAGGCGTGCGCGTCAAGGGTTGCCGAGGCATGCGCGTCTAGAGTTGCTGAGGCGTCGAAGGTTACCAAGGCATGCGCATATGTGGTTGTTGAGGCTACTAACAGTTGCTCATCCAGGAATGCATCGCATATCTCTAAATCCGCGTCCTCCTCCCTATTGCGTTCTAAGCGTGATAAGTGATCGGCCACTCGATTTTCTGTTCCTTTCTTGTCCTTAATTTCAATGTCAAACTCTTGTAAAAGCAATATCCAATGAATCAAACGAGGTTTGGCATCCTTTTTAGCAAATAGATACTTTATTGCTGAATGGTCTGTATGGACAATTACCTTTGTACCAATCAAATAGGATCAGAACTTGTCAAATGCGAAAACTACGGCTAGTAACTCTTTCTTCGTTATTGTGTAATTCACTTGAACACTATTAAGAGTTTTACTAGCATATTATATCACATGAAAGGTCTTACCTGTGCTTTGGCCTAGGACTGCTCCTACTGCAAAATCACTTGCATCACACATGAGCTCAAAAGGTAGCGTCCAATCGGGTGGAACGACAATGGGTGCCGAGGCAAGCTTTTCCTTTAGGGTTTCAAATGCTTGGGTGCAAGAATCATCAAAATTGAAGACTTTATCCTATTCAATCAAATTGCCCAAGGGTTTAGTAATCTTAGAAAAATTATGAATGAACCTAATGTAAAAACCTGCATGTCCAAGAAAGCTTCGAATTCCTTTAACCGAACTTGGTGGGGGTAATCTCTCGATCAAGTCCACCTTGGCTTTGTCTACTTCAATTTCTTTGGATGAAATCTTGTGGCCGAGCACTATTCCTTTATCTAACATAAGATGCCACTTCTCCCAAATACTGAAAAATCATCCATGAAGATTTCAAGGAAGTTTTTGACCATGTCTGAAAAGAGTGCCATCATGCATCTTTGGAAGGTTACCGGGACATTACATAATCCAAACGACATTCTTCAGAAAGCATAAGTACTGTATGGGCATGTGAGGGTCGTCTTTTCTTGATCTTCTAGTTCTATGGCAATTTGATCGTAACCTGAATAACCATCAAGAAAACAATAAAAGGGTTTACCTGCAAGACGGTCAAGCATTTGATCAATAAAGCGTAATGGGAAGTGATCTTTCCTAGTGGCTTGTTTAGCTTTCGGTAACCCATACAAACCCTCCAACCGGTCACAGTCCTGGTTGGAATGAGTTCATTGTTTTCATTACTTACCACCGTTATACCTCCCTTTTTCGGTACACATGGTACCGAACTTACCCATGTACTATCAGAGATAGGGTATATGATGTCGACGTCAAGCCACTTGATGATTTTTTTCATACAACCCCTTTCATGGCATGATTCAGTCTCCTCTGGGCCTCAATCGAAGGTTTGTGATCATCTTCCAACCAAATCTTATGCATGCACACTGCCGGGCTAATTCCCTTCAAGTCGGCAATTGTCCATCCTATCGCCTTCTTGTGTAGCATCAACATGTCGATCAGCTTCTTTTCCTGCTCAGGCTGTAACTTAGAGGAAATAATTACAGGCAATGTATTATCAGTTCCCAAGTAAGCATATTTTAGTTGCCCTGACAACTGTTTCAACTCAAGAATTGGTGGTTGTTCAATGGAGGTCTTTTCGAGTTTACCTTCCTCACCTGAGTAATCCAATGGTTCAAGGTATGTACCTGGTTGATTGACTAACCAATTTGCCTCTTCTTGTTGTTCTTCGTCGATCGGTTCTTCATACTCCTCAGGTTTTTCTAAATCGGCAATGTAGTTGCTGAGGCAACTAAATTCCTCGTCGAAGTCAAACTCTGCCGTGGCATAAAGAAGTTGACATTCTTCCGGATCATCAGCATGCCTTAGTGTTTGGAGCACATTTAGTTTAACTTGCTGGTCATTCACCCTCATTGCGAATTCTCCCTTTCAAACATCGATCAAGGTTCTCCCGGTTGCTAGGAAGGGTCTCCCGAGAATGATAGGCGCATGCTCATCTGCTTCATAATCCAAAACAATAAAGTCAGCGGGAAAAATAAATTTATCAACTTTTACCAGTATGTCTTCGATTTTTCCCTCTGGATGCACATAGGATATGTAGGCTAGCTGTAGCATAACTGTTGTAGGTCTTGCCTTCTCGATTCCTAGTTTTTGGAAAACCGATTTAGGCATCAAGTTTATGCTTGCTCCAAGGTCACATAATGCTTTCCCGACATAGTGGTTTTCGATGGAAGAAGGTATTGTGAAACTTTCGGGATCCTTCAAATTAGGTGGCATACGATTGTGCAACATGGCCATGCATCCCTCTGTTGCGGCAACTGTTTCAAACTCTCCTAGCCTTGTTCTCTTGGACACAATGTCTTTCAGAAACTTGGCATAGTTCGGCATTTGTTCAATCGCCTCAACCAATGTCAAGTTGATGTGGACTTGCTTTAGGATATCAAGAAACTTATTGAATTGATATTCTTGCTTTTGTCACTTCAACCTTTGTGGGAATGGTGGTGGAAGTCGGATATCTTCAATCTTTTCATTAGACTGGAACCTGATTGATGGCATTACCAGGGCAACTGGAGTTGCCGAGGCATCGTCAATTGAGGTTGCCGTGGCGTGCCTATCGTTGGTTGCCGCAGCATCCTTATCGTTGGTTGTTGAGGCATGCTTATCGCTGGCTGCCGCGACATTTCCTGGTTCAGCATCTGAGGCTTTGCCACTGAGTTCATCTTGTTCTTTTTGTGGAGTCTTGTTTGATGAGAGAGCTTGAGCCTCCTTAAGTTGTCGGCCACTTCTAGTGGTGATCGCCTTACATTGCTCATGGCCAGTTCTTCTTGCGACTTCAGTATCGCTAGGTAAACCTTATTGCGGTCTAGTATTCAAGTTTTGAGCAAATTGTCCGACTTGAGTTTCCAATGATTTGATTGCCGCCTCTTGGTTTTGCAATCTCATCTTGGCCCTATTAATAAAAGCATCAGTTCTTTTTATGAAGTTACTATTTTCAGCCATATAAGATTCAATTTTCAACATAAAAGCATTGAGAGAATTTTTTAAAAAACTAGATGTTGTCGGTTGTTGCTGCGGCAACTGTTGTCGTGGCATATTCTGCTGGAATCCCGATGCTTGTGCATTCTGATTGTTCTGTTTTAGAGCATTGTTGGGATTACTCCATGAAAAATTTGGGTGCTTCTTCCAAGCTGGATTATATATGTTGGACACCACATTGTTGTTCCGGTTGTAATTCCCCACATAAAAGCTGGATTCCGGATTCTGCATACATTCAGAAGAATTATGGTTACCACCACATAACTCACAAAAGGAATGCACTACCTTGACCTTATGTGTGTTGTTTGGTTTCTGCATGTTCTGGACCATCTTGGTTAGAGTGGCCAATTGTCCAGGAATTGAATTTGATGATCCTAGTTCGCGTATTGTGGCTTGGCGTCTAACTCCTCCTCTTCTAGCAGATGGGAACTGATAATCATTCTTGGCAAGCCTGTTCAGAATTTGCATTGCTTCTTCCGGAGACTTATCTAGGAGTATGCCGTTTGCCGAGGCATCTAGCATCATCCTTGTTGGTGTATTCACAGCATTGTAAAACATTGTTACTTGTGTCCACACTGGGAATCCATGTAGGGGGAATTTATGTAGAAGTTCTCTATATCGCCCAAGCCTCGTACATGGATTCATCATCTAACTGCCAAAAAGAAGTAATTTTGTTACGAAGCTTATCAGTCAAATTTGTAGGATTAAATCAAGCAAGGAAATGACGACAAAGATCGGTCCAAGATCCTATTGATCTGGCAGGAATACAATTCAACCATGCTTTCGCCCTATCCCTCAGTTAATAGGGGAATAATCTTAGTCGTAAAACATCAAGGGTGACTCCTTGTATTTTGAATGAATTGCAAATCTCGAGGAAATATTTAAGATGTTGTCGTGCATCTTCAGTTGTTGAGCCGCCAAATTGACCAATTGTGTTGATCATATTGAACATCACCGGTTTCAACTCAAAGTGGTCGGTTTCAATTTCAGGTGTGACAACTCATGAATTAAGTCCTTCAAGATCTTCTTCAAGATAGTCTCGAATAGTTCTGTTTCGTGCAAGAATCACTCTTCCTCCTGCAGGAACATCCTGATTCATATTGCCGTCTTGATTAGCCATTGCTACTCTTAACCTTTGTCTTAGTCTTTCCAAGGTTCGTTCGATTTCTGGATCAAAGGGGTATTCTGGTGTAATCGGCCTCGCCCTGGTCATATACCAATGCAAAACCAAAGTTTGTTAACCCTTTGAATCTTAAACAAGGAAAATAAAAAGTGCAAGAAAAAAAACAAAGTTGCTATTACCAATCCCCGGCAACGGCGCCAAAAACTTGTTGCGCGTAATAAGTGCTCCGCAATTGTGCAAGTGTACACGTCACAAGTTATAGTGTAAAAGATATCGTCTCTACAGGGATTGGTGCCACTTCAAGAATCTAGTCTATTGCACTATAAAAAGTAAAAACAAAAATAGGCGATTGTAGGAGTTTTAACTAACAACTAAACTAGAAAGCAATAAAGTAAAGGAAGATGTAATCAAAAAAGAGAGAATAGGCCAGGTTATCGTGAGTTAAGAAGTGATAGCCAATTGGATCGTTTTGGTAAAAGAGTGCAAGGGAAACTCAGTTGCCGTGGCAACTTGCGCAGTGGGGTTGCCTTGGCAACTAATCGACGGTTGCCTGGGCAAGTGTTTGGGCGGCTGGGCAGCAACTTCAAGGTTCGGTAGAGCGTTTTTCAATGGTTTCTTCTTATCCCTAAGTCGAAACTCTAGCTAATTGTGCATGCCTTGACAATACATCCCTGCGTGAATCAAGGTTGAACAACAACCAATCTTGCGCTCCTCTTAGTCGTTGAAATCCTTAACTTATTCCTAAGCCGGATTAATCTTCACCATCAATAGATTGAATAAAGACCATACTCATTCGTTTCTTGAATCTAACTCTCCCGATATTAGATAAATAGATAGAGTTACGAGATCCTTTCCCAATTCACTCGCAAAGAAGAATAAAAACCAAGAATGAGTAAACCTTGAATTGAAACTGCAAACTCTTATTACCTAAACAAAATCGAATCGTATCTCACAACAAAAAAACACAATAACCTTAGCCAAATAGATTTAGTTCATGGCTAGGTTCCAAAGAAACAAAAAACAAAGAATCCCTAACATAAACCTAATCGAACAAGAAAGAAAAAGATGAAAAATGGTTGAAAGCCCTTGTCAAAATATCTCCCCTTTTGTCTCTCTTAGAGTTTGACAGCTTGGTCTCCTTTAAATAGGAGATGGCTAGGTCAAAGTCTTTCTTGAGGAGGAAGTTAAGTTGGAATTAAATACTTTAAGAGAATATAATTCTTTATTATATTTAAATTCCTTCTAGATCTTCTCCTATCTTATTGGGATTTAATTTCTCTTTGACCTCTTCATGGAAATCAAACTCCTTTGGGATTTAACTTTGCTCCACATCATCTTGGGCTTATCTAGTCATCAATTTCGACTGCCATATCATCTTATCCCTTATCAAAAATTGCCCTGGCAACTAGCTTGGCATCTCCTTCATGCAATGTCCTAGCAACTGCATCAACAACTCCTTCATGCACTACCCTGGCAACTGCGTCGGTATCTCCTTCATGCACTGTCCTGGTGTTGCGTGTAATAAGTGCTATGTAAGTGTGCAAGTATACACGTCACAAGTAATAAAGTGATATGAGTATCGAGTATCGTCTCCACAGGGATTGGTTTGGGCCACTTTGCTTAAGTTACTGCACTGTGAAAAGTAAAAACACAATTGATAATAGGAGTTCTAATTAACGAGTAAACTAAGAGCAATAAACTAAACGAATAGATGAAATCAAAAGAGAGAATAGGTCAGGTTATCATGAGTTGAGCTGTGATAGCCGATTGGATCGTCCTGGTAAAAGAGTGCAAGGGCAACTCAGTTGCCGTGGCAACTTGCACGGCGGGGTTGCCTGGGCAACTACTTGGGCGTCTAAGCAGCAACTTCAAGGTTCGGCAGAGCGTTCTTCAATGGTTTCTTCTTATCTTTAAGTCGAAACTCTAGCTACTTGTGCATGCCTTGGTAATACATCCCTGCGTGAATCAAGGGTGAACAACAACCAATCTTGCACTCCTCTTAGCCGTTGAAATCCTTAACTTATTCCTAAGCCCGATTAATCTTCACCATCAATAGATTGAATAAAGACCATACTCATTCGTTTCTTGAATCTAACTCTCCCGATATTAGATAAATAGATGAAGTTACGAGATCCTCTCCCAATTCACTCGTAAACAAGAATAAAATCCAAGAATGAGTAAACCTTGAATAGAAAAGTGCAAACTCTTATTACCTAAACAAAATCCAATTGTTTCTCACAACAACAAAACACAATAACCCTAACCAATCAAGTTAGTTCATGGTTGGGTTCAAAAGATATACAAAGAATAATCCCCAAACCATGAATCTAATAGAAGCAAAGAAGAAGAAGAAATCAAACTCTCTCCCCTTGCTCTCTTGTCGAAATCTCTTCCTTCTTGCCCTTTGGAGTTGTCGAAAATCCTCTCTTCTTGCCCTCCTTCCAACTTGACGATATGGCCTCTAATTTATAGGGCTAGGTCAAAGTCCTTCTTTGAGGAGGAAGTTAAGTTGGAATTAAATTATCTTTAAAGAATATAATTCTTTATTATAATTATATTCCTACTAGAACTTCTCCTATCTTATTGGAATTTAATTATTCTTTAATCTCTTCATGGAAATCAAATTCCTTTGGGATTTAGCTTTGCTCCACGTCATCTTGGGCTTGTCTAGTCATCAATTTTGACTACCATATCACCTTATTCTTTGTCGACAATTGCCCTGGCAATTGGCTCGGCGTCTCCTTCATGCATTGCCCTGGCAACTAGCTCAGCATCTCCTTCATGCATTGCCCTGACAACTAGCTCTAGTCTTGTTTTGGTAAGTGATCCTATGCATACACACAAAACACACCAAAGCAATATCTTTTCCCACAAAAATCATTGAGTTATGTAATCAAGCTCAACGGTGGAAAGAAACATGAATTAATGCATGAATGACTAATTATGCAACTAATATGAGCTTAAGTCTAACAATAATATGAGTAAAAAGGGCAATAATATGACTAATTGCGTAGCTCTAGTCTTGTTTCGGCAGGCAGATGATGAATCCATGTACGAGGCTTGGGAGCGATATAGAGAACTTCTACACAAATGCCCCCTACACGGATTCCCGGTATGGACTCAAGTAACAATGTTTTACAACGTCGTGAATACACCAACAAGGATGATGCTAGATGCCTCAGCAAACGGCATACTTCTAGATAAGTCGCCAGAGGAAGCAATGCAAATTTTAAACAGGCTGGCCAAGAATGATTATCAATTCCCCTCTACTAGAAGAGGAGGAGTTAGACGCCAAGCCACAATTCATGAACTAGGATCATCAGATTCAATTTCGGCATAATTGGCCATTTTAACCAAGATGGTCCATAACATGCAAAAACCAAACAACACACATGAGGTCAAGGTAATGGATTCTTTTTGTGAGTTATGTGGTGATAACCATGATTCTTCTAAATGTATGCAGAATCCGAAATCCAGCTTCTATGTGGGGAATTACAATCGGAACAACAATGTGATGTCCAATACATACAATCCAGCTTGGAAGAAGCACCCAAATTTTTCATGGAGTAATCCCAACAATGCTCTAAACCAGAACAATCAGAACGCACAAGCATCGAGATTCCAGCAGAATATGCCACTGCAACAGTTACCGACAACCGACAATATCTAGTTCTTTGGAAAATTCTCTAAATGCTTTTATGATGAAAACTGAATCTTATATGGCTGAGAATAGTAACTTCATAAAAAGAACTGATTCTTTTATTAACAGGACCGAGATGACATTGCAAAACCAAGAGGCGGTAATCAAATCATTGGAAAATCAAGTCGGACAATTTGCTCAAAATTCTAATACTAGACCGCAAGGAGAGCAAGAGGAGAGAATTTTCAACAAGAATCTAGGGCAAGGAGATTTCGACAAGCTTCATCCTTAATCTTTTTCTTTCTTGTTCAATTAGGTTCATGCTAAGGATTATTTATCTTGTGTTTCTTTGGAACCTAGCCATGAACTAAATCTATTTGGCTATGGTTATTGTGTTTTGTGGTTGTGAGAAACTATTGGTTTTTTTAGGTAATAAGAGTTTGCACTTTTCTATTCAAGGTTTATTCATTCTTGGTTCTTATTCTTGTTTGCGAGTGAATTGGAAGAGGATCTCGTAACTTCATCTATTTATCTAATGTCGGGAGAGTTAGATTCAAGAAACGAATGAATATGATCTTTATTCAATCTATTGATGGTGAAGATTAATCCGGCTTAGGAATAAGCCAAGGATTTCAACGGCTAAGAGGAGCGCAAGATTGGTTGTTGTGCACCCTTGATTCACGCAGGGATGTATTATCAAGGCATTCACAAGTAGCTAGAGTTTCGACTTAGGGATAAGAAGAAACCATTGAAGAACGCTCTGCCGAACCTTGAAGGTTGCTGCCCAAACGCCCAAGTAGTTGCCCAACTAGTCGCCCAGGCAACCATCGATTAGTTGCCAAGGCAACCCAGTTGTGCAAGTTGCCACGGCAATTGAGTTGCCCGTGCACTCTTTTACCAAGACGATCCAATCGGCATTCACACCTCAACTCACGATAACCTGGCCTATATCTCTCATTTGATCTCATCTATTCTTTTACTTTATTGCTTTCTAGATTAGTTATTAGTTAAACTCCTATAATCCTTTATTTGTGTTTTTACTTTTTACAGTGCAAGATACTAGATTCTTGAAGTGGCACCAAACCATGTGGAGATGATATCTTTTATACTATAACTTGCAACGTGTATACTTGCACAATTGTGTAGCACTTATTACGTGCAACAAGTTTTTGGCGCCGTTGCCGGGGATTGGCAATAGCGACTTTGTTTTTATTTTCTTGCACTTTCTTTTTACTTTTCTTGTTTAAGATTCAAAGGGGCTAACAAACTTTGGTTTTGCATTGGTATATGACCAGGGCGAGACCGACTACACCAGAATATCCCTTTGATCCAGAAATCGAACGAACCTTACAAAGACTTATACGAAGGATAAGAGTAGCAATGGCTAATCAAGACGGCAATATGAATCAAGATGTTCCAGTAGGAGGAGGAGTGATTCTTGCACGAAACAGAACTATTCGAGACTATCTTGAAGAAGATCTTGATGGACTTAATCCAGGAGTTGTCGCACCCGAAATTGAAGCCGACCACTTTGAGTTAAAATCGGTAATGTTTAATATGATTAACACATTTGGTCAATTTGGCGGCTCAACAACTGAAGATGCATGGAAACATCTTAAATCTTTCCTTGAGATTTGCAACTCATTCAAAATACACGGAGTCACCCCCGATGTCTTACGATTAAGATTATTCCCCTATTCACTGAGGGATAGGGCGAAAGCATGGTTGAATAGCATTCCTTCCAGATCAATAGCATCTTGGACCGATCTTTGTCGTGATTTCCTTGCTCGGTTTAATCCTACAAATTTGACTGATAAGCTTCGTAACGACATTACTTCTTTTCAGATCAACAGATGATGCCACGACAACCTACATCGTGCCTGCACAAGCTGATGCCACGGCAACCAACCCTGAAGATGCCATGGCAACCAAAGCTAAAGACATCCCGTCAACCACTGCAAAAGCCAAAGGTAAAGCACCTATGTCCGAATCAACTCCTACGGAATCATTTTCTGATTTTTCAGATTCGGACGAGTCCTCCATTACACCAACAAAGACCGCACCAATTGAATCCTCCAAGCGAAAAGCCAATGACATTGATGAAGAGGACGATGAGGATAACCCCGTACGAGGATCGATTCCACCACCGGCAGCAAGAAAACAACCATTGCGTTCAAGCAAGAGAATCAAGACACCGACCAAAAGGAAACTAATCATCTACGATGACGAACTCCCGGAGTAAGTCCTCGTATGCATTTTATTTTTTGTTATTTTTATTTTTCTTTAATGCATGCATTGAGGACAATGCCTTACTCGAGTTTGGGGGGGATTGTTATTAGTAGTTACCATGTTTAGTTACATTCATCTTAAGTATTACATTTAGGATACATAAATTGCTTGCCATGCCTTTAATTGGAACAAGAATTGCTTAGATTTGATGAATATCCAATGATGACTTTGTCAATGCACTTAATTGATAGAATTTTTATTCTAGGATAACCATGGAAAAACTTAGAATTTAACTATGATGCTAAATTTGATGAAACACTGTTATGGTTTGATTGATTTAAGGAATTCTAGTGAACTTAGGTTGATAATTAACAAATTGGGGGATCAGAATAAAAATTGGATGAATGCTAGAGGTGCCCGAAATTGGCTCTAGCATGTGCTAAAAATTTATCACTAGAGGTGCCCGAAACTGGCTCTAGTATGTGCTAAAAAAATTTGATCGCTAGAGGTGCCCGAAACCGGCTCTTGTCGAATAAAACTAAAAACAAAACACTAGAGGTTCTCAAAACTGGCTCTAGTTAAAACATGTTAAAAAGAACCCAATGAAGTAATTTGAAAACCTCTTGTTTGCATAGAATCCAAAAAATCAACTTGCACACAACTCTGCACACGCTCACAAGCATTATAGTTTGATTCTGAGTAACTCCTAAGTTTTTCGAAAAATGAAAAGCCAATCATACTTTGTGCCCCGGTTCTGAGAATTGAAATCAAGTTAAAAGCTAAGTTTGTGAAAATTAAAGTCTTGGCAGGTAATTATTAGTTTGCATTGCTTGAGGACAAGCAATAGTTCAAGTTTGGGGGTGTGATAAGTGTTCAAAAGTACTATTTTTCTTACCCTTTTTACTCATATTATTGTTAGAATTAGGCTCATATTAGTTGCATAATTAGCCATTCATGCATTAATCCATGTTTCCTTCCATCATTGAGCTTTATTACTTAACTTTGTAGTTTTTGTGGGAAAAGATGCTGCTTTGGTGTGTTTTGTGTGTATGTGCAGGATCACTTGCCAAAGCAAGGCTAGAGCTAGTTGCTAGGGCAATGCATGAAGGAGATGTCGAGTTAGTTGCCAGGGCAATGCATGAAGGAGATGCCGAGCTAGTTGCTAGGGCAATGCATGAAGGAGATGCCGAGCCTGTTGCCAGGGCAATTGTCGACAAAGAACAAGGTGATATGGTAGACGAAATTGATGACTAGACAAGCCCAATATGACGTGGAGCAAATCCAAATCCCAAAGGAATTTGATTTCCATGAAGAGATTAAAGAAGGATTAAATTCCAAGAAGATAGGAGAAGTTCTAGTAGGAATATAATTATAATAAAGAATTATATTCTTTAAAGATAATTTAATTCCAACTTAACTTCCTTCTCAAAGAAGGACTTTGACCTAGCCCTATAAATTAGAGGGGAATTTCGACAACTCAAAGAGAGCAAGAGGAGAGAATTTTCGACAAGCATCTAAGGCAAGGAGAATTCGACAAGCTTCAATTCTTCGTCTTTTTCTTTCTTGTTCGATTGGGTTCATGCTAGGGATTATTTATCTTGTGTTTCTTTGGAACCTAGCCATGAACTAAATCTTTTTGGCTATGGTTATTGTGTTTTGTGGTTGTGAGAAACTATTGGTTTTTGTTTAGGTAATAAGGGTTTGCACTTTTCTATTCAAGGTTTATTCATTCTTGGTTCTTATTCTTGTTTGCGAGTGAATTGGGAGAGGATCTTGTAACTTCATCTATTTATCTAATATCGGGAGAGTTAGATTCAAGAAACGAATGAATATGATCTTTATTCAATCTATTGATGGTGAAGATTAATCCGGCTTAGGAATAAGTCAAGGATTCCAAAGGCTAAGAGGAGCGCAAGATTGGTTGTTGTTCACCCTTGATTCACGCAGGGATGTATTATCAAGGCATGCACAAGTAGCTAGAGTTTCGACTTAGGGATAAGAAGAAACCATTGAAGAACACTAGGCCGAACCTTGAAGGTTACTGCCCAGACGCCCAAGTAGTTGCCCAACTAGTCGCCCAGGCAACCATCGATTAGTTACCAAGGCAACCCCGTTGTGCAAGTTGCCACGGAAACTGAGTTGCCCGTGCACTCTTTTACCAAGACGATCCAATCGGCTATCACACCTCAACTCACGATAACCTGGCCTATATCTCTCATTTGATCTCATCTATTCTTTTACTTTATTGCTTTCTAGATTAGTTTTTTAGTTAAACTCCTATAATCCTTTATTTGTGTTTTTAATTTTTACAGTGCAAGAGACTAGATTCTTGAAGTGGCACCAATCCCTGTGGAGACGATATCTTTTATACTATAACTTGCAACGTGTATACTTGCACAATTGCGTAGCACTTATTACGCACAACAAGTTTTTGGCAAGCATCTCCTTCATGCACTGCCCTGGCAACTGCGTCGGTATCTCCTTCATGCACTGCCCTGGCAACTGGTTCCAGCCTTGTTTAGGCAAGTGATTCTGCACACAAACAAAAACAACTATCGGCAACACCCTTTTTCAACAAAATTAAGCAAAATATGAAATCAAGCTTGTCCACCAAGGAAACAATGCAAACATGCATGAATAGCTAATAATACAACTAATATGAGCCTAAGTATAGCAATAATATGAATAAAAAGGGTGAATAAAATCGTACTTTTAGACACTTAACATTTATAGCTCTCGGAATAACTAATTTTCAAGATCTGGTAAACTGAGTAATCGCCACAAAGGCTAGAATGAAAGTTGCAGACAAACGGATGAAAAGTTATTCTAAGAAAGATAAGAGACTAAGAAATGGTAACAAACCCCAATGGTCTTCAAAAAGATCAAAGAATCAAAGAGAAAACCCTTCGGGATATGTTGCTTCTCCAAGGGGTAACTATATTTCGAAACCTCAAACTGTAATCAGATCTTCTGCTCCTACAACCTCTATCAATAGCTCGGGAAATTCAGACAAGGATACGTAGTCTAAACACTGCAATATCTGTCAGAAATATCATAAGGGTCCGTGTGGGAAGCAGGCAAACACTTGTTTCCGGTGTGGAAGTCCAGACCATTATGTTCGAGATTGCCCTCAAGACTTAGACAAGCCTTATGTTAGAGTAGCCTCTAATTCGAATCAATTCTCCTTTTCTAGAGGTATGGGACCGAAGCAGGCTCAGTCTGGGAATTCGGGAAAGATTCGGGGACAAGGTCCTGCCATCACTCATCAAGAGTCCCGAGCCCCTGTCCGGATGTATCACATACGGGGCCATGATGATGAAGAGGCACCTGACGTAATAGCAAGTACCATTGAATTGAATAATCATCTTGTTTATATTTTAATTGATTCGGGGTCTACCCATTCTTTTATTTTTTTCCTTTACCTGAAATGCTTGGGTTGAATTCTGAAATTATTGATCATGAACTCATAGTATCGAACCCTTTAGGGAAAACTATGTCTTTGAACACTCTTTGTAGAGATTGTTTCCTTTATATTCAAAACATCCCTTTCCCTATTGATTTGTATGTGTTACCTCTCTGTGACTTTGATCTGATCTTGGGTTTAGACTGGTTAGGGAAACACCGAGCTTGGGTAGACTGTAATAAGAGGAAACTTTATCTTAGGGGTCTAGGAAAAGAATCAATATCCCTAATCAATCAACCATTAAAAAGGCCGAACCTTGTCATGGCCAATATCCTCAGAAATGTTAAAACCAAACCTGATATTAATTTAATTTCAACCGTATCTGAATTTATCGATATTTTTCTTGAGGAACTCCCAGGGATACCGTCGAACCGAGAAGTTGAATTCAAGATTGAGACGCAACCTAGAATCAATCCCATATCTATCACCCCTTACAGAATGGCTCCTGTTGAATTACGAGAGCTTCAGAAGCAGTTGCAAGAACTGCAGGATAAATGATTCATTAGACCGAGCCCATCTCCATGGGCAGCTTAATCTAGTGACAATTAAAAACAAGTACCCATTTCCAAGAATTGAAGACTTGTTTGATCAGTTGAAGGGTGCTTCAATGTTCTCCAAAATTGATCTTAGATCAGGTTACTACCAAATGAAAGTTAGAGAATCTAATATTCCCAAAATTGCTTTTAGGAATCGATATAGCCATTACGAATTCCTCATAATGCCATTCGGTTTAACAAACGCTCCTACTGCATTTATGGATCTCATGAACCGAGTCTTTAAGCCATTTATAGATAAGTTCGTTGTGGTTTTTATTGATGATATTCTGATATACTCAAAGAACAAGACCAACCATTCTGAACACCTCAAGCTCGTGTTGCAAACTTTTAGAGACCATCAACTCTATGCCAAATTCAATAAATGTGAATTTTGGTTGCCTGAAGTATCTTTTCTCGGATATATAATTTCAGCTGAAGGGATCAAGGCTGACCCGAAAAAGATCCAATCTGTGATTGAATGGAGATCTCCGAAGAACGTAAGTGAGGTCCGAAGCTTTCTTGGCTTGGCCGGTTACTATCGGAGATTTGTTAAGGGATTTTCAATTTTGGCTACTCCCTTAACCAAACTTCTTCGTAAGGATATTCCATTTGTTTGGTCTAAAGAGCAACAAATAAGCTTTAATCAATTAAAAAAATTTCTTACCCGAGCTCCAGTATTGACTCAACCAGAATTTGGAAAAGAGTACACAATGTTTAGCGATGCTTCTCATTTGGGCTTAGGATGTGATTTAATGCAAGGAGACAAGGTAGTTGCCTATGCTTCCCGGTAATTAAAGCACCATGAATTAAACTATCCAACCCATGATTTGGAACTTGCTGCAGTAATCTTTGCTTTAAAGATATGGAGGCACTACCTATATGGAGAAAGATGCCATCTTTTTACTGGTCATAAAAGTTTAAGGTACCTCCTAACTCAAAAGAAGCTCAATCTTAGACAAAGAAGGTGGATTCAACTACTTAAAGACTACGATTTAATTATCGATTACCATCCCGGCAAAGATATGTTGTGGATAATGCCCTCAGTCACCAACATTCATGTGGTAGGCTTTCGAATCGATCAATTTCCTTCTCTTGTATCTATTCAAAACATTGGTAGTTATCTAAGCTCAATCATAGAAATTTTTGTAGTCCTTGCCATCATCAATGCTCATTTTCGAACCAACAAGAAGCAAGGAATCATAACATCTATTCGTATACAATAAGAAGTGATTACGAGGGTTCAGTCATTACAACAAACTAATTTGGAGTTGTAAGAAATTGTTCGTAAACTTAATATGAATGCCAAATCTAATTTCTCCTTAAAGGATGATGGGTTGCTATACTTTAGTAATAGAGTATGTGTTCCCAACGATTCAACCTTGAAAAGGGATATTCTTCATGAAGCTCACAATAGTCTATTTTCCATATATCCTGGATCTGTGAAGATGTACAAAGACTTAAAAAGTCTTTATTGGTGGCCTGGAATGAAGACTGCTATAACAAAATTTGTATCAAAATGTTTGGTATGTCAAAAGGTGAAAGCAGAACACCAGGTTCCTTCGGGATTGCTACAACCTTTCAAAATTGCACAATGGAAATGGGAGCAAATAACCATGGATTTTGTAAGTGGGTTACCTTTGTCACCAAAGAAGAATGATGCAATATGGGTGATTGTAGATAGGTTTTTGAAGTCAGCTCATATTCTTCCTGTTTGAATAAGCATGAGTTTGGAGCAGTTAGCCGAACTCTACATTAGGGAGATCATAAGGTTACATGGTGTACCTATTTCTATAATTTTTGATCGGGATTCTAGATTTACTTCTAGATTATGGAAGTCTTTACAGAAGGCTCTCGGGACTAAAACCAATCTCAATACGGTATTTCATACCCAATAGGATGGTCAATCTAAAAGAGTTATTCAAATCTTAGAAGACATGCTTCGAGCTCGTGTGCTCGATTTTGGAAAGAACTGGGAAAAAGTCTTACCTATGGCTGAATTTTCTTATAATAATAGCCACCAATCTTCTATTCGAATGGCACCTTTTGAAGCTCTTTATGGGAGAAATGTAGAACTTCTCTATGTTGGTCAGAATTAGGAGAAAACAAAGTCTTGGGGCCAGAACTTCTTCGAGAAACTGAAGAACAAATACAAATCATCTGTAAACGATTGAAAGAAGCTTTCGATCGATAGAAAGAATATGCTGATGGCAAAAGAAGAGATGTCCAACATAATGTGGGAGATAGAGTGTTCCTTAAGGTATCTCAACGGAAGAAGGTATTCAGGTTTGGGAAGAAAGGAAAACTTAGCCCTCGGTTTGTATGACCTTTTGAAATTATGGAAAGAATCGGCCCTATGGCTTACCGACTAGCTCTTCCTGAAGAATTCAACAAGATCCATAATGTGTTTCATGTATCTATGCTAAGAAGATATCGATATGATCCCTCTCATATTCTTGAGCCGGAAAAAAGTGGAATTAAATCCAAATTTATCAAACCAAGAGGAACCAATTCAAATACTTGATCGAGAGGAAAGAAGATTAAGGAATAAGACAATTTCTTTGGTGAATGTTCTATGGAAAAAATCATGGAAACAAAGAAGCTACTTGGGAACCAGAATCTACCATGAGAGAGCAATACCCGAACCTTTTCACCCTAGGTAAATTCGAGGACGAATTTTCTTAAGGGGAGGGATTTGTAATACCCTAAATTCTCTAATTGGGAGAAATGCTTTCTTACAATCTATTGAGATCAATTAATCTCAGTGACTACTTTTATAAACTTTGTAAGGGACCCAAATTGAAAGATTTCGAAAGAAAGGAGCTAGTTTAAAAAAGGACTAATTAGTTAACAATTTAAAAGTTTAGCTTTGCATGATAAAACAATTTTTGTGTGTGGTTTGTTGATGTGGCCTAAGGATTCGATGTCCATGTGGACAAGGCTAAATCCTTAATGGATTCCCAAGACAAACAAATAATGGGTATCTTCTTCATTTGTTCACTAAACCGAAACAAAAAAATAGAGAGAAAGGAGAGTCTAATTTTGGTGCTTGAAGGATCGAATTTCTGATTGTTAGGAGCTTGAATGTTAATTTATGTGGAAACATGTAAGTTTCTGTTTATGTTTCCTTGAATGATAAATGTAGAATTGAGAAAATTAGGAGTTCTTTGTTTTTCACTTTCATCGAGAGATGATTAAATGAATGAAGTTGTTCTTTGTATGCTAAAGAATGTAAGATCCTTAAAAAATTGAGTTTAATGATGACCTTGGACCCATGTTAGTGAATTGATTCTTAGTAGAATTGTTGGCTATTCGAATTAATGTTTTGATTAACTTGGTTGTTGCTTCATGAGTGAAAGTTGCATGGGTTAAAGCTTAATTCGAAATTAGAGGGAAATGATAGTGTTTTTAGTCGAAAAGAATTAGAGTTATAAAGCTGGAGTTTGTTTGAAATTATGTGTTTAGATTAGATATTAAAAAGGGACTAATGTATGATTGATCTGCTCGGTTAAAGGATGGAACAAGACAATTTAAATTTAATCTGGTAGTTGGCATAAATATGAAAATCTGAATGGGAGTGTCTCGTTTAAAAATAGTGAATTTTCTATAGAAGTTAGGAAATATTGGAAGGAGTTTAATAGTAGCCTAGGCATATTGATCAAATAAGAATCTGTTATGTTTCGAATCAGAGCAGTTTTAAGACTGTTTTACTCGAAATTGCTTAACCGTAACAAGAGGATAATGATAATAAACTCTAAATATAATGACTTTAGTATTGAATGATTATATTATAACATTCAAGGGTATGCCTGATGAGAAAATGGTTAAAATTAAATGAGAAAGAAGTGTTTCATAAGAAAAGAAAGAGTGGCTTTGAAACTAAAAGGTTTATATGTTAGGAAATGGATTAGCTGCTGAAATGTTGTGTGAATGGTATTGAATTGGATTAATTCTAATACACAATTGTTGTTTCAATTTTATCACAAGGGAAGTGATCAAGAAGACGAGATGAAGAAAGGTGTAGTGCTTCACGATCAAGCCTAGCTCGGATTGCTTGTGAGTATGACTATGTTTGTTAGCTTAGATTGTTAAAGTAATAAACTGATTGATTGTTGGTAAGACATAAATTGCCTATGCATGAGGGAGATTTCAATTAGTTGATATGGTAAGAGTCTAAGGTAAGTATAGACTTTTGTTATACAAAATTGATCCTGGATATAACGTGGTTATTACTATGCTTTTAAGTAGCATTATGTATTGGTAAAATTGTGATTAATGAGATGCCAAAGTAATAATTGATGATCTATTATAGAGATTACAAGAGCCTTGATTAGTTTAAACCTAGTCTGATTGGCATGCCAATGTAAACTTCTGAGCTCAGTCTGAATTGGACTAAGGTCCTCTAAATGGCGCTAAGGTACCTCTGATTAAAAAGAAAAGAATAATTGCTTCAATGGTATTAGCTACCATTGTCTGATATTGATTGCGTGGTTCTGTATTCCTAGGTTGATAACTAGTCAAGGCCGTAAACAATTAAGGTTATTTATATTGGAATGATGTTTTAAAATGCTAAATTACACATATACATCACTAAAGTATGTTAATGATTGTATAAATCTTTGTATTAGGAGTCGGTCACTATTTGGGAGTATCAATTGTGGGATAAATTTTTTGTTTAATTTGAGTAAAACCTTCCAAGGTTAAAATGCTAAAAAAAATAAAAAAGGGGACGGTGATCCCTAAGTTATTTGTTCATGGGAGACTTGTTAAGTTTAGTCTATTATTGCATTAATTGCTTGTTTATATGAATGATTCAAGACTAGCAACCTGACTACTCACTCTGCAAACTTTCAGGTTGTTCAGATTGCTAATATCAAAGCAAGGGGGTTGAAGCAATATCACTAGAGCAAGAAATGTATGTTTTGTTTATGTTAAATTACATCTCTTAGAAGGTGGCACTAGTAGAATGGATTATTTTATGGTGTTATGTCTTTTGAATGAGGTTGTAAATAGTATCTTATGAGATTTTGTAAATATTATGTGTATGCCATATTTTGTTTGCTCATAGTTGTTAATGTTAGCTGTGCTTGGTTAATAGATTCAAATAGTTTAGGTGATCTTAAGGATTTGTAGATTGATTGCTTGGTAATAGCTTAATGTGATCATATTGGAATACGTATGATTAAGTGTTTGGAATCTATAGTATAGGTTTCGAAATGAGCAAGACTTGCAAAATTTGTTTAAAGTTATAAAACTTGTAGTATACATATGGAATATAAGTATTGATAAGGTACACTCTAAGTAGACTCGAATCATTGATATTATATTATGATTAAGTTATACATAAATGTGATGTTCCATGTTTACTTACTCTCTAAATCGAATTCTTTGAATCTAAATGCTTGTTTATAATAGGACTTTGTTTTAGATTCCGTAAATTGTGTCTAATAACTTAACTTGTTTAGTTAAGTTAGCCTGTCTACTCCTAGGTTAGTGTTATCTTCTAGGACCGGGGGATAGGGTGTTACATATAATTGGTAATTAAGTTGAGTTTTATTGTAATTCTAGTGGTTGAAGATTACTTGATAATTTGGATTTACTTTAATGAGTAAATATCTATTTTAGGTAGGAGATCTTATTGAATAAGGTTTCTTGGTGGCCAAGTATTTGGGTCTATAAATATAGACTAGGTTTAACCTTTTGAATTATAGGAGAATGAGAGCATGAGAGATAGAGAGAATTATTCTCTGGAGATATGTAACCACTTTTAGGTTCTCTACAACTATTGTGACTACGTTGTAGAGATGGTATTGTAGGGATATTGGGAAGAGTGTTTTGGTTCTACTTGGTCATGAAATTTGTACACCGGGTTTTGGGATTACATGTGTTATCATGTATTTGTACTCTTCGTGTTCTCTACGTTGATAGTGGATTGTTCGTTTCTCTCGTCCGTGGAAGTAGGCTATGCTGAACCACGTTAAATCTTGTCTCATGTGCATGTCTGGGTCTATGTTGTTATTGCTTTGGTTATTTTGCCGCATACCAAATTTCTATCAAATGATATCAGAGCTATGTATAAGCTGCGCATTTTGAAGGAATTTTTTATGTGAATTTTATGGAGCGATGTTGGAGACATGCTAGAGGAGTACTGCTGCAACGAGCTTTCAGTTACAGGGGGAGTAATTCTTAATCGATTTAATGGTGCTTCAACGGATACTACGTAAGAATTGGAGTTGTTGAAGACTTAGCGACGATGCTTCAATGGATATTTGGCTTACGTAAAATTGAAGCTGTTGAAGATTTGAAGACCAATGCTCTGATGGAATTTGTGTCAAGGGGGATATTTGTTATATTTTGACTCAAATTTTAATTGGTAATTAAGATGAGTTTTATTGTAATTCTAGTGGTTGAAGATTACTTGGTAATTAAGATTTACTTTAATGAGTAAATATCAATTTTAGGTAGGAGATCTTATTGAATAAGGTTTTTTGGTGATCAAGTCTATTAATATAGACTAGGTTTAACCTTTTGAATTATGAGAGAACGAGAGCATGAGAGATAAAGAGAATTATTCTCTAGAGAGATGTAACCACTTTTAGGTTCTCTACAACTATTGTGTCTACGTTATAGAGATGGTATTGTAGGGAAGTTGGGAAGAGTGTTTTGGTTCTATCGGGTCATGGGATTTGTACATCGGGTTTTGGGATTACATGGGTTATCATGTATTTTTACTCTTCATGTTCTCTACGTTGATAGTGGATTGATCGTTTCTCTCGTCTATGGAAGTAGGCCATGCTGAACCACATTAAATCTTGTCTTATGTGCATGTTTTGGTCTATGTTGTTACCGCTTTGGTTATTTTGTTGCATACCAAATTCCTAACATATGGTGTCTTGAAGCATTTTCACATATAAAATCCAACATGCACATTTTACAAGTTATGTTATTATTAGCAAACCATATCGATAATATTATCATAAATTCTCACATTAACATGTCACATAAATCATTATGATATTTTAATTAGACATGAAATATAACTAGCATGTATAATAATTTTTATTAAACATGTTCAAAACCCATTTTTTCAGAAAGTGTATTTTCGGTTAGTCAAATTTGAAGGACACTTAGACTAAGATTTTTTTTTCTAGATTTAACTTTGAATAAAATCTTGTAAAGTTTCAAACGATCTCTTGGGTAGACAATTTCTTCTCTTTCCTCCGTAAAAGAGTTTGGCATAAATATATTTAAATGTCCAAAAATGTGTCTAGTAGCACCATTGTCTATCATCCTCTCTTTTATATTAGTATAAATATCGACTTTGAGAAATGACCAAAAAAATTATTTCATGTGCTTCGACCAAATTGAAATTTGGCTTTATAGGACTATTTTTTTTCATTATGTCACATGTTCCCAAATTAATATTTGACTTAACAAGATTATCATTTTTTACTATGACATTCGTTTCAACAAAATAAATATTTGGCTCAATAGAATACTCATTTCTCATTTTAGTTTTATGCACTAAGTTATATATGATCCAATTTGTCATCATAATTGGATATAAAAATAATGGATATAGTTAATGATTAATGCACCAGGTAGATTACTAAGAAAGAGACATAGTGTACAAGACACTCTTAAATACCAAGTCTTTGATTGGACCAATTATATACATGCACTTTCATATTATCCCAACAACTAATTTTGGATTCTAAATGAATGAACCAACTCTGATTATAAATGAATGAATATAAATATTACGGATCATGTTTAGAGTTCAACCCACAAAAAATTGTAAGTCTAAAATTAGGCATATGATTTGATTCAACTTAGTTCTTGGATTAAAAATTAACCAAAGCTTAATCTATATTTTATTGCAATTTATTTTATTAAACTTTATTCGTTAGGCCCAATATACTAAAAACATGAAGGCTCAACCTATTATAGTATGAATATGACATCAAGAGTCTAATTTCAAATAATAGCCCACATGGGGAAATTTTGGGGAATATGGGAGTTCGAATCAAATTTTATGGAAATAGGGAAGGTTGGGGAAATTTTTGGAATCTATGGAAAAATTTACAATAAACACAAAAGTAAAAGGCGACCTTGAATATTCAATTTTTTTTCAAATGAAAAAGGTACATGGATCAACTATCGATGTAGAAAAAATAAACTAATCTTGATCGCCTACTGCAGGAGACAACTTTTGTGTTTTTTTAGATTTTTCCATAAATTCCCAAAATTTCCCAACCTTCCCTATTTCCCTAAAATTCATTTCCAACTCATATTCCCCAAAATTTGCCCACACAATGTAACCATATATAAATATATTTTTTAATAACCAAATAGCATAACATAGATAAATTAAAATTATTACTTAAAGATATCCACAAAAATTCATAGATAATACATACATATTTTAGCAATATTGAGTTTGAACTATGAAAGTACGAACAACAACACTACAGTAAGGGGACGCACGAAAGTATTGCACGGACAACGTAACAACAATAACACCAACAAAAATATTTGTTAGGAGGTCGTAGATCTTTTAGGTTTAAAGAGTCGTCGAGTAAATATCCTTAAGATTGTAGGAAAAATAGTTTGTTAAACTGAGATGTTGAGTTGATCAATCGATGAAAATGGCCAAGAGAGGGGTGAATTGAAAATTAAAATTTTGGTGGGAGCAAATTGCAAAAAGAAAAGAAATTTGCAAGGTGATTTATAGTGGTTCAACCTTCTAAACAAGGTATACATCCACTACCTTAGCTTCCACACTAAGGATTTCAAAAATTCACTAATTTGTCTTTCCTTTTAGGCTCGAGGAGATAAACTCATAAATCACCTAGACTTATACCCTAAAGTTTAGTGAGCCATTTCCTAAAAATGAATATAAAGAAGCAAACTTTGAGAATCCTCCCAAGGAGATTGTTTGCACAATTCTCATCTCACTAAAACCCCAACATTTGATGAAAATAAATTATAAGAAGCTCATTCGAGTGTATACAAGATTTTACAATGAAAAACTCTTAAAAACTTAGGATTTGTGCTTGAATGCTTTAGAATAGTTGTCTTGTTGTTGAAGAAGCTTTGGAGACTTTTTTTTATATCCTCTCTTTGATTTCTAACCGTTTAGATTGTTGGGAAATTGAATATAGCCGTTGACCTACAATTTTACCGCAATAAATGATGTCTGGAAATTGTAGGTATCAGTACGCGAGAGCCTACATCGATATTTGGCTAAAGAAGAAATATATACATAGGTCGTACCGGTACGTGGGCTTGCATATTAGTACAGATTAAGGAGTACCGGTACGCTAAGGGTCGTACCGATACTAAAATTGCTCACTAGAATTTGGTGGAGCTTTTGCGTATTGGTACGCTGAAGGCCACACTGATACTTAGAGTAAAAATCCTCTAAGTATCAAGAATCTCATATCGGTATGGGGTTCACCGTACCGGTACTCAATTTGTTAAAAACATTTTATGCTTTAGTGGGTATTGGTACGAGGTTCACCGTACAGGTGCTGACAAGCATTTCGAAAGGAAATATTTAAACATTCATACCGTACACTAAGGGTCGTATCAGTACTCAATTACCATTTTGAATTATAGTAACCAAAACTCGTACCGGTATGCTAAGGCCCGTACCCATATTCACTGACAAAAATGGTCTTTTAGAGTGCCAAAACACTTAAAAATTATTTCCTTTGAAAAGCTTGGGTAGGTCTGCTGTGCGACATGCTAAAATGCGGCTACTATACGACGACACATGTTTTCGCAGTTACTGGTTACCATCCAATTCAAATAGGTTTTGGTTCAGATTTTCAGTTGGATGATGAAATATTTTACCCTTAAACTGATTTTTTCTAAGATTTTAGGTGTCGAGTTAATTGTTTCCCTTTGAACTTAGAAAGTGGAATATGTTCGTAATATTTTAGGTTCCCTAACCACTGAAACTCCTTTCCGGTAGCATTTTAGGTGGCAAATGAAATGGTTTACTCAACTTAGAAAGTTCATTATCTAGGTAATAATTTAGGTTCCCTAACGCCAAATGTGGTAACATTTTAGGTGCCGATCTCGAAACTGAATTTCATTAACATTTTAGAGTCAAGCTGAATGGTCGGAAATATTTTCGGTGCCGATCTCGAAACTGAATTTCATTAACATTTTAGAGTCAAACTGAATGGTCGATAACATTTTATGCGTCGGTCCCTAAACTGAATTTCATTAACATTTTAGAGGCCGAATCCCAACCAAATTTACACTAACATTTTGTATTTAGAACGCAGAACTGATTTTCAGTAACATTTTAGGTCCAAACCTCAAACTCGTTGCCTGTAACATTTTAAGTACCAAACTCCAAATTGATGTTTTGGTAACATTTTAGGTGTCAAACCTAAAACTCGTTTTGGGTAACATTTTAAGTACCGAATCCCAAACTAAATTTCATTAACATTTGACAATCTAAACCCTAAACTAATTATCTGTAACATTTTAGATGTTGAACCCCAAACTAATTATCAGTAACATTTTAGGTACCAAACCCTAATTTTATCTTAAAAATCTTCAATACTTCTACACTTTATCATATTTTGCAAAAATTCTTATTTTATTTTTTATGGCAAGATTTTTTGCAACCATTTTCTTTTTAGAAACATACCTATAAAATTCATTCAACAGCAACATTAAGAAGGATGATTTGTTTGAGTTGATTTCCACAGAGGCTAGCAAATCAACAAGGAAGAGATTCTCTTCATTGGAAGCCAAAATCCCTGTTGATGAGCCATGCCCTGAAGGTCATTACATATTAAAGATGCGTAATGCAAGCGACCTTTGCAAGATGTTTAGGAGATACAACCGTGTAGGGGGTACAAACATCGAGTTTTATGTAAATTTTGATGAAGGTTTTAGTTCATCACGAATCCCAAGAGGTTCTCTACCTTTTGTAGATAAAGATGTTGTTTTTGTATGTAATTCCAGGAGATGATATGAGAATGAACAAATAATTGCGGAATTGAACGTGACATCTCATATATCTACAGACTACGGTAGAAAACAGACTCTTCTTCCATTCATTTTAACTGAACTAAGCAATGTTAGTAGCAATGAACCATGTATCAAATTTGAGATTGTACTTTTTTAATCTAATCACATTCTGTGTTTGTGTTGGTGATCATATTTCTTAGCAAGGCTATTAAAGGTACACGAAATCCAAACAAAGGCAAGGATATTTAAAACAACTAGAGTTTCCAGAAATCCCTTCGATGCTCGTAGATTCAAATTAAACTGAATTGGGTGAGGAGATAGTGTATTGAAGGTTTGACTGGTGAAAGGATAAAGTTAATGGAAGGAATGGAGGAATTGATTTCGACAACTAAGTGAGAAGAAAAAAGGGTATTAATTTTTGGTTGTAACATTCCAGCTTTGATATATATACTCCACATTAAGTAGCGAAACTGGGACATAGGTTTCGCAACTTTTAATGGAAAAAGAAGCGAAAATGACAACCGAAAAGTAATATCTTTGAAGTTTAAAATTAAAAATCTGAGAATTCAAAGTTCAAATATTTGTAAAGTATCAAAACTTAGATACCAGTTACAAGAGGTTATAGCAATCACTGCCGCATAAGACATTTAATTAGTATAGAAACGTACAGTTAAAATTCTGAAACTTTTGAAAAAAATTGTGCACAATGGTCAAATTTATTACTCCAAATGAAATGTTGAATAAAATTTAGAATAAATGTTGCAACTACCATCCCAAGGCAGGTACTACCAACTTCAAAACACGTCTATGTCCTCTTAATCCCATTCCCATTGAAGAAGTAAACTTGAAGTTCATAAACCTTGTTTCCAGTAGCAGTGGTCTTAAGAAGGTAAGCAAGTTCATAAGAAGCAATTTTTTACACTTTTATGAAACTTAATTACATGCAATGTTTTAGTTATTTCATATTCATTTACTTATGCCATAAAGTATACTCATTATGGAAGTTCTGAGTACAATAGGTGATGCTAAAGTAGGAGGAGATATTGTGGAGAGTTCAAATAAGATCGTTGGCATGACATTTGCGTCACTAGAAGAAGCATGAGAATTTTATGAGGAATACGCAAATCAAAATGGATTTAGTGTATGTCGTGGAACAAGTCAGGTTAGAAATGGAAAGAAATACCAATAAGAGTTTTGTTGTTCGAAATAAGAGCAAAGGAAATCAAAAGTAGATGAGGCGAAGCGTTCACGCACTCCACATCCACAAACAAGTTGTAGTTGCAAGGATAGAGTAGTGGTCCATGCAAATACAAAAGCTCCAGATAGATGGGTAATAACATTGTTTGATAACGAACATAACCATGAACTTTGTCCACCATCCATGGCACCCTTCCTTTGTTCCCATCGATCTGTGATGGAGTTTGACATTGTAGAGGCTTCCGCATTGCAAAATGTCAGTGTTGAAACATAAAAAATTAAGAAATTCTTCATGCAACATTCTGGTGGTTATCAAACTGTTGGTTTTACTAATAAAGACCTATACAATGTCCTCTACAAAATAAAAGCTAATGAAGTTATTGATGGGGATGTGAATGTCGTACTAGGTTACTTTGATGCGAAGAAAGAGATAGATCTTGGTTTTTTCATGAAAATCTCAGTCGAAGATTCTAATCGTTTACAAAATCTATTTTGGGCTGATTCAACTTTTAGATTTGACTACGCCATATTCAGTGATGTTATTGTATTTGACACCACCTACAAGGGTAATGCATAAGGTCGACCTCTTATGCCCATTGTTAGTGTAAATCACCACCATCAAACAATTGTGTTTGTTGTTGTTATCCTTGCAGACGAGATCGCAGATATGTTTGAGTGGGTTTTAAATGCTTTTGTAGAAGCTATGCTAAAGAAGTCTCCGCTTTTAGTTGTTATAGATGGAGGTAGGACAATGCAGAGGGCAATCAAAAATGTTTTTCCCGATTCTAAAAATCGAATATGTTCTTGGCATCTAGCTCGTAATGCACAAGCAAATATTGGGGATGGAAATTTTATAAAAGAATTTACCAGATGCATGCATGCTTGGTGGACACCTAAGGAATTTGATGAACAATGGAAGATAAATATTGATAAGTTTAATTTGGAAAACCATCAGTGGGTGTTGGAGAAGAGCAACACTCATGAGTTATGGGCCCAAACGTATATTACGGTCATTTTTTACCAACTTACGGTCAACCCAAAGGTGTGAATCAATGAATGCATCTTTGGCAATTTTTCTTAATTGCAAGAAGACATATTTAGAGTTTATTTGTGCAATTGAAGATTCCATAGGTCAAATGCGCCTAGAAGAGTTAAAATCATATTTGACTTGTACATAGAGTAAGCCGATGCAGTTGTCAAAATTGAAAGAGCTAGAAGGCCATACAACTAAATTGTATACAAGAAAATCATATAGGACCTTCCAAGAGGAACTTATGTGTGAGACATTGTATAGTGTATCACAACATAAAGACGACGGCAACGGTGTTAGCCGTATTTAACTAACGAAATATAAAAAACAGGGCAAGGAATATGAAGTACAATTTTATGTTGTCACAAAAACCCTAACATGTTGTTGTTGTAACTTTGAGACATTCGAGTTTCCATGTAGATATCAACTACACATGCTTAAGATCATGGATAGAAAACGTATCCCAAATTCATTGATTCTAAATCGGTGGACAAAGAATGCGAAGGTTGCTGCCCCATTATTTGTGGACTTCAATGTTCCTGCTGAAGCAAAACACATGGCTCGGTTCTCTTCGCGCTGATCAATTGCAAATAAATTTTTCCATATCGCAACAAATATGGAAGAGAGCTATCGACAAGCGAAAGATGAGATTCATAGACTAGCGACCGAACTGGAGACATATTCTATGTTGAATGATTCTCATGATCAAAGCAAACCACTCAAAAGAGTTCGGGACCTGTCAAAGAAGAAAGGCAAAAGTCCAGATACAAGGTCGAAAAAAGTTGGAAGCAGGAGTAGGCGCCATTGTTCAATTTGTAATTCAAAAAGGCACAATAAAATGACATGTCATGATTGAAGTTAGGATTGGCAACACCATCATCCGCATGTAATGATGATTTTTATGCTCCATACTTGGAATTTTCAGATACTGCAACGGACAACATGCATCCCATCAACGAAAACGTTAGTCCCTATTTTATTAAATTACATGTTTGCATCCATTCACCGGTCAATTATAATGTGTGAAACAATTTTTTGGGCTTATTAGGTGCAGGAGGAAGTATAGATGAGTGACTGTGGAGCTTCAAACTATCCCACTCAAACTGCAGAAGAAGACTATCATCTTTTTAAGCTTTTGAACGGTATTTAATTACATGTTTAAAGATAATTATGTACACATTTTAGTGTACATATATAATGTTTATATCAAGATAGTGTTTGCATATACTTGGATAATAATTAAATCGAAACTCGGATTATGAATGCTTATACTGGTAATTTTTTGCCAAAACTTAGCAAAAGAGCAACTTAAATTATTTAATGAAATTGTGATGATCGTTGTGGGACATTTAGACATATAGATTCGAAAACTAGTGTGGTTTGTTCGAAACTCAAAAAGTCAAAACAATAATGTTACTACTTGTTACATTTAAAGTTGGTCCTTAAATCTCCTAGTACCGAACCTTGGCATTGAAGTTTGATACTCTAATTCATATTTTGACTTATAAGTATTTTAATATGCTCATCTTATCTCGATTCAATCCCTATATTTTGTTATGAATGTTTTGATTAGAGGAATCTGTGAGTATTATATATGTTGTGATGATCTGTTTATAATCGATACTTGGTTTGATTTGGTTTTATAAAGAATAAACTATGTTATTAAGTAATTAAAAATGTATACGTAAGGTAATGGAAGCAAATGGTGAATTGAGCATGACCACGATGAAGCGTGCATTTTAAAATTTGTTATAGCCTTACAAATTGGACCTTCTACATTGCATGATTTACTTTATGTTCATTAATGATGTAATTAATCTAAAAAAGTGATAGTAGACCAATTGTGTACATGATTTGTATGTTTCTTGACTTGGTTGTCTTTGTATATATAATACAATAAAATAGTAAACGTCAACATAGAAGTGCCATGTAACTGGTTGTAGAAAGTGTGTTCTCTGTAATGCGACGAGTATGAAATGTTTGCATATACAGTTTTAAGCTTATCACGGAAAATCTGAAATATTACATGTTTTACTATCGATTTCAGTTTAACGTGTGAATGGATAGTATAGAAACCCAATTGTCATTGGTTGGATACGATTTAAAATTTTTGCTTCCCGCCCGAAACTGTCTTGTATTTTGGTTTCTAATATGATTGCCCATAAATGTAACTCAATATTATCACCAACCGTTACTATAAGAACGGGTACGAATTTAATTTGGTGTGTTAAATACAAAATTTTTAATTGGTTGGTAGGAGTCCTATAGGTTCTTAGCTTGAATTATAATTTATATTGTTTGAACCCAAATTACAAAAAGTATAGGGTTTGGACTAAATTACAACTCTTTGAAATAAAAATTAATGTGGTGAACACTAAATTACAAAAAATTATAAGGTTTGGAGTAATTATATCATTTAATTCAATCAAGTCCCAATTTAGGTTATAATGATAGGTTCTATATAGATTGTAAGGTTTAATCTCATACACTAAGCTTAACACAAAACCCTAAACATACAAATTAATCTCGTAAACCACTAACCATAAACTACACCATAAACCCTAACCCGATAAATATAAACCCTAAATCATAAACCATAAACCTAAAAGGTAATAAAAATTCATCTCATAAACTATTAATAGTAAACTATGTACCAACTAAATCCTCAACCAAAAAACCTTAAAGGCATTAAAATTAATCTGAGGAAACCAATAACACTAAGTTACAACATAGTAGTTACTCTTACCTTAGGAAGTAAAATGAACACAAATATCTGCATTTTAAAATTAGTAAGGGAAAAAGCCAATCTTAGGAAGTAAATAATATGTTAAGAATGGCAATGTTTGTGAGAATGAACAAGTAAAACGTATTTAGAGTGTTAATAAAAAATATTTGGCATGTTTGGAGTGTTAAAACAAAAAATTGGCGTGTTTGGAGTGTTAAAACATAGTAGTTAGGGTTTAAATATATTATAATTATACGACGAGTATCGAACCTTTACATATACAATGTTAATAAAAAAGTTTGGCGTGTTTGGAGTGTTAAAACAAAAATTAGTTGTTCAAAGGATTTCAAAAAGATGCAACTTCTGAATGTAAAAGAGTGTTTTCGCTGTTAGTTTCGCATCTCTTTAATACTTCAGACATGACAACATTAGAAATGTCTTTTCAATTGTTGCATTGGGCAAACAGTTTTTCAGATAATTGTTAGTACGTCGTTCTAAACCCGCTTTTAAAATACCGAAACCCTAACGAGAAATAAAAATTTGAACTACACTTTATTTATTTTCAGTCCATTTATCATGAACATTGTTCTGAAACACTATAAAGAGAACCAAAACAAACATAAATATATGAATTTTAAAAATCGGCCCATATCCCCGTCAAAATCTTATTTCTATTAGAAATAAATCCTAGCATGAATTTATGGATTAAACGCAGAATCTTAGTATTATGAATCATTTCGAACGTGTGGACAGAGTTTTGAACTTACCAATTCAAACAAAAATTGTAACATATATGCATAATGATTACAGTTGTAGGTTTCCTTGACATGTCGCGAAACCTGTATCAATAGTTGCGTACGTTTCTGGTTACCGCCCATAACTTCTATTGCATAAGAAAAAAAATTAAATGTGCCATAAATTTTATAAACATGCCATAGTTTGCGTTTGCATACGTAAAATATTTATTTGCATAGACTAACGACATAGCATCAAGATTCATATCGTCACGTAACACTTGACTTGTTTACGTATGAGTATAATAGACTATATGGCATAGAGACATATACTATAGACTATATTAATATCATAACTTGTGGTATATTAAATGCTAGATTGTAGACTATAGAGTATATAATGCTTCAATTTAATCTCATACACTACTGCGTACAATAAACCGTAAATTACAATGCAAAGTAATCTCATTAACCAGTAACCCTAAACTAAACCATAAACCATAACCCTTTAATATTAATCCGTAAATCATAAACCATACACCCTACAACCATAAAAATTCATTTCATGAAGTAATAACCGTAAAGTACACCATAAACCCTAAACTACAAACAATAATACCTAAATCCTAAAGTAAAAACCATAAGACCCTAAAAATGAATCTGATGGAGATGTAAATTACAACATGGTTGTTACTCTTATTGATTTTTGTTTTGCTTTTGTACGATTTAGGGTAAAATTTAAATCTTAGGAAATGATATGAACACAAATTGCACCATATTGAAACTATTATGGAAAAATTATTGTCTTAGGAACTAAATAATATTTAAAAATGCTATTGTTTGTGAGAATTAACAAGTATAACGTGTGCTAAAGGAATATTTGAGGTTTAAATGGAGTATAATAAAACAAAGAGTATTGCACGTTTGAATAAACTGTCTCCAATGTGTATGGACAAACCTAAAATATTACATATTCCTATGTAGGTAGCGAAACACATATTCCTATGTTCGAAACTGTTTAAAACTTGCGGTTCCCATTCTGAACTATTCATCACAAACCGTTAAAAAATTGTTCATTGGATTTCGAATTTTAAAAGATGCATGTTCCCAATATAAAAGAGACTTTTCAATGTTAGTTTCGAATCTCCGTAACCCATCTTGATACATCATCAATAGATACGTCTTTTTAATTGTTGCATTGGGCATATCACTTTGCAGGTAATTGAATTGAGTAAGCAGTTCCTAAACCAGTTATCAAATTTCGAAACTAAACATAAGAACCGAAATTTATATTAACTTTAACGATTTTGCGTTTATTTATCATGAACATTGTTTGGAAACATTTTATAGAGTTCTGCCACTGGTTTAACTATAGGAACTGTAAAAGTAGGACATATCCCATTGAAAATCTTTTTTATATTCTAAAAAATCTTAAACGCTAGGTCTGATATACTGTTTTCTATTATAAATAGGCCATAGTTTCATGCCCTAATCAGATCTTGTTTTCTTCATACTTTTCACCTCCTGTAGACATAATTATATGTGTGGTTTATGTTCTTTACTGGTGGTAATGGCTACTGTGTTAAGATTTTATTTTATAGATTCTGGAGGAGTGTTGATTGTTTGTAGGTTTTTCTTATCGACAAACAATGGTATTTGGAAGACTATGAGTGTAATACCCTAAAAATGTGACTAGATTAAATGACATGAATCGTTGGAATTTCTAACTATTGTGATGTGCCTTAATTATGAGTTTTAGGACTCAATTGGTTTCGTAACAAAATTTGAGTGCTATGTTAAAAAGGACTCATAAGAATTATCGCTAGAATTAGTGGATTGCATGCAAACTCTATAGATTTAGGAGGGTTTGCACACTTGACTTTTGATTATGGAAACATGTGTGGAAGAGGGGATTGAGGGACGACATTTGGTGGAAAAGAGCATGCAAAGCTTGTTCAAACATCCCCTTCCTTACCAAATAACGGAAACACAAAATTTAGAGAGAGAATGAAAGATTTTGGAGCTTAAGCTCTTCCATTTCATTACTCTATTGATCAGATAGCTTAAATAGTGGGTAAGCCTCAATTTCATTCCTTGATTTAGCTCTTAACTTGATAAATTGAAAGGAAATTTCATATGTTAGGTGTTATTTGAATTCTAGAGCTTTGAATCTATGTTAGATGGTTATATAATGAACATCCATGAATTTTTGTGAATATGAAATATAGCTTAGAATGTCAATTTGTTGGTGATGATTCAAATTGTTGCTCTATGTTTGGTTTGAAATTAAGGATTTGACAGTAAAATGTGTTAGGAATACAAACCATGGCTGTTTTGAGTATGTGTATATAAGGTTATGAAATCGGGACTATTTCCATGATCCATTAGGGGTTGGTTCGATGAGAAATTTGATATGCATAAATGTTCATGGAATTGTGATAGTTCTGGTTATAATTAAGTGTAAAAATGACTGTTTTATGATTTATAAATAGAGAAAAATCTGTTTGGGTAGTTAGACGACAGTTTTAAGTATGATCGAGACAGTTTTGATTGTAAATATTCGAATTTATTAAAACAAGGCAGAACTGTTTGTGTAGGAGCTTTAGTTGGATTGTTTTGTATGTTGTGTGGATAATGAACAATAAGGGGATTGTTTTTACAAGAATAATGGATTGTTTTTCTAATTTGTGGATTGTAAAGTATTTACATGAGTAAGTGCTTGAAATTAGATTGTTTGGATGCATATAATGGAAGTAAAAGGGACTGTTTTGATTCAATAATTTAAAGATATTAAAATTGCTCTATTTTGTGTATTTAAACATGTAATTAAAGTGCTATGAATATGGTCAAATGAGTAGGAATTGTTTAGTGGAATTATATAAGTGCATACGTGCTTGTCGGGATTGTTTTTAGAATGTATGAATGAACAAATAAATTCCTGAGGCTATTGGTTATTATATGAGTATTGGTGCTTTGTTTCATATGTTTGATGGCTAAGGATAGTTCTAATACTTAATTGAACTCTTGATATAACTAGACAAAGAAAAAATTGATCAAGTGGGGCATAGAGTAGACCCGGTTGGAGAAAGACAAAAGGGAATTGTAATCCGAAATCAAGATTAGCTCGGAAAGACCTACGAGTGTAGTTTAAAGTCTCGGGATGGGCTGATAACCCTCCCGAGCATTGTTTATTAAATTGGCTGCTTTGAATTGTTATTTTTGCTATGTTTGAGCAAGCATGGATTCGAGGTAAGAACTTATGGTTGAAAGCAAGATATTTGATTGAATTCTATGTTTGATATGTTATGAGAAGCATGCTAAATTCGAATGCTATATGTGAATGGGTGATGCTTATAATGAAAATGAAAATCCAAATTCATGTTTATGATCCTTTACATGCGACTGATATATTGATTACAAAGATGTTGTTTATGGAACTCATTGAAGAAATTCTTGGTTATAATGCTTTTCGAATTGGAAGAATGAATGATTGAAATTCATATGAGGAGAATGTGTATACCCTAAAATGAAAATAGGGTTAAGAAATAGTGACATAACACTATGATAAGGAGCTATGCTCACCTTGTTATGATAAAAGATGATGTATGTTAAAGCCTTGGTCTCGAGTCAGTCTTAGGTATAGTTGGCATGCCATAGAGTTTATAGAGCTCTGGTTTGGGGTGGACTACGGTCCGGGACAGTGGTCCTATATGGCAATAGTAGGAGGGATGTTTTATGGTCACTTGGCGATAATATGAGGGATTGACCGGTACTGCGAGTACCATATGTTATTTTATGGGCGACGATTGGTTGGGGACTCGTGTACCTAGACTGGGAATTCGATTCACAAGGCTATGATATTAAACAATTTTTAATGATATTACTAAATTAAGAAGGAATTGTGGTAACTTGCCTATCAAAGAATGCATATCCTGTTTCATTTGGTTAATCTTTATATAAGTTGATATGCTTGTTTGACAATGATAATATGTAAGTTGATATTCTTGTTTGACAATGGTAATACGCAAGTTGATATGCTTGATTGACAATGATAATATGTAAGTTGAATATGATTGTTTGATAATGATATTTGCATGGCTTTTCATGAAGTAGTTGGTTTCTATGGTTGTTCATTTTGGTTCGACTATCTTAGCTTAGAGGTCCTTGCTTAGTTCAAATATGAACACTATGATTACTATACTTGTAGTGAAAGAAACCTTGATTAAGGAATACTTTTAAATGCTTTAAACTACCTCACTAAATGTATACTTATGAAGTTCTTTCACTATATTTCAGGTTGTATTTTGAAAGTTGTTGATTCAAGGAGCTTAATTGGATCACAAGGTCATCTCAAAAGTATGTTTACTACTTTTGTACTAACTCCTAGGATGGTGGCACTTTGATTTTGTATAAGCATATGGTTCTATCTATTTTGGCATGTATAACTTAAATTTAAGTTATGATTGTAAATCTTTGAACATAGGTTTCGAATGGTTGGTTGTTTTTGATGTTTGTGGATGAATGCTATATATGCTTTAGGGTAAGGGTTGCTTAAGTATGGTTTGGATATAAGAATGGTTGCTATGTTTAAAATGTATGATCCTTGCTTGGTTATTGATCATGAATGTGATAGGTGAAATATGCTATAATGCTTGAAGATGGTTAAATGATTATTCATGGTCTTATAAGCAAAATGTGAGATAGAAAATGCTTACTTCAAATTGCTTGGTAACTTTTTGTAAAATTTCTTAGAAGCTTGTTGATTTTGTGAGCTTTAGTTCGTGGGTAAATTGTTAATTCTTATGGTGTATGGATCGAATAGTTACTTGTGTTACAAGATAAAATTTTTAATTCATTCAAACACTAGCTTAGGTGATAAGTTAAAACTACTTGAAATCTATTGATAACTTGTAAAATAATATAGTCTTCTATTTCCCTAGTTCAATGGCTTGATATGTTCTTAAATAAATGGTTCTTACATGATTCAAACAATTTCGTATGTCCTAAGTAAAGGTTTGTAGTTTGCTGGATACTAACTTGAGTTTCAAGTTAGTTGTTTGTTTGGTTTATAACACAATAGACTCGGTTTACGTCTAGTCAGATTGGGGTGTTTCAATGAGTATCCACTTGTGGGGATGAACATCAACAGACAGAGTATTTGAAAAAAACTTGGTCTCGAGATTTTTTAAATACTATTGTTTGTTGTTGTTTTGAACTACATCAGGAGACGACCAATGCAAACCAGAGTCTCGAATATTGCGCAATCATGAGACCAAGGTTGATGATGCCAGATGGTCTCCAACCAATGGATTGCGAACTCATAAGATGAAGGCCAATGCATATCGCAACATTGAAGCTGTTGACGTGTGTTGGAAATTGACCATTTTCCCTTATTTATATTAGCCAACCTATTTACAATTACTTTGTACGAAGGATCTAAAAAAACTCATTACTTGAAGGCTTATTTTGCCCAAATATTTTATATATGTTGATACGAAGTTTATGAGTTTTGCATACTGACTATACCCTAAACCCTACCCATATACCTTAAAAACTAAACAATTTCGCATGTAAGTCAAACCAGCAACCCTAAAATATTAACCTAAACCCTAAATAATAACAGAAACATGTATTTAATTAAATCATATAAAAAGATATTATGCAGTTTTAAAACCTACAGTGTTACATGTATTCGTAACGTACATGTTCCACTTTATGTTCAGGCCAAAATGGTCCTAGTATGAATCAGGTAATTAATTAACGGGTTAATTCATGTTTGGTTGAACTTTAAGTCGGGTCATGGCATGAAATGAACTTTTAGGTTTTTATTTAATTGAATTCATTCCAATTTAGTTTGTAATTGAAATTGGAGGTGTAGATTTTGAACTCTTATATGGGAGAAATTATATCATGGGTCATTCCCGCCACGTCATCCATGGGACCAACCAATAAAAATCAGCTATCTCCTTATTTTTCCATGTGGATTTATAAGTAATATTGTTTTCCATGTGGACTTATAAGTAATAGGATTTGAAGTCAAGTACTAAAATTATTGGGTTAGGAAAAAATTATAAAAGTAAGAAATAAATATGGGTCAATTTTGGATGGAATTATAATTTTATGGACTAAAATAAACAAAAATGTAACCATCTTTACTTTATTAGACGTAATAATATAAATGAAAAATAACATGTGCTTCAATTTCATTCCTAACCTAATCTCCTGAACACTACGTGTGACATAAACCTATATGCTATAATCCTATAACCCCTTAATTAGGGGTGTTCATGGACGGTTAACCATACCAGTAAAGCTTATCAGTACAGTTATCGAAAGTCTCGGTACGATATTTTGATGAACCGTTACCGTTCCATTTAAACAGGTTACCACCTAAACGGTTAATCGCTTTATTTGGTATGGTTACTCGATTAACCATGAACCGTTTTATATATTTATTACTACTAAATTTAATTGTTTTAGAAAATCAACCAAATAAAGTCTTCAATATTTATATTTAAAAAGTTTTCAAAGTTTAAAACAATTAAAAGTGTAGAAAATTATATTAATTACACAAATATAAGTAATAATTAATAATTTATATTAATTACACAATTATTTGTATAATCAATAATGTGATATCATTATAATTTAATATCATTATAGTTTTTTAAAGAAAAATAATTTTGTTAAAATCCCCTTTGCCGTTTGAGTCAACAAAAATTGAGAAAGAACACCGAAAGAGGAAAAAGTAATCAAAATTTATTTCATTTCACTATCACAATAACATGAACACGAGCTCAATAGAGTTGTTCAAGAGCAAATGTAAATAAAACAAAGACACAACATTTTGATCTGTAAAAGGAGCTGTAAGATAAAACCAATGCCCAAGACACAAACTGCCTGCAACCACACTGGAAAACTCAACAAAAACAAAAGGATGCAACACATATCCCACTATATCTCAATACTAGAATAAATGCATGTTCGAATAGACGTACAATACATGTTTGATTATTACTAATAATTTAATATCATTATAAAATATAGTTTAAGTATGATAATTACACATATATTAGTAATAATCAATAATTTCATAGTAATATAAAAATAAATTTAAAATTTCTTATCAATTTTTTCAGTTAACCGTTTAGCAAAAAATCAAAACCGTTCTTGTCCCGTTTAACCGTTAATTTTACCAGTACGATTATCGTACCGTTTTAACTATGTTTTACCGGTACGGTTACCTACCATTTAGTCCAGTTTTTCCATTTTTTTTGTACGATACATCGGTTCAAGTTTTTTATAAACACCCCTACCCTTAATTATCATCACGTAACACATGACTTATTCGCGTATAAGTATAATGGAGTAAAGACCATTAGAGACATAAACTTTAGACTATATTAGTAGGGTAAAAATGAAATATTAGGAAGTAAATAATATGTTAAGAATACTAATGTTTGTGAGAATGAACAAGTAAAACGTATGATGAAGGAATTTTTTCCTTTTAAATATAGTATAATAATACGACGGGTATCGAACATTTGCATTTATAGTGTCAAAATTTTCACTTCCTATCTAATAACTTACATATTTTACTAACGGTTTCAGTTACTGCTTCGTTGCATACATATCGAAACCATTTTTCGTAGGTTTGGAGCTAGTTAACATTTGTGTTTCCCGCTCCGAAGTATCTTTTCCGTTGTAATATTAAATATACTTATGGTTGTTTCATTGGAATTTCTAATTCCAAAAGATGCATGTTCCAAGTATAAAAATGTCGTTTCACTGTCTGTTTCAAATATCATTTTCAAATCTCTGTAACCCGTTCAGATACGCCGATAGCATATATGTCTTTTTAGTAGTTGCATTAAGCAGAACAGTTTCCAGAGAAGTCTTTTCAGGGAGTTTCAAAACGGTAATATAATCCTGCTACCCCGACTACCAAACAACAATTGCAACTAGACTTTACAGATTTTTAGTTAATTT